>JAVGVS010000007.1:1801511-2434902 GCA_032718565.1 Distichodus sexfasciatus
TCCTAATCATCCCCTTTCCTTAATTAACAGGTCATCAAAAAGTGACATTTTAAAAACTTTTTATATACACACACTCTCCCCTTTTTCACTTTTTCCATAAAGATCCATTCTTTTGGTAAAATACAAGTTTTATATTGCAATACACATAACAGAAAAACAGTACAAAGTCATATATTTCCATACTATTATGGATGAAAAAGGGGGTCACCCAGATCGCAGGATGAAATCAATACCATTTTTTAAGTTAGTCTACTCTCCATTTCCAAGTCCTCTATTAAGCTCTGCTTAGGTAAAAGTAAAATTTAGTGGGTGACCGGTTACACTGGATAGACAGTATGACTGTGATATGACAATAAATGGCTTCATATGTTAATCTGAAGCTCATGAGTGACATTTTCTTGAATTAACATTATTTCATATTATTGTTTTCAGATATGAGACATATGGGGCTGGTTTTTAATAACAGGGATTAAACCTAGTCTTGTGCTAAATTGCAATAACAATAACAACACTGAAACTCAAAGATAGTCTAGGTTTAGGTTTAATCATAGTCCGGGAAACTGGGCCATGAAGTTTAGAGTTACCTTCATACCTTGGAAATAGGGCTGGGCGATTTATTTATTCATGAATAAATATTTATTCTAGATGCTCTTTTTAAGTGTGGAAGGGTGGAAGCATGTGGCCGAAACTGATGGAGTGTTTTAAGGGGCAGTTTGGGAACACACACTTGAAAAAGTATTATTGAACTAATTTACATGAACAGAGACATTTAACATGTCAGCTTCAAAACATTGTCATTTAACTACCTTGCCCTACTTGGTAATCCTGCCTAGTATATGTGGTTATTTTTGTGTGACCGTTGGCCCTCAGCCATGGCATGGACCCCACGCCGCGCTGCAAGTTATAAATTAAAAGTTGTGACGCCACGGTCATTGCAGGAAAGAACAGGTATCTGTTTCATCCATAGCCTCAAGGGAAGTTTAACAGCAGAGAGCCTGTTGCACATACTATAGACCTAATATGATGATATCCAATGTAACGCATTATAAAGTCACATAATTACTAGAAAGTTGCTGTAGTCTAACTTGTTTCTCATTGATTCCTCTGAATGTCAGTGCTTACTAGAAGGTGTTCACTCTTATGTAACAGCTCTCTGTGACGCGCCGTTACTCTGCTGTAATCATTAAACATAGTGGATCTACAAGTCCAGTAAGGACATACTAACTGTAGCCAGATTCAGCCGCGTGAGTCCAAACACAGGCTAAACTAACACTTGGGTCATTAGTGACGACTTAACTCCTGCTGACCTAAATCTGCTCAACACAGCATCTGCAAGCCTTTTAACACCTCAAGGTGGTAAACAGCTCAAACTGTGATGAGATCAGGGGAAAAAAGGTTGGCAGCGGGGTCAGAGTCGGGTAACCTACAAACAGGAAAGTATAAAATTACAGGATAAGGTCTGTATGACATTACATTATGACATCAGCCTAGAAATGCATGCATCTGATGTTCAACTTCAGGCTAAAATTTAATAACCAGACCAGTTGCAATGCGTACTGACCAACTACAGCCAGATGGCTTAGTCTGAATTTGTGCCAAGAACCCATTAAGTTCCCTTTATGGGGCAGATTATAGTGTAACGGTTTGGAAGTTGGCCCTGTTATCAGAAGTTCACCTTTACAAGTCATGGAGCGGTTAAGGTACCACTGAGGTACTCATGAGCAAGATATCGTCCCCAGGCACTGCTTCCCTGGGCAGTGCTTAAAAAGCTGCCCACTGCTCTGTCTTGGATGGGCCAAATGCAGAGGCCACATTTTGTTGTGGTGCACTGTGTGTTGCGCTGTGGTGTGTTCACAATGACAAATAATCACTCACTTAAATTCACTCTACTGTATGAATTAGAGGGCGCGATCACTTTAGTTCTACAAAAGTAATGTCGTAAGAACTGGGGTTGATCTCTTGAACCTTTACTGATGATGTAAACACTGAAATATTTTTACATGTACACACACGTATATGCATAGTCAAGGTTAGACTAAAGGTTTCTAACTATTTACTTCAGAGGGAGTTTTCCTTGCCATTAACCCAGCTAAAAGTCAGACTACATTTTGCCCTGATGTCAGCAATAATCGTGTGAAACTCTTTTGTGGACATGCTGATCTGCTGTGGCGACCCCTAAAGGGAGTAGCCAAAAGAAGAAAGTGAGGTAGAATGGGGTTTCTTTGCCCCAGGGTTGCCAATTAGGGCTTGAACCTAGTAATATGCAAAGCTTTGTGATGATATGTTGGTCATCTGTTTTTCTTCCAACAGTTAAGTATTGGATTTAAACTGGTTCCTGACAGCCTAACTGGTTATCTTCCAACTCCACTGAAAATGAAGATGTGATTATTTGTCATTGTGAACACATCACACTACAGCACACAGTGACCTCTGTATTTGACCGTGAAGGAGAAGTGAGCAGCTGATGTGTGCAGCACCCAGGGAGCAATGCTTGGGGACGGTACCTAGTTCATGAGTACCTCAGTTGTACTCATGTCCAGGATTTGAACAGTCAACCTTCTGATCACGGGGCGAACGCCCTAACTGTCAAGCCAACAACTGCCTCAGCTGTATTCCACACTGCAGTAATACAGCACATATTTGGTTAATAGAATAAGGAAGACTGCAACATGCACACACCATGCTCGGCAGATACAGTGGTTTGATTCTGCACTGCTTAATCCTTCCGGCACTAGAGGCATGACATGTTTCAAACATAATTTCAGGGCTTCTCTCTTAAAAACCACACCCTGAGGCCATCTATTTGTAGCACTAAATTCAGATTGTTTTAACTCTTCCAAGAAGGTGGTGGCCTGAATCATTTTTTGTGTTGCAACAAACAACAGAGTATTTTTGCTAATATAACAGCAAGTGCATGGGGAAAAAGAGACAGACAGGTGAAAGAGATGGGCAGAGAAAGAGACAGAGATAAAAAGACAGTCAAGTTATATTTTCAAATCGGCAGAACCGTGCTTTCCCCTTTTGTAAATGCAACTTTGTCTTTTATGGAATGGCTGAAGTTACAGTGAATAAGAACCAGATGTGAACCAGGCTTACAAAATTGGAAAGAGAGATAAAAATAGGGCCAGGGAGAGAGAGAGAGAGACAAAGAGAGAGAGAGAGAACGCATTGCTGCTGAGAGGACTACAATCCATGGGAGGGGGCACAGGGTTGTGTAAACCCCAAACTCAACACAGAACCCGTCTACTCTGCGGCACATACCCTAAACCATGCCTAAATTATATATTCATCATGATTACAGGCAAAAGTCTTTTATCAGACTTATGGTCTATAATGTAAAGGTAGAACTTCATTAATGTGATTGGCAAGATCTATTCTTGTCTGAGCTGCATTATTTATAACG
The DNA here is from genome assembly GCA_032718565.1 of Distichodus sexfasciatus. NCBI lineage: Eukaryota > Metazoa > Chordata > Actinopteri > Characiformes > Distichodontidae > Distichodus > Distichodus sexfasciatus. Next base: position 1,804,915 of record JAVGVS010000007.1, read on the forward strand.
ATCAATGCGAAAAGCGAGTGACTGCATCTGTAAGTAAAGACGGCAACGGCGAGCTCAGAGACTAGATCCGAAAATGTAAAAAATAACCAACAAATAGTCATAAACAACACAGATTATGGTGCCAAAGCAACACCAGCCTCCTATGTGAGTGCATGCATGTAATTTGACTTCAGGCTACATCACACACTAAACATGAACTAAATAACAAACTTCATATGTTTAAAGCCTCTGTTCTCCGTATTTTCAAGATCAAAGTCATGTGAAAACCGGGAGCATCCCAAGTCACACAATCACCTTAAAACCTCTAGTACTACCAGGCCTTGGGGCTTAGAGCTGAGACTCTTGGGAGACAGACAAAGCTGGCCTGTTTTAGAAGTACTCCAAAGACACCTGAAAATCGTTAAATGAAAAAAGTGTTTCATTTTTCTTTATTCTGATCTAGAATTAATAATTATGATCTAGAAAATCTAGTTGATTTCCCGATGTTAAGGTAGAACGTCTGAGTGAATGTTAAGGACAAAATTAATATTAAGGTTTCCTATGAGACAAATTTAATTATTAATGGAAAGGTTAGGATTACAAAAGGCTGACGTAAGTGATATCAGTGAAAAAACCTTTACTTTTTTGCTGCAAGCTTGAACCACCTTAATGTTGAGAAAAAGTTCTAGAGAAATTCACGGGTTATCATCATGAAATATGATTTAAGTTTTGAACACTGTATACTTTTAGTATGTTTTAATACAAAATACTTATAATAGTCATTATTCTATTCTTGAAGAGCATATTAATGCTCATTTATATGACCTGAGATGCTAAACATAAAAAAGGCCTTCTGATCATTACAGTGAGAAACTTCCTTGAGAATTTAACACTTGTAAAAAAAAAACAGGGTGGTTTCTAATTATATTATAACTTTATTAGGAGCTCCAAAACTCCACTCCTCTTTAAACAAGTCTAAATCATAGCCCTTTGCTTTAAGAGAGCAATTCTGGGGGTAGAATAAACACTGAGCGTGTTATTACAGCTGCATCTATGCTGCTATTTATGAATAGAGGAAAGAGAGAGAAAGAGAAAAGAAAAACATGGCAGCATGATGTTTATGTGGGTGATGAGAGAGGGAGAGTGACGGATCACAGTGAGATAGAGATTTAAAAGCAAGAGGAACAGAACCCCCTTTTAGGCACCCTTCTCTAGCACGGCTGAAAGCTGATTTGAGTGTAAATGGGGGTGTATGGCAAAGCTGTAGGTTAATTGCAAGTTCTCACTCCCAACACTTAAAACTCCCAATCAAAAGTAATGTCGCTTTATATATAATCATTACCAGCAGATATTAACTCAATACACAATAAGGCTATTGTAGGAACTGCTTGATTTCAGCACTACAAAACTGTGAAGTTAAAAAGGATGGATAAGAGACGATTCAAGGGACTAAACTGAAGAAGATTTTCAGCAACATCACCAAAAAATACTAATTGTTCTGGGTAAAAACATTGTTACGCCTACACCTTGTGCACATTGTCTGGATTATCTTTTGATCAGTCAATCAAGTCTTAATTGGACATTGGAACTAAAATTGGACAGGTATGTGCACTTACTATAGTAACTTAATTCAGCTTAGTTTTAGAATGATCACTAACTAAACTAAAATTGTAATTAGATATGTAGCTCGTGGGCAATCTACACAGAGGTAGATTTCATAGTTAAACAAGCAGTTGGTAGTGTAATGGTTAGGGAGTTGGTCCAGTGATCAGAGGGTCACCAGTTCAAGTCTTGAACCAGTAAAGGTACCACTTAGGTACTAAGCTGCCCACTACTCCTTCACAGATGGGTCAAATGCAGAGGTCACATTTTGTTGTGGTTCACTGTGTGCTATACTGTGTACACAATGACAAATAATCACTCACATTACAAATTAATTTACTTTTACATTTTTAATTTAAAAAATCAAATGTGACCAATACAAGTTCCTCAGAATAATCATATTTGACAAACTGGTGAAGACCGCAAACACCAAATGTTTAGATCACAGTTAAACCCTTGCCTATTAGGAAGTAACGCATAGTTGATCACAGTGAGTCATAAGCAAAGGAATTATCATTCTTTTACTAAAAGTATAGATGACAGTGGGGTAATACATACTTTTTAGGAAATGAAAGAAATTACAATTTCTTAATGAATTAAATAAAAAACATTCCAGTTTTATCAAGGTTAAGAGTATAAAGAAACAAACTTTTCTCTTGTAGTGACTTTTCCACTACAGACCAATACTATCCCTCAGTGCCAGGCAGTTCAAACATAGCACATGGAAGCAGTCCCCTGTCTTCACCAGTGACCTGAAAAACCTGATAATTATGTGACGTTTTTTTTCTGAGTTTCAAAGACTGAATGAAAGAAAAAGATAATTTTCCCCATGAACTTTAAGAGTGCAATTTAGAGGCCACTTTAGAGAACTGCTAAAAATGCACACTCACAATATATGGATAATAACTTCTTTATATGGGAATAGAAAAAAATAATAACCTTGCTAGTACAGCTAGAATGAAACACACACACACACAGACACACACCGAACTCTGGGGTCCTGTTACAGGATCCAACAAGACAGACTCCTTATTCATAAGAGGTCAATCAGAGCATAATGGCAGGTTTTTCTCCTGTCCTACAGCTGTCATCTCTGACAGGCAGCTCCGAGCTCCTCACTCCCTCCCAGAGCCTCCGTTTCCCCACCGCCTTCCGCCACCCGCACAATCAGCAATCATTACCATTATTCCAATCATCATTAGCTAGGAAATTAGGGTCATTACCATGGGCCAGAGTCTGATTTAGAGGGGTCCAGCCAAAGGGCAGGGGAATCTTTCCTCTCAATAAAGATGGATGACAGACTGGACTCAGGTATAGCTACATTTATAAAAGTAAACGAAAATAATCACAGTGGTATGATACATATCAAATTAGCAGAATTAAAGCATTACAGATTTGCATCAAAGACTACAAAATTTTTCAGAGTATGCACCAAAAGCATCAGTAACACAATCTGCTTACAGCCTCAGATCATTGTTCTACAAATGCTATGGATGTACTGAATTTTCAATACACTATACAGAAATACTATATAAGCCTACATATGATAGGTCCAGGGGGTCAGAGTGTAAAATTTTGGTGTCCACCAAACATCCACTGGGGCAGATGGCAGTGTAATGGTTAGGACGTGCGCCCTGCGGATGGAAGGTCACTGGTTGTAAGTGGTAAAGGTCAAGGTAAAGCTAAAGGTAAAGGTAAAGGACTGGTAAAGGTACCACTGAGGTACACATTAGGAAGGTACCCACACTGCTCCTCCACAGAACAATCATATACAGAGGTCACATGTGTGTGCATAGTGTAGTGCTGTGCTGTGTGATGTGTTTACAGTTTGCTTCATGATTAGACAACTGTATTCCACAATAAGATTAATTCTCTTAAAACGTTGGATTACTTGTAATAAGTGACTCTCATTAAAGTATTAATCATATGAACTTACAAAAATATAGACTTAATTATACATATATACTGTATTTAGCACTTCAGGGATAACAGGGATGGTTTCCATGGTTTCCATGGAGCAATATGGGGTTAAACGCCCTCAAGACCACAGTTGGTGGTGGCACTGGACACAAGACTCTTTATTCCAAGCCACAAATAAAATGTATTTTTTGCATAAAATGTTCATTTTGAATTTAGAAGTAACTGCCGAATAACTGAGTTAGTGCACCTCTCCTAATGTACGCCTGAAAAAAATTCATAAGTATTATAAAACACTGATTCAGTCATAATTGTATTAATATATTATCATTTTGTCTTATAAAACATACCATTACTGTGTAGTAGCAGATGTACACCATACAGGACTGCAGAAACAGGCAAAGCTATCTGACCTGCTGTTTTATTATAGTATCAACATTGGTCAAATTATCTGTAATCTTCATACCTTTAAATCATGAAGCAGAGCCATAATTTAATGTTGGTGCACAGCCATATCTGCCAACCTTCAGACCTTAGAAACAGTCCAAATGCTAAAGAGGAGTGTCAGTTTTGTCTGACACATTGATGCCAAACCATAACTACCGGCTCAGACGTTTACTTAGCATGTTTGTGGATGTACCTTCTATTACAGGTCAAATCCATGTCAAAACAAGACCAGTTTGCTGAGGTCAGATACGCTGGACCACAAAGGTTTAGTCATGTCTTTGTTCAAATACATATGATTCAACCCAGATAAGTACAGCTTTAGTAGGTATGCTAGAAGAGCATCAAACTCTGCTGGACTCTACAGTGCCAGATCTGGACACGTCCGGCCTAAACAAGAGACACAAGACGCCAGACTGACAATCAGTGCATTAAACTGTCAAAATTAATCTACGGCAGAGTTTGCAGTTATACACACAATGGCAGCTTTACAGTCTCAACACTGTACTGTCTCCCCGCCATTCTCTGCAAAGTGAAGCTGTAGAACCATTGCACTGTGGCACTGGACTCATTCATTGTGCCATCCTCTGAAATGACTTCAGTGTGGGTAGACACAGACCTCCTAAAAATGTCACACAATACAAAACAATTTAGTAACACAAACAGAAACATATGAGGTAAAATCAGACAGACAAGGAGGAAGGCAAGACAAAGAAAGAGTAAGACAGAGAGGAAAAGGGGGGGACTACAGCAACATTTAATGCCTTAACTTCATCAAAACCCACTTGAGCCAATCCAAGCTCAGCTGGCACAAAAAAACAGAATTGTCCTCACATGCCCCCTGAGAGGTGGAGGGATGTAGGGATGGGGGTGAACTGGGACAAGCCGTCCAATGCCAGTTTCATTTAGCGCAGGTCTGGCCCCAGCACCACCGCTGGTGCCAAGCCCTCATTCCAGCCCTCCAATTGTTTTAATTTCTTATTTCAAAAACATTTCTGAGGAGCTGCTTTTTCTATCTTAAGGCTCCCAAAGCAGGGCTGGAGAGACAGCAGGCTAAAAAAGGAAAAAACAAAAAAATCAAGGCTATTTTCAGTCTGTCAAACACAGCGCCAAAGAGCCGTACAAGAATCACTCCTGAAGGCCCGTAACATGGCGTGAAACACTAACAAAGATAATCAAACACTGCAACAACACCAGTTCCTAATGTGTGATGTCATCTCCTTGCAGAGCGGTCCAGAACACAGCTCGAAATGCTCGGGTTAGTGAATCAGCTTAACCACTTGTGACATCCATGGACTACGAGAGAAACATACACCATCGATGGTGTGATGGCACAGAAAAGCTAACCAACACTACAGAACATTCCAGACGTCTAGCTCCATGCTGAGGCATCTGCACAGACCATTGCCGAGCCAGCAAACAGAAAAACAGCTATCACTGGAAGCTTTTACCATGCAAAATTATACCAACTGCTTTTCGAGATACACCAAGATTAAGCAAACATGAGAATAAAAAGAAACAAATACAATGAGTAACCTAAAATACAAAAGTCTGCTGACTGGTCGGAGGCCGTCTAAATTGGTACATTTGTCTTCTTAAGGGTGTGTGTGGAATATTCTCATTTTCACACAGACCTTTAATTAAACAAGAAAATGGGCCTCATTCATCAACAAAAAACAAAAATTTGTTTTGTAGAATTGAAAAAATCGGTAAGTAATATTTTCCCCAAACATGCACACAATGCAATTTGGAGGTGGTGGTCTAGTGGTTAGGATACTCGCCTCTGGACCAAGAGGTTGTGGGTTTGAATCCCATGTCTAGGAATACCATCACTGGGTGTCTAAGCAAGACCCTTAACCCCAAGTTGCTTTCAGGGAAACTGTTCCTGAAATAAGGAAATGGAAGGCGCTCTGGATAAGAGCATTCTGTGAAGGTAGTTGTAAAATTTGTGAAAGAATATGCTTCAGCATTCAAAGTTTCTGTCCTTACCTAAGAATAAATGTCAAATGAGAAACTATCGGTGAATGTCAAAATCTTCTGGAAATTTTATAAGTGGGTTTAAGTAGTAGGCGAACAATGTTGGTTTTTCAGGGCCGATATCGATACCCGCTAGTTAACAGGGCTGATAACCGATATTTGGAACCGATATGCAAAAAAAAAAGCAAATCTGTCAAAATGTTGACTTTTACAAACAACAAACAGGTGAACTGTTCCTCTCTCCTCTTCCTTCTCAGAACTTCACCCTGCGCTTGTGTGTGAGAGTGGTGTGAGTGACAACAAGGCTTCAGAGTGGATTGGCTTGTACTTGTGTGACATACAGACAATCAGAGACTGTTGTGGGCGGGACATTAAATGAAGCAGTGAGTCGAGAGCAAACGACACAGAGAGAAGAGACGGCAGAGGAGCCACAGTAGCGCACCTTGTAATTACTTACTATAGATGACGGTCAAAATTAAACACCGATATCGATAATCTAATATTAGCCCCCGATAATTGGCCTGAGCGATTATCAGTTGTCCAGTAGGTTTTAGTACAAATTTCTTCTGAAGAACTGTTGGCGAATGATGACCAATAATAGTAACTCTCAAACATTCAACACAAAATGGCACCTGTATGTATTTTCAGCTATTTTGTCATTCCGTTAATGACAAAGAACAACAAGCAAACATCACAGGACATGAGACATGACAACATAGTTGGCTACTGCAGTAAGTATTAGCTAAAGGTCTCGTTCCAGTCTGACTACAGTTAGCATCAGCCTGCCTAGAGTTAGCATTATGTATGCGCCTTATAATAGTCTACAGATACCGGTAAACTACAGTTAGTTGTTTGTGTTTGCTAAAATGTTAATACTCTGACTACAGTGAGTACTCAACAGTCTGACAGCAAAAAAACAGAACATGCCTGAGGTGCAGCTTTGTCTAGCAGCCCTTGTGAAAGCATCGCTGTGTTCTTCCTGGAGGCGGTGGTGCGCTGTGGAAAAGTCCTTCTGCCATCAGGACGGAACCTTGAGGAGCCCCCAAAGCTGCGAATGGAGGCCATTCTCCTAAAAGCAGGCCTGAACTCCGTCTGGACGTGGATCCGGAGCGGTGCCCATGTTGTCTTGCCAAGCCAAGTCCCTGAGTGTCACTCAGAGAGCAACTGCTCTGGTCGACCCACACATAGAAGGCCAAGCAGCCCACTCTCTCCGTTATGGCCCGGGCCTCTACAGAACTCACTTTGTGTGTGAGGGACAGAGTGTGGGCTCGGACTGCGGTGGGGAGAGAGACAAGTTTCTTACTAGTCATGAATGAAAGCCTGAGGTACTGTGGGACAGCAACAAAGAGGTCAAAACTGTACAAAATTGCCACTGTTGGAGATGTCTCTGGCTACTGGAACAGGCCACAGAACTGATATAAATGTGAAAAGAAAACAAGCACAAATGTGAGTTATTATTTATCATTGTGAACATAGCACAACACAAAAAACGAGAAGCTTTGATAGTTGAGCACATTTACAGTACAAACTCTGGCAGTAAACTATAAGGACAAACCAACAAAAGCAAAATAATTGTTCACTGATCGCAATCTAAGTATAATGTTAATGTGATACTGATTTGAGGGCATGTCGCCCAGCCCTGGTAGTGTTCTATCTCTATGCTACTCCCAAAACTACCAACATTAGGCCCCTGAACGAGACCCCTAGCCCCATGCTTTTCCAGGAATACTGTCCCTGTAATTCGAAAGTGAATTTAAGTGAATTGAATGAGTGTCATTGTGAACACAGCAAACAGTGCACCACTACGAAATTTGACCTTTGCATTTGACCCATCCATGAAGGAGCAGTGGGCAGCTTCTGACAGTGCCCGAGGAGCAGTGCTTGGGGATGGTACCTTGCTCATAAGTACCTCAGTGGTACCTTTACCGGTCCAGAACTTGAACCCGGGAGGGCAATTCCCTAATAGTTACACTACCAACTGTCCCATGGAATGGACAGCACTCTGAATACTAGCATCTACTAAAATGCCAAAAATGTAAATGCACAAGCACACAATGAGGACATTTTTACTGGACATATCCATAGGAGCTAAACTAGGTCAGTGATATCCAAACTTAGCACAAATGTCTGTAAATGTTCTGTTCACTGCATATTTAGTCTCCCAAACTTATGGAAAGTAAGGAGCAAAAGGAACAAAGAGAAACCAGATAGTCCCACATCACACACAAGCGCAGGGCCGACCCGGCTGGATAATGGGCGTTTTGAAATGAGACGGACCACATCACACAGAAGAGACACAGAGTTTACATCAGCAGATACGCTCACATGACAGTGCTGTTATTATACCAGACATTACTGCCCTCTATTACAAAATGCATACACAATCACTCTTCACACAAACACACACAGGCTCATAATGTATACATCAGGGTTTATGCTAGAGTCGAATTTACTACCTTTTACTACCTTTTTTACTACCTCCACAATATTTTTTACTACCAACACGACATCGAGCAGCGGCCTTTTTTTTAGCATCCTTTCCTTAACCCTAGCCCTTGGGTTATCCTAACCATAACCCTTAGTCTTATCTTTGCCACATGCAAAACTTTTAGCAATCTCAGAGTCAGTGAACATGTTTTCGAATAGTTCCCCAATACCCTCATTCGAATTGTATGAGTGATGGTTGGCTGCGGTGTTCAGGCACCAGAGAACTTCAGCTCTGAGAGCTGACGTTGGTAACAGTAAGCTCTGCTGTCTGTTTGCTGCAGCCGTCGTGGTGCTAGTGGCACTAGTTTGCTGCTGAGGTGGTGTGATGGCAGTGTTTGTGCTCGTAGCTGACCTTGGGTTTACATTTCCCCTGGTCCGTGTAGCATCACAGAACAACGAAATAGGTAAATGCTCCCCCCGCACGCGAATACGCTGCTGGTGACTGGGGGATTCTCTGTGCGATTTGATCGCGGTAACGCCGTTCCAGGTTGAATTTACTGTCTTCTTGCACACACTGCAGAATGCTCCCCATGACCGTCTTAAGCCAGTATTTAAATGACGGGTCATCAAGCTTTATTAAGCTTACATTTCCCAATTTCCCGTTTGTGAAAAACTAGAAGCGGCAAGTGGCTACTAACTAATATTAGAATGTTTGTGATTGACTTGTGCATCTGTGTTTATGTTGAATTGGGGACAGACGCCCACGATTTTGCGCGCTCTAGTTTTGGCATTGATGTGACGCCATAAACCTTTAGCAGATAGAATTTCACTCAAAATAGGAAACCTCATAGTCTGAAAAAATAATACCTATTTTTTTTAAAATAATACCTCTAAAACTACATTTAACACTTTTAATGGCCTTAAATTTGGCAATTTTGATTTATCACCTTTTAATACTTTTTAAAACCCCGCGGACACCCTGATACATTCACTATTTAAGCACCACTTACACTTACGCACATGCATGACATCTACAAACATACGATCATGCCTGCACACACACACACACAGGTAAGCACACAGATTGCAGATTGACACCGGCATGAACACACAAACACTCTCTCTCTCTCTCTCACACACACACACACACACACACACACACACACACACACTCTGATCCCTCTGACATCAGTAAGTGCTGTTTCAAAGTGCCTTCCCTTACATAAGCAAACTGGACTCTGTAATTATGAAGGGAGGTTCCCTTGTAGTGAGTGTGTATGTATGTGTGTGTGGTAAAGAGAGGGTGAAAGGACAGACGAAAGAAGACGGCAAAGTAAAGAAAGAGAAAGTGAAGACAGAAAAAAAAAGGACAAGAAAGAAAAACAAAGGAGAGCAGAAGAGACCATAGCAGAGAGATGGATACGAGACAAGGTGGCTAGATAAGCAGACGCTGGGGATATTTCTCTTCATAAAGTTAAAAAAAGCCCGGGTGAGTGTGAGAAACGTGTGTAAAGGAAAGCAGTGGTGATCAAAGGCGAGGAGGAGTGTTGCTGATGGATGGAGTAAGAAAAGCAACAAGAAGAACCCAGTTAATAAACCAGAGACGACAGCTGAACGATCGGTCTCAGTTACACAATATAATCAATCATGTGTTATATATTAAATAAAGATAAAGTACCTTATTTTGTCTGCGAGTGAGAGAGAGAGGGAAGAGAGAGAGAGAAAAGAAAAAGAGAGAAGCGCACAACACACTAACTTAAGGAAATGCACTGATAATTCCCTCCAAAACACTTCCTCACATGGGAACTGACCTTTTCCAGTCACTTGCAAAGTTCATGGTCTCTCTCACACGCGCACACACACACGCACACACACACACACACACACACACACACACACACACACACAAGGAAGTTAGAACAAACATATGCTGAAGGCACATACTACTATAATGTGTCACATGAAGATTTAAAGTCCATTTTTAGAAAGGTCAAGCTTATGAGAACATGATAAAAATAAAAATACATCTATTTAGAAGAGAGATACAGCATCTGAAGAGATTAGCTTAAATATGAGTCAGTATGGGCTTGTGCGCTACTGTGATGGCAGTAAAGATTGTACACAGGCGATGGGCAGTGGCAGCAAATTGTCCTTGTTCTAGACTCAGGGCTGAACCATTGGAACAGACACATACTCACACACACTCACACACACCACTCTGGAGTTCTGCCAGAGTGCCATGGGAAAGAGAAAAGCCCCTGGTGGCTGGATCACCCCCATGACCCTGTTCTCATGCCTGGGGTCTGATCCACAGCCTCTGTCCCTCACACACACATAGTGAGTAGGAAAGGACTAACTGTACCCCTCACACACACAATCTATATTGTTTTATTTATTAATTTTACAGAAGCACATATATATGTCAAATCTCATGTTTTGCGTTCTTTTAAGGGAAAAAAAAAATTCTTAACAAGTAACTAAATCCATGCACATCTAGAGAGATACTTGTTTTTTGATGTATGTTTTTTGATTTTTAGAATACATGACTGTCTTAACTCTACAAGTCTAAAACTGAACTCCAATAACAAGATATACTCCAATAACAAATAAAAAAAGACATGACTAATTTTAAGTTTTAGCAATGAACAGAATTCTGCAGAAAGCTTGAGTAGCAAAATTCATGTCACAGGAAAGCATCAGAGGCAGAGTTGTAACAAACAGCATTGCAGCTGGTGATCATCACAGTTGAGCTTTTTATTTTCTGCAGGTTTTTCTAATAGAGTGAGAGTTCTCTTACCACACACACACACACCCATATCTCTGTATTACTATGTTTGTGAGGTCTCTCCATAGACTCTCATAATGACTAGATGGATATAATTTTACACCTACACCTAATCCTAACCCTAACCTTAACCTCAGTAACCAAAAGCACATCTTTTACCTCTTTTAGTTTCTCAAATAAAACAAGCACATTTTCTATAAAGTCCTTTTTCCTCATGGGGACCTCTCAAATGTCCCCACAAAGTTCAAAAAAACTGATAAAAGTGATTTTAGGGGACAAAAAGGTCCCCACATTGCAATAAACACACACACACACATACACACACTCCACCAGCCTCTGTTTTCTCCAGGCTTCAGTGCTGGTAAGCTTATTTGCTTGGCTTGGCAACCTTCTTATTTAACAAAGTACATTTTTAGTAATGATTCTTTTTTCTTACGTTCATGCTCAACGTTATTTTGGTGACCTTCACACAACCTTTGGCATAACTGAAACTGTGTGGAAATGAACATAATGTCAAAGGTTTTCAAAGCTTCAAATATAAGTAACTTTTTCTACTCTAGTGTGTAGAGATTCAAAAGCAGTAAACATTCTGGCTGGCAGCTCATACTGAGTTATGTTTCTCATTCTGTGTGTCTCGCTGTCTCATAAAGAGGGAGCATTACAGAGAGAGAGGGAGAGACAGAGAGACCACAAAACAACTATAAATGAGAGAAGAGGATGATCACTAGAAATGAAGCCTGTGGAATGTGATACACTGATACTGCCTTGGTTTATATAATAAACTAAGTACCTTTAAAAAGAAAATTCCCCCCAAAAGACATGTTGTTCTTTGTTACACGGCACTGTAAGGGTACAACACACACACTTTCCAACTCCTTGTGTGGCATTCAAGGCTTTTATGAAACAAGGGAAGATAGGTCACATTCCTCCTGCCTGTTTAAGTGAAACTAACACAGAGGAGACGATTGCCCTCTTCCTATTCTGCTCGTCTCCACTCCTCCATCATCTCTCCCTGCTTTTCTCTTCACACTCAGTTCACATCCACTTAATCACTTCTGTACCGTCTTCTGTTGTCTCGCCTCCAAATATCACTTTTCTCCCTTTTCCACTACTCCCCTCCCCCACGTTCTCTCTTCCCTCAGTGTACCTGATATCAGAGTACGATCTCGACCCGGGGAGAATGAAGATGACTTCATCTCTCGGAAATGTCTCTCCCTCTATCTCTGAGCTATGTGAAGATAGTAGGGGGAAAGAGAGAGAAAGAGAGAGATGTTTGCCGGTCAAAAGTCACACCGCTATATCCGTACAGTAAGACACTATACATTGTCATTTCTACAGCAACATACTGCAGAAAGACTGATAAATCAGCATGCCGAGTTTATCTGACAATATTACGAGCAAACAGGTGATATATCGATATAGTGTTAATTTCGTCAGACGAGACGAGACGAAATGTGTTCGTCAACGACCCTCTTTCCCACGACTAAAACCAGACGATGACAAGACTGCACCAATGTTCTAAAAATACTGACTAAGACTGTGTTAATGTGCCTTACTGTTTATGAATAAAAACGAGACTAAAATGTTTTGCATGAAATAAAAACGAAACGTGTTTTTGTCTACACAAGAGACCACCAGACCCCCTGTCATGTGTTTGTGCCAGCAGTTCGTCTACGTCGTGTTCCTGCGCCCCTCCGGCCGCAAAACTACATGCAACTACTTGCGCCAGAGGTTATTATTACATTTAATCAATATTTTAGCGGTGTGGAACACAATTCAACTGGAATGAATAGGGTCCCCCTCCGAGTCTTGGTTCCTCGCAAGGTTTCTTCCTATTAGAGGGAGTTTTTCCTTGCCACTGTTGCCTCAGGCATGCTTGTTGGGGGGTTTAGGCCGGTTATATGTAAAGAGCGCTATATAAATCAATTTGAATTGAACTGAATGATAAACAATAATCATCTCTGAAATAAAAAATAAAAAAGACATGTTGTAACGAAAACTTGACTAAAATGTTGAGACTTTTAGTCGACTAAAACATGACTAACAAAAACTGATATGTGAATGACTAAATATGACTAAGACTAATAAGGAACTTTGACACAAGACTAAGACTAAATTAAAAAATGGGCGACAAAATTAACACTATATCGATATCTGACAGACTGTAGGATCTTTTACCCATGTTACGATAGCTTGATAATATTCAAGGCTAGAGTACAACACTACAACTCCACTAACCACTATACAGTTTTGTGACTTGTGCTAGTAAACAAATTCATTTGAAATTGAATTGTTTGCTTCTATCTACTCGAGGATTAACTACATGTACTGTTAACTTATGCTTAAAAAAAGGGTGGGGGGAGAGAGGGTAATGTAACGGTTAGAGAGTTCGCCTCGTGAACAGGTCACCGGTTCGAATCCCGAACTAGTACAGGTACCACAGAGGAACTCATGAAAAAGATACTGTCTCCGAGCACTGCCCATCACCTCCCCACTGCTCCTTCATGGATGGGTCAAATGAGAGGTCACATTTCATTGGGGTGCACTGTGTGCTGTGCTGTGGTGTGTTCCCAATAACAAATAATCAGTCACTTTCACTTCATGTAATTTCTAACTTCAAGCTCTCTATCTTTATCAGAACTATGAGAAATGTGAGGGGACGATTTAAAACAGTTAAAAGTCACACAACCACCGGTTCTTTAAACCAATCATGGATCACCAGGTATAAAGCAGAAAGTAAGTTGACGAGTTAACAGTGCAGATCTTTAAGTTTGACTCTTTTACATCTTTGATTAACAGGAGCCTAGCAACTAGCATTTGTAATTTAAGCCAATTACAATAGAACGGCTGCAAAGACACTGATTTGGTGACTGAATTTTTTAAAAATTGCTGCATCTGTTGCTTTCATCATCATATTATCTCCTCCTCCTTCCCCTTCACCCAGGTGTTTTTATTCCCCCAATCTTGCATTCATTAACCTCAGCATGGAGATGCGGGCAGACTGCAGAGTCACTCCTACTTCTGGCCTTAATCTCCTCAACACTGCAGCTCACGACACCAGACGTGTTTGAGGCTTGGAGTGCAGCCCAAAATCCCTTGTTGCTAAAAATGTCCACACAGAGGGGTCAGAACACGTCAAAGGGCCTGGCCTATATATGGAGAGCGCAGCAATCTCACCACAAGCTTCTCCACATATTTTAACCCATGCAAAAACTAGACAGGATTAAGAGTGTGATTCTGCTTTGTGTAGGTAAGAGGGGATGAGGGAAAATGACACTATACAAGCTGTGTGTTAATGACAGAGAGGAAAATCCCATCAATTATTATGTAAACATTAGGGATGCACCTATCGATCGGCCAGCGATCAGAATTGGCCGACTTTTGGCCTGATCGGTGATCGGCTGATCACTCACACGTATTGCCGATTTCAAACCGATCTTGCGCATGCGCATTACTTGCGGCACAGCCACGCGCGCATTCAGGCAGCGTTCACACGTACGCTCAACGGAGACGTTTCTCATTCACTTTGAATGGGGTGACATCGGGCGGCGACGAAATGAATTTTGGGTGCGTGAGTATGGCGTCACATCAATGCCAAAACTAGAGCGCGCAAAATCGCTTGCCGCAAAAAATTCGATCAATCACAAGATGATCACTAGATGATCAGCCGTTTTCCATAGTTGAGGAAACAGGCATCAGAAATCTGATAAATCACCTCTGCCCAAAATACACAATGCCAAGTAGGCGTTACTTTTCGGACGTCGAGTTACTGGAGTTGTTACATTTTACGAGTTACATTTTATTTATTTACATTTGTAAAGAAAATTAGTTATGAAAATAAAGCATTATATTAATTGTAATATTATCATTATATTTTGATTTTTGTTTGTATTTGCTGTAGAGCTGCCACTATTATATGTCACTATTATAAAAGTAACTAGTAAACAGGGAAAGTAACTACCGCATTACATTTAAAAAGTTGAAACCCATTTTTTTGTGTCTGTCATCGACTACTCGCAGCAGCTCTAATTTTCTGTTATCTGGTAAAAAAAATCGGTAACGGAAAAACCGGTATCGGCCGATCACACTTACAAAAAAAAAAAATCGGTAATCGGAATCGGCCAAGAAAATTGCAATTGGTGCATCCCTAGTAAACATAATGCAAATAATGAAGGAGAAAAAGAATCAACTATCAGAAATAAAAGGGATAGGGAAACTGCTGCCTAGGATCAGTTATAGTAGGGACATTAACAGTAAAGTGAACTGGTGAAGTTACAGACTGCACTGCTGACCAATAATTGACATTTTGGGGATCAGTTATGTTTTGTGCTAGTTACCAGTTACAGACTGTATTGGATATAGATATAGATATAGACTGTACTGGGGATCAGTCATACACTACTATCATATATGATTATATCCTGTTCTAGTAAACTGGTATGGACTGTACTGGGAATCAGCTGTACACTGCACTGGTGACCAGTTGTAAACCAAACTATCAATCAGACGTAAACTGTACAGGAGATCAGTCTGTGCTGTAGACCAGTAATTGACTATTCTGAGGATCAGTTACAGTTGGTCAGTCATAGGTTGGTTTGGTAAAGTGGTATAGACTGCACAGGGCATCAGTTATAGACTGTATTGTTGACCAGTTAGTGACTGTTAGGAGGATCAGTCAGGACTGTTTGCTAAACTGGTATAGACTATACCGTGGATCAGATATTGACTATACTGGAAAAGTTACACACTGAACAATCAATCAATTATATGCTATACTGTGGATTAATTACAGACAATACTGGGGATCAGTTAGACACTGTACAGGGATCAGTTACAAACTGTGCTTGGGATCATTTACAGACTATATTGGATATCAATTAGAGACTGTCCTGAGATCAGTTATAGGCTGTATTGGTAAGCTGGTATAAACAGTACTGGTAAAGTTAAGTACTGCACTGATACACAGATACAGACTATATAGATAAATAGTTAAAACAGCATCAGTTACATCCTGTCCTGATAAACAGATAGAGTCTGAGGATCAATTATAGACAGTACTGGTGAAGTTGATGTATCATTTATATGCTCTTTTGATACCAATATAGTCTTTAACTGTCAACAGATACTTGATATAACTATACGGTACAGGAGAAGTTGGAGTAGACTGATCAGTTGTGTACAGTATTTGGGGGTCAGCTGTACAAGTTATGGGTGAATCAGCTAGTGCTTTGTAGAGTGCATCCAGGGGACAGACAACAGACATTCTGCAGAATCACTTTGTTCAGGTACAAGTTATTCAGTCTATTGCTGGGGTTTCCCTCCATACACACAAGGACATGTGAGCTACTGTTTATTCTGAATGATGGTCCCTGGTCTATTGCATCAAAATCTGATTGTATCAGAGTGTCAGTTAAAAACCATTATCAAAGATTTATATCTAACTGTCCTCAAGAATCAGGGACAGACTGTACTGTGGCCATTTTGAGGGAATATGGAGGAATCAATTATATGCTATACTGAGAATTAGTTAATGGTTATGCAGAAGCATCTCCTTATGTTCTGAGAAGATTCATTATATATTTTGACTAGTTAATACTTGGTGTGAAGGAAGAGTTAGTAAACGACTTTACTTGTCTCGGGCCTGGCACTTTATTTTCAAACAGTCACTCTAAGCAGTCGCCCAGAGCCCACCACTGCAAGTCATCAAGCACATCAGTATCCACAACAACTTCCTGTTTCTGTTCTTCAGTTTCCTGTCTGCAAAGGATCACTCCACACCACAGCTGTCAAAGGAACAGAGGAACTGGTACAGACTCCACACACTCACACACGCACATAGCAGATTCCAAAACACTAATGACAGAATAAGGCACATGCTTCATAGCTGTCAAAGCATAATTAATTGTATAAATAACAATAACAATCGAATACTCTTTATGAACCAACTAACACACAAAACAATGGGAATGGTAGGAGATTATGTTACCTATAAACAGCAGCTGAGGTCATAAAAGTAACCTGTTAAAGATCATAACATTGGCCGTGTGATAATTTCAATGCCAACAGCAAAAAAAACAAAAACAAAACCAAAACAACCAGGCACTAACAACACTGATGAGAAATGACTGTACTTCTTCATACACTAATCCCTGCTCTGAATTCATATCTAAGAAAAATAACTGTGCCATTCTTATTTTATTCACTTTAATAGAGGGAAATTTACTGCAACATTAGTCACTGCACAGTCTCTGTTATAATTTGGGATCATGTGATTAAAAGTATTAATAATACTTCTATTGTTGATTTAAATCTAACTCACATAATTGAGTCTATTCATAATCAACAGGTGAATAACCAACACAATCTATTCAAAAGCTAAAAAGCTGTGCCAGTACAATGAACAAATAAAATTGGCATGTACAGTTCAATTATTTATCAGTGCAACCTTCAAAATTCACCTGATTTCACTCCCTCCCATGATCAGGCAAGCATGGAGTAAGCATGACAGAAAGGTCTGTTACCACAGACACACTCCCACCCGATGAGCTCAGCCTAAGGGTGTGTGCCGCCCCCTCACCCTCACCGCAGGTGTTTTACAGTGTGTTTGGGTGTGAACACTTCATTTGCGTCATACTCTTTAAGGAATGCTTAGCCAGCAGGTATGGTTTAACTCACTCTCTCTCTCATACACACAAACACACATCAGTAATGGTAAAAGCAGGGTGCTCTGGTGAAAAACGCCCTGTCTTTGTGGTCGGCTTTAACTTAACAGCCACAAGCACACAGCATATATTAGGTCAGTACTGACTCAATGCTGTTTTCTCCTGACGGACGAGACGGAGACGCCGGCTAATGCTAACTTTCACATTAACATGTAACCCTATTATTTGAAAGAGAGAAAGTTCCCATTGGAACAGCTGGGTCATAAAATAGTGAATGAAATACCATGACGATGTTTACTACAAGAAAGGGCAAAATATTAAAACACCCCATATTTTGCAACACCAGATTCCCAGTACAACAAAAACATGATAAACTGAAAAGTGAATACTTAAAGAACAGTACAGTGATTGGAGTACTCTCCAATTTTAAACCTAAAACAAATCTTATGTTTTTATGAAAGCACAAGATTTGTTTCTTCTTTACTGAGGCAAATCACAAAAATACCATATACAGTATATTTCAACATGTGTGTATATATAAACTCTTAAGTCAATGTGACAGGTTGCATAATACAGACAAAACCTTTGCATGATCTATGTAAGAGAACAGCGAAATCCAATGAGACTATTTTGTTACACAACAAACATAAGAGAACAGTACAGACAGCAGGAACCAAAGGATAAGGGCTAAAGAAGTAGTTTATTTCATTCATCCTTCATAAGTGTCTGTTTTTGGTGGCAGGAATTTAAGTGTGCCCTAGTGTATGTGTGTGCTGGGAGCGGAAGAGAGGGAGAGAGATTTAGTCTATAGCCTGCTTTTAAGATCACTTAAATTAGACTGACCTGTGATCACATCAAGCAAAGACCAAAAAAGCATTTTTCCAGCGGTGGGTTTTTTAAGGATATGATTACGCCACACACAAAGCAACACACTTTCCATCAAGTTACCTTATATACAGCCATCACAATATTAGACCAGCACAGTGGCCTAAACAGGCAAACACCACCATGAATCAGGAAGAGCCAAGCACTAACAAAATCGAGGAAAACACAACACCATAAATGGTCCACTTAGAGAGACCTGGGGCTATAAAAAAAAAAATCTAACAGCATGGGTGCTAAAATGGATTCACATAACACATGCAGAGAGGAAATTCTTCAAGAAACATGTGTAACACTTTACAATAAATCACACACACGCACAGACAAGAACACAGGATTCTTCATGAAATATAGGGAGGCTATCTCTCAGCAAGGCCAGTTAAGCAACTGCTGCTTTAATGTTGCGTGTTAAATCAAACTGTCCTCAGTGCTAAATCATTAAGTCAATACACAAATAAAGAGGTATTTTAAAACATGCCATTAAAGAATGCTTGAAAATAACCTTTCCAAGAAAAAACAAGTAAATGTGCTAGAGACACATGATTCTGAGCGACACACACCTACACCCACACTTCCAACCAAAAAGCCTTGAAGTTAAACAGCCTTGAAGGCTAGACAGTGAGGAAAAATGGTAGTGGTGCCAAGTAAGAATCTTTCATTTTTCCTAGAAATGCTCTTTGGATCTGTTTTTTCGGTCACATTTAAACAAAAACCATATCAACTTAAACTCATTTCATTGGAATTTGAGGCAACAACAAATCAAATGATTCACAAATGAAGACATATGTACACAGCCAGACGCACACACACAGGTTTTTGTCAAGAAGATTTGTCTAACTTTGGTGTAAGTTTCAACTGACTGACATGGATGCTGGCACAACAACTCTGTTTACAACATCCTTAATTGACTCCATCAAGAAACAGATAAACACACATCACAGGCCATTTTGTCTTACTGTCAAAATAAGACATTCTCTCTGCCTTTGAAAGGTCCTTAGATGAGTTTGCACATACACTTAAATTCATAGTCACATACTAACAATGTTAAAGAACCAGGATAACAAAGACACACAAACAACTAAACATCACACTTACCACTTGTGGTTTGGGTTTAAGTTGGATCGGGATCAACTCCTCAGCAGCCTTCCTCTGTAGTTTGGGTTCGCTGGTGGCAATTGGAGTTGCAGGAACAGACCTGCTGCCTCCAACATCTGCTTCATCAGCAGCTACAGGGACATGTGTGGTTCCTTCAGGTGGGTTTAAGGCCAGGATGTACTGTTCAGTAACATCCTCCAGGGATGGAGTTCCCTCTTCCTGGCTATGTTTGGTGGTCCGTAGATGTTCAGCAGTCTTAAACTTGCTACGTTGTTGGTTTTGGGCAGAGTGGGTGTTAAAGGGTGTTCTGGGCACAAATGTGACTGGCTCACTGGCATGGCGAACATGTCTGGGCCTGATTTTAGGCGGAGAGATTTGAGGCAGGATGGATGTGGAATCATCTAGACGATTCTCAAGAAGCTGGTCCTGCCCTTGCTCCTCCTGCTCCTCCTCCAGCTGATCGCCATCATTACAGGACTGCTGCTGTGTGATACGATGAATGCGTTTCTTGTTGCTGCGTCTGCCTGTACAAGGAGAAAACACCTGTGCCAGCTTTGGATCAAAAGGCAATTCGGACCTCTCACTGTCTGCTTTTGTATCTCCATTTCGGTCAAGATGGGATGGCAGGACATGCTCTGACTGAGACCGAGGTCTTCTGCCAGAATAAATTTGTTGTTGCTCACTCTTAAGTTCCCAAAGCTCGTCCCTCTGTTCCGACAAGATTGGCTCACTGCTGGATGGGGGAATGTGTTGCTCTGACTCATTAATAGGCTCATTTGCATGTTTCTGGCCTTCAGAGGTTGGGGCAGCTAGTTCCCCACGCCTGCTGGGATCACTGAAGCTTTTCTTTTTCACTGCTTTTCCATTTACTTTTTCATCACTGAGATTGTCCATGGCACCAGGCTCATGGACTATACTTTGGATCATGGTGCTGTAATCCCGTAGACCATCACTGCACACCGACAGGTCACTGGCTGCGCTGCCTGTGCACTCAGAGAGATTTGCCATGGACGCATCTGCACAAGTGGCAGCTTTGCAGTTTAAAGAAAGTGAACTGAGCAGGTTGCTGTCCACAGAGAAGCTGTTATTACTATCCTCTGTGACAGAGCGACAGCGGTGCGGAATGGGATCGCTAAGAGAGCGATATGCAGACTCTCCGTTTGACTCTCCATTACTTCCATTACTGGAGTCTGAACCATTGTTCCCTGCTGAAGAGAATTTCCTTCGTCTTCTGAGGGCACTGGGAGTGGGTGGAGCCTCTGCAGCCGCTTGGTTTACATTTTTAGCAATGTTTCCTTCACCCCCTATGGCTACAGCTTCATACTCTGTCCTCACAGATGGGGCTGGAGTAAAGAGAGACCTCTCGGGTGTAGTCTCTTGTGTCTGTACTTCATACAGCCCTGACTGACTCCAAACAGCAAGTGTCTGGCCCAACAAGTCTGTGCCAGAAGACGGCCCTCCACACAAGCCAGCCTCTGGCTCTGTAACTATTCCTTCATCTGTCAGACTGGACTCATGTCCAGAAAGTTCTTCCAGCGACTTGTTGCAGGACATATTCTCTTCTGAATTTCGCCTTGGTAAGCATTTTCCACTTTCTATGTCATTCTGTTCATTATATTCATGTATATGTCCATACTTCCTCTCTTGTTGTGTAACATTATCCACCTTTTGATCTTTATTTTCGTGGCCAAAAATTTCTGTTTTCTGTTTGAAACCATCATCATCATCATCATCTTCATCCTTGCTAGCACTCATCTCACAAATATCCCTTATTACCTGTCTTGCTTCTTGAACATAGAGGTCTTGTAGGGGAGTTGGCATTGGCTCTTCATAACCATAAACTCCTCTGCAATCATCACTCTCCACCTCCCTATCAGAAACCACTACTCTATCTATGTCCCCTTCACAGTGGAGTCTCTGCTCTGAGGAGCTCCTCATAGCTGACCCACTACCAGTATAGTGCCGTCCTAATGGCTTCTCTGAATAAGTGAATGATTTGGCCCGTCTTAATGTTGCAGTGAGATCTTTTAGTGAGGGTCGCCTTGAGTTCACACCCAAGGTTCTTGAACCCATTCTATAAACCGATGATGTGCCTGACATACCCTTAAAGCTTGAGCTTGGAGATTCCTCATCATCTTGCCCTTTCCTCTTCATCCTCAGCTCAGACAGATCTGTTTTCAGGTAGCTTAACAGTGACAGAGTTTCAGAGGCAATATCAGGATTAGACATGGATATTCTGTCCCTGTCTTTTTCATTAATGGCTGCTTGGTTGTACAGACGCTTATCTGGGGTACCAGGAATGCATTGCCCTGGATTCAAAGGCACCAGCCTGTGGCGAACTACAACAGGGGCACGAGAAAAATTGTCACCATGGCCAAAACTCGGTGAACGGTACATGGTAGCATTACCATGGTATGTTTTACTTAAGACAGAAGATGAAGCACTGCCACATGAAGCTCTACATGGTTGATCTTCTTCTTTCAAAGTCTCAGTGCTGGAATACCTGCTGCTGCTCCGAGACCCAGAAGGACTGGAGAGAAAAGAAGGGATGGTAACCTTTGACACCCGTGACACATGTGGGAGGGGACTGGAACCAACTTGTGCCTCAGACCCTTTATAAAGGCGCCTGTAGGTCTCTCTAACCACTGAGGATCCTTGAGCTAAGCAACCCTTCTCCCACATCTGCCCACCAAAGGAGGGTTTGGACCGGAATCCCTCAACCCTGCGACCCTCCATTTGGGAATCACGAGACTGGTAACGTTCTGGGTGCTCTGTTGTCACAGGCTGGTTGTCACTGTCATCAGACTCCTCATCATCTCTACTACAACTGCTTTTCTTCTTTTTCCTTAGAGAGCGCCGCCGAACATCCCTACCGTGAGGGGCTGCGTGAGTTAACCCTGCTGGGCTGTCTTCTTCACTACCTGAGGACCTCTGCGGCAGCTTGGTCCAGGCACCATGCTTGTTCCGGGAGTAATGTGTGCCAATTGTCTCTCTGCTGTGAATTAACGACAGCACGTCTTTGCCCACCTGCCCTCCACACTCGTCCTCCTCTTCTCCAGAGCTCAGTCTCCCGTGAGCGCCGGCCAGTTCCGTGGAGGGGCCCGTGTGTGGTTTTGAGGAGCTATGTGAGGAATGCAAACTATCCAGTGGCTGTGGCTGCCTTGCCCTCTGTCTCTGCTCTTGCAGCTGCTCACGGTAAGCACATGAACGGGACCTGAGAGGCAGGGAGGCGGAGCTACTGCGAGGTGGAGGGGTTGGGGGAGAAGGTCGGAGGTCACTGTCCTCTTTTCCTGCCCAGCTTTCAGCTCCCTCTCTACTACTCCCAGGACTCCCTGCTGTGTTTACATCTGCAGACTCCTTTCTTTTCATATAGCTAAGAACTCCATCTTGAGAATGCTTTTCAGTGCTTAATCCAGAGTCCATGCCCTGACATCTGTTATCCTTACAGCTTAGGAAGTCTGCAGACACCCTGCTCGTTTCATGATCTGAGCTGTTTGCGTCCTGCCAATCTCTTCTTGGCTGCAGAGGAGACTGTCTGTCACTTCTGTCAGACGAGGTGCTGCTGTCTTTTGCACTGAAGGAATGTTGAAGGTGGTAGTTAAAGGATTTCAAGTCTTCAGCATCTGACGTTGACCTATGCTGTTTTCTATGACCATCCCCGAATAATTCTCTGATTTTTGTTACGCTTGGCCAGTTTGAGTCAATGTGAATTGTTTCACCATGTGAAGAGCGGTGGCTTCGACGAGACTTGCATGTGGAAACCCCTAAGACAAAAACATCATCTTCTGAATTCAAAACATCCCTATTAATGTTATTACAGCTTTCATTGATTTCAGAATAACCTCTCTTACCTGTGTACGTGTCCCCCAATGCGTTCAAAACACTCTTTCTGGGACTTCTCTCCGAATCGGAGCCAGACACAGACTCTTGAGCTGAAAGATATTTATGATCCGCGAGTCTGAGTGCGGGAAGTTCGAAATCTTTGCTCTCATCAGGTAAACATCCACAGTTCTGTAAAGGAAGGTCATCTGCAGTCGCGAGCTGGCGTGAAACTACAGATTTTACTGTCCCAGTGGAGTCTGTAGTTGAACTCTGCGTCGATGCTGTGGTAGCGGCTCTAAACTTCTCAGACAGCAGGCGGACCGACGGAGAAAGCAAATAAGAGGAGTGAGTTAAGCTTTTCTTCAACTCTGCGGTAGAGAGGTTGGTCGCTGAGATTTTGGAAACTCTTCTCGCCCCAGCAGCGCCGCGCGTCTCCGAGGGCTGGAGGGGAAGGGCAGCGCTTTCCAAATCCTCTGATTTGTGGTCCTGTTGATCCTCGGCTACCGAACCACTTTTATTTACGTTCCAGCTCTCAAGCTTTTTGAAAGACACACTCCGATAAACAGACGACTTGTCCTCTTTCTCCTTCTCTGCCATTGCTTCCGTCCTCCCTCTTTATCCTCTGTCCCCCTCTTTTTCAGTTCATTGATAAACGTTTCACAGCTTTTTTTTTTCGTGGTTACCTTCACCCCCAAATGCTACGAAGCCCCCACGTAACTTCACATCGGTAGCGGTGCTATTTAAAAGGCAACAACACGTCGTATGGAAGAAGATCAAACTTATTCCTTTACAAACACCAGAATAAGTTAAAAAAAACAACAACAAAAAAGCGGGCGTCAAAAAGTTGAGTCTTGACCCTGCAGCATGTTTTCTTACCCAAGTCCGCTTAATATTTCCATCCGTGAAGACAGAAAGGACTCCAGCACTGACCAAAAACCTTCTTTCAACTTGTTCAGCTGTGCAAGAACTCCAGAAAGTTTCCAAACTCGTACATTTCTCGAAGTAAATCCCATTTCCGATGCCGCTCGTCTCTCTTGAAACGCATCCTTTTGTTAGTGGCTATTAACTGCCAGTGCGGGTTTTATTTTTTGACATAATTAAGCTTTCGGGGACTTTTATGTCTTTTAACATGCTAATGCTTGGCTGGGAGTGGGGGCGGGACTAAACATGGTGAGGGTAGTTCGGGCCCCTGGGGTATGGGGGGGAATGCTTTTCCTCTCTGATGTGAGAACTCAGATATTGCAGACCGGATAATCATACTGGAGAATAAACATTAGGGGGAAGTGCATTGGACAGGGTCTGTACAGTTTTTCAAAAAACTTGCATCATAAAAGTATTTATTAATGGCATTTATATGTCTGAAAACAAGATTCCTGATGTTGCTACTGAGCAGTGATCGATGCAGAGGACATAAAGACTGTTTGACAAAATATAACATGGCAACAAAGTTGTGTATTTCTTATTTGTATTTATTTATAATACTCTGCAGTAGTGTGTAGTGTTCGTGAAAGTCAAAACTTAAAAGAGTAACAGTAGATCCAACAGTAACAAAGAATTGTTACTCTAACAAGGAAAGAATCCCAGTTTTTAGATGTAAAAATTGTTCATGCTTATACAAGGAAACTTAAGTAAAGTCATATGCTTATACACCTAAACTTGAGGAATACAGCTTCTTTATGAAAATAACACAGAGAGAAGAACTATAAGGACATATAGTACATTTTAGACTAGATATTTTTCCACCACTGCTTTAGTCACATACACAAACTCACATTCTCTCTGGTTAGACAACTAAATCACCAAATGTCACAATAATTTAATTAATGGCAAAACTGTACATTTACTACATTCAATATTCAAGCTACTGATACACAAAGATCTCTCTTATATGATCAATTATGGGTTTACTCATCTCTCAGAAATGTTATTTTTATCACTGCACTTCCCATAAAATTTGAGACAGGTTGTTTTTATTTAGCATTATCTGACTACACACTGCATTGCTCGCTATTTAGGCATACATCTTGCAACATCTCTAAGCTGTGTTTTCCCAGGATATAAATACCTCCCTTAGATAGAGCTTGAGAAACCACTTCTGTGGTATCTTAAATAATGCCCTAAGGATAAGTTTCTTTGGTTGAAATTGGTACGAAACGGAAGCAGCTAACCACAGTTTACTGTACAGAAATAACAGCTGCGCTGACTCAGGAAAAGCTTACGTGGTGAAACACACCACCTTGTGGCTGATATCAGACAATGCAGGATTTTCCGTGTGTGGTTTGTGTTTTTATCATCTCAATATTGACTACAAAGTAAAAATGATAAAATATGACATAGAACATATATAAAATATATATGAAAACCTGTCTGTTACTGCACTGGAGTCAAACACAGTTTTGTGATTTACAAGTTAACAAATGCTAACCTTTCCCTGTGTTTGATTTAAAATGATAAAGCCCTTACATTATGTCCTTAAATTGTACATAAATACTACATTAAGGTTTGTGAATTTGAGATGTTTTAAATAGTTAACAATTTTGAAATTTTGTTTTTTAAATGAGAGTTTAATATGCTTTTCCTGTATTATTCCTTCTTGCTGTTGGGTGTTGGTGGCCTAGTGGTAGGACACTCGCTATTGGACCAAGAAGTTATGGGTTTGAATCTGACCTCTGGTGTTACCAACACTGGGTACCTGAGCAAGGTCCTAAACCCTAAGTTGCTCTCAGGGGAACTGTCCCTGAAATTAGAAAAAAAGTAAGTTGCTCTGGATAAGAGTGTCTGCTAAATGCTGTAAATGTAAATGCATCATTCAGTATTTGTAATGCCTCTGACAGTGGTGGTGTGGTCCTTCTGTTCCTTAGTAAAGCTGGTGGCAAGGATCCACATTCTAACTTTATTAATAATGATGCATTCTCAGTAGATTAACATTTGTAATGTTCATATGTGGGTATAATTTAAGGATATTTCAAAAGCTCACATTTTTACATCAGATTAGGCAGCTTTACAGATCCACATGCAGGTACCTAAGGAGCAGGCCAAGGTGACGTGAATTTTAAAAAGAGGGGAAAATGCACTACTATTTGGCTACAAGTCTGGTATATTCAACATATTTCCTGTCACACTTTACGACACTTGTCTCTGAGGGTGGAGATTTTGAGCAGAAGGGTGCGTGTGCTGCGCTTGAATTTGGACTGAGTGAAATAGAACAGGATGGGGTCCAGGACGCTGTTCATGCTGGCGAAGGGCCTCGTGCTCTTATACACCACTGCCAGTAAGTTCCTGAGCTCGCAGGGCGCCGAGGGCAAAGTTCGCACAAGCAGGTACAGCGTCTTGGTGATGTGGAATGGCAGAAAGCTGATTGCAAACACCAGCACCACAATGACAATCATCCTCACGGCTTTGCTCTTTTTCTCTTCCGCCGCCTCGCCCATGGCTTCTCCCGAGTTGCACAGGACACGTGCCATGCGACAGTACAGGCCTACGATGGTCAGGAAGGGCAGTGCGAATCCCAGGCAGGTCAGGGCGATGCCATAGGGGAAGTACTGTGGTGAACGCTCGGGCACGCTCAGGTCGTAACACACTGTGCGGTTGCGCTGGATCCCTGTGGACGCAAACTCGAATGTGGGGGCGCAGAGCAGAGCTACGGCCATCCACACGAGGCCACACACCCCCCAGGCAAGCTTCCGGCCCGCTCTCCGGGGCCACGGCGCCAGTGGGTGGCAGATGCCCAAGTAGCGCTGGAAGCTGATGCAGGTGAGGAAAAAGATGCTGCCATGGAGGTTGCTATAGAACTGGAATCGAACAAGGCTGCAGGCTAGGTCGCCAAATGGCCAGTAGTCCTGGCTGGCATAATTGTAGATGAGAAGCGGCAGAGAGCAGACATAGAGGAAGTCAGCCACTGCCAGGTTGAGCATGTAGATGTTGTTACGCGTCAGTGCCTGGCGTGATCTCCAGATCCTCAGGATGACAGCCGAGTTGAGCGGGAGGCCCAGGACGAAGACCGTGGTGTAGACGATGGGCAGGAGGTAGCGCTTAAAGTCCTCATTGTAGGTGCAGGAGGGCAGCGCTGACGAGACGTTGGCCATCTGTGCTCAGATTATGTCACATTCTGAAAGAAAGGACAGAATTGGTTAACACACATATAGTCTTGCACATAGTGATAAAAACGTATCTGCACACCTTGTGAGTAGCACAATATCAAAGAATCTGGGAAAGTATTAACTGGATCCAGTGTAAACCTAAAAATAAAAATGAATCCTACAACCATTTAATTCCTAGATTTTTGTTCATTGCTACATATTCCTTTACAAATCAGAGTAACATTGAATATATTCTATAATTCATTGTCATTTTGTATTTATTTAATATACAGCATTTACTTTTTGTTTTCTAATATTTTTATATCAAAGTGAATGTGGTAAAACTTTTCTCTTGAATATAAAGTTGTTTCTGTTCAGGAAAAATGATCCAGCCTGTCAAGTCCTGCTGAAACATGCCACAATAAAAGAGATCTAAAATGCAAATAAACTTCCAAAATGTATTAACAAGCTTAAAATTAAAAAGGAAGTGATCTGTGCAGCTCTGCCTGCGGCCTGGTGGTTTCTGCAGGAAGCTGAGTCTGTAATTGTGCTTGGCACAAACACTGAGGCTCTCCACATGTGCACGAATCCACCTAATCCGACTTAGAACCAGCCGAACGCATTCTAATTGCCCCTGTGTCTTTCAATTAGCTAATGCCTGATGCCAGAATCCCATATAAAGATTTCCTCAATTATGTATGTGTGTGTGCATATTTATGTTTCTGCTGGTACACTGTCTGAGGAAAGACATGGGGAAACCTGAACAAACATTTGACCTTTTTGTAAGGATAATAAAATATGCTGTGTAACTAACCTATGGTGCGGTATGTTTTAAAAGCCAGTTTGGAAATGTTGAAATATTACAAAATATAACAGTGGGATGGTGGTGCTGCAATTGTCTGAGTAACTGACAGACTGTGTTGGTGATCATAAGACTGGAGGTTTGAATCTCAGGATGCACTGCTGTGTCACTTCCAGGTAGATTATCCCTGTAATTTGTAAATGGAAGTCTCTCTGGATAAGGTCATCTATTAAAGGGAGTAAATGTAAATGTAACAGCAGACAACAACACATTAAAAACAACAAAGAATATAAATCTGTGAATATTGCTTACAGTTCATTTCCACAGTTTAAATGTATGAATAGTTGATGCAGTTTGCGTGATTTCTATAAAAAATATGCACATGAAATACAACTTCACATGATGAGATGACTATAAACAGATGTTACACCAAGGTAGTGTAAAATATAACTGTGTGTGTGTGACGGAGAGAGAGAGAGAGAGAGAGAGACAGAGAGAGAGCGGGAGACGGGAAATGTATAAATCATGGCAGGAAGTGTCAGGGCTCTTGATTGTTTCCTGTTGAGACGCTGCTCTGATTACATGTGTGATGGAGATACACATGTTCCAAACGGGAAGCCTCAACTCAAGAGGAAAAACGCAGACACTATTCTCTTAACATGGTTAAAAAGGCTAAAAACACTATCTGGCAAGAGGCAGAATAAAGCACTGATGTCTTGCCAGACACAAGTGTTCAAAGCAAGTTAAACTGCCAGATTTCAAACTACAGCGCTCACTTGTTTAACGGGCACCTCTTTCAAAATGATTTGGGATGTAGTCCTCAGACCAGTCCGCTAGATGGTGCTACAGTGAAATTGATGACGTTTCCATGGAAAAGATGAGAAATTGATGACGTTTTCCATGGAAAGATGTGATCTTTTCCATGGAAAAGATCACAGGTTTAGCAGTTAAGGAACCGGTTTACTGTATGCGGTTTACTGGAAGCGTGATTATTCAGAATTATTACCACATAACATACAGCTGGTAGTAGCATGTAGCATGCAGGGTCGTAATGCACACATTACAAAGACTCTGGCAGTAATGAAATGAGAGATCCTGAAGGACAGGTGTTTTTTTCTTTGGCTACAAGCCATGTTGAAATGATTTGCCTGTCACCAGTCAGTCATTGACTGACTCATATATACACACACACTTTCTCTCAGGATGACAAGAGTACGTCATTTATGCCTAATCGCTATTGTGCCGAAACACACAGCTTATCTCAAGTGATGTGTGGGTAGGTGTGTGTGTTATGCATGCCTAAAGCTTGCAACATTTTTTTGCATGTCTACATTTCTGCCCCTACGTCACTCTTTAAACAGCAAGGGGTGTGTAGTTATATAGAACCATGTGTTCATTTTGGTTACGCTTGTTATGCTAGTTATGCATACAAAATGAATATTGTGTCATAGTGTCATACTTTACACAATTAGTTTGGTCAGATGACCTCACTCAGGGGTCAAATGCTAAACTCTCACTTAGGAAGGACCACATTTTGAGGGGTAAGTTCCTTGGAGTCTTTGCACAGCTGATCAAATGAGACATACATCACTTGAACCCAAAAAAAAATAGAAATCAGTGCTGGGATTGTCCTTATAAGTCTCTGGTAAAATGGTCTGAGCACTTGTTTGGACAGAAACGTTTGACTGGAATAAGCAATGTTTGGGTCGGAATTCTACCAGTAATGTCTCACCAGACTGTGTTTGTAGAAAAGAAAAAATGCAGACCACATTCTGTCCTGAACAAATAGGGCAAGATGAAGATAAGCATGTATTCAGTACCTCATTCATAACTTTGTGACCAACAGCAACAGCTCCGAAAGACAAATAACAGAACAAAACAGACTTGAACATAAAGCTCAGCATATTTATTATTTTTATTACAGTTCTCTATTATTGCTGAACATCTGAACAGAATATGAATCTAGGGATCCAACTTTTCGGAATCTGGACTGATACCTCGATATCGAGTGCCAATCCTATACTAGTATTTATATCCTATATCAGTATATAAGATTCTTTATGTGTAAGACTTAACTCAAACTTTGCTTATGTTATTAAAAATTGCAATTCATCTGTGAACCTTTTAATGCAGGAACAAACTGGTCAAGTAATTAAAATCCCAGTCTAAACCCATACAATATCAAATGAGAAAGATTACGTTAAATCACAAGTTAATACAACCAAGCTTGAGAAATTAAATCACATTTCAAATAGTATAACAAGTAACTGAATTTAATAGATTGGCCAATTGTTACTGGTACCCTATTCAGTTATTTGAGTCAATATCAGACCAATATACAATATCAGTTCCGGATTGGTACATCCCCACACAAAAACAACAGAAAAATAAACAGTCACACGTCTCGATTGATTAATCTATCATTCAGACGTAAATTTGTGCTCATTTTTCAGACTTGCGTATGCCCTCATTAATCATTGAGTGTCTCTGTCACTGCTGTAGTTCTGGTTGAGCAATGATTCTGTTTTTTTTTTTTAACTGTCTGGAACAGGATGTCAGATATAGCCACAGTCTTGTCGCAGGAAGGATTGAGAAATGACCCGCAGACAAACTGAACAAAGCACATCTCCACAATGTATTGTACTGTATGTGTGTAAAAGTTAGGCAGTTGTTGGAAGGTTGCCAGTTCAAGTCCCAGGCTGGTAAAGGTACCACTGAGGTACTCATAAGCAAGATACCATCCCCAAGCACTTTCCCCCGGGCACTGCCAAAAAAAGCAACCCATTACGTGCTACATTAAGAACACTTGAGCCAAGCTGACTATGTCTACTACCCGAGCTGGCAGGGGTGAGAGCAAAATAAAAAAGGTTCCCAAAAACCTATTTGGAAATATCACAAGCATAAACAGGTCTGAGTTCTCAGTAAGACGGCTCCACGCTAACTGTTTGTAACTGTTTTTCTCTAGTGGACGTGCATAAAAGAAATAAAAAGAAAAGATCAGAGGTCACAGGCTTGGCAGTTAAGGAACCGGTCTACTATAAACGAGCATGCGCGACAGGTGTCTTTTCTTTGGCCCAAATTATTTGTCTATCACTTATCGATCATAGTCATAACATGCACAAACACATGCTAACAGATACACACACAATTTCTCTCTGGATGACATGAGTATGTCATAACACACAGCTTATCTGTGATGTGTGATGTGTGTAAGTATTTGTGTGTTTAATTCATGCATAAAGCTTGCAACATTTTGCACGTCTACATTTCCATCTCTACATCACTCTTTATATAGCAAGGGGTGTGTATTTATGCAGAATCATGTGTTCATTTTGGATATGTTTGTTATGCTAGTTATACATACAAAATGAATATTGCATGTGTGCATTTCAGATTCAGTGTCATACTTTACACAGCAATTGTTGTGTATGCGTATGGGCAGGGAATCGTGTCTGTTTAAGCTGTGCTCAATTCCTGTGCATACAAATTTTCAGATAACAGCTGTGTTTTATTTAGCAAAGTAGGTGTGTGTGTATGAGTGTGTGTTAGACCTCCGCTATCGTGCGTTTGTACAAAGCAGGTGGTAGATGACTCCCTCAGGTCTGAAGATAGCTCCGACATAACTGGAAGTATCTCTTACATGATCCCTGTTCTTCTTGTCAGCTTATTATAGACATTATACAACCCTCACACCACTTTTTTCTCTCACTCTCTCTCTCTGATACACACACACACACACAGACTTGATCTACAGTCTTTTCCTTCCCTCTATTTTCAACGTTTTCCATCCAGCTCTTTTGGTTACTACAGAATTTTTATTAATAGGTCAATAAAATATAACAATTGCATTTTTAGATTTCAGCAAATAAAAAACAAATGCTTAAAGGTGCTTAAAGAATGAAGGGCAATGTTGTCATCTCATTCACTGTTTCACTGCACAAACGTCTTCAGAGTAAATCTGCTTTCTTCAGTAATAGTCACATAAACACACAACACAAACATTCAAGTGTTTCCGAGGAAAAGACACTGGAGCAGTAGAATATATATTTTTTACATATCTGAGTGATAAACATGAGGTCTTGACATTGCTATACATAGCCTTGTCCTGAACTTGCCCTGGCACTGGAACATGATGAGTGACACTTGGCTAAGAATGCGAAAGCAATGCGCTAAAAACAGGAGTCACTGTATGAGGATGAAATAACAGAAGAGTGTTGAACCCATACAAACACACTAACGCACTGAATAGTTTTTAAACCGTTTTCCTCGACCTGGTGATCAATGACTCCCAAAAGGAGTCACAGATTAGAGACCAACTGATATTATCCACTAACACGAGTTAGTCCTGACAACTGTTTATAATTGCCGATAAAAGTCAACTGAAAACAGAACAGAGAGACGGAAGATCGGCCCTCCAACCTTGTTGTAAATGTTTTCATTGTGTGTCCATCTCAGCGTGGCTGGTCGTGGAAGTATGAGGAGGATGGGTGATGCAATAGCCGAGAAGACTCCAACAGAAAGACCCTGATTTAGCAAAAGGATACAAAATAATCACAGGGCCTCGCACTAAAACAACAAAGAAACAGTAAACATATACTTTTATTTTTATTTAGTATATACATGCAGATACACCTGTATCCAGCTTGAGTCTTAAATTAAAATTGTACTCCATGCCGTCTGCACATATGTAACTTTATGTACCTTATTGTATATAAAATATAGTTTTATTTTTTTGTCTTATTTCCCTGACCTCCTTATTTAAGTTTGTATTTGTATCTCTATTTTGTATCTCCTTTTGTTATTTTTCTAAATTCCCTAATTGCACAGTTAAAAGAGCGGATCAGGATACATTTCACTGCATGTTGCACCTGTATAATTTGCACGTGACAAATAAAGAATCTTGAATCTTGACCAAATCTGGAAAACAGAGACAGCATATCTGTAATATCAGTCTTAAAAAATCCTATATTGGTTGTGCTGTAATACAGGGAGTGCAAAGGTGTTTTATCTCATGAGCCTGTGAAGTTACCAGGCTAATATTTCCCTACAGCCAGAAAAAAACTAGAGATTTCTTCTAAATCATGATTTCTACCGATTTCCTATGTAGATTCTGTTATACTGCATTAATACGTTAAGCGGTTATCACAACAGCCTATGGGTTAACATGAGATTAAAATATTAAGTGAAGCCAGTATTTAAAAAAACAACTCTTCTACTATATGACCTAAGATGCAGTTGGTTTTTCAGTTCTGGTCTGAAATAAACATGCAAAAAGAATATATGTCCCTGCATAAACTTCTCCTGTCATAGTATCTGAAGTGCTGTTCACAAAAAGCATTCATGGCGACATCAGCAATCAAATGTAATCCTTAATGAAAACACAGACGTCCATTGTAGTCTGATATCCGAATGCCTTTGACAGCGGATCCGTGACACAAAGATTAACACTGCCTGCCCTCACAAAACTGAATCACTAAACAAAACATCACCATCTCTACATTTGTGTTCAGAGCAGTCCTGGATCCTCCAACTACTATATGCATCATGGTTCTAACTGAACACGTGAGTAAACTGTGTGGTAAACAAAGAAAGAAATGCAGTAAGTAGTCCGTTGTAAATTGCCAGATGGAAAGATGTTTGCATACTGGAGCTGAATTTATCATCAAAATGAGGAGAGCAAAGCAAAAAACTGGCAAAAAGAGGCTGTTGGAAAAGTTGAGCACAAATCACAGGCCCGGACCAGTAGCTCTTCTTGATGTTGTTTTGATGTGACTGTTGATACACAAGCCATATTTTGGCAGAGAAACTTACAAGTGGGTTACAACTGACAAATATTACAGATGGTTGATACACAACGAGTTATTTCAGGAGAAATTGAATGTTTATTAAATTAAATGCAAAGTGCAAAGGGTGCAAAAGTGATTCATCAGACCTTGTGGAAACAACAAAATGGGTTCTATAAAGAATCGTGGAACCCAACATTCTCCTTTTAATGGTGTCAAAAAAGCTAAAGAAAGCTTAATTTAGTTAGAAAAATCTTGTAAAGTAAAAAGTGATGTGAATATTTAAACCTGACAATTTCTTTCATTTTAGATTAAATGTCTGTTTTGTCTCACAGACAAATTATCACACATTTATTATTAGAAGTAACAAATTACAGCTGTTTAAATTATATTGTACTTCACTGCATTTAAAATAATTCATAATTCACTACTGAGTAGACATAAAAATGATCACCAGACCAACTGACTTTGGCCAGAACAAATAAAACACATGGAGCAGATAGGTGTGGTTGCCAGCTTTGAATTATATCCAAACCTTTCATCTGCATTTCTGTAGCAAATGACCAGCAACCAACTGAAGTAATTTTGAAGCTATTTTTATTAGCTATGGACCAATTAACAGCTCATCACTTGTGCATTGTTATGTCAGCATCAAATCTGAAATTCAGCTATAACAGAGTAAGCCAAAACGTTTGTGCATGTAAGTCTAAAGAATGAAAAACGTCATTACAAAATACGGACAACCAATTTCATTACATTATGTTAAATCACCAGATTTACCCCACTTTCACATCATGCAAAACGATTAATAGTTCAATAAATTACTCAGTCCCAAAAGTTTTACTCAGTGAGATTTTCAGATGATGAGGTAACTGACTTTATTAAACATCAACGGATAAAACGTTTTAACAAGCAACAGATACAGGAGGTAAAACTGTTACTCTGATAAGTTTTAAAACATTGAAAACTTAAAACTTTGAACTTGTACTTCAGTATTTTAACACCAGCAGTTATCTACTTTTTAATTAATGTAACAGAACTTCGGCTTGAGTACCGACACAGTGTGTAGTGTTATTACCAGGCTTCGTTATAACAGTCACTTACGGAGAGTACCAACAATAATTAGCATTCATTTACTGGTTTAAATGGACCTTATCTAAAAGCCTTTAGGCAGCTAATTTACTGTAAATACATTAGCATAGACATTTATTTGTTATGTCTGTTTGGTTTCTTGTTTTTCATGCCACTCACCTCCTTATTAATGTTGTTCTCTATCACGCGCCCGCATGGAAGCAGGTGTCACCGCGACCCTCAGGCGCCTCGTTTTTTCATTAGTTTGTTTAAATTGTGTCTGACACGGAATTCGATTATAGAAAAAGAAACAAAAACGGCATGTATTCCATATTTTGGTGTTGTTTTTGCCACTTCCTGTTAAACTGTATAATCGTGTACAACTTCGTTGCAAATCCTCGCACTCGCGCGCGCGGTTTTATCCTCCCCTTTCAGCGAGGCGAGCTCAAGGCTGTATCCCAATCCGCACTGTCGTACTAGAGTGTGGTAAGAACCTACTGAGGTGCTATTAGTCGTGCTTCGTAGTATGTTAGTAAGTAGGTTGGAACGCGATTCTGCTAAGGACCGCTCTCCCACGTTCTGTTTGAACTCACGAACCTGAGACGACAAAAGAGAATTTTGTGGTCACGATTGTTTATTGTGCACGGAGAAGTGTTAAGTAACAACATATTTGTTATAACTATATTTACATATTTTGTGTAGTATGATCTTGAACGTGTATCAAAATAACTTCACAACCGCCAAAGACGTCCTGTGTGTGTTTTTCTTTCTTTCTTTCTTCTTCTTCTTTTTTTTTTCTTTAAATTATTTTATCCTGTGTATCCTGTGTGTATATGAGGAGCCGTTAGGGACTTTATTCAGAATTACCATGCATACACATATGTGAAACCAAAACCTTTCACATACTCTGCTAAACACTGCACACACAAGTGAAAGCATTTACACTACTGAAATACTCACATATAAACAACTGAAAATATATACCCTCACACACAAGTGAAAACCTCTCACACACACTACTGAAAAGCATTCACACACACTACTGAAAACCTCACACACACAAGTGAAAACCTCTCTCAAACACTACTGAAAAGCATTCACACACACTACTGAAAACCTCACACACACAAGTGAAAACCTCTCTCAAACACTACTGAAAAGCATTCACACGCTATTAAAATGACATTTTAGATTGTGTATGTAAGTACCTTTTACTAGTGTGTGTGAATGCTTTTCAGTTTTGTTTGTGAGAGGTTTTCAGTAGTGTGAGAGGTTTTCACTTGTGTATGTGAGGTTTTCACTTGTGTGTGTGAGGTTTTCACTTGTGTGTGTGTGAGAGGTTTTCAGTAGTGTGTGTGAGAGGTTTTCACTTGTGTGTGTGAGGTTTTCACTTGTGTGTGTGAGAGGTTTTCACTTGTGTGTGTGTGAGGTTTTCACTTGTGTGTGAGAGAGGTTTTCCGTAGTGTGTGAGAGAGGTTTTCACTTGTGTGTGTGAGAGGTTTTCAGTAGTGTGTGTGAGAGGTTTTCAGTAGTGTGTGTGTGAGGTTTTCACTTGTGTGTGTGAGGTTTTCACTTGTGTGTGTGTGAGAGGTTTTCACTTGTGTGTGAGAGAGGTTTTCAGTAGTGTGTGTGTGAGAGGTTTTCACTTGTGTGTGTGAGAGGTTTTCAGTAGTGTGTGTGAGAGGTTTTCAGTAGTGTGTGTGAGAGGTTTTCAGTAGTGTGTGAGAGGTTTTCAGTAGTGTGTATGTGAGGTTTTCACTTGTGTGTGAGAGGTTTTCACTTGTGTGTGAGAGAGGTTTTCAGTAGTGTGTGAGAGAGGTTTTCACTTGTGTGTGAGAGGTTTTCACTTGTGTGTGAGAGAGGTTTTCACTTGTGTGTGAGAGCTTTTCACTTGTGTGTGAGAGGTTTTCACTTGTGTGTGAGAGAGGTTTTCACTTGTGTGTGAGAGGTTTTCACTTGTGTGTGAGAGCTTTTCACTTGTGTGTGAGAGAGGTTTTCACTTGTGTGTGAGAGCTTTTCACTTGTGTGTGAGAGAGGTTTTCAGTAGTGTGTGAGAGCTTTTCACTTGTGTGAGAGAGGTTTTCAGTAGTGTGTGTGAGAGGTTTTCACTTGTGTGTGAGAGAGGTTTTCACTTGTGTGTGTGAGAGGTTTTCACTTGTGTGTGAGAGAGGTTTTCACTTGTGTGTGAGAGAGGTTTTCACTTGTGTGTGAGAGAGGTTTTCACTTGTGTGTGTGAGAGGTTTTCACTTGTGTGTGAGAGAGGTTTTCAGTAGTGTGTGTGAGAGGTTTTCACTTGTGTGTGAGAGGTTTTCACTTGTGTGTGTGAGAGCTTTTCACTTGTGTGTGAGAAGTTTTCAGTAGTGTGTGAGAGGTTTTCACTTGTGTGTGAGAGGTTTTCACTTGTGTGTGTGAGAGGTTTTCACTTGTGTGTGAGAGGTTTTCACTTGTGTGTGTGAGAGCTTTTCACTTGTGTGTGTGAGAAGATTTCAGTAGTGTGTGAGAGGTTTTCACTTGTGTGTGTGAGAAGTTTTCAGTAGTGTGTGAGAGGTTTTCACTTGTGTGTGAGAGAGGTTTTCAGTAGTGTGTGTGTGAGAGGTTTTCACTTGTGTGTGAGAGAGGTTTTCACTTGTGTGTGTGAGAAGTTTTCAGTAGTGTGTGTGAGAGGTTTTCACTTGTGTGTGAGAGGTTTTCAGTAGTGTGTGTGAGAGGTTTTCACTTGTGTGTGAGAGGTTTTCACTTGTGTGTGTGAGAGAGGTTTTCAGTAGTGTGTGTGAGAGGTTTTCAGTAGTATGAGAGGTGGGGGGGTCCTCCCTGAAATGAGTTTTTGCAGGTTGGGATGCCTGAGAAGTGTATGTGAGAGGTTTTCACTTGTGTGTGAGAGTATACATTTTCAGTTGTTATGTGAGAGTGTTTCAGTAATGTATGTAAATGCTTTCACTTGTGTGTGCAGTTTTCAGTGTAGTATGTGAGAGGTTTTGATTTCACGTATATGTATATACGGGAAATTCTGAATAATGTCCCTAAGGGCCCTTCATACTCATATGTGTAGTCGTTCTGTCACGTTGCGGATGTGCTTGTCAGCTTCATGAACTTGCCAACTCAAGTCGTGGCGATGATGTGCATTACAAAGTGAACACATTGCCTGTTAACGCCGTAGCTGTGCTAAAACTGACACTGTTTTTCCATAGATACATTTTAAAAATAACACACTTTAGACGCATTACAGAACCTTAAATTGTAAGACAAGTGGATGTTAACTGACCAGTGTAGGTGTTTAATATTAATTTAATTGAATATTAGGTTTTAATTAAACACTGATAAACTTGCAGTATCATTGAACATAGTCAACATATTCATCCTACACAACACTATTTTGTGAAACAATTCCTCGACTACACGTCTTACAGACGACATCCATTATTAGGAATATTATATTAGTTTACCAAACTGTATTAGTGCATGTAAAATGACCTTAACCTTCCGTCATCTTCATGTTACTATTCATAGAATTTTGAGAAATTATTTTACATCATGTCAGCTGCTGGACTGTCTGATCTCATTCTGAATCTTTCAAAAGGTGGTGTGGAACATGTTCGAACATCCCACAGAACGACAAATATTCAGAGAATTGCACTCTCACATTTGTAATATGAGATATCATTCATTCATTCATACATACATTCATTATCCGAACCTGGACATTGTAAAGTTTAGAAAAGATCATATATGGATGAGTGCAAAATATATGGTGTACTGGTACATGACCTAAGACAGACTCACTTTTGTAGGGCATTATTAAGTGAATATATTGATTCATTGTTACTATCAATGCTATATTAGTTAATTATAAATTAATAAATGACATGCATTAACTTATTAACAGGATTCACTGCGATAATGCCGTTTTGACAGACAGCCTGTCTGCTGTCTGATCTTTCTTATTGGTCATATATTTCCATAAAGGCAAACACATGCACAGGTGTTAAATGGGACAAAAATACCATACCAAAGGAAGGTAATAAATGTGTTAATATTTAATTTCATGTTGAATGATTACATGGTAACCTTTATGTAAAAAAGTGGAAGAATGTCTGTTTTGTTCTAAGGCAGAAATGTGGGGAAAGATTGTCTTCATAAGAAGAGAAAACAATAACACAACCACAATACATGTGCAAAGGACTATTTTTCAGATCCAGTCATATTGTGTTTTACATTAAAGATCCAGACCAATATTTTGACTAAAATGCTGTTATCTAACATTGCAAATATGCTTTTATGTTGTTTTTTTCATGAAATCTTTTATCATTTTCTTTTCAGCTGAAGCTCATCTGACCTTTAATGTAAATAGCTACTTAGGGCGTAAAAGCTAAATAAGTAAAAACTGTATCCTATTCTAAATGACTTGTTATTCACACCAGCCTGTTAGCTACCCTGTTATCTTCCCCAAGGCTGTGCTATAGCAGCACTAATTCAAGGGAGACACAACACTGTAAGCTGCAGCCATATAATAATTTGTCAGGCATTTATATTTAGATATTTAAAAGTTTTTTTGCACAATAAAACCTTAGGAGTTTGTTATTCACCTACCGTGCCACAAAAGGCAGAAGGTTACCCTCACACCACACATCTGTTAATTATAAAGAGACACATCACTTTTTCACAAGTTCAACAATGAGTAACTAATAAAACTCTGAACATGTTTACGCAAAAAAAAAAAAAAAAAATCTTAACAAGACCATGGTCACCTACATGGGTTATGTAACTTTTGTTACTACTTCAAAATCTGTTCCTGTTCTTGGTGATAATGGCAATGGATCTCATCGGAACTGACCTATGACATTTCTAAGGGATGTAGGATGCATGTTTCCTTAATTGAAACACACAGACTTGTCTAAATTGGATTGTGTGGGCCATCCAGATGTGGGTCTGTGGTGAGGAGAGGAAGGAAACATGGCAGAAAGGGTAAATTGACACAAGCTGGACTTGCCAAAGCACAGATACTCATGAATGAGTCTTAACAGTTCTCATTATTAATGCACAGTGATTTTGTAGGCAAATTGAATATAACTATAGGATGTATTTGGTATGACATCAAAACGGAACTGTTTAAGGACAAAACGGTTTGATACAACGATTCCTGTATATATATTTTTTGTTCTGCAAATGTGATGCAAAATTTGATGTTTCTACAACTGAGGTTAAAGAATATAGAGATACTGGCAACTGTATCATAAGAACAAAAAAGCATTTGTACAAATGCTAAAAAATCTTAGTTTTAGCATTTGAAGGATTGTAGGTACTCCTCAGAATACAATACCTCATATAACCAGTAGAGACATTCATGCTTTTCTTTAAAAAATCAATTTTTAACAAAAAAATAAATCATTCCCTATAATTTTTAAATGTCTATGAAATTAAATTAGCCAAGTTGATAGCCAAGGAAGTCTGAGACCATGAAAGAGGAATCAAAACTGCAGATAAATGAACATTGCAACACCTACTTCTCTAAGACTGCATAACTACTAGTATTTTAGGAAGTATGCCTTTAGCTACTATTGCACAATGTGTACCAACAATGTTCTGTTCCTTTAGACTTTCTTACATGTTTCCTCCCTTATAAGTGATTCATAAAAACGATGTGTTTTTACAGTGTAATTACAGACTGAAAAGGCACATGCAATAATGATGCATAAAGCAATCCATTTTTGGGAAAAATTTTAATA
Organism: Distichodus sexfasciatus; assembly: GCA_032718565.1. NCBI lineage: Eukaryota > Metazoa > Chordata > Actinopteri > Characiformes > Distichodontidae > Distichodus > Distichodus sexfasciatus. Next base: position 1,845,965 of record JAVGVS010000007.1, read on the forward strand.
GTTATTGAACGTTCTACATCTTACAGTAAATATTATACAATAACAAACTTGGCTTAATTCTGTCAATGAGATCACTAACTGATCTTTCAAAAAACATATAAACAATAATAATAATTATAATAAAACAGATATACACTTCATATCACAAGCCTGATTTGGGTCTCCTTGCCTCATTATGACCATTAGTTGTTGCAATTGGTTCAGAAAGTTCTTACTCCACAGACGAAAGCTCTGTGCGCCTAACTGCTACAATCAGGTGAGAAAAATGCTAAAATATAATGTGGTTAATGTTTTAGTGTATTAAATTGCCTGGAATCCTCAAAACCTTGTTGTTAAATAACGTAATTGGAAGACATTGACTCTACACGTTTGTTTCTAAGTTAGTTTTCAAATTACAGTGTTTTCTTATGATCCTGACAAAAATATTTCTGGTCAGATTTAAATCACCTTTGCTTTATAACCGCTTTCTCAAGTCTTGGGTACAGATCACAATCTCATTTAAAAAATGAAGTTTACTGAGCCTCAGACTAAACCAAAGCAGAAACACATTTTGTGTCTACACAATAAAAATAAGAGCTCTAAATCAAGAGACAAATCAATAGCTTACTGTGTTCAAACAGTATTATAATTTGATATGGGTTGGATACAAAAAAACAAATTCTAAGGTCATACAGTGTTACTTTGACTAATAACATTCCATGACACCATTAGTTTCTTATTAAGCTTGTCCTAAATAAGCCATACGGGATGAAATGCAATTATCTGTTAACATTTGTTTGTGAATGTTATTTAGATGTGGATATATATATCAGTAGATGTACCACAAGTCAAATCCTTTCAGCTCCACATGGGAAATACTAATTTAAAATTCTTGAGAAATTAGTACAATTTGTCCATTCTAACGGCAGTAACTATCAGAAATGTTTTTTTATCCCAACTTTTGCAAGAGAGTATTACTTTACATTACATCATATTTCTGTAAACTATTTTTCACCCAAGGTCAGAGATTCAATACTAAATAATGTTACCTACTATTAGGTAATGTTACCTACATTCACGTTCGTTATAATATTTAGTAACATGTAACTTTGGACTCTGCCATCTTTTTCCACATTTCCAATGAAAAGAAAGCAAAACAAGACATTATGGTATTAAGAGGAAGAGAACCCTTATAGACTTGTGCTCTGAAATGTCCCTCAGCCACACATACTTTTACACACCACACTCCAGATCAACCATAAAGATCGTCTACTTAAGAAAAAAAAAAGAACATCAATAATCAATAAAATCTTAAATAACACTTATGGTAAAAAGCGCTTTAATTACACATCTGAGTGGACATCATTTCAGTGAACTTTCATTCCTGATGTATTCAACTTTAGTTAATTCTTTGTGTAAAATATCAGCTTCTTATTTTAACCCAATAAAAACATTTCTAATCCTAAATTTTAGATGATTAAACTTCATCACAAAACCACCATAAGTCGAACAGCTTTAGTTGTTGACCAGTGAACTCATATATAACTCTAAGTTGCATTTGCATTACAAATGGATTTGTTGCAAAGATATACAAAATATAGATTTCACTGTCTGCAATAATACTGTCCTAAAGGGGATTCATTGCTGTAAAGAAGAAAGTGACAGGTAGAGAGAGAGAGAGGTTGTTGTTCTAGTTTGGCTCAAAAATTTTACACATCCTGTTACGATAGCAGGGCCTGAGCACCTTCGATGTCTAGCCAACACTGAATCCTGCCTGAAGTTCAATTAGAGATTAATAATTAAGGGATTTTTTATTTTGTTTAATTCAAATTTCACCAAAAGTTAAAGGGATGCACTACCGAAAACCACCAATTTACGTAGCAACCAATGAAAGGTATTGGGCGAAGTTGCATTATTTTACACAGAATTTCACATGGGAATAGAAACATTAGAGATCCTAAGAGTCAAGTGGTTGAAATCTTCTCAGCCCACAGCTTTTAGTGCCTATAAATGTTTTTACGTTTACATTTCTGAAAGGTTGGCGATTTTTTCTTTCTCCCTTACTCTTCCACCTCTTACTCTGTCCTCTTTACAGATAAACGCTAAAGGAACGCTTTTTAAAATTTTCAAAGATTACTAGGAGCCAACCGAAATGCTGCAATCTGACATGATGCAACCATGCTTTGAAAGGGCACAGTTCCTGTTCATGTGCATAGCAAACTGCATTCTCCTGCATGACGCATGCGATACTACGAGTGTTTCACATCATTTCCGCGAGTCGTTTCTCCCTCTGGAGCTCAATATATATTGGAAATAGTGGTTGAACAGTCAAAATTAACTTTGGAAAAACAAAACAAAAAACAAAGATGATACTGAGGTTAATAGTACTTCCAAAGACATTATCAAGACTGACGGGTACCATAGTAAATACTTGACTTCTTTTAGTAGATAAATAACAGAGTGTACCGTATACTTGGTTATTATGTCATATTTATTTGTCAATATGCAATGTTTCATTACGCTATTACCGCTTAATAGAATAATTGATATGTACTGTAGTGACTTCTGAGTGCACTGTTCATAGATTACAAGGGAGGTTGTGGATTAGGGTTCACAATTCACTCTCTCTCTCTCTTTCTCTCACTCTCACACGCTCGCTCAAAATGCTAAAAATTACAAAGACGGGCAGCTCGTCTAAGCATTCTTATTATTGCATTTAACAACCGATTCTCGGTGCAACAAGGATGTGGCAGCATTACGACCTACTGCAGATGACAGGTACAGGTAGGGAGGGTTGATATTTTACCCCCCACCTTACCTTTTCTCCTCCCGTACCCACTACCTTCTTCTGCTCTTTCCTCGCCTTGTTATTTTTCTACATTTTTTGCTACCTGCGTTTTATCCCGCTGCTGAAAGAAATCACTTGTCATCCTCACGGAGGCCCTGAAGGTACCCTAAGAACAAGTATTTCTGTCCCCGACGTCCTCTGTGTTGGTAGGAGTTTCCTATTATCAGGTTGAAATGAGACCTGGATCCTCCGGCTAAGTGCAACATACAAAATTCCTCGGAATACCGTGCGCCCGGCGCGTTTTGTGTATGTGTTCGTGCGTACGTGCAATTGCATGCCTCCCGCAAGAGCACATCTATGCGCACACATACATATAAATATAGTATGCACACCATAATTTAGAAGCTTACTCTATCCTGATGGACAAGCTAATAAATGACCCCAAACTCACGCCAGCGTCCTCTACTAAGCGAATAACTCAGATTACTGCAAGTAGTGATTATCCTAATGAAGTTTAAACCACGTCGCATGGTCCTACAGCGGATACGTTTCTTACAAATGTTAACTAATAAACTGCTACAAGCTGGAAGACACCCTTGTTATCATAAGCTAGAAGATGAACAGAAAACTGGTGTGTGGCAGAAAATGAAATGTGTTAAAACAGAAACTGCCTAAGCCCTTTCCGAAAGGGTAAACTGCGAGAGAATCGGAAATGAATCGAATATACTGAAAAGGAAACATACTGAGATCTGAAAGTTATAAAATTTGGCAGCATAAAGTTGAGAATTGATGCATACAGACATTATCGTGCCACGTACACACCAACGTGAATATGGAACACACATGCACAGGTTTAAAAAAAATATTTTCCTGATTTATGGTCAAAAATCATTCTGGAATTTCTGAGAATGTGGAATGAAAAAACCTAATGCAACAACAAAGGTCTAAAATAATATGACAAAACACAAGAGGAAAAAAAAACAATTAAATAAAAAATACAAAAGCAGCTTTTACAGAAAAAAAAAACTTAAGAATGCATAAAGTGACCCTTTTTTCTTGTTGTTCTTGCAAACAGACGTGGTCCCTGTTGATCACAGAGCGCCAATGTAAGACTCGAGTAGTTGCATACGATGTTTGACTCCAGATCTGTTAAAGGGGGAAAATTAAGCCATGAGAATCTGTGTCTGGAGACGGTTTTAATCTAACCCCTGCCACTGACAAATCCGAATTTTCCATTCGTAACCAGCTCTAACAATACATCTATGAAAGTTAGCCAAATTCACTGACATGCATATATACAAAAATCACAAATTTATCCATCATGCCATCTCCATCTGAGGTACGGCTTACATGATTGGCAGGTGAGCTCTACCAGTGAGGTGGCACATAGCTGTACCCGGGTGTTCCTTGTGGACGATACGTTGGCACGGTAACAGGGTGTGGTCCAATGGGAGTGTGCTGGGGCGTGGTCAAGAGCGTTCCTGAGATGATGAGAGTCAGTCACAGGTTAGGAGCGAGCTACGTTTTAGCAGCATCAGATGATCAGTGCAGAAATTTGTATTGATCCAATCAGTCAACATACAGTCTTGAATGCACTGAAAAATTCATAACATCTAAAGAAAAGTAGAATCTTCGTCATCGTTATTGAGAAGTGTAATACAAGCTCTTAATTGTACAATATAGATTATGAATAGAATATTCAATTAAAAACAGAAGTGAGAAATGTCTTAGTATGAGTGTGGATCTTAAGAATCCGTGACACTGACGCACATAAAATACAGAAATAATTTGCTATATATATTACAACCCTGTAATCTATTGTTAATCTAAACAAAATATAAAAACTAAAACTATATCGGTTAATTAAGAATATTTAAATAATATTCATCAAGAGTTATTATATAGTAATAGGTAAGCAGAGAAGAGTGATAATGTAAGTAAATTAATAATAATAATAATAATAATCATAGTGGGACTCATTCAAAAGAGATTTCTTTCAAAAATGTTTAAGAAAATTAAGACATTTAAATCGTATACATATTATACAACTGTAGAACTGAAGAAAACCCATTAACTCAATGTTCTGCACAAACAAGCAAGCAATAAAATTTGTCTAAGAGTGCTCTCCACCATTGTAGATTCTACTCTGATTTGTCCTTGAGACCAAATTGCAAATTAGCGAACATTGGTGAATGTCATAACCTTTCTGAAAACTCCAGAAGAACAGATTTCTTCCTAAAAGCGGTTGGTGAATGAGAGCCAATATTACTACTATTATTAATTAAAGCCAGGGTGAACTCAGTCTGACCTGCTGACATGGCCATGGTGGTTCCGGCCACCACGCCCATGGCCACTCCGTTGGGGCGGGGGGTGGGGATGGGGGCTGGGTATAGGGCCGAGGGTATACTGTTGGGCTGCACCACCGTGGTGTGGTGGATTACATGAGGCTGTGCGGCGTACACAGGCTGTGTGTAATAAGCTCCCTAGACAGAAAAGAAGGAGGACCAGGAGGAGGAAGAGGAGAGAACAGGCTGTTACAGCTTACTGCAAATTCACCACAATCAGCTCAACTATAACTCTGCTTTAACTCAACTATAGCACTGCTAACCCTAAACACTGTTGGCCACCAGGGGGTGCTGGAGAGCTGCAGCAACATGGAGGTTAATGTAACAAAAATAACAATAATTGAACACAATTAGAGCTGGGCGATATGAACAAAAACATTACCACAATATTTTTTGTCATATTGATCGATTTCGATAATTATCACGATATATTGTCATATTGTGTTTTTTTATGTTTTGTTTTTTTGGATTCTTATACAGACTGAATGAACAAGTTAAAATAATCAAACACTATTAAACAAATAATTTTCAACAAATTTCTACTTGAAGAGCCCTGAGAACTGGGGGAAAAAAATTGCTGCTGCCAAAGAACAGCTAAAGAGAGCTGTCAACACCTCACTTCCAGAGTGCTTTCTCAGTGCTTGTTGTTGCTAAGTTACGAAAAGCGTCATCTGGTACTTTCACGTTCGTATTTTATTAGTTTTTTCCCAGGCGGCATTAGTTGTCAAAGCGTCCGCCGTAACTATTAAGCGCTGCATTTTCATCGCCTTTTTTCACTCACCGCGACATCTTTTCTAAGGGCCGCGACATACTTAACGCTACGTGACGGGTGCACTGGCGCTTAACCTTGAGGACAGGTGGCAGTGTACACCATAAAAGCGTCCAGTCTGCCGTTAAGTGACGGAAGAAGTAGAAAGCGGCAGTGAGAGAAAACATTTTGCTGTGAAATGAGGAAGATAAAAAATTATTTGCATTCAGATGTTACAAAGGTGCAAAAAAAAACGGCGAAACCGTTCAGTGTTGATAGTAAACAACGATGCTGACGTCACGTGGCAAAACTTTAACATACAGCCGCCCCCAATTATTCAAGAGGTACTACAACTCTCATAAATTTATGACGACATGCTCAGCGGATGCGTCAAGAGAACGCTGAGAACGCGTGCCAGCCATGATGCACGTGTGTAAGCGCTCTGAACGTTAAGTATATCTCGGCACGCGACCACTAATGTTTACCACGCGGCTTTTTCGTGTGTTATGGGCAAATTTGCATCATTGGCGCGATTGGCTGTTGTGCTGGCGTTATGCCAAACTACGTGATTTTCCAAACATACTGTCTATCTCAACGCGCTGTCGCATAGTGGACAAACAGGTATGATCGAATTTTATAGCTTACGTTTATCATCGTTATCGTCATCACATTTTTCTCGATAAAATATCGAGATCGTTTTATCGCCCAGCACTAAACACAATCAACAGTAACAACTTAATCGATTGAATAACAACTATGCCGACCGTATATAAGTGGTTCAGATAAACAATGAATGAATGACCTGCACTTTTTAGGGGCAGTTGGTAGTGTAACGTTTAGGGAATTGGCCCGTAATTGAAAGGTCGCTGGTTCAAGTCCTGGAGCAGTAAAGGTACCAATGAAGTACTCATGAGCAAGGTACCGTCCCCAAGCACTGCTCCCTAGGAAAAAAGCTCCTTCACGGATGGCTCAAATGCAGAGGTCAGATTTTGTTATGATGCATTGTGTGCTGTGCTGCATTCACAATGACAAATAATCTATAACTATTAAAGACAACTAATTTATTCCAAAAGCTGCACAATCTATCTCCTCTGTTAAAAGGAAAATTTGCTGCTACTGTCTTGCACTGGAGCCCAGCTAATTCATTCCGTAGAGCATCAGACTTTAAACCCTGAGGGTCCAGGGTTCAAGTTCTTGGGGGAGCTGGTAACATAACAGTGCATTCGCCATATGATCAGAAGTTCGAAATCTTGGACTGGTAAAAGGTAACACTGAAGTACTCACGAGCAAGGTACTGTCCACCCGGATGATGGACATCTCAGCTGCCCACTGCTCCTTCACGGATGGGTCAAATGCACATTTTTGCTGTGGTGCGCTGTGTGCTGTGCAGTGGTATGTTCACAATGACAATCACTCACTTTCACTGCGCTCTTTCTCGTATTGTTATAATGTTTTTGTAATATTGTTGAGACAATGACATTGTACTGGGAAGTTAAAGAGGAAACATTGGATATTTTTATTCAGTTATTCAACACATATCAATGAATCATCAGTCACACCCCACCCAGGTACGCAGGACTGTTTGATGTTAACTACATGAGGTGTGTTAAGAAATACAATATGACCACAAAATGTGGACTAAGTCAGTCATGTGGGACAGTCATTTTTTCTTTTACATGCACAAGACGATTTCCCCACATGAAAATGAGTGATTATATATCATTGTGAAAACAGCACAGCACAGCAAACCAAAACGAAATGTGTATCTGACCCATCCGTGAAGAATGTGCAGTGGGCAGCTGACATGGGCAACACCCAGGGAGCAGTGCTTGGAGACAGCACCTCAGTAGTACCTTACCGTTCCGGGACTTGATCCAGCGACCTTCTGATCACAGGGAAAACTCCCTAAACATTACACTACCAAATGCTCCAAAATATTTTGCTTGATTCTAGAAAGGATGGGGAAGGTTGTTGCCGTACCTGAGTATAGAGGTTCTGCTGAGGATAGGCACTTCGTATGGGGTACATAGCTGTAGGGTACGGGTTCGGAGAGGGAGAGTAAGGAGGCGGGGCTCCATTGGGCTGGTTGGGGGGAACTTTATACGGGGTTCCGGTAGTGTATCCTGAGAGAGATAGACACAGAAAGGGGGTAAGGAAAAGAAGAATGAGGGAAGTAAAGAGACAGAACCACATTAGAATGCAACTCAACAGGTGAGAATAAACAATAATATTGATATAGCAATGAGCAGAACAAGCAACACAACGCACTACAAAAACCAAATAATGCGATTATACTGTTTCATTTCCTTAACAACGCCAGTTCTCACACAATCTCTGTGTTCCTGATGTGTTCCCAGAAAATTACAGAACTGTGTTTAAACAAAATCTTTGATATTATGTTTTAATAATAAATAATTCAGCATATGGGAGTGTAATTATTTCATTGTTGTAGTTAGGAAAATAGTATTTATGTCAAGTATTTCCTTAAGCATAACAGAATAATCTCATCCTCCTCACAGAGAAATACACAACTTATTAATTAATTAATTAAAAACCAGCATCAGATCGGTACTTGTGAATGGCCGAGGCCCAAAGCCGAAGTATCGGAAATTAAAGTTGGATCGGTGCATCCCTAATAAATAGTACTTCAAACAAAACATGTTCCTTCTTCCATCTCTGTTTCTCTTTTGTAATTTATCTTCTGCTATAAATATTGATAGAGAGTAATCTGCAGTTAACTCGTATTGACAACTAATATTGGCACACCCATCACAAACACACCTCCTGCTGTCACACACAGTCTGTCTCCCATTCCCTTTTTTACTCTCTGAGAAGCAACATTACAAAACGTGACTTACAGCATATATGCACATCAAAAAATGTACAGCACAATATTCTTCAACATTCTTTCATTCATCGCTGCAAACACCAGCTCGCATCTCAGCAGCAAATGATCATTCAGCCACAGCAGTGAAGCCTAGCGACTCACAAGACACATACACACACGCAATCACAGCACGTTCTTTCAGAACAGCTCGACCAAAACTGCCATTTTCATCTCTCCAGGCTTCTCTGTCCACAAACACAAACACACAAATTCTACACACTGAGCTCATACTTCTATGGTTTTGTGTTCCAATCATATCAAATGTGAACAGAACCAACATATGATGCAGGATTCAGACGGGATGCAGTGACGAGATCGGCGATGATGTAACTGCTGAATGCGGCTGAGAGGACATGGAGGTGTGTGTGTGGGCTGGAGAGGTGGAGGGTAACAAGCAGGGTGCATGCTATAGGCAAGGTACATACTGCACTGAGACACATTTTCCAAGTTATGCAATTATGTGAGTGTGTGTGAGTGTGTCTCATAATAAATCAGCCCCAAACTGACTCATTATGGTATATAAAGCAAAAATACTGACTTCGAGGTACTGTTTTAATAGAAAGTAAACTTACAACAGTTAATATGTTTGTGTACATGATGAACACACTCGTGTACGTAATCAACACACTCGTGTGTGTATGTTTGTGTGTATTTACGGAATGCTGTAGACGAGGCCTGGAACTGCCTGCTCTCTGAGCCCGCGTCCACGGCCAGGTCAAAGGAGCCGTCAGCAGGCCCCGGGGCCGACATGGTCTGGGGCCAACCCTGCTTCACCAACACCACTGTCCCAACACACAGAACAACAAAACAAGGGGGGGTTACACACACACACACACACGTACCAGTACACGTTCTGTCCTTCTGTCCCCGAGTTAGAACTGACCAATAAGGTCAGAAACATCATCCCAATACTTTTTTCTATCTCGATCTCAATATTAATCATGATATTGAATTTGTTGACTGTCTATTTTATTAATTCACATGAAGTGAATAAATTAGTATCAAACTTTATGCAAAAAATGCTTACCAACATTTTATTAACCAAAGAAAAACAGTCAACACATTCATTTGGATAGTGTCTCATTAGTTAATGCTATCGGCAGCATATTTTGTATCTGGGATTGTCTTTTCTGCTTTTAGATATCAGAACCATTTATTTCAATGACGTGCTCTCTTTTTGCTGTTAACTCAACGTCAGCGGATAACATATTTAGAGTATCTTGACTGGTCCGGGACTTGAACGAACGACCTTCCGTGCATTATGCCAACTCTCTTGATATTATCCTACAAACTGCCCTTATCCACCAACTGTCCCTAGTTCAGCAAATAAATGCAAATTGTTTATACATTCTTTCTCTGACTACTCACTACAAAACACTGACCTGAAACAAAAACCGCACAGGAAATGCCTGGAAACTGCATTTTTGCCGGAGGATCACACGCCAGAAGCGTTGTTACACACCATTGTTTACAGCACAAAGGTAACTACATGGGGGCCATAACCGCTACATGCAATGCTGACTGGTTGTTATGCGACATTGTCGCTGTCCATTTGACTATTTTATCAGACTTTACGTTTTTATGGTAGTGCCGTGATGGGAAACAAAAAATCTAAAACATTTTTGAGATAGCTGAGATTTTATCGCCCAGCACTACCCTGAATCCTACTCTGTTCACATCTGTGAGAACCAAGAGCAGGCCTGAACTTCCTGACTCCTAAAGTCAATCAAAGCTCCACCTTGCGAGTGTCTATTATAAGTCGAATCTCCAGTTCACAGTTATTTATACACAGGAATGTCTCCAAAATGGAGAATGTTCTCTGTACAGCCACCAGAGGGCGACAGCACAACATGGCTTGGTTGCTCAGTCAGACGACCGTCATCCAACACACAAAGGAACAAAGGGAGAGAGTTTACAGTGTGAACAATGCTGCGTCCACGTCGTGCGGAAAAAAACAGCAGTAGCCAGTCCTCATGTATGTGCTTGTGTGAATGCAGGTATTTCAAGTTTTTCTGGGAGCTGGTTGTCGGAGCAGGACATTTCTGTGAGTGCCAGACTTCATAGAACAGCTCCAGCATTGATTTGAATAACTAAACAAGGTAAAACTAACATTGGTTTTTGGTAACTGAGGTTCATGTAGTAGCGTTATTTACATCTAGCCATTATGGGAGTCAAAAGAAATACCTCACAACGATGACAAAACATGACTGTCCTCAATGTGAGTGAGCGGTGAGAGTGTGTGTGAAAGAGAGTAAATGAGGAAGCGAGCAAAAGAATGAGAGAAATGCTAAGCACCAAGAAAATTACTAACAATTAATGAAAGTTAATACTGAGATGTAGCTTAGACATTCCATCACTACTAGCCACATTAGCCTCTCCTCTGTGCTTTGTGCACTGATAAAATTGAAATCCAGAGTCACAGCTCAAATTTCTGGATCTGGGTTTCCCCATCCATGCTGAAATGGCTCAGAGCACTTTCCCACTGAGCGGTACAGTGCCGTTTTTTAGCGTTCCGTACCTGTGAAAATGCATTTATCACCTAAAATACCTGTTAAAGTAGGAGGGCATGACTCAGTGCCAGCTGGCGCATTCTGGTGACGTCATCTCACACAATGCCAATACACAGGACAAAACAGCAAGAAAAAAAGTTATGGAAAAGACTGCAAACCACAAGAGCCAAGACTGTGGTGATAAAAATGCTTTGGCGAATGCTTCAGAGGTGAGGAGATAGCAAGTAAAGAAAGTGGGTGAGACAACCTGAGGTGCATTTCCTAAAAGCAACTACGTTAGCAACTACACTATGTTAGTTGCTTACTCCTGGCTAGTGGCATTGGTGTAACTCACACTTATGTACCTGACCATATTCTGTAGTAGTTTGCAGGTTTTAGTCTTCTGGTTTTTGGCCCCTGATCTTTTAGTTCCTGCTTGGTACACTTGGCACCCCAACCAAATGGTAATCAAAAATCTGCAGGTACTTAGGTACAGTACACCCTTCAGTGAGGAAAAACATTTTGCTGAAGACATCTACACATTTACTGACATTTGTAACAGAAGAATCTTGAGATAGCGTGTGTGGTTCTTTGTGGAAAATACAGATTTGATGCGTCTGCAAATGCCAACAATCCTATAAACCCTGAGTGTCTTCATCTCAGACTACACTGACGGCGACCCTCGGATGAGGGGAGACAGAAATGGCAGCGGCATGGCATAATGCCAACTCGGATCTCCACAGGCGATGATGGGAGCACAGAAGGTCACACAAGCACAGTTGTGAGAGGATGCCCATATGCGAAGGTTGTGGTCTACAGAACGGCAGCCCCATACTACACCTACACCCCCAACATGACACCCATCTGTTATGAGGGAGAAAACAACACTCTCCATCAGAGCATGTCTGGGACCGAAGTCTAACCTAGCACCGTTCATTTCAGCTGAATAAGCTAAGCATGTGTTAAAGATCCCACAAATCAGCTTGAGAGGCTTATTTAAGAGTTGAGTACAGGGCATATCAAGAAGATTATTTTTAATTCCTATTAATTGTTTAATTTTCACTTAATGCTGAATCCAAATCTACAGCAGAATAAAATAAATCCAAGAAATATTCAATGTTAATACTAAACATTTCACCCATTAAAAAATTGGTTCTGCCCAAGGATATGAGGCTTCAGTATAATAACTTCTGGGACATTAGCCAAGTTATCGTTGATTGATTGTGGCGTGCAAGAGTGTCTCTGAATTAAAAAAATAAGTTAAATATGTTTAATGTTTAATCATTTATTCATCTTGTTCAAAGAATTGTGGAATACTGAGTTATGATTTTTAAAGAGCCAAGTTAGACAAACCAAGACAAAAACAACTTCTGCATCTGACTATGTCTTATATGAAACAACTTCAAAATAGATGTTTTAGATCAAAATCAACAGCCTCTTTTGGTAAACGGTCAATAACCTCCTTTGGCATTTCTCTAGATAATGAATGTGAAAAAAAGTCCAACGCCCCAAAATAGTGTCATGTTCATAGATGCCTCAGTGAGTGTCTCTAGAAGTTTCCTTTTCTCCAAACCCCTGAATTAAAGCTTGGTCTTACCAAATGTTGATGCTGTGGCTAATAAAAAGTTTAAAACACCACACGACCACTTCTAACGACAAAATCCTGATGTTAAGATGATAGTTAAGATTTCTTCCCTTAACTATTCTAGCCTATCAATACCTATTTAAACTATAAAGCACTTCAAACACACAATCACACAAAGATTCATAAGCATTAATCAAACACATGTAAAGCATTTTGTTCTCAACAAGTATCATGCTAACACTAATGTGTGTATAGTTTACACTTGTCTAAATTAGCCACAAATAATTAGTCTGTTATAATATTTGACCATTTAATGTATTTGCCATTTGACGCCTTTCCCAATGCTTGTGTAGACCTTCATGTACACAGTTTTGATTGCAACTTACTCAACTACCAACTAACCTAATAACTAGGTCCTGCTTGTACAAGTAGCAGTTTTATAGGTGAACATCAAGGAGTATAGGTACATTTGTTTATGTTTGAGGGTATATATGTTGTTGCGTATATATGTGGTTGCATGTACATACCTGGGGGATAACCTGGACTGCCTGTCTGGTAGATACTGGGCGTGTACGTCGGTGCGGCGGCTGGGTAACCTCCTGGGTATCCTAAGAACATAATGAAAGAGGAGGTTGGAGACAGAACTACTGCTTGCTCTGACCTAAAGGACAATGATTAATTATACACCTTTTAAAATGGATGACCAATGTACGAATCACTGACTGATTCACTAATGTATATCTCCCATGGTAACCAAGGGATGCAAGCACAGAGAAAGAGAAAGAATGGTGATAAAACAGGCTGGGCACAGATGGTGTTCATTACCACTCGTCGGTCTTAATAAGACACAGTTGGGTGAGTGCAAAGCCCACAGCACCTCTGCCATACTGACATACTGAACAGTGGAGCAGTCAGATGCCCAGCTCGACACAACAAAAGACATGACTCTGCAGGAAGAGAAGCATCACCAAAACCAGAAACAGCTCCAGCAGGTGAACTGGAAATTTGTGAATGTTCTCTTATACATGCTTGTTTGGAGGAAGCTACAGACACAGTCACTATGATTGTGCTGCACACTGTGGGAATATATATATCCTAACCAGACAGGAGCTGTAGATTTGGAGACGCTCTGACCTGTCATTATTTATCCTTCCAACACATCCTTTAGGAGAAAATGTTCACCCTACTGCCTAATATATCCCACTCACTGCCAGGTGCCTTTGGCCATTGTACATGTATCTTATGTACTATGCAATGTCAGTGGTCATAAAGCTATGGCTGATAAGTGATACATATTAATTCATTCATTCATTATCTGAGCCGCTTAATCCCAACTGGGGTCGCGGGGTGCCCGGAGCCTATCCAGGGAACTTATGGGCGCAAGGCGGGTAACAACCCTGGGCAGGCACCAACACACCGCAGGGGGCACACGCTCACTCAACCACACACACATTCACACCTTGCGGGGCCAATTTAGAGTCGCCAATTAACCTATATTGCATGCTTTTGGACTGTGGGAGGAAACCGGAGAACCCGGAGGAAACCCACGGGAACACGGAGAGAGCATGCAAACTCTATACAGAAAGGCCCCAGGTTCAACCCAGGGCTCGAACCCAGGACCTTCTCGCTGTGAGCGCTAACCACTGCGCCACTGTGCCTCCCAAGTGATACATATATTACCCCAAATTACAGCCCAATCATAATGACATATAGATAAATGGATAGATGGATGTATGGGTGGATGGAGGATGGATGAATAGATAGACGGATAGATAGATGGATAGACGGAAAGATAGACGGAAAAATAGACAGAAAAATAGACGGAAAGATGGATGGATAGGACAGACGTGATAGCAGTGTCTGTCTGAGAGACAGACAGAAAAGAGAGCCAGAGGGAAGGAGGGGGGCAGTCATGGGGACCCCCACAATTTTACCAGGTGCCATACCATGCAGTTCAGTCACATGGAGAAGATGTGTATGTGCACACTGATCTACAGAATCAAACACACACACACAAACACACTCCACAATGTGATTAAGCTTGTCTGCTGTGGTGTGTAACTAACTGGGCAGTGACACATTTACATACAAGTGTAGGTTCAGATATATTTCACTCACAACAGACTCACACTCTACAACATTTTAATTCTCATGCATTAGAGCACAGTCACATGAATGAAAGGGTATTGTCAGAACCCAATCTCATACCGGACTGTAGTTAGTTAATGCATAAATGCGTGTTGGGTTTGTGCAGTGCTGGGACTAATAAGTGCATTATAATACATCAGCACCCTGATGCCTTAATTTCTTCTCTCTATTCTGCATCTCAGCAGTTTTCAGCAGATCTGCCTGGAGGAACCCTTTTGAGGAAAATGCATTGCAAAACGCTCTGTTCCTTTCTGAAGCAAGCTGCCAAGATAGAAAGCATTGTGGGGCAGTGGCCGTGTGATAATGACAAGGCTTTGACACAAGGTTGGACTGTTCAGCAGAAACTTCTAAGATTATTTCAGATCATGAAAGCTAGTAGTGTTAATCTGACAAATTGTTTATCTTCCTGTAGTGTAGTGTGGTATATTTTTTTTCATTTAATACAAAGGATAGATAACACACTCCTAATTGAAATCAAGATTATCAAGAATGTCTGATGTCTGTTTTATTGGCAATCAATGGCACATTTAAAAGATGTTGTGTGAACGATTAACCTCATGTTTTATGTAAAATAAATAATAAAGCAGACATTATAGGAACCTTAGCAAAGTCATGGATGCATGTCTGATATTATATATCTCAGTTTTTGGTATATTAATTATATTCATGTTATCATGATGTCAAAGTGAGTGATAATTTGTCCTTGTGAACACAGCACAGCACACAGTGCACCACAACGAAATGTGACCTCTGCATTTAACCCATCCGTGAAGGAGCAGTGGGCAGCTAACATGGGCAGTGCCTGGGGAGCAGTGCTTGGAGATGGTACCTTGCTCATAAGTACCTCAGTGGTACCTTTACCGGTTGTGGGATTCGAACTGGCAACCTTCTGGCCACGGGACGAACCCCCTAACCGTTACACTACCAACCGTCCCGCATTGACGCTGAAAACTTTTATATTTACTAAAATCAAATTTACTAGACTAAGCAACTACATTTTCATCATTACAATACGTCAGACTCAGCAAATCTTTTTAAACTGTTAATGCACAATGAGACAAAAATAATACAACTAGCCCTCACTATTAAATATATGAATAACTATAAGGTATATATGGTGTACATTTAAAACTGAACTTAATGTTCACAATCCCCACACAAGTGCATCCTGTGTGTGGGGGATACACTCTTTATTTGGATGATTCATGCTGCATTTTGTTCTAGCGTTTCAGCCAATGAGTGTTAGGAGGATTCACACAATACCACTGCTGTCTGAAGTCACGAAAGAAAACTGCAACTGCAATTAATGTCAACGAACAGTTCTGCTACCATTTTTATACTGCCAAAGATTACAAAAAAATGGATTATAGTCAGAAACTCCACTGCAATAATCAGCATACTGCACTGCTACTACACTAATCTATTTCTCTCTGCATTCTTCTAGGTAACTCCCTCTATCTCTCTTCCAAATGGCCTGAAAAGGCAGTCAGCCATTCAGCCTGCCAGAGGCACCACACTCACAAACAGGCCCGTCTGACTGCAGTGCAAACAATCCTGCATCTACCTGCAAGAGCGCTGACCTACAACATGACATTTTCCTCTGACTGCCTCCTTCAGCTCGCCTTCGGAAAAAGAACACGGTTGCATAACAGCAGAGTGACTGCTGCACTGCATGCGGCGAGACACCATTCTACCTCTCTCTCCCCGTCTCTAATTGAGTCGTGTAGAGATGTTTGACATTTTCACAAGTGGAATTTCCTCCACTGTGTTGCAGCAATATTGATCATAACGCTAACCACAGAAGCATCAGTGCGGCTCTTCTCTTCTCTCTCCTGCTTCATACTTCAGCCACTTGTTTACATTCCCCTCATTCCACAAAACGGCCAGCGATGACCGCATGGTTGCCATGGAGACAGACAAACACTTGAGTTCATACCCCTACTCAGATCCAGCCAATGAGACAGACAAAGAAACACACACACATAAACCGGGGTGTCAAACTTCCAGACATGCATACAGGGAGGAAGGATCATGGGAAAAAACAAACACAAAGAAAAAACACAAGCACACAGAAAAAAATACAATATGCAGATGTGAGGTCTCTTGTATAGAAAAGCTAAATCCTGTCATTCCATGCTCTCTAACCACACAACATAGCTCTCACTCTCTCACCTGTGTATGCCATGTTTTTGGGGTTTCCGTAGGGAGTCCCAGGCTGCACAGGACTGTAGACTGGGTTCATGGTGGAAGACAGCCTGCTCTTACTGAGAGAGAAAAAGAGACAGGGAGAGGGAGAAAGAGAGATGGAGCAGATTACTTGAAGGCCTCAGTAAATTAAAACACCAATATGCAAGTCTCAGTAAACACCAGACAAAAATAAATCCATCCATTTATTAAATGCACTCAGAAGTGAGGTACAAAACCACAATACAGTAGAGAATCAACTAGGACTGGGAGATATGACCTAAAATCAATATCACGATTAACTGAACACTTCATCTGGGTTGCAATTAAAGAATGATTATTTCGCTATATTTACACACAGATGTACCGGCAGACTGGAGTCATGTGACAGCACATGCTAGTGTGTTTTTAAGGGGACAGTATGTGAATACACACTGCGGAAAGAATTAACAGAATTTCATAATAATCAAAATATCCGTCTTGGGCTAGATTATGTTGAGTAGAGATTCTAATGTTGGTTTTGATTAATTGCACCTCTAAGCCAAGGCAACTCCTAAACTTGGCGACAAGGGGCGTTGGGGGAAAGAAAGACTAATAATACTACATAGTAAAGAAAGTAAAATACCAACCAAGAAGTGTGTTGACCAGGTTAAGATTTATGTTTAAATGATATTTATATTTGTGTGTGGGAAAGAACAATTTTGAGGTCTGTGCGTCTAGCATTCCCTCAAAACCTTATTATAATCTTGATATGAAGAAGAGGTTTAGAGTATTGAGGGATGAGGGTGTATGTTTACTTCTGAAATTGGTTGCGACATAAAAGCTCTCTCCCTTTACTTCAGGATTCATAACACAATGTCAAAAATCCATAATTGTTTTAAATAGTGCTATTTTCAAAATCACGTTAATTAATGAATTATGTGATGTTAAAGGTAACTAGTGTCCTATAAAGAGGCAGTTTAATAAAGAGGTCAGAAAACTTTCCTTCAGTCATATTTCAACTGCACATATTTTTCATACATCTACATATAAATCGTATAATTTTATTAAATCTCTCACACGTAAGCAGGAGAATGCAAAAGCCAATCACAGTGGCGATGTGTGTTTGGGAGGTGGGATTTAACCATTTGTATGCCTAAATGTGCTTTGTTAGATATTCATGGAGTGTTAAGCTTTTGTTTGATCAAAAGTTCAGAATCCTCTAGATATTGGTGTGGACCATTCAGGCACAACGCTACCCCCACCATCTAGGCGCAATGCTACCCCCACCATCCAGGCACAATGCTACCCCCTTGGAGACGGAGAGCAGCTGGTGGAATAGTAGCTCAGATGGAAACACATCTAACACTAGAGAGGTGTGCAGTCCTGAAAAACTACCTCTACTTTACATGACACTGCTTGAGACTCTTAAGTGTTGTTAACGTAAATGCTAGTAATATACAGCAGCTAATAGAAAGATGTTGTCTGGGGGGAAAACTCATATTAATCAGCATTATAGACACTCTTATACAACATAATTCAAAATCAAACAGTCAAAATCAACATTAGTCAAAATCTAATGAGCACACATACACATATACACACTCTAGGGCAGGTAGACATGTTGGAAAGCACTGAGGACTACACTGACCTCTTCAAGCTGTTGTTGGTGTCTGTCTGGTAGAGAAAACTGTATTTGTCAGTGGGGGGTCCGCCTGCCATTCTTAAAGGAGGAAAGACAAGTGAAGGAGGAAGGAGGGATGGATATGCAAATCTGAAAAATGAAAGACAAACAGAAAGAAAAACAAAAGAAGGAGAGCAAAGTCATGATTAAAGCACCTTTCAGCACAGCACAGCAAAATAAAACATGCAAAGCAGCATTGCAGCACTGTGAGGGAGGGAAAAGAGGGAGAGAGGGAGGGATAGAGATAGAGAGGCTCCTCAGTAGCAGTATGGAGGCTGTGAGATGTTCTGTAACAGCAGCACCCATAACAAAGTTTGAAAACTCGGCGAATAGGTATATTTTAGTTCTGAGATGGTCCTATGACGATAAAAATAAGATTTTATTTTGAACAATGTGGGACATAAAATGAGGTGTCCTCATAAAGACTTAAATCCAAGCCTTCACACGATGAGCTAACAGATTTCAATAAGAACTTTGGGATTAATCAAAAATGATGCAAAACCATATTCAGAACCTCTAATCAATGTAATGTTGCCCATACATGTTTTTGAAATACTGTTAATAATCTGTTAGTGCCTTACCCAGTGTGTATTCATGTACCCTTAAAAACATACTGCCACATATTGTGTGGTTCCTTCAGGATACTATAAGTTTCATTCAATTACTATAAAATCACCTTTTCATTAGAATAAATATCATAGCTATAATGTCGAACATATTTACAATATAAAATTTGAGGGAACCATGAGGATAAAACAACAAGCAAAAACAAAACAGTTGTTCATTAATTGTAATGAAGGTAAATATTATTTAATGATCATTTAGTAATACAAATCAGTGGGAAAACAAACAAAGGATTGTAAAGTGTGTTTTTGTGTGTGTACACACACTCCCATCTAAAACCTGCCTGCGTGCCTGAGTGTGTGTGTGTGTGTGTGTGTTGGCTCCTGTTGTGCTGCTTTGTTGTAGAATCATTAATCAGATGGACAGGATCACCTTGGCCTACTAATGGTGAATGAAGGTGCCCCTCAAAAGAACAAAGTAGTCTCTCGTCCTCTTTCTCTCTCTCTTTTATCCTATATATGAACTGAGAAGAGCCACACTGTGGAACCATAAAGTGGGCTGTTAATGTGTCTGCAATTTCAAATTTACGACACAGTTTTTGTGCTCCACCAGTTACCATCCGTCATGTCTGTGCTTTTGCACAGACTGATAATAACAGTTTGTTTATGCAATAATGCATAAATATGCATGAACGTTTAGAGGCAATTTCAGTTCACAGAAAGAAACCGTCAGATTACTTAGTGATATTTGGCAATATTTAATTTCATACCAGGCTTTTTGGGGCTTGTGTGTTGAATATGACTGGTTTGACATTAAGACTCCCCACTGATTGCAGACTGGAAAGATAGTACTCGTAATTACTGTAAAATGTAGAGGTGAGGACTGTGAGACTGTGTGGAAAAATAAAAGCTTCCCAGTGTATCAAACTTAACATCATAACGTGCAGAAATTAAACTGAGTAAACAGTAAAAGCAAATATAATCATCGGCAGTGTGTGAGACAGCCTACACACACTCTCACACGCGCGCACACACACAATATTATCTGTGGAGTACCAATATTTATTTTTCTATTCTATACAGAAGTTAATTTTCCACCTGCTTGGTAGCTGGCAGTTTCAGAGAGAAAGGGAAGGACTATACATGCCACAACACACACACAATTTAACGCAACATGTTTTAACGTACACACTCAATTTAATGCACAATGCAGAATTTAACGCATAGAAGGGGATAGCACACATAAACGCACAATATACATAAGCACAAATATACGCTAACAGAGTCCCCAAACGCAACTTTATTTAATAAATCCAAGTTTGTTTCTTCCACAAAGTACAACACTCCACTATCCTTGTCCTTTGTTCAAAGTGCCATATAGTTCCTGAGTGAACACTCAGATAAACAATCCGCCCTAAAGTGTGACCTTGAACCCTATCAAGTGCACTTGCTCCATTTCTATGGAGTCCTGTGTAAACACA
Organism: Distichodus sexfasciatus; assembly: GCA_032718565.1. NCBI lineage: Eukaryota > Metazoa > Chordata > Actinopteri > Characiformes > Distichodontidae > Distichodus > Distichodus sexfasciatus. The sequence continues at coordinate 1,866,825 of JAVGVS010000007.1, forward strand.
CATAGACACACACATCAGAAACATGGCTACACAAGTGGGATAGTTGGCAGTTAGGGAGTTGGTCCCATGATCGGAAGGTCATAGGTTCAAGCCCCGGATCGTTAAAAGGTACCACTGAGGTACTCATGAGCAAAAGAATAGGGCTGGAGGATGCGGCCTAAAAATAATAGTGATATTTTTAAGCTATATTGCGATACACAATATATATCTCCATATATTCTATCCGGACAAGAAATACATTTCCCACAATCCCCCGCACCACGATTCCGCGTCCTAATAATACAATGAACGTGCATGCTGAATATTATCAAGCACCGCCTCCAGTCTTACAGCTGATTTGCTGACGCCACCGTCAATCTTCATTTTTACCAGAGAGAAAACATAACACACGTGCCTTCTACAAGCACGTAACAATGCGCTAGGAGTCAACGCTCTGCTTTGAGAGGGCAGAGAAGCGAAACTGGAAAGTAACATTCATGCTGTCTGTTTAACGTAATATATTCACGATATAGGCCAGTCATTTACAGTGTTGTGCAAGTTACTTGCAAAGTGTAATACACTATACATTACTTGTTACTGGTATTCAAATGTAATCCGCTACCTTACAATATTACTGTCTCAGAATTGTAATCGTTACATGACTTCTGTAACTTTTCAGTTACTTTCACCAAAATAACTGTGAAGATATAACTTGACATTCTAATATGAGAAAAAATACTGCAGATCATTCTCGAGGTTCAAGTGGCATGATGGCAGAATGTGTGAAACGTAATTTCTGCTGCTTTGGCTGATCGCTCTCGTCATCCATTTTCGTTCTCTTCTCAGTCAGCTGAGTGTTTGCATGGCAGCGCTCGAGGTGTTTTTTCAAATTCTTAGTGCTATTTCTCGACGTCGATAGTTCCTTAGGGTTTGGGCAAAGATTGCACTTGACTAAGACATTCTTTTTGTCCTTATCCCTGACGAACTCAAAGTAATGCGCAAACGTCCACCTCGCAAAAGTGCTGTCTTCTGCCATCTCACCGGAGAAGCAAGCCTTATGTGTTGCACTGTGCAAGGGGCTCAACTAACCACGAACAGGAAATACAACGCTTACTCATTTTTTTAAATCACAAGTAATTAATATAAGGTCTCGCGGTCTTGCTGTTTTTAAACGAATACATTTTTGGTTAAAAATGCTTTGTAACGCATGCGTTACTGAACATGTACCGAGTAAAATATCACTGAAAATTGATAAGTAGTGTCTTACATTACTATGTTACAGCAAAAAGTAATCCGTTACTGTAACTCGTTACTTTTGTAATGCGTTACTTCCAACACTGGTCATTTACTACATCGCACGTGGAGCAAGCCGAAATACATCGTGCAAATTCGATAAATCCCCCACACCTAGCAAGAGACCAGCCCTAAAAACTGCTCCCCGGAAGCTGGCAAAAAAGAAACCGTCCACTGCGCCAATACGGATGGCTCTAACGCAGATGTCACATTTCGTTGTGTCGCACTGTGTGCCATGCTGTGGTACGATTACATTGATAAGTGCTCAGTCACTCATCAACACTTTTATAAGGCCACATTGTGCACACTAACGTCTAGTTTCCATTTAATATGTCTGAGTATAATGTATGCGTGTGAGTCAAATGAAGTAGACAAATTATCTATCACAGATGGCTTCTTTTCTGTTATTACTCCCACCTCTTTCTCAACTCTCCACTTCCCCCTCCTCCTCTCTGTCTTTCTCTCCCTCGCTCCAACTCTTTCCAGCTATCCTTTGCTTCCACTAAATCAATAACAGCTTTCCACTCCTCCTCTTTTACCAGTGGCTATGAATAACTCCCCCACCTCTCGCTTGCTCACTCGCTCACTTTTTTAATCGAGGTAAATCTGTTGGTACAGCAAGAACCCTGCTGCAGTGCCCTTGAGTCTGCATCTCTCTCCCTCTCCTTCTCTCTCTCTCTCAGTAGGAATGCAGTGGTTATGCTGTCGTTATGTAATCAGCTTCCATTTTTATTGCACCCTGTCTCGAGGTGTCATTTTTCCAGCTCATTTTATTTGCCTTGGAGCCTCAGAATTAGAACAGAAAGTAGAAACACGATAATCCCGGCAGAGCAGACCTCTACCACACCAGGGTAACGTTACGGTTGCTGTTCTTTTAGAACACACCTACACAGGCCTGCTTTAATCATATTGTTTACAAGAGATATCATTTATCAACAATGGCATAAGATAAAGATAAAGATATATAATTTATAAGATAATTTATAAGATAAATTGCTGAAAATTATACTGAAACTTATACTAAGTACTAGTTCCTGATATTAAGTATTACATTTTGCTGGTCATTTTGAAGTTGTGCTATTAAAATAAATACTTCACTCAAAGTTCTTTCAGAAATCTGATCTGAATAATTCTCAAATTCCTCACATCGTGGGTCAGTTAGATAAATGCTTGCAGGCGGAAATATCACTCCTCCAGTAAAGAATGCTGGTGATTCGTTTGGACAAAATCAGGGAAAATGTCACAAAAAAGTGTATTGTCAAAAGAAATGTAGAGGAGCAAAAAGTACATTCCTTTCATTATAATTTAGTTCTGCATTTGCAGAAATTAAATAAATGATAAAACAATTAATTATTACAGTATTATTAGCCAATGAAACACGTAGACATTTTAAGTTCTAGGTGCAGGCTGTGACCTGCAGATGAACTCTGATCCCATATTCACTCCGGCTGACCCTCTAATGACTAATGAAGTGAGCGACATGGGAAATGGGTGAATTAATACACGTATGACTAAACACAGTTACACATGTACAAATGAGTACAACATGGCTATATGAATATTCTATAATGAATTAATCTTATTAAAATGTAAAGCTTAACAATAACTTGATCTGAACTCCACAGAACTACAACACTGGGACAGCTGAGAACAGCTCCTTCAGCACAAACACCAATTCCACTTTGTCAGACAGCTCTTTAGTTAGTTTAAAAAATACACTGCATTTAGCATTAGCCTCCATAATTTCATGAGGTTCTGTAGTAAGCTCTGGTCTCACCATTTGGCTACAATGAAAGTCAAAAACTGAAGTTGTGAATGTCTAAAATTTGAGAATGTCAAATCATTTTCATATTAAGAAAGACAGGCCATTATTTAACATGTAATAACATGTTTAATTGGGAAGAAGAAACAAAATAACGTTTATTTAAATTATGTAATGTAAGATGCCACACATTTATCTCATTCTCATATGTATTCTTTGCATCAAATTCACATAAACAACTGTATTGCATATGTTTGTTGGAACCTGTGAAATTTATATTTTAATTAAAAGATATCAATCATGTTGTGGCCCTCAACATATTGCCCAAGCCTAATTATTAATATCCTTACTATTAATGGTGAACATTATTGATCAGATGGCGTGATTATAAGTTGTATATCAATAATTGTGGCAGCAAATACATTATAGTATATACAGTATAAGCCACTGTATGTTCTTCTGTCCTTGAACCAGGTGGATTTTAGCCCCAACATGTTCCATGTCTGACTTTGCCTTCCCATTTACACAGTGTCCTTGGACTAATGATCCCTCTTACAGAAAGGTAATGGGGGACTTAGGCATGATTCATATGCTAAAACCTCCATTAGCCCTCACTCACTGCAGACCAATTAAGTCTAGGAGTAAAGATATTTTATATTACTCCTCAATATAAAACTTCTTAACAAGTGAATGGTTTCATCACCTTTATATGAATATATATCTCATCAAATATATATCTTATCAAACAAATACATAAAATGCATGTATAACAGTTTTGAAAGAGACAAATGGGACTTCTTTAAAAAGACCTAAATCAAATGTAATACTTTTACCCATGTTTTTTCCTCTAATGTATGTATGGTGCAAAAACTAGTGTGTAACAGTTGTCCAAGTTCAAGGCTCGGCCTTCTGGTTTTTGACGGTTTTAGAGTAGCAGTTCATTTAGCCTATGCCTTCTGCCCAATCTGAACTTAAAATTTGTGCTGCACGATACGGGAATTACTGGTCGATGCCGATATCCCATATTTTCACGCTTACATCTGCCGACACCGATAAATGTAGTGCGCAACATTTTAAGAAAAAGTCACTTCCCGCCCTATGTGGTCAAATAGGGCGCGTGATACTCCATGTGCACTACCTAGTGCAAAGACAGCCTTTAAGCTACAACGCCAGCTATTTCCTGAGGTGCATACTATCACATAGAAAAGTATGATAATAGCGGTTGACCTACCATACTATTAAGTACGGCAGTACACGGCTCAGCACAAACCCCCATGTGCAAGATCACAGTCTCTAAGTGAGGCAAACGCAATTTAGTTAGTTAAAAAAAAAATTGCACATGCAGGCAGAGTTGAGCGCATAAAGACAAGATTTTGCTTGCAAATGTTCCATTGCATGCTCAGAATTTTGCTACAAAATAACGGCATACATTTTAAGATAGAAGGCGTATAAAATCCTACCACGGACTTTGGACAAGCCTGGCACAAGCGCTATCTTTCTGATGTACAATAAATGTGTCATAAAATATCGATGGAAAATATTGGGCAATTCTAAGCATCTGTCTGATGCTGGCGACTTTAAAAAAAGCAATTATCAGCTGATTCCGATATTATCGTGCACCCCTAATTATAAAATCAATTTAAAATTATTTCAATTATTAAACTTGTAAGAAACTGCTGTGATATTTTGGGCTTAATGTTGCACCATGAGCTCAGCTAAAATTGCATTTCCACATATACTTCTATTTAATTAATCTACATTTTTATGACTGTTCAGGCTATTTTGCGACGCCACAACATAAATTATAGTATCATATGAAATGACAGAAATTTTAATTTCATCATCCAATATATTTTTTCATATTGCTCAACCCTAAGCCACAGCAGGCCTTTACTTTACAGGCTAGTCTACCTTATGCTTACTTTATCTCCAGGAAGCAGCAGTAGACATTTTCTGGTCGGAGCAAGAGTAGTTTTGAAAATGATAGCAAGGTGTATGTATGTGTGTATGTTTTCCAGAGCCTGAGGCCAACAATCTTCACTCTGAATCTGAAGTGCCCCAGATCTTTTATACCAGCTATGGCACCTCAAATTTCAAATATTCATTTTGCAAGAACTGGCATGGGCTGTTCTATAATCCCAGGGTAATCCTAGTTCTTAAATGATGGAACTTCACTGTCACATGCACACAAACTGAAACGAAGTAAACACACTATGGATAGACCACAGGTCAGGATCCAGGACAGAGCAGCCATTTGCTCGTTTCATGAACTGCAGTTGGAACCCAGACTCGCTTCTGATTGCAGTCGTCACTTTTGCCTTTTACTAACCGGACTGAGTGAAAGACACAGACAGCAGCCGTAACGCAATCATTTAGCAGTGGAAGAGGGGAGACAGGTGCATGCATGAAGCACACACACACAATATTGAAATCAAGAATATTCAATATGCAAACTACATCTCTAACTAAATCAAAGCATCAATTTATAATAATGCTGGCCATTTACAGTCATCCAGAATGAGCAGTCATAAATCAAATGTGATTTATACTGGTCAAGCGAACACAGGGAGACTTAACGTTTCACAAGGAATGTTTAGCAGGGTTTCCACATTGTAGCTTAAAACACAGTGCTGTTAGTTATTCTCAATTACCATAGCATGTGCATCTTACAATCTTCGTGAGGTGCTTCCATTGTCTTCCATAATAAGTAGTGGTGTAAATCACAAGTTAACATTATCACAAGTTATAATTTTGATTCAACGGACAATGATTTGATGATTGCTGATGTGAAGTGTGCTACGATATGATTCTGATTCAACTCAATTCAGGAGCCAGTGATCGATTTAAGACAATATCATATGCCAAAATCACTTCCATTCATTATAAAAAAAAACAAAATAAACGTTTGACATTTTTATTCCTAAGCACAACAAGATGTTTCACTGAAAAACAGAAAGACCTTCTGTTCACTATAAGGTGATGTTACTATATCTATGATGTCTGATAAATGTTTTGTTTTGGATTAATGCTGCAGGCATCAATCATTAAATCCATGTATCGTCACTAGAGGTATGATGTTTCACTGGTCTCACTATTTGGTTCGATTTGATACGATATCTTAATGCATCCAAAACAATTTTTCTACATTACTTCACATTGCACGCAGACTGGGCAGGCATAGTTGATCCCGGGATGTTCTTTTTCACTTGAATTTTTATGCTGTAGCCAGAAAATCACCAAGCAGCGGCATTATGATATAATTCAGCTTCTTCAAGGGTTTTTTTAACTAAGCAGTCTGAGTGTGAGGAGGGGGCATATTTTTTGTATTACTTTTTAGATATTTGCATTATTCATAAAGAAGTCCAAACCATCTGGAAACGTTTTGAAAGTAGGTGATTTTTAAAAGGTGATTTCAGTAGTGAAACTGGATTGCATGTCACAGACCACCTGCAATGCAGCCGCAGACCACTAGGTGGCAGCGGACCGCCGGTTGAAAACTTGGGTTATAATCGATTACGGTCTGCCATTAGATGCAGAATCCTTCAAATCTACATCACAATACATCAATAATGTGATTAATTTCAACACCCCTAATTGTTACACCCCTAATAATGTCTAGATGTAAATAATTCTACAGCTACAACTAAGCATAACGCTGATCTTAACCTCAGTAACCAAAAGGAAATCTTTGGCCTCTTTTAAAAAATAAAATAAAAATCCGGGAGCTTTTCTATTAAAGCCTTCGTTTCTGCCGCCCCCCCCCCGCCCCAAACAATGCAGAAACACAATGTCATCACTGTGCATCTTTTTTAACAGGCAAGCGCTCTCTGTGGTGTCCATCACTCATCCATTTTGCATTAGCCTGAGTGCGCCTTATGGGTATAGCACTTGTAATCTGTGTCACATCACATCACCTCTTCCTTCTTCCCTCTCTCTCCTTCTCTATTTCCCTCCCACCCCCCTCACTCTCTTCCTCCACTTGAGGGAAGAGGAGAATTTCCTGTCTCTTTTTGTAGACAGACATAAAGGTGTTCTTGCCTCCTGTGTCACTCTGATCTGAAAGATTCATCCCTCAAACCCACCCCCACACACACAGAGGGCAAGAGGCGGAAAGAAGGGGGACTAGCAGGGAGGGGGTCTGAATTATTTATAATGATGAGCAGAGCTTAAAGAGGCGCTCTGTGTGAGAGACTGAGCGCAAGCACACAGACACTAGCTCCCTCTGTATGAGAGTGTGTGTGTCTGTGTTTGTGTGTGTGCTCACACTGTGGGGACAAATAAAACGCTGCTGGGAGGTCCAGCTGTGAGAACAGCACACACACAGTGGGAGAGTCTAGGTAACATGGCACATCACTACAACACACACACTCTTTGAGAGACGGAGTCTGATATTGACCTAAGAGACACTAACCTGTGCTAGTGAAGCTCACAACACCCAGTGATTGCACCATGTATGTGTAACCCTACAAAGCCAAAGTCTGTGTATGTCGGTTGTGTGTGTGTGTGTTCGTTTAGAGCGATGCAGTAACATTCATCACTCTCTGTACTGTGATTCTATTGGCCATAAACTTGCAGCACTAATGCAATCCCCTTCATGTCAGGAGAAAGGACAGGCTGATTATCATCTCTATTTTTCTCTCTTGTCATCCATGGTCTTTTCTTCATGTTTAATGAGGCCTTCCATGAAAGCTAATAGTTAAAGTTCATTTTCTAGCTGAGAAAGCTACATCTACAAGTGACAATGAACAAGATTATTACATGGAAAAGCCAATAGAGGGGGGAAAAGGCAAGATGAGACTAATGTTAGAGAGAGAGAGAGAGAGAGAGAGTTGGCTGTGACAAGAAGGTCACAGACATGGAATACTACAACGGATTCTATACACTGATCAACTACAACATTGTAATCACTCCCCTTTTATGGCTCCCACTTTTACAGCCAAAACAAACCCTGACCTGTTAAGACATGGTCTCTGAAGTTGGCTGATGCTGTGGTATCGCGCACCAAGTCGTCAGAAGCAGATCCTCGAAGTCCTGTAATGGCGCTTTCCCATTGTCACAAGCAACCACGCTGTACTGCAAAAAATGTGTGTCCATTATAAATAAAACGGGCCCGAACTTGAACAGGCACTATCATGCCCCTGCTCAACGTCAGTCCCTAAAGCTGGCATATTCCTGCTGGCTGCTTCACTGCTTTCTGATTGGTCCAAATAAGAACAAATGGAACAGGAAAGACGGCTATTTTTACTCTCCACACGATTCATGAGTTTCTAAAAGAAAACAATGGAGATGGGAAATCGAGAAATAAATTAAATGCAAGGGCTCCTGTCTAACTGGCAAGAGATATGATTCAGTAGGAGTTATCAAACGCTGTAAGAAGGTGTACCAGGACATCAACAATTTAGCTGCACTGGTTATTCCTCGCCTCTTACAATGTCAATTCAAAGTCTGCTCCAACTTCTTAGCCATCGCAATACGGCTTTGGTATGGCATGAGTCCTGTATAGCTAGGGAAATGTGGGGAAATGGGAAAAGGGAAATGTTGCGATGGAATGGCCTACATTGACATGTTTTTCCAGCACATCCCACAGTTCCTCAAATGGACTGACATCTAGAGAATTTGGAGTGCAATTAACAACTCAAACTTGTTGCAATGTTCCTCAAACTTTTCTCTAACAACTTTTGCAGAGTGCAAGGTTTATTATTTGGCTGAAGTCAGGAAATGCATTTTACATGAAGGGGTCAGCAACAATGTTTAGGTCAAAGTGATTTCCACATGAATGGCAGGATCCAGTTTTCACCACATAAAATTGGTCAAATTATTACTTGATCTGCTTGCCTTTTTCCCATCATGGTGCCAAGTTTTCTTTTATGCACACGCACCGGCCTACCACATGATGTAAAAGAAAACGTGTTTTTTCTTTTTCTTCCATTTGTGCCATGGTCTAGTTCGGTTGCTCACATGCCCATTGTAGGCTCTTTTGGTGGTGGACATGAGTCAGTGTGGGCACTCTGACTGGTCTGTGGCTACATAGCCTCTTCCAAAACACTCTGTAATGCACTGTGGGCTGTAACAATTCTATCAAAACCAGCATAAACATCAGCTTTCTGAGTTATGGTAGCTCTTCTATTGGAGAACATGACACAGCATTCACTCCTCACGTGCATCAACAAGCCAGGGCCGTACCTAACCCTGTCGCCGGTTCACTTTTTCCTTTCCTCAACACTTTTGCTAGGTCCAGGTCCAGAGCGGGAACATCCCATGAGAACAGTTCTGGAGATGTTCTAACCCAGTCACCTAGACATCACAATTTAGTCCTTGGCAAAGTTTCTCAAACTCTATACTTCCAAAATATTCACTTGCTGCCTAATACATCGCCTTCATTGCCAGGTGCCACAACATCAAGTTAATCACTCTGGGGTCCGTAAATGCACATCTATATTCTATATGATTAACAACATAACCAAATTTTTTAATATATACAGTATATACATATAACCTCAATCTCAGAAAAAAATGATGCCATACATATGAAACCACATCATCTTTAATAGTCTACTACATTGTGGGGCCATTTTTGGGGTTCACATAATATGTATTGTTGAGATTTTTCCTAACATAGTGGCAAATTATATTCTTATTGTGGCAGTTCTACACACACACACACACACACGCCCCATGGGACTTAATTAACACCCTTGAAATAACAGCTATGTTACACCTTGCTCCTTCCTCTACTCAGTAAAAGGACCTGAATGAAAGCTAGGGGACAGAAGGGGGTCTCTCTCTCTCTCTCTCTCTCTCTCTCTTTATTTCTCTCTCTTTCTCAAAAAGCCATTGTTTTAGGTGGCCCATGAGTGCTGCTGTTTTTTTCCCATTCTCCATTTTCAAAAAAGGTCTATTCTAGCTCCATTCCTGCCTTTCAGGGCAGCAGCACCTCCACTGGGCCTTTATCCTCACAACAATTGGGGAAAAACCAACAGGGCTGAGCTGTAGAGGCCTCCACACTGTGACCAACCCCCCTCTGCTGACCCTCTGCCATCTTGTTCCACCTCTTCTCTTCCCCCTATTTACTGTCATTAATTAGGAAAGACGACGAGGAAGGATGTTCATGTTCATCCTCTACTTCATTCACTCATCTCCTTTATTCACCAACTGAGGAACAAAATGAGAGGAATTGTATTCAGAGCTCTTTGTTACACCTTTTCTTTTTCACCCAAGTCTATCACTTTTACTCTGTGAACATTCCTCATTCACTATAAACTTTTTTTGATGACGGTCTCGGAGCAGCACGGTGGCATGGTGGTTAGCATTGTCTCCTGACAGCAAGAAGTCTCGGGTTTAGACTCGGGTTTAGATTTGATCCTTGGGTCGGCCACAGGGTCTTTCTGTGTGGAGTTTGTGTGCTCTCTCTGTTTCATACAAGTCTTTTCCGGGTGCCCCGGTTTCCTCCCACAGTCCAAAAGCACATGCTAGAGGCTGATTCATTCATTCATTCATTCATTCATTCTCTGAACCGCTTAATCCCAACTGGGGTCGCGGTGGGAATGAAGCCTATCCCGGGAACTTACGGACGCAAGGCGGGGAACAACAAACTGCAGGGCACACACACTCACACAACCACACGCACATTTACACCTTACCAATTTAGAGTTGCCGATTAACCCTATAGGCTGATTGAGAATGCTAAATAGGCCCCTTTAAGTGTGTATTTGTCTTGAGGTGAGGTTGATTCCCGCTTTGTGGCCATAGTCCCCGGGATAGGCTACGGTCCACATGACCCCAACAGGGAAGTTCAGATAATGAATCAGTGAATGATGGTCTCATAGTTAGGATACTCGCCTCTAGACCAATATGTTATGTTTTCGAAATCTACCTCAAGCACTACCATGTTTACGTGTCCCTGATCAATATCCAGGGAAACGGTCCCTGAAATTAGGAAAGGGGAGTTGCGTCTGTTACATGTCGTAAAGCCGTATGTGAAAGTACTAGACTGAAATCAGTATCAGTCTTAAAGTCTCACATTGGTTTGGCTCTACCCTATACTATACTTTACTGTCTCTCACTTTCACTACCTCATTCTAAATCTACTGTAACTCCATCACTAACCCTCCACCACAGATGGCTCCCTGCCTCTCCTGACTGCCTAACAGATGGAGGGAGGTTTGGCTGTTTGAGTTTTGGATATTTCCAGTGGGGAGTGTGTTGCTAAATTCAACTGTGTTTGGCAGTCCATGTCCCACCCCACATGCACAAGAACACCCAGCCGCGATTGCACACACCCAGTCCTGACACTCTTGGGAAAAGTTTACTGTGCTGACAGAAAGACATTTGTCTCCAGCGGAGGTTCCAAAGCATAACCAGCGAGGGAACAAGTTTGACCCGGAGCTCTCGACCTAATATCAGCACCTCGGCAGAGTCCACACATTCACCCTGGCAGCTGGTGGACATGTTAATTCGGTCTCAAACGCAGCCCACCTACTAGGACTCAGCAAGACTGTGTGTATGTGTGCATGTGAGTGTGTGATTGCCTCAGGGCCTGTGTGTAGTACAGTGATCACTCCCATAGTGAAATTGTTCCTGTTCCCGAGAGTAAACACACAAAGACACACACACACACACACACACACACTCCGCCTCCCTCAAGCCACCACATGCACTTTTTACACTCACAGTGTAACAAATGGTCTTGTTACAGCTAAGACATGTTATAACGCCATGTGCACCTTAAAATTATTAAGTCAAATATTATTGCAATTCACATTGCATAGGACCATCATCAGTTGTGGGCAGTGGCGAGCTGTTCGTCAGCAGTGTGGAAGTTGTAACAGTTGCCAGATCATATGCTTGAATTTTGGAGCAAGGTGGTAGAAGAGGTATTCTCACTGTTCTATTCTACCTCTGTTGGACCATCAAGAGAAGCGGAGCTGAATAAATAACTGTATGAATTCACTGTTGAATTTGTTTAGCATTTTTCTTATCTCTCAAAATCCTTTCAAGAGACAATGTTGCGCCCATTTTAACAGCACCAATGTTCAGCTACACCTGGATGTCCATTCTGCATCAGAACAGAATGGACATCCAGAACAGAATTGTGTTAAAATATTTAACCGGTGCATCCCTGTCATTGGTTGGATCAACTGAGGAATGCTTGGGGTGATAGTGGTGTAGTGGTTAAGATACTTGCCTCTGGACAACAAGGTTGTGGGTTCAAATCGCTCCAGGGAAACTCGCCCTGAAATTAGGAAAATGGAAGTGGCTCTGGATAAGATAATCTACTAAACGTCATAAATGTAAATGGATGTGTGCAGTCATACAAACACCCTAAACTGGATAAAACATAAATACTAAATGGACTCAATACAAAAAGGACTGCTTCAGTGTAAGAGATGATTAGATTAACAGACACACTTGATTTGTAATTCGGTTGAACGGAACACAAAATGCACTGTAGTAATGAGATATGGAGAGATAGGAAGGATAGAAATGACTAAAATGTGACTATCACCAACAAGCAATTTTGTCGAAAGACTAAGACCAAATATAAGTAGCTGCCAAATTTAACACCGATCCAAAGAGTGGCAGCATTTTTACAGCATGATGTCCTCGTCACTGCACTGGGGCGTTGGAATATAGTCGGACCACTGGATGGTGCATATTAGCTCCACCAACGGCTGTAAGAGCAGCAAGCCGCTTTCCTAGTCTCCCAACCAGTTATAGGCCAGGTCTAAACCTGCTAAGCTACAGACTGATTTCCTAGTCTGAACTGCAGGTGTTCTGGCTACAGGCTAAGGAGCTAAACCTGTGTTGAGACTACAGCCTTCTCCAATGTCTGCCTGCCTGTGAGTGTCTAGGCAAAATAAGTCTGAAATAATAAATAAAATTCCAATGTCGTACTTCAAACTTCGTTAGAATCAAAGATGGAGAATGAAAGTTTTTTTCCACAGAAACAGATGAGACTGGGTTCACACACACAGCGTGCCACATGTACATGCCAGACATCCATCATGTTCGTCTAAAATATGCAAGTATGCATGAATAATGCTGTTATAATCTTGCAGACACATGCATAAAATATGCCGTTGACGTGGGCCTGAGTCTGTAGCAACTCAATTGTGAACAAGCACAAAGACTGCAACGATATTCTCTTCATCACTTTACTGAAATGATGTATCTTGCTCGCTTTTTAATCTTGATGGGATCTGGGAAAATATTTCAGGCTGGTTGTGGAGGCTAAACCGATGGGGTGGTTCTTCTCTACAGCGTGAAGAAAAGCTGCGATTTGGAGCTTCTGCCCACATGCAGTCCAAAAATACCCTCAGCTGGTGGACCAGATCAGTCTCTGACCTAAAGTTTTAGCACACTGCTATTTTCCTCAATAACAACTTCTAGACAGACAGAGAAAAAGCGTGAGAGAGAAAGCAAGGTTGTTTTTTACTAATAAGTGATACAAAGAGAGATAAAGAGTGAAAATGAGAGAGAGAGAGAGTCTGGCCATGTTCACCACAACCTCCATGAACTTTAATGACAAGGTGCTAACTTTACCATATCACTGCCAATTAGCAAAACCAGCACAGCGAGTTGCTCTTACTCACACACTCCGCCCAAAATAAAACTTAAGCATGCTAACTCACTAAGATTTGTCCAAAAATGCTCCATACTGCAGTGCAACTTTGCCAAATGCTGCATTGTATTATGACACTAATAAATGTTGCAATGAACATTTTTTCTGAAACTAGGACAACACCAAGGAATAATGGTATCATGAAATTCCTGGATGAGCTGCCCTCATACCATACACTGGTATAGTTCACATTTGAGTAAAAGCAAACACCTTGATTTAAACTCACTGAGGAAATAAATCAGCTCGAAAACATGCCCAGTCATGATGTGATTATTAGCGGCCTTGTGCAAATGGAGTGAACTTAGGAAGAGGTGTGGCAGAGGTAGGCTGTGAGATGTTGAGGGGAAATAATTATAGAAATAAGGTGCAGAAGAAATGCTACTCACTGTGACGCACATTTCAATACGGCATCAAATAAAATACAGTATAATGATGGGTTTTACATTTACTGCATTTAGCACACTTATCCAGACCATCTGCCAGTCTCCCTTAAGCAACTTGGGGTTAGGAGTCTTGCTCTGCATAAAATATGGTGGTTGATGGTAGTTCTGGCACCAAGATAGAGTTGGATTAGTATTTACGACATCTTGGTCTGTAGGCGAGTGTTCTACCACTAGGGCACCACTTAAACTCCAGTAACAAGTAACACACTGTTTGTCTCTCTACACACTATATACATACAAATCTTAAACCAACAGCTGTCTCTAATGCTAACTGTAAATGTGTTAAGTATTATTCCTGCTATTCAATATTTTATGTCAAATATTGTTTAACAGTCTTCAGTCAGCCAGTTATTGATCACTAGACTATACAGATTATGTTCAATGTAGTTTTCCTGTAATTGCAGGTACATGGTCCTTTCAGTCATGAAAAACCGAAGGCTCATCAATATGCTAGTTAAAAATAAGTCTTCAAACCATTAATCTTTAATATTAAGTTATTATAAATCCGAAAGTCCTGGGTGTGTCAGAGAAATGCATAAAATCTAAAGTGCAAAAGGGTCAAACATACTGTACATGACAATTCTAAAAAATAGTACATAAAAATACATATACAAAAAGTTAACACAAACTCAATATCAACACACCTACAGGCCAGAAGAAAATGTATGACAAATAAAAACTGTGTACTGAGGACTTTAGCTCAGTAAACTCTTTAGTTTAGATCTAGCATTATACATTAGCAAGGCAATAGAACACAATGAGAATGTTTTATCGGCAAAGCCACAGGACACAACCAGGTGGATCTCAGACAAAGCAGGCCCTTTTCACTTTTCCAGAATCCAAGACGGTGCCATGGCAAAAGAAGGATGTTCTGATTGGACAACCCTCACTTGGGATTAGGTTATCTGGCTTACTGTGAAACTGCTTTATTAAACACCCTCCTGTGGTGAAAGTGAAAACCAGTGTTGGAACTCTGATGGGGCCCTCCAGTAGCTGTGAGGTTGAATCCCCCATCATCCTTTACTTCTCTTTATCTAGGGAAACCAACACACCCCTGGGGCGTGATGAGTGTTTTATGTGTGCATATATCTAGCTGCCTGTGTGCATGTCTGTGTGTGTCTACAGGGAGAAGTGTGTGCTAATACAAAATAAATAACCTCAGTGAGCGCTACATCCTCAGTGGTGGACAGTAAAAAATAAAATAAAAATCCTTTGTTCAAAGCCTCATTATAGTTGCTATGTTTTTACTGGAAAGCCTATAAGATTAGTATAGAGACGCTTCTCTGCCAAACTCTTCACTACAAAAGCCCCAAGAGAAACACACACGTGTGCCACTGGTACCAAACACACTCAAAACAACACAAATTAAACACAGGGAGCAAGAGGAGGTGAGTGATTAGGCAAATGCAAAGTCAGGATGTCATAAAGAGAACAAATGAAAGCATGTGCTCATAGAGACATGCAGAGAACAGGAATACTCTCATTGTCGTGTCTTACTATCTTTGTATGGTCCTTCCATTGACTTCCAAAATGATTAGATGTAAATAACACTACAGCTACACTTACATGTCCTCGCAAAGCCATAAAACTGTTTTCCTATAATTTAGAGAACAATCAGGTCCTCACAGCTATCTAAAAACCCACAACTACACTCATACACACACAAATAGTGATACAACTATTCTCAGCTCAAATGAGAAATAACAGCCCATTTATCAATAATGGAAGGAGGCAGAATTATGCAATATTTTGCCAGAAATCCGAAAATTCACAGCTTAAGGCAAGAACTGAATAAATATTTTATTAGAAGCAACATAGGACCAACATATGGTCTTTCTTTCACCCTCCCTCTTTTATTTTTATGCATTCTATTCTATTAGCGCTAGATACCATTTCACCATCAACACAATGTGCTTAGCAGGACGTGCAATGTCAAATAAATAAAATAATCAATGCTTCAACTTTATGCTGCCTGATAACTAAGGGAATACTAAAGGATTAATTTGTTCCAAACGTTCATTTGGTTAAATATTCCACTACTGAAATATACACAGCATAACAATATTGTGATGTTATTTTCCACAGTGTTGTGCACCTCTAATATCTATTTAACCTAGGTGTATACGAAACAAAGAATTCTACTCTATTCACAGCCTTAGAATTATATCTGAAAATACATCTTATTTACCAACACACACACACTTGCATGCCCTGACATAAACGATACACTAATTTAGCATTTTCACGTGATTTTTCTTCAAACCTTAATCTCATCTTGAGTGATTGATCAATCCAAATTAAATCTGCAGTTTTGGGAAAATACCTCTTGACAATTTCCCGGCGAATAAGAAAGATCCGCTTTGTGATTTTATCGATCCGGTGCTGCGATCGGACACGATTAAAACCCGGAATAGAAGGTGCTGGAACGTGTTTAAAAAGTC
Organism: Distichodus sexfasciatus; assembly: GCA_032718565.1. Taxonomy (NCBI): domain Eukaryota; kingdom Metazoa; phylum Chordata; class Actinopteri; order Characiformes; family Distichodontidae; genus Distichodus; species Distichodus sexfasciatus. The sequence goes on from JAVGVS010000007.1 coordinate 1,883,364, forward strand.
CCAGCGATCCGGTCTAAACTGATCGGTCAACAAAAGAATGCGGAGCCGCTTCGGGCCTTCACGCACAAAACACGCAGCGCCGCAACAAAGTGACGCCCGCGTGCGGCTGACACCGTTTTGAGCCAGTTTCGGATTGCAACAATGTAGCCAAACACAGTTGTTGTTATTGTTTTTAATTAATTAATGTATTTATTTTATTTTTTTACAATGATTGGGCCGGCACGCGCCCCAACAAAGTCCCGGCACCATTTTGTAACGGCATTCTGCTTTATGTAACGTAAAAACTGAGATGGAAATGGAGAGAATGGCTTGTGAAAGCGAGTTAAATCCAGCGCTGTCATAATTCGTAGCCGCTCGCATCCGCGCATCCTTCACCATCTGTTTAAAAAGTGTTATTAGACAAACGGCGAACCCTGTGTTGTGAGAAGCTTCATTTCTGTCATCTTCCTCCCCTGATCGTTCCATAACTTACCTATAAACGCCATAGCGCAATCATCACAGGGCTTCCGACAATACAAACCCCTTCCGTGGCATTTTAGTCTTTGCCAGCTTCAAGAAAACGCTAAGAAATGGGACATTTCTGAGAGGAACAGCGACCCGTTTGAATTCACTTACCTACGTGGGATTATGTTGATGTTTCTACTCCAGTATCAGTCTGTTTTTTTAAGGTTAATTTCTGTCGGTTTTGTCAAGGCCTGGACTCCAATGAGCGGGAGACGCCGCACTTTCCTTCCCTGGCGCGTTTCGGCGTTTGGACGCGGTGCGGAAACGCGAGTATTCAGCGAGAGGGAGAGTGAGGGAGAGAAAGAGAGGGGGATGGGGGATGCCAAAACAGAGGGAGGGAAGGACAGAGAGGGGCAGTAGCAGGCGCATACATGGGGGAGGACCTGCGTGTTCCTGACGCAGAATTACACCAGTCACCCGGGCCAAAACCTGAGTGACTCTATGGAACGCCGAGTGACTCAAAACGTGTTTTTTTTTTCGCATTAGCCTGTTTGTTTGCATCTGTCACACATAAGACAGTTTACATGACCACATTATGGCAGGAACCCGGCAAAAGGGATTTTGATTTACCTCTGCGCTATTACTGTTAATAAAATGTAACTATACGCTGTAGAACACCTATGAAAAATGAGTAACATTTACCTTAGTTAATATTAATAATAATATTATTCATCAACACAAATCGATACATATACTTAATGGTGTCTGATGAAACCCACATTTATTTAATAAGGTATATTGCACATAGCCTTATTTTGGACTGTGTATCTACATATTAATTATAGCGACAAGTTGTCATTAACTTTTTAATGCTTCTAATTTTTTACTGTCAGTTTTTAAATGAAGAACAAATTGAAATAATATTGCCTTTTTTAAATGAGAAACTTGGTTATACAATCGTCAAAATAGTGATTATTAAGAAATAATAAAGATGAAAACCAAAAGAGATGAAGACAATATTCATTATATTATAAACTATTTAATACTAACTGAAGTTGTTTTATGTAATATAGTCTTATACATTTGGCGTTCCATATTATCCTTTGAAGACCCCTACAAAACCTCTCTCTCTCTCTCTCTCTCTCTCTCTCTCTCTCTCTCTCTCTCTCTCCTCTCTCTCTCTCTCTCTCTCTCTCTCTCCTCCCTCCCTCGGCAGGGAGAGACGCACTTCGTCCTCGTCCCAACCCGCTCGGTAGTGTAAGTAGTGTGTGTTAAAACGTCTTAGATAGCAGTGTGCTATGTAGACATACTTCGCAGTATGTTCGTGCAGGTTTGGAACGCTGTTTTAAAACCCGGTTCACATTCCAGCACTGAAAATGACAATTCTCGTCCTGCTGTCGGCGAGGAAGATCAATGTGCTAAAATGAACACTCTGGTGAAATAATGGGTTATTCTTTGTTAGTCACATGCATCGTTGGTCATTTGCAGCCTATTTAAGCGAAATTTGCCGGGTGCAACAGTGTTTTCGGAATCTTGGCAATTAAACCAGCCAGCATAACCTAAAAGATTAAACACACCCTACTCTACTAAATGCTGCAACGTTACATAATCGATTTAATTTACAGCTACACTGGGACAATGTGATTTCTGGTGCTACAAAGCTAACCTAAGGCAGTATTCAGTCTATTGTTTTGCGAACAAAGCAAATACAACATCATAGCGCGTTGAGGGAGGACCTCTTGTATGTTTGCAGCGATGCATCACACCAAAAACGTCTCTCTATCTAAGTGTACCAATAATGTCTGATCTCTGGGCCAAGAAATCTACTATTTGTCCTTCCATTATGACAACACTTTTATCAGCATGAGACGTTCAAACTGGAGACCACTGGCGAGAAAAAGGCACCTCTATGGTTTAAATCATATAACGCAGTGGGTATTTTAATAAGAGCACTCAAACCTCAACACAACATAAAGATTTAACATAAAGATTTGTGAACACAAAACGAAAGTGAATAATCGACACATTTTGTTGCATAGTAATTATTAGAACAATGATTAAATGTCCCATTATATAGACTAGTTCAAACGATCTGAACAGGAAATGTTGATTATAAAACATATGTGTGTGTGATATAATTCTAATAATATACTGTATGTCGAGCCTGGCGTTTGGGAACTCGTCCTAGTAGTAATGGTAACTGGCGCCATCTTCTGTCGAATAAGACATTTACACATTTGATCAGTTTTTAACGTGAGGAAGGAGATTGCTGCAGAATCAACTCTGAATAATAGAAGTTTGACTTATATGTAATGCACATTTCACTGCATGTTTATAGCGAGTCTTTCAAATATGTGTACCAATACACTGATCGTGAAAAAATACGCTTAATTGTCTCAACGTTGAAAATGAAATGTTGCAACATATTATAACAAGTGTAATATTTGATTAAAATGTATGGTCAAATGTATGCAAAGACGAAACAGACCGTGGCAGATTCATTTTCTAATAAAATTAATTAAAAATACTAATTAACTTTTTGATTAAGCCGTTCAGATAATAAAATGGAATGAATGAATTAAACTTTACTGTTACTACAAGCAGTTTCTGGGACGTTACAGCCTCACGTCATGTTGTTTTATTTTATTTTTTACAGTAGTAAAGTCTACATAATTACTTTTACACAACTGACTGCAAGTGCATTTGTTCTCCTGTTGTTAGAGAAAAACACCACTAGAGGGAAACGTGGTTCCACTTTGGCCACATCGCATCAGCCAGACAGTGAATAAACTGTTAAGTTTAACTACCGAAAATATAATAATGTCATCAAAACGACGCGACCTGAAAACCATGTTTATTACAGTTCATTTAAATATTCTCAAAAAATTGTGCAAAACTCATCAAAAGAAATAAAACATTATTTCATTAACAAAAGATGCAAGTGAGTATTTGTCTGTGAACACAGCACAGCACAAAGTGCACCACAACCAAATGTGACCTCATTTAACCCATCCATAAAGGAGCAGTGGGCAGCTAACAAGCGCCTGGGGCAGTGCAGGGGATAGTACCCTTGCTCATGAGTACCCTCGAGTATAGCTTTGCAGACCTGGATTCAAGCCTGCAACCTTCTGATCACCCAGGCCGAACTTGCCCTACACGTTCTTATGCAACGCTCTCAAATATATATATACATGTATCTTTTTATACTTTTTACACAGCAAGGATCATAAGTTCTGGGCCTGTTTACACATATGCATATATTTTTATATACACATTTTTTAATTTAAAACCTCTTCCAAAGTGAAGATTCTGTGGGGATGTGTAAATGTAAGACCCAAACATACATATATAAAAAGTTTTTATAAAATAATCTGCATACGTGTAAAAGGGCCTTTTTGTAAACTGAATATTGTGTAATAATTTAAAAACGCATAAAAAAACATGCGCATGCATGGAAACAGGCCCTTAGAAGTCAAGCAGGTTTTCCACACAACCAGGTCTTTCATGTACCACACCTGGTTTTAGGTGCCTACTGGCTGGCTTTAATGATTATCCTTCGCATATTTTTTTTGCTTCCATTCATGAGATTTTAATAAAAAACACTATCTGATGTTATTATTCTAATAGTTTAATTAATACTCAGCTGGTGGGAAAAAAAAGCAAATGGAAAAAAACAGTTCTACACACAGCTTAAGTTGGTTAAAAGTTTAATGGAATTTAGTGGACCAGCTTAATTTGGGGACTAAACTAAAAACCAGCTTTGTTGGCTAAACCTTTTTTCCAAACATAAATGTTAGTCTTTATATCTGCAGCTCTCCATGTTCTCTGTTCGTTAGCTGAAGAAGGCAAACATAAAAAGCCCGCAGACCTGAGCCGAGGTGCTCAAACTTCATCTTACCTTCATTAATCATACATTTATAGCTTTTCACTTGTGAACTAAAGTGTGTGCTCTTAGTGACAGTGCAGTTCAGCGACTGTGTGTAACGATCTGTGAAGGAATCCAAGTGAAGCAAGGTGCCAGAACCACTCGTGTCTGATTTAAATAACACACTGGAGCGCCTGCCACAGGACCAGCGTGCAGGTGAGAGAAACACGACGCTGCTTTGTGGAGCGGGAGACAAGAGCACATGACATGAACCAGGGACACGCCAGGTCTAATTGCAGCAAACTTTACCTGTGCCTCGGGCTCTCATATGTTAAAGAAAATGGGAACTCTTACAGTGTGTACGTGGGTCTGTGTGATGATGATGATGATGGTTTATGATCCTACTCCGTCCAATGAGCACTTGCCTTGGGTTTTAAGACTTTGAGACTAAGCCAGGACATACCACCATCACTCTTAACTTTAGACAACACATTGTACTTTAAATAGGATTTAAAAAGGATATGATAGTTGCACATTGTAATTAATTCATTCATTCATTAATTTTTTCTGAACAGTTAATCATTAAATATTTCCTTTTTGCAGTTGGTAATTATGCGATTAGGAAGTTGGCCGATGATCGGAAGGTCACTAGTTCAAATCCCGTACTGGTAAAGGTACTACTGAGGTACTCATGTACGTATCGTTGCTCGCTAGTGCTGACAAACCACCCATTAATAACTTCACCAATTCATTTTTGCTGTGTGCTGTGCTGTGGTGTGTTCACAATCACTTACTTTATTTTGGAGACTTTAAATTTTTTGTCTAGTGTCTAAGTTTCTCAGTTTCCTACATAATTCTCAATTTTGTGCAGCACTGTGTGCTTCAAAGATTGTGTTCAATTTGCAATCTTAGGAATGAATCAGGATTTGTTGCGCTACATTTGATATGACAAATAAAGACTGTTTAGTCTTCAGTCATAATTTTCATTATTATTGCAGTGAAGTAGAATAACAATACAGCAATAAAATTAATTAATGATATTCTACACCACCGACAGTCTCCTGTGTTAAGTCACTTTGCAAAAAAAGTGCTAGACGGGAAAAAAAGCAACAAAATACCTGGTGCACCTGAAGTGGACCAAAGCAAAGTGATGTTTATACATTGTGTAAAGGCGCAGACCACACAACCAACAAAACTTCTCTATAAAGACATTTCTGAATAAGGGCAATCTGTTGTCTATCATCTGGAATCAGCTCCATGTCTCTCTGTCTATTTGGGTCCCTCGGTTTTGACAGTCAGACAGCTTGATCCGCTTTCTTGCTCCTTGTATAAAAGACAGAATTTATGAACAGAAAAATGCGTGAGTTGAGTCAAGCATTTCCTTTGTTGTTTTTCTCCCCTTCGATTCCCTCCAGTCTTACGGAGTTTGCGAGGAGACTGTGAGGGAGATTCTGTGGGGTTATTATTGATGTTTTGGGCCCCTGGAGATCTCGCACCATCTCACACTGACTTTTAAAAGTCCTACAAGAAGTCCGAGGAGCTGTGATTTGCCAGCCGTCTAACCCCTCAAGTTCAAACAAGGAAGATAATGAGAGAGGCAAAGAGAAACGAAGAAAGAAACGAGATAATTTTATATGCAAATCTGATGTGTCAGGCAAAATTTCTGAGATACCTCCAGACAGCCATCAAGGAGACGAGAGAACATGTCAGGGAGCGTCTTCTAAGAAGATGGCCTCATGTTTGTTGCAGGAGGGTCAGATATGGCACTGAGGTAGAAGACCAATGCTGCTCTAGAGGACTGTTAAAGAAGGTAGTGGCACCTCCAATTAGCAACTATACTACACATCATATACATTTTATATTATCTGATCATCTATCAATTAGTATAAACTAGACACACTAGCATTTAAATATCTAGTATTTATAACTAGAACAGCTATAATCAGCAGAAACAAACCGCTTTTATCATTTCTATTTTACTATTTTTTTACGACTTGTTAATAATTTTCTATTAATTTAGCACACAGCAGGCACACAATGTCTTCAGGTGTTGCAGCTTGTTTGAACCTATATTCTACTGTTGGAGGTCTTTGTGTACTGTCAGTTGTCAAAAATAGAAACAAAACGGTACTACCTTGGTGGAGATATCACAAAGTGATCAGGGTAGATTTCTAAAGTCAAACTGTCGAAGTCATCTTCTGTAAATGGGGATAGAAACAAGTTCAACAATTAAATCTTCTGGACTTTCTCACAGACACAGCGGAATCAAATGAGGTATGTGATGGGGCAGATTAAAAGTGTACGCGCCCAAGGCTCTAGACTATGTTTTCTGTTAGCCCCCCCAGGCTAATTTGAATGAATTTATATTTTTGCTGGTCAATCGGGGGCCCCCTGGCAGGCTGGCGCATGTGAGGTCCCCTAAACTCAACACCATGGATTAATCAGCATGTGCCTGTATGTGACAGCCTGCTTAAAAACATGTCTTATACAGTTTCTTTACCACCACTGAGTTAAACAGGCATAGTGTTATGTTTGTAAGGCTCTCGGCTGTGTTGCATGGGGCTAAGAAAGATATGTACAGCCTCATTAGTGGCACCACGGCATTAACACAGCGTTTGAAATCTGCCCCAATAACTTTGCTTATTAGCTGACTGGCCAGGCTCGCTGCAAACAACAGTATTCAAAAACCTCTAACAGTTGAATAGGTTCAAACAAGCCTGAGTTCCCCTTTAGTGGAGAAGCACCCTTGCACCCTTGTTGACAAAGTAGAGAATTCTTTTAACCAGAAAAACAGAAAAAGAGGATTGCAGATGGAATCTCCTCAATTAGCTAAAAATTGTAAGCCATGAACAGTGTCTTTACTACATAAAAATATAAGAAGTTTACATTTACAGTAGACACTCTTCTCCAGAGCAACTTGCATTTCCCAATGTCGGGGATAGTTTCCTTGAGAGCAACAGGGTTAAGGGTCTTGCTCAGGGACCCAATGCTGGTAATGCTAGAGGCAGGATTTGAACCCCTGAATGCTTGGTCCTAAGGTGAGTGTCCTAACCAAGTCACCCACATTTACAAGACAAAAAGTAGGATGATAAAGAAGAAACAAGAAGAAACAGTCCTCAATGAGGCAGTTAGTGGTGTAATGGTTAGGAAGTTGGCCTGCGTGATTGGAAGGTCATTGGACTGATAGACGGAATAAGTTAGCGAAGGAGAAATAATGAAGAAATAAGAAAGCAGAAAAGGGAATTACTGGTAATCAGCTACAACAATAATTACGGTGACAATCTTCCTGAAGCAACAAGACCATAAAGGCCTTGCTAAGGGTGTAACATATGGAGACAAGAAGCAAATGTGGAGTAGACAAGCTGGTTTAATATAAGCAACAGTGTGATAGAAAATACACCTAAAAATGTTAAGTAAGAGGAGAGAGAAGATTGTACAAATTCAGAACAGCCAAGAAGTTTGATATCAATCAACAAAGAGAAAAAGAGAGCAATCAAAAAATAAAAAATAAAAAACCCAGAAATACAGGCATAAATGAGATAACAAAGAAGGAGAAACAAATGGCTGAAAAATAAGCTGCATGTAGGTTAACAACACAGAAAATAGAAGGGAAGCAAAGGGGTAAAATACAGAAAGGCAGGAGGGAATTTGTGGAAAAATCTTGTGGTGAACAATGGAGGCAGGATACAAAAAGGATTTAACCTCTTTGTCCCTAAACTATATGAAAGGATTCATATTTTCATGGTTAAAGAAAAGGAGAACGTTTCCCACTTTTCACTGTGAAATAATTTCATACATTTTTCAAATGTTCTGATCCAAATTGACCGGCATTTTCTATCCACAAGGTCACTCTACTTGTTACATTCACATGTAGAGGCTGAGAGACAAAGCAGGATGTGTAATCGACAGCAAACTAAAACCAAACTAAAACTAAGCCACCAGAGACAGCGCTAAAATCAATTGAAAAGAACAGGAGATGGGAACCTTCTGACTGCACCAATGAACACACTCACATCTATGTTGGGCAACCCACTAGCACAGAGAGACAAAAAAAGAAATCCAGTTTTTAAAAAGAAGAACCTCAGGTGAAACAGATTAGTGCAAATTAACAACAGACAGATAAAGAACAAAGTGTTGGGGAAGCTACTTTTAAATGGTAGGTTTTTATGATAAAAAGTATCTAGCTACAATAGCTACTATAATAATTAAGTAGTTAATTAAAACCAACAAAACTACAAAATAAAGTGTACACAAGAAATTAGGTCCGTTGAGATCTTTGTGGCAAATGCAGAACTCTCATCAGACAGCCACAGTGACCCCTGGAGCATAAGACATCTCACTGCAACGTGGCCACAGGTGAATGTCAAACAGAAGGTTATCCATCTCGCTTCATTAGCGCCAACACAAGGTGCAAACCCGCTTTCGAGATGCGAAGATCTGGTGATTGGTATCACGAGGATTGTAATGAGGTATGGCGGCAAAAGCAGCTCTGATTGAACATGGCTGCATCCTCGCCCTAGCCATGCTGCTTATTACTCTGGGCAAGCTGCTGCCAGAACTCTGATCTCTCTCTCACTCTGTCTCTGTCTTCTTTTCTCTCTCTCGCTCTCTCTTTCTCTGTCGATATCTATCTGTCTCTGTCTATCTTTCTTGCTTTTTCTCACTCTCTCTCTGGGTCTTCCTTTGTTTCACTGTCTGTCTGTCTCACTCTTGCTCTCTCTCTTTGTGCATCTCTCAATCTTTCTAATTCTCTTTCTTTCTCTTCCTCTCATTCTCTGTCTCTCTGTCTGTTTGTCTATCTGTTTCTCACTCTGTTTGCCCCTCTCTCTGTCTCTCTCTCTCTCACTTTCTGTTTCTCTTCTTCTCTTTCTATCTCTGTCTGTCGGTTTCTATCTTGCACTTGTTTTTTTCTCTGTTTGTCTCTTTTTGTCTATTTTGCTTATTGTCTCTCACTTTCTTTGTCTGTCTGCCACTCTCTTTCTCTGTTTCTCACTCTCTTAATCTCTTTTTCTGTTTGTCTGTCTCACTCACGCTCTGTTTGTCTCTCTTATTCTCTCATTCTCTGAATGTCTTTAGTAAAAGGTAATAAAATAAATAATTAAAAAAAAAACAGTTAATAACTAATGATGCTTGTGATAATATTAATATTTGTTAAACTATGTGATTGTCTAAACTAGGCTAAACAAGGCATCATTTTCAAGTGTTTTTTGCATCGTCACAGTTTCTCGGCCCAAACTCTGCTGCAATCATCCATTAAGTATTGTGTTCATCAATCTTCTCAGTTCACACACCGTCCTCTCCATCTCATCAATTTGATTTTTCCTTCTCTGTCTTATTTTCTCTCTTTCCATCACACACACACACACACACACCCACACACACACACACACACAAAGCAACAAGCGATAGAAGTGTTTGAACATAGTTTGATCTGACTTTGAAGCAAGGCTCAGCGGAGATGTATTCCCCCAAGCTTTCCAACTGTTTTCATTTGTATTCACAGCAGTCGGCTGCAACAGGCTCAGCACAGAGCAACTCACACACTTCCTGGGCCTTCACACCCTCCGCCTTCTCCTTTCTAGGTCTTGCATTAGTCTTCTCCTTGGCCAGCATTTGGATGTGACTCTCCATCTTTATGAAAGGCTTGTCCAGGTGTGCCTCTGGTTCCTGTTCCACATCTGTTCTGTATTTATTATTTTAAAGACCGTTTTTCAAGACAGTCCTAGTTCATTTCATCTAACATTAATTAGTTTTATTGCTTATGGTTGCTGTTTAATATGTGTTCTGAACTTAAAGTTCAGATTTTAGTCCCCAACTTCTGTTTATCTAAATGTTTGTTTTAATGTAGCTGATTTTTACTCCATTGTAGTATTCAGCACCTTCTTTGATTCTTCCTGTCCTTGCTACTAGAGATTATTGGACCTAACTCTCAGTTCCTTTACACTTTTTATCTACAGCATCTTCATCTGCCTCATTTAAACTTTATTTACTGTATCTCTCTTTTCTTTTCTGCTCTCTGTTTTATTTGAGATATATATATATATATATATATATATATATATATATATATATTTATATATATATATATATATACATATGTAAAACCTCAGCATTGTCCCACATCTTCCCTGCTTCCACCTTGAGTTTCACAGGCAGAGAGAGAGAAAAAAAAATTATGTGTTAGAAACCATTTCATTTTCTCACTTTCACAAATTGCTTCTAATTCACAAGAAGGGTAAGTCCTAGGACACGGGCCATTCTGTATTTCGAGGAGAAAAGCACTTAGGTTGGTTAACCAATAAAAGATTATATAATTATGTATAATCTTGTTTTATATATAGGCTAAGCTAGTTGATTTAGACTATCCTAGTTTAGTCTGTTGTGAAACTCCAAGGTGAAACTCTAGCTTTCTGTAGAATAGAATGCTGAATTACATAACACTCGTCTAGTTTCTGCCTTAGAGTGGAATTAAGATAGCAAAAAAACAAAATAAAGCATTATTGATTTATTGAGAAAGCGTATGACCCATGGACAGATTTGCAAATGAAATGTTTTTCTTTGACACAAGCCGCTGCAGGGACGCTTCCATGAGCCGTTCCCTCTCACTGTTTCTCCCCACGTTTCATATTTTCAAAGCCGTGGGATTTAGCAAGCAAACATTGCACTTTATTTTGAGATTAGTTGGGGGGTGCTTCAGTGGCAGCTGATGTTCTAGTGATGTGATAAAGGACAAAATTCATTCCCTGGGGAGGAAATTTGCCAGCAATTTTTGGTGCAAATAGGTTTATGGCACAGCACTGCAAAGCTGCAGAAATCGTTGAACCATGGGACGCCAGCCTCTTTTTATTAAAGAGGCAAATTTAAGCCAAAGCGTCTTTAAGCCCCCTATAAAATAGAATAGAAAAGAATAGGAAAGAGTGAGGGAGAGAGGGACAGAGAGAGAGAGAAGGAGATGTACATACAACAAAAGATTTATTTCTCTTAAGATGAACAACTTTAATTTCTAAATGTCCACTTATGTCTGAATGATGAGGCCTTTATTCATTACCATTTAACTTATAATTAATTAGAACATGTGTAATAAATACATACAATAGAATCTAATACGGCTATTCTCTATTCCTTACCTGTCCTTACACTTTAGCTTCTGTGCTCTAATTCATAGTTCCCCTTCAACAAATATTTCAGTAAAAATACAGAGAAAAGAACTCTCTTTTGAACCCATAAGAAATCTGCTACCTGTCTTTCTGAAAGGACCTTTCAAATTTCTAAGTAAAATCCTTAAATTGAGGATCCTAGGATTGAGTCTCAAAATATCATATTTGATGTGAAAGCAACTGGTTGGAGCTTCTCAGAAAGTTTTGAAGCTTCAGAGGATTCTTTTTCACATGAATGGTTTTGCCGCAAAGTCTTAGATTAGCAAGAAGAAAGAAACTTCAGCATGTGAGAATCAAATCCTACAGTGCCAAGTGTGTGTGTATGTGTATGTGTGTGAGTTTTTTGGTATTTGTGAGGTCCTAACACTACCCTAAAAGGCTGAGAGATGAGTCAGGTTTTCAGTGGTTTTGAATCTTTATTTGCAAAACTATAAAAAGGTAAAGTATTTGCTTTTGGTTACTAAGGGTAAGCTTAAGGTTAGGTGTAGTTGTTGTAATGTTCACGTCTAGTCATTGTGGGGTTGAATCAGTGTGAAAAGTGAAATAAAAGTGAGTAATTATTTGTCATTGTGAACACACCACAGAGCACAGTGCACCACAACGAAACGTGACCTCTGCATTTGACCCGTCCGTGAAGTAGCACTACTTAGGGATGGGCAGCTGACTTGGACAGCACCTGGGGAGCAGTGCTTAGGGATGGTAGCTTGCTCATGAGTACCTCAGTGGTACCTTTACTGGTCTAAGATTCAAACTGGCAACCTTCTGATCACGGGGAGCTCTCCTAACTGTTACGCCACAAAGCTGCCACAAATCTCCCACAAAGATAGCAACACGTGAGGGGGGGGATGTCTGCAAGTAAATGTATTTGTGAGAAGTTTGTCAAACTTTCTGTTTTGTTACCCACCAGAAACTTTTTAAATGATGACATCACACCACCAATTATACTTGTTGTCAAGGCAGATGCCCAGGCGCAACAAGCAATTAAAATCCTGCTCATTATAAGAGGTTACAGACGACCAAACTCACTGTAACTACAAACCAGAAGTAATGAGGTCTGAAAAGACACCTAATAAGGTTCACTTTGACCTTTTCTATCTTACTGTTGTGGACTTTATTTGCAAAGTCAGCACTTCAAATACAACTCTGTCCTGTATTAGGTTAATGGATGAACATCAAAGCGAAGAAATATTTAAAAAATCACGAATTTTTAAAATAATTTTGAGCAGGCATAAAGATTTTTAGGCCATAAACAATTATTAATTTTTAAAGATGAAAAAGTTTATATTTAGTTATTACTATAAAAGCTAAGAGAAAATAAAAAAACCAATGACAGAGCTGAAAGTTATCTGTTAACTTCACCTTTGCTAAGGAAATCCCATTATATTTAATTTACTGGTCATTACATAGTAACTTAGTACTATTACACATACAGTAACTAATCACATTTTTAAATTATGAGCAATGTGAAAATGTCCCCCAAAGAGTTTTTGGTTCCACTGAAATCACAGATGGGTTTATTGTTCTAAAAGGAATATTACTATATGACTAAGAAGGGTCACTAAAATGCTGACATGTCTTCGGTGTTCTTGATTACCTTTAATTGGTGCTGATGCTGTTCTGTTGCCAGTCATCTGTTTTTTTTTCTCTGGAAAAAATTGTGCTGGTGACCCAAAACTGACACTAAAACTTTGCTTGTCTGGAATCAAGAATCTGTCATGAGAGGTGAGTGGAGTAAGCAAGATAACTATGGATAAAGAAAATTGCTGTGAATTATATTGTTGCTTAAATTGTCAGTCTCTCAATTAAATGATTGAACATTATTTACTGTTTATACAATTTACTTGAACTAAAAGAGAAAAGCAAAATATATGAGATTGGTAGATACTAACCCTAGTATTTTAGCTTAGTGCTTGGGCGAATACTAATCTGGGCTCTTAAGTCAGCAAAAATACAGGTCAGTTTTTGCTGGTTGTGAACCTCAGTACCAGCTGAGTACCAGCACCAGCCTCAGCATTGTATAAGGGCTAATGATGTGCACTTTTTGTCTCAAAATTGTAATCATTGTGCTGTCTGGTGAAGTATGTTTAACCTTTACTTTAAGATCCTTATTTATGTGCTCCCTGACTGCATCTTGCCTCCTCATCCTTCCACATTAAACCTATTATGACCAGGGGCGTAGCAGCCAATTTAAAAGTGGGGGGGACAGTATGGTGATGTGACCCAAGGGTGTTCATACAGTATAATAAATTCTAAATAGAAGAACAATGGGCATTGCCAGGATAACTTACATGAACCTATTTCTGTGAAATCATACCCATAAAAATAAATAAATAAATAAATAAATAAATAAATAAAATACTGCAGGACTTGGACTTTAAGACTACTGTGGAAATCTATACTTTAATTTTTATGAAGTAGAAAATTATATGAAAAAGATATTTTATGATATTTACAATATTTAATTCACACTACACTTGAACAATGTTTATCTTGCTACTTAACAGTTGGAAAAAAAAGTGTTAAATGAGTATACAAATTGCACCTACAGTAATTCTTTGAAAATATATCAATAAAACCTAAATCAATGTATTTACAAGGTTTTAACATTTTCAAAATTGAAGTGAGATTTTTAATCAAAACTTCCAAACTGCATTTTTCGGCTTTCCTTGTAGGCCACAAATTGCTGAGCAATATTTTTTCTCTCCAGTTGATCAAGTTTTTCCTTGTATATATATATATATATATATATATGCATGGAAGATGCTTAATTATTTAAATGTATAAGAAAACAAATTAATGTATATTTCCTTAAAATATTAGCAATTTGTTCCACAGTAGTAATGAATTAAAAGACTAAATTATGATATATTCGTTATGTTATGTCTCATTTACCAGGCGCTTTTAGGAAAGCATTGAACACGCACTGAATTCGGCGCAACGTGATGAGGTTCTGTTGTCTTTCGACGTGAAATCATAACATGGAAACGTGTGATTCGTGTCATCGCAACATTCTGTAACACATACTCACATTGTGTGTTTGAAAAAAGGATGTAATCGTCCTCTGCTTTTTTCTAGGGTGCATTTTACCCCAGACAGCCAAGTGGGTGAACGAACGAAAATTCACAAGAGCAACAAGATTTGAAGCTCCTGGCAGACGCCCAAGAGATTCGCGCTGTGATCGGCTAAACGTTAATTCACTCAAATCTAATTAACAAATCAGAGAACACGGGAGGAAATATTGACGCTAGGTAAAAAAAAAAAGTGCGGGGGACAGAATCACCTGTTTCTAAAAGTGAGGGGGACGTATCCCCCCCGTCCCCCCCCCCGGTTGCTACGCCCCTGATTATGACAGCAATATTAGAAACGAGCAGTTGATTAATCTTTCACAGATCTTAGAATCGCTGAAGTTGACCAGACAACCAAAAGTAACCCAGCCCAAAACAAAAGCTTCAAATATAGGTTCACAAAAGAATAACACTCACTCATACTTCAAAATCATTTTACCTGTCAGAACTGTGTAGTCACTGTGGCTTTTTCTAATTGCTCAGTGAATGAAGCTTTGCCTGACTTCATTAAGTTTGTGACCGAAAGGAGAAATGATTCACCCAGCAGGCCATCTGTTTCTTTCAGTAAGATGGAAATGACAACATAATATGCAAGACTCAACAAAGACAGGAAACCTCTGAACCACAGCAACTCTCTAAAAGCAACTCAACACAAGCCAACGCTGATGTTTTTCTTTTTTTTA
Source organism: Distichodus sexfasciatus (assembly GCA_032718565.1). NCBI lineage: Eukaryota > Metazoa > Chordata > Actinopteri > Characiformes > Distichodontidae > Distichodus > Distichodus sexfasciatus. Next base: position 1,898,578 of record JAVGVS010000007.1, read on the forward strand.
CACATGGGCAAAAGGCTGCTGGTGTTTTATATTTGAATCTCTCCATGTGAACCAAAGGTCTGTGTGAGGTTTTGTTGCTGCTAGCTAAATTCCTCACATCAAGAGAGACGTGTGTTCATATTTGACGTTTTTGGTGCTATGAGGATATGAGACTTTTTGCAACATAACTGCATGTCACTTGAGTGTGGCAACACTTGGAGCAGTGTATTAAAGCAGCGCTCTGATAAAAATACCAATGCATCTATCAGTAAAAAATGCTGATGGGGCAATTAGTGCAAAAGTTAGTAGTTTTCTTTAGAATGCCACACTAGCTTTATTTCTGTCTTTTCCAAGAGAACGACTGCTTTTGGCAGAGTTTTCCAAGTGTAGTTAACTGTATTCCAGAGATCAGCTATTTTCCATTTGGCACATTTCTTTATTACAATAAGCCATAGAATGGTCCCATGGTCCTTGATGTGGTGGTTAGAGCTATTGCCTCACAGCAAGATTCTGGGTTTGATCCCTTGGACCCCGTGGGTGTGTATATGAGTCTGTTTGTGTGAGTGTGTGTGTGCCCTATGGGCTGTCGGCATCTGCCCAGTGTTGGTCCCTGCCTCGTGCCTGTAATTCCTGGATATGCTCCGGTCCCCACGACCCCAATAGGGATTAGCGCTTCAATCAATGAGCATATAATTAATGTTTTTGCTACTTTCTACAGTACCAGTACCAGTCTGAGATCTGAGTCTGTAACATTTAGTGAAAGAACCACTAAATGCCCAAAATACCATTACAGTAAAGGTGGAAAACGTCAGTCCAGAGGAACAGAATCATGTCCTGCTCAAACACACCTAAATCTCCTCACAAATTAAAGATGAAATTGTTTTTGAGTAAACATAAAAATATAGTGACAACCTCAAGGAACACAAGGTGTCACAACTCTGGTGTATGGTCATCTGGTGATTTTTAGTTTGATGTATAATGATTAAACTAATTCATCACAGGGGCGGTCACAATTTACTCTACTTTCGTAGTCATCTTCTTTGTGGAGAATGGAGGCCCAAAAGGCAGGGTTAGGGAGGAGAGACAGAGGGTTGGTTTCTGTGCACATTTTATTCCAAACTGCTAAGTAGCACAATCTGCTCAGGAACAAGAATAACAATAGCACTACACTTCATATTAACACAAACAAATTAGCACACAGGAACAAAACAAGGCATCTCATTCATTTTACTTTCAACACATTTGTTAGCTGATTATGCAAACACAAAACTCTTGAAATATTTGCCAAAACTCTACACTCCCTCTCATGTACATTTAAATCACTTGAGGGTAATGTATAAAACTGTTATGCATGCCTAATTTTTATATTTCTAGCATTGCTGTTTTAAGACACTGCAAACAGTCTTTTGATTTTTTTTCTTTTTCATGCTGGAGTAACCATCCAGCCCAAGAACTTGCTGTGAAATGTTGTAGGAAACAACATGAGTGCAAAACTCACAGCGCTCTTGCATCACTGTCTCACCATTGCAGATTTATAAGGATTTGTTCAAAGCTAACCTGCATGAAACATTCTGCAAGGTAAGGTTAGGGTTAGGGACGTGTTGGTGGTTATAACATTTCTCATATCAACAGATTGAAATCTGGTGAAATCACTCTGACTTGTTTCTAGCAGATATGCAACACAGTGGAATCTTAAATACTCTTCAGTTATTGCATGTCATTACGTTTGTGCATGAAATACTGTAGGAATGTAAAAATGATCTCTATTTTTGTTGTTTTTGTTTAAAAGATGTTTGCTGCAGGCTACAGGTCACAATGATCTCCACTGATTTGATACCTGCCATTTTGACAAAAACAAATTGAGACATCTTGTTTTCTTCTTTGTGCTATTTAAATGTTTTCCTGCTGGCAGGGGTGTATTGAGTACCTAAAATTCAATTATTCATGAATCGCTTAATCCCAATCGGGGTCACAGGGACCAGAGCCTATCCAAGGCCCATAGACACAAGGCAGAGACAGACCACGGGGCAGGCACTAAAACACTGCAGGCACACACACTCATATCCACACCTATGGGGATTTAGGATTTAGAGTTAATTTAGAGTCACCAAACTAAGCTGAACTACAAGCTTTTGTACTGTGGGAGGAAACATACTTTTTGTATGGTGGTGCAGTGGTTAGTGCTGCTGCCTCACAGCAAGAAGGTCCTGGCTTCGTGGGGCCTTTCTGTGTGGAGTTTGCATGCTCTCCCCGTGTTTGCATAAGTTTCGTCTGCGTGCTTCAGTTTCCTCCCACAGTCCAAAAGCATGCACTAAAAGGGCAGTTGGTGGCGTAATGGTAGGGTGTTTGCCCCATGCTCAGAAGGTTTCAGGTTCGAATCTAGGACCGGTCAAGTTACCACTGAGGTACTCATGAGCAAGGTACTGTCCCCAAGCAGTGCTGCCCTTGTTAGCTGCCCACTGCTCCTTCATGGATGGGTCAAATACAGAGGTCACATTTTGTTGTGATGCATTGTGTGCTGTGATGTGTTCACAATGACAAATAATCACTCACTTTCACTTTCACTAAAGGTTAATTGGCGACTTGTAAGGTAAAGTGTGAGTGTGATTATGTGAGAGTGTGTGCCCTGCTGTGTGTTGGTGCCTACCCAGGGTTGGTCCCATAGTTCACGGGATAGGCTCCAGTCTGCGGGGGGCGGACCCAGTTGAGATTAAGCGGCTTGGATAATGAATGAATGAATGAATGAATGAATGAATGAGTTAATAGCATAACAGTTAGATTCAGATTACTTTATTGTCCCACAAGAGGAAATTAGTTAGTGAATTGGCCCTGTGATCGCAGAGTCGCTGGTTTAAGTCCCAGACCGGTAGAGATGCCACTGATGTACTCATGAGCAAGGCACTGTCCCCAAGCACTGTTTTCTGGCCGCTGGCAAAAAGTTGCCCACTGTTGCTTTACGGATGGGTCAAATGCAGAGGTCACATTTTGTGTTGGTGCTGTGTGCTGTGCTGTGGTGTGTTCATAGTGACAAAAACCCATGCACTTTAATTCACAGGGGATTTTAGTGTGGTCGGTTACATAAAGCCTTCAAGTTATGATTTCACTTTTTCAGTATCAGTTTCCAAAAGAAGAACATTTGTTTTTTTTTCTGTTACCACAGACGGTATTAAGATGCAGAATGTGTACACAGTTGTAAACAGAAATGTAAAACAAATGTAAATAGTACATTACTTTCATAATAATTGTAGTAAACTATTACTACAATACTAGTAGTAATACTAGTATACTAATACTAGTAGTATTAGTATTAATATTAATAATATGTTTTTGAATACCACCTATTCATCATTTGGCTTGAGTTGAGTGTACCGAGATTAGCAAATGGAATCTACAGACATTTTATGACGATCACAGAAAATATGAACAGCACTTGCATCAGAACAGATAAGCTCTATTCTCTCTAAAGGCCTGCTCTTTATCACACAGGTTCTTACTGTCAGATCAAAAGATACATGCTGGCCAACCTGATCTCTCCAAAGGATTTGCAGTAGTCATTGAGAGAACTGGTCAAAAACAAATTACACTCCTCCTGGCCCTAACCTTGATCTCTCACAAGTTTTAATATAAATTGATCTGTGTTAGTTCTGATAATATTTCTACTTTGCCATCTTGGTAAAACTCTGAAACAAACTTCAAATGCCTTTTAGTCTTTTTTTAAAGAATTGACTTGTTATTCTGATTTCTGAATGTAAAATCTGGGATGACAGTTGACATAAATATACTGCCCAAATGTATACTTTATCAACAGATTATAAACATAGACAATTTATGCTGATTATTGCACAATTACCTGCATTTTGGAGATCTACACCAAAAGTGTTGGTATTAGTAAATTTTTTCTCTGAAGTTTTAGACTATCAGAGTTCCAAGTGTGTATTCATACTCAAAATGAATGACACCAATTGTCATGAGTTTGTGTAAAAATCAGGGTTTTGTAGGAAGGCATCAAAGTCCCATGTGATTCTTTCATATTCATCAATCCATCAAACACAAGATGTGAAACTTTGTCTTTACCCTCAGCTTGAACTCAGCCCCAAGCCTTGCGCTTTTGTTTTACTGCTTTTAACTTCACTGAGGATATAGAAGCCCTCGGGCCCACCCCAAAATTGTAAAAGTCACATAGGCCAATGTGCTGCTCTTATACATTTGATTGTCAGTGAAATGTGTGTAGTTTTAGACTTTTAAGCAGGCTTATCTCTTGTGTTTTATCTGTAGCGCTGCACCAGTCTTGCGAAAGATGGGGATAGTTTAGGGAACTTAGTTATGGAGTATGGAGAGAACAAAGACAAAGACAATAAGAACAAGCTTTTATAGACTATATTTCGTGGACAAATCAGTTCATTGCCCTATCATGATCATGTGGCCAACACCCAAAATCCTTACAAATATATGTATTCATGGGTTGATTTGGCAGTTTAAAACGTTTAAGGACTATTAAAAATAGCTCTTATTCCTTTAATCTGAGGTAATTTTATGGTGTTTGTTTCAGTGACCAAATATTCAACCAAGGCACAAAATACATGACTGTGTTATTTTGAATGTATTTATTAGAATGTTTCAGAGTTTATAATTATAAGACCAAAACCTTTTATGTAATTTGAAATGAGACATTCCTAAACAGATTTAAACTGATTAATATCTAATTCCCATCAACTTGCCTAGGCTGACATGAAAACAACTGAATATTTTAAAGATTAAAAAATCTAATAAATAACCTTTCACTGTGAACACATTTATGAATGCTATATAACAAAATCCCTTTGATAAAACTCTTGTTTTAGATGTCAAAGATAATAGTTTAATTAATCCAACATGACCCAGTGCCTGTTCAGAAAGCAATAATTTAATTCATTAATTAAATAATTTAAGTAATACAATTACATTTTATAGACAGAGACATGGATATGAGGCAACTTGTATATGTGCCAATTTGAATAAAAAATTAAGTGTGACCCAAACAATGAATGTCTCCACCACTAAGGGGCCTGCTCCATCACGACAGGCTGAATAAGGTATCACTCTTCACCTCTGACCTTTGGTAAATTGCCTAAGAAGGTGGAGGTGATGTGGAAAGTTGAAGTGCCTCTTGGTTGTCTCTTCTCATCTCACAGCTAATGCTTCCCTAAAACCTTGAAGAAGTGAATGTCTGAGCAGTGAAACATGATGTAGTTCAAAATGACACTCTGCAAAGATGGTGTGTGCGTGTGTGTGGCGGGGGAAGAGACCAAAGCAGAGCAATGAGGAGAAATAGTTTAATAGCTGCATAATTGGAGTGGATGCGTGTTATCAGTTTCTGGTTAATTATGCATGTCCAGCATGAGGCTGAGTGGGGTGAGATGCAATCTCACAACTTGATTTAAAATTCTTCTGACACAATATGTCATGATACTGAGCCTCCCCCCACACACACGCAAACACACACCCAATTTTTACCACTGTACTGTTGACTCTAATCTATCCACCTGAATCCCACTGAACTGATGGGATATTTTTGAATCTCATTTGCAGTCCAGCATTATTTCATCAAATATTTAAAGCTGTAACAGAGACATCAGCGTGTCTTCTGTATGTCATATCTATCTGTGTCTTTCCTATTTTTTATGTCTGTCAACTTCGATTAAGATGTAACTTGAGTTTCTGCAGCTTAATTATCAAATGGAGGACATGTTCTGCTGGCGACACAGCAGGACATAAAGTAGCCGGCCTTTGACAGTATTTCAAATAAGAGACCGTCCTTCCAAAGTCCTTTAAAGCTGTCTGATTATTTATAGCCATGCGAGTCCTCTGATTACCCTATAACATATAGGTTATTATCTATCTATAAAATATTTTATTTCAGTAATCTAACAAAGACAGTATTTTCAAGTTGGTTCTGTTGATTTTCTGTTAAATAATTCAACACAGGGGCAAGTACCAGCAAATTGGCGCAGTTGGTAGCGTAATAATCTGAAGGTTGCCGGTTCGAATCCCAGGACTGGTAAAGGTACCACTGAGGTACTGTCTCCAAACACTTCTCCCCAGGTGCTGCCCATGTTAACTGCCCACTGCTCCTTACATTATGATAAAGACTGTAAGAAACTACTCTGTGTTATATGCATGTGTGTATGTATATGTGTTCTAAAGTTTTTCCATAACCAAAGCCCACTTGATAAAATATTAGCTTTCAGCTTTAGGCTTTAAGAAGCTGCTTGTAACCAGACATTCCCTTATAAGCACAAAAAGCATTATCTATTTAAAACAACCTGGGCTGAAGGAGCAGGATGCATCTTGTTTGCCAGAAATATCTCAGTTCTAAGCTATCAGGAAGGACAGCAGGTGGCAAGGCAGTTTTTTAATGTTCAACTAAAAAGCGTGATTGCTTTCCTTGCATATTTCAATATCAAACTGGATATTTAACAATGAATAATTATGAAATAAATTATTAATCTGACTAAATACTTAACCTCTGGGTCAACTAATACAGGTCAACTGCTGAGGAACAAGCATCAATTAAGGAAAATGTCCATTATACTAATTAGGAGTGATTAAATTTTTGTCTTCATTTTAATTTCTCTGCCAGTTGGCATGTCAGCATTTCCTCAGCAGCTCTTACCTCTAAGTTCAATTTCTGTGTATGAACACTTATACAAAGAGACAGGAATTTGAGATTCTATAGCCAGTTGTTGCTCAGGAAAACCAATTACTTTTTAGAATGTCACTTTTCAGCTTTTTTACCCGTCTCACGCATTCTTCGTGTTCCTGATCAATACTATGGGATGGGAGTACATCCTGCTATTGTAGTTGCCAAGGACAATTTGTCAGACATCATTGCTCATTGCTCAATGCTGCTGCGTTTATCTATTTTGACAGAGGTTTCTGCGTCTACCAATACACGGAAAGTGAAACATGGCATAAATGTGTGGTAATTGGAAAACTTGTATAGTCAACTTTGTTCAAATTCTCGACTCTTAGATAAATCTATGGATATATTCTGGTTATATTCTATAAATCCACATGATATATATGATATACTTTTTATGTTTATCTCAGTCTTTTGCTCAGTCTCAGCAGATGCTACAAAATGGGACAAAAATCAACATCATGAAACAAGCACAGTTGAAAACCAATAAAGACAGTCCACAAAACAAACAAATCCCGACTAAGTTTTCTACTTTAACGAAAAATGCTATACTAAACAGCAGTGTGGCTGTAGCTTAACTATTTTTAATCATTAGCTTGTAGCTTGTAACTTCCCATCACTGCACACACACACACACACGCACACACACACACACACACACAGTCTTGTATTACTATCTTTGTGAGGTCTTTCCATAGACTCCCATAATTACTAGATGTACATAATTTTACACCTACACCTAATCCTAACCCTAACCTTAACCTCAGTAACCAAAAGCACATCTTTTACCTCTTTTAGTTTCTCAAATAAAACAAATACATTTTCTAAGTCATTTTTCCTCATGGGGACCTCTCCAAAGTCCCCACAAAGCCCAAACAAACAGATAAAAGTGATTTTAGGGAACAAAAGGTCCCCACAATGCGATACATACATGAACACACACACACAGTCTTGCTGTGTTAGGTCCATCCACTGATGCACAAACTATAGCTACACCTAACCCTAGTTACAGTAACGAACCACAAATTTTTCACTCTTTTAGTTTTTAAAAGCCTTTCTGTTAAAGCACTTTTCTTTATGAGCAATAGTTCTCACACACAAAAATACACTTGAAAAGTAAAGAAACATCTCAAAATCTCATGTTTACCTACCTTTTGGGGGACCATCAGGTATGGCAAATACCTAAAAAGCTAACACTCATGCACTGCACACATAACCCAAACACCACAACAGATCTACTGATGTATTCTGATGCAGGTGTAGTTACACATGTTAACAGAACCACCCTCCCCCTGAGGAAACAGAGAAACCACCCTCCCCACACCAGCAAAAAATACAGCAGGACGGAAGAATGAAGAGCAAATGCTGCAAGGTTGACATTCAAAACACGGCAAAAAACAAAACAGAGATAACACCAGTATCATGTTACTCTTGGAGGAGGAGATAACCAGACAGATAACCACAGGTCTGCGTCTTAAAAGTGAGGGAGGGAGAGTGAGAGGTCACCGCGAGATGGGAATAAGAGCTGTCTCACAACGAGGTGGAGGACGGCCAAACATAATCTACTGAAGACCACAAAGACAGAACGCAGCCTTTATCTACGCCATTCATAAGAGGCTGCAGTGATGCAACAGGCAGAAACGCAACTGCAATCTTTGCTCTCATCCCGCTTCTGACACTCTTCACTGACACTTACAGCGAAAAGCGCAGGCCCTCCACGCTCCCGTATGCTGTTAGCAGTCAGTACAGACAGGTAATTTTGTGTGTATGAGTGTGTCTATATGTGTGTGATGTTTATTAACCAGTGGGGGGCACCACATGTTCCATGTCAAAAAAAACTGTTTTGAGGAGACCTTCAAAACACCAACTTTCAAAGTCAAATTGATTATACCCCCAAAGAAAACTACTAAAACTGCTGCAAAATAAACAATAACATCAATAATAATATTACTTAAAATAACATAAGAATTCAGATTATATTACAAATCTTAAGGTTGAGAATAGGATGAAAAACAATATTGAGGAGAACTTCAAAACAGCAACTTGACAAAGTCAAATTGATTATTTAAAAATTAATGAATAAACTAACATAAATACCACAAAATAAACAATAACAACATATTTAATCATATTTTAACAGCATTGACCTTATTATTACAGAGATAAAGGTTAGGGTTAGAAAAGAAATGCACACACACACACACATTTCCCAAGTGTAACACACTACCTTCTATCTCACACACACACACACACACACATAAATAAATGCGTTCATGTCAGCAAACCTTTAGATGTTTGTGAACACACCAGCGAAATATTCATATTTGCTTGCTCAGCCAATCCATCAAATGAAGATGAATGGAAGGGGGAGAAAGTAATACCATCTCTAAAAAGGCACACAATATTGTGTCGTTTTGAAGACTTTTCCTAGCAGGGAATAAGAATCGATCTTCAGCTTTCCATGTCCAAACATGACCTGTGATCGGCAGTAGTGGAGTTAGACCTCAGTGTCAGATCAATATCCGTTCAGGCCATGAGCCGTGTCTTGTATTAGGAAACATGCTGCCCAAAGGGAGCGACAAAGGTGATGAAGAATACGTTTTCTGAAACTGTCACCAGACAAACATAGAGAGCTTCAGTCTGGCCTGCAGAGGAAAATATAATTCAACTATAATACACTATTATATGTCCATTTATGTCCAAAGAAAAATCATCACCTGCCATTTATGACTATGCATATGTCATTTTACAACAAAAGACAAACTGCACTTGTACCATTACTGTTATAGTAGAAAATAGGAACATATTTTTTTTATATTAATTTTCTATTTTCTTATTTTTATTTTTAGCTCCCTGTAAGTTTTCTTTAACTTAATCTATTAATAAAATTCTACTTTAGTAAAGAATTTCCAAAGTTCGTAGATTGTCTTCACTGATTATACAACTTATTTATTTGTGCAAATGTAGTATACAATAATAGTAAAATAGTTATCTAATATTAAAAATGCATGCTTTGTTGAACAGCCATGTCTTATTATGAAATAGCTTTAGAAAATAAATGTGCAAAGGACAACTTAAGTAATATTCCTAATTAGTTTAAATGATTAAAATATTGATTGGTTTTTGGTCTTCAGGAGTAGAGTTGCACTGCTCTAGAAACTATTTAAACCTTGCAACAGGACACGCCTGACATAACCTACAACAAGAGGGGTGAAATGGGATGCAGGCACTGATGTTACTGAGGATTTAAATGAATTAAAATTACAGTTAATGATTATTTGTCATTAATCTTTTGTCATGATAGTGAGTGATTATTTGTTATTGCAACACACCACAGCACAGCATTTGACCCATCTGTGAAGGAGCACTGGGCAGCTAACATGGGCATCGCCCAGAGAGCAGTGCTTGGGGACAGAACCTTGCGTGAGAGTACCTTAAGTAGTGATTTTACCTGTCTGAGATTCGAACCAGCGATCTTCCGGTCACGGGCCGAACACCCTAACCATTAAATCACAGCACAGCACACAGTGCACCACAACAAAATGTGACCTCTGCATTTGACCCATCCATGAAGCAGCAGTGGGCGGCTCTTGTGGCAGTAACCGAGGAAAAGCTTCGAAAGCTGACAGATCCCCTAGTGGAGAGGAGGTTGTGATGTACACAGGTTGTCATACTCATTCACATCTTTCAGTTGAACATCCACTGAACGTCAACAGTGGTGTATACACTAAATGGCAGTTCATCTCAGGAAGAGGGGCTCATAAATGAGACAAGAACTTCCCAGGTACAACCACAGAGGTAAGCATCCAAACAGCAAACATAACGAGTGTATGCCTTGTGAGTGCACATCCTTCTGCATAAGTGTGTGCCCTGTGGGCACTTCCATCTCATAAATCTTTAACCTTATGTGATCTAGGCTATTTTTGAGCATTCAGATTTATTTATTCGCTTATATTATTCGTGTAGTGTATGGTAGACTCTTTATGCCTTTCTTTTGTATAAAAATACTATGACAAACTTGATATCATCTTTTTAATGAGCAAATCTTCATTGTCTATATTTATTTGACTTTTTTACCATAAGAAATATTGTCTTCAATGAAGATATTTTAAACATTCTTTCATTATCTGCGATGCTTATCAGGGCTGTGGGCTTTTGCTAGATTGAAATGAACTGATCTATGGAATATAGTCAAATACATTGGGAAACTGTTGTACAAAAATGCAGCTTAAATGACCGTTTATTGAGGGGTGCAAAAATTCACACACCATGCCTGTTGAGTGAGTTATGCATTCTTGTCAGTTTTTATACGAAATAATTAGTTGTTTCCTATACAATATGGAATGACATTAAAGTGAAAAAGGTGCAAATGTGTTGCTCAGACATTCTCCCCCATTGCGCGGTAGACAACAAACAACTCCTTTTTTTCTGTAATTTCCAATATTTTTGTGTGTTTGAGAGACAGAATTATAATTTGTAACCCAAGTTAAATTTCCCTGCCACATCTTGGCTTGTTTGTTTGTATTTCATGTTGAGAAAATCGAGGAACATTGACTTGTATGAATCTTAAAAAAGCCAGATTCTAAAAAGGTTTTTATTTCTTTTTCTTTTTTTAACGAGATTTGAACTCCAATTAAACGGTCAATCCCCATAAAACGGCTGTTCAAACCAGGGGGGCATAAAAAGACTGGAGGAGACGTGAGAGAAGGGAGTGGGGGTGAAAAAACCGTCAATAAACCACTCAAACACACAGCGTTAATTATGTCCTCACATCAGTTAGAGGGTTTTCGTGTTTTCGATGGGTGAACTTGGGCGGTCGGCGGCCCGTGAGGTGGCGTCTGGCTCTGTGCTAATCAAAGCCTGCTATTTTGCTAATGGGAAAATCTGTTAATGACAGCAGTTTGCTGCAACCTTAGACGCTTTTCAACTTCATAGCATGACCTTTCATTAAACAGGAGCGAAATGCTAGCAGGTTCTTAAAACGATACTGATGTGGGGAATTAATTACAGGCAAAGCAGCTGGGATCAAATGAAGGTTTCCCAGTTTAGTAACTGATAGATTTTTGGTGAAATCTGAACTCTTTAAGAGATCAGTGACGGGGAACGCTGGCTCTAAAGCGCATGACGGCTCAAATCAGGTTGGTGACCTTTCAATAAGGCTGAGGCATATTCCTCCAGTAATCATCCAAACATCAACATTTGTTTACAATCAAAATGGTCACCCAAATATGAAACTAAGATATGTGGGTTTATCTGATGACTTTACTGATAAAATCACACTTCTGTGGGTAGTTTAATGGATATGAAGTTGGCTCTCTGATCGGAAAGTCTCCATCCCAGACCTGTAAAGGTACCACTGAGATACTCATGAGCAAGGTACTATTCCTAAGCACTGCATCCTTCATGGATGTGTCAAATGTAGAGGTCACATTTTGTTGTGGTGCCTTGTGTTTTGTGCTGTGCTCTATTCACAATGACAAATATTTACTCAGTTAAATAATACTAATTTCATGATCACAAAAACATTGCTCCGTACTGTACGACGATGAGTGTACATTAGTGCAATTAGTCGTTGTATCTTGAATAGACAGTTTTTTTAACATGTTTTTTGAGGATGTTAATGACGTTTGTGTCATACAAAAATTTTGAAATAATGGCAGACGTTACAACATCTGAGTTTGCCATATAGTTTTGCAATAACTCACTTTGATTTTCTATCCTGCATTGTGCACACACATCCATCCTCGCAAACTTTATTCACCTCCACAGACATCAATAATGACATTTTTTATTTGAATAACATTACAAGCTTCAGTAGTCACTAAGGCAAATTACTTCTTCTTATCCCTTCATGTGTATTGCCAGCCTGTTAGGATTTTTGGTGGGATTTGATCAGTATTTTTTGTAATTTGCTGCACCCATTCCTTTTAGATCCTGTGCTTTTTTGCAGAATGTCGATCAATCATTATAGTTCTGTTTTATGAAAGAGCATTTATGATTGAACCTGGTTTATACCTTACTTATAGGCCCCAAAATGATGGGACCGCATTTCTGCTTTCATAAATAAAACAGATAGTAATGTGTGGTATTTCTATCCTGTTTTTCATTTACACAGGATTACTAAAGTGATTTGCAACTTAATGTGTTTTTATTCATCTCACCATTGCTGGTATACTTTTTTTTGGGGAAAAAGGTCACTTTGGGTTAAAAACACGCCATTGCTATAATCACGCCTTCACTTTTCTCATTTTTTCATCTGACGAGCTGTCTCACAGGTCCCGGCCCAAACACTCTGACCTTGCACTAGTGTAAATCTCTCTTGGAGATGATTGAGTTTGGAGTCTCGGCTGAAGAAAACAGGCCCTGAATAAAAACAGTACAAACATACAGGAGCTAAGCTCCCAAACACTCTAACAGCCCGCGTCCGTCCAGGCGGACTCGGCCGTAATCCACTTGGAGCGAGAGTTAGACCACTTCTATCTGACAGGCTTAACTCACCTTCACTGATAAACCCTGCAAATTATTCCTGTTACTGGCTCTCTGTATAGGTGTGTGTGGACCTCAAGATATTAAGAGCAATATCATGAGAGTATTACTACTATCCCTTCATATTTAACATGAAGTGAGAATTTGACAGGTTCCTAAAGAACAGCAATCATTTGCAATATTTAGTCACATTTTCTTACAAACGTAATAAACAGCAACATCAACAACAATAGTAATATAATTTTTTTATTCATATAGCAGCTTTCATACATTAAAAAGCAGTAAGGAGAAAAAAAGTGGTTAAGAAATAGACCTGAAAAAAAAAGCAAATAGCAATTGCAGTGTAAATAATTGGAAGATGATGAAAATAATAAATTAGACCAATTTAAAAAAATGTAAATAATAATAATAATAATAATAATAATAATAATAATAATAATAATAATAATAATAATAATAATAATAATAAAAGCAGTACTTACAGTACTAGTAGAGGTAATAAAATCTTAAAGAACAAACTACCTTTTTCACTTATCTTAAGGTTAGGTAGTTTTGAGACTACACACTGTTCACTTTAACTTTTTATAGGAGACATTGTCATTAAGCAGCTTTTTGGGATCTCAGGCCCAAAATTCTAATGATCAAACCAATCAAACATCTGAGACAGTCCTAAAGATACCTTTGCTCAGGAGGATCTCCATCTTCATATTTTACTTAGAACAGTGTCTGTGAAAAGCTAGTGACTTCTTGGCTGGGAAGGACGATGACAAAGAGGACTGATGCCTCAGAGACAGCTATGAGAAGTAAAAATATTTCATTGTACATTTATTCTGTGTTTTGACTGGATAAATGTTACAGACACTCAAAGCGCTCCACAGTAGCAGTGTTTGTGCAGCTCCACCTGGATGATGCTCCAGCAGATAATGTGGCAAGTAAACACATTAGCTACCGTATTCATGATCCAGGAGAGAGTTCACAAGATATTAGAAATCATTAGGTGCCTAGATCTGAAAGGGCCATTTACATTTACAGCACTTTTTGCATTGCATTTCTCCAGCCCAGAGTGACGTATAATAGTGCTTTGTAATCCACAACTGTTCCTCATACCTGAAAAGCTAGACTTAAATCAACAGCTGCTGTTCAACTAATTAATTGCCAGCTAAGTTAGACACCTTAACAAACCCTGTCAAATAAAAATGTGTTAAGTGGTAGTATAGTAAAATAAGCAAAGCCCTCAAAAGTACACACTTTCTTCACTCAAGGAGAAGTATAGATGCATGTGTTTAAAAAAACTTAAGTAAAGGTTGAAGTATTGACTCGACTTCTTTAATCAAGTTAAAGTGAAAAGTACAGGCTCTAAAGCATACATAAAATATAAAAGTATAAAGTACCCTAAGGACAAAACCACCATTTTAGAGCAAAGCTGACCGAACTCCATGTCTAAAGATTATGTAGAGCATAAAAGCTCCATTGGCCATTACCATCATTATACATGATGACTGCCTCTATGCTAAACAAATACAAAATATATTATAATGCTTTAAAGAGCGCTATATAAATAAACTGAACTGAACTGAACTGAACTGAATTTGGTCGAGCTAAGCTTCTTTCTGACACCGCAATCACAATATCATTTCCCATTGAGTTGTCACCTGGATTTAGTTTCTCTCTCTCTCTCTCTCTCTCTCTCTCAGATTTTATGTTGTGTGACATTTGCAAAGATGAATACACCAATGGGGGTGTCTTTTCTGTGTGTGTTTACTATGTTTTTAAGCCTCAACCAGTCATTCAAGTTGTCTGGATGGCATGCATTATTGATACGGAATAGGTAAAATGCCTGGCAAAATGGCCTAATAAAGATCATTTAAATTAAACAAAACCAGAGTAACAAGCCTGATTTTAAATATAAAAGGAGTAGAAAGTATAGATAGTCATGCTAAAAATGTACGTAGTAAAAGTTAGAAGATGGCACAAAAATAAATAGTCAAGTAAAGGACAGATGTTTTAAGTACAGTAATAAAGTACTTGTACTTTGTTACTTCCCATCTCTGAAAATGGGTAAACAAAAAGTGTGAGGAGTTAGTCCCCTAAGTGTTCCAAAAGGATTATTAGCAAGAGTAAGTTTGTTCCACATTTGAGGATCTATGACTGAAAAGAGTCAAGAGTCCTGATGCATGTCTTCGTCTTTTTTGAGATGGAGGTTCAAGACGAGCAGTACATGTTGCTCTGAGAGTTCGAAAAGTGACACACTGCTTGTCCAGTGCTGATAAGTAAGGACTTTGACCTTGAAGGTAAGTTTTAAGAATCTGAACCTAATGCAAGTGGCCACAAGGAGTTAGTGCAAGACTTTATGAACTCTAAAGACTAGTCTCGCAGCTGCATTCTTGATCAGTTGCTGTCGATGAAAGTCCTGACAGTGGTGAGTCATTTTAACAGGACATCTTGGTTCCATCCTACTTTTTTAGAGTGATATCCAGGAATTTTTATGGGCTCAAAGTCAGAACCTCAATTTCACATCTTCTATGAAGGACAGCCCCATTTTATACGGCACAGTGTCCCAGGTCACTGACCTGGAGCGTTGCCACAGGATGCTGCTCCTAGTTGGATCTACCAACCACTCAAACAGCAGCAACTACCTTTCCTAGTTGGTCTCACATTCAGGACATCAATATCAACCATTTTAGCCTTAGATAGAGTAATTCTAGTTAAAGGCACAGAAGCTGACCTTTCAAGGCTTTACATTATTTCAACATTTTGCTGTGACAACTTCATTTTCCATGAAACCGTCGTTTGTCAGTTGGAAATGATGTGATTTTGTATCAGGTTGGGTCAGCTTCAGTTGAGTGGATCATTTGAGAGACAGAGTCTTTGCACCTACCTCATTTTGGCAAAACGTCTGTGAAACACGTTCACCTTTTGTAAGCTGGAGAACAAACTGTAGCAATGAATTTGCCCTCTGGTCAGCCTAACTTCTTCAAAATTGTCTTAAATTATCCCAGGTTTTTTGGACCTTTCAAAAGTTTCTTTAAGCTACAAAGGTCGCTGCATTTTGCTGTCAAACGCTGTTAGCTTTAAAGAGGGCACTTTTGGGGGAAAAACTGATCTTATCCTCAGTGTGGCGTAATTAAACCCTCAGTCATTTGGGTATGTAAATTGGCCTTCGATGCAGACCAAAAGATTGATGCAAAGTTTGATTGTTTGCATGTTTGTGGTCACTAGTGGGAATCGTGTGTCACCCACCGTTATTTTTTCAATGTCAATGCCCAAGCTTGGTATGAATGTTTGACAAGCAAATGAATGATTGATTACTTCTCTGCCAAATTTCTACTCCCTTTGGTTTTCTGTAGACTTCACTAGAGAGATCTCTTTTAAAATGATCCCCCTGAAATATTTATGGATTCCCTGAAGCAGAGCTCACTATCGTAATTCCATAGTTTGAGGAAAGAGAGGGCTTTAATCTCCTCTGCAGTTTAAGACTTTGATAATTTTCATTGCATTCTGATATTATTTTTTTCCCGCATCACAACATGGTTTCTTATATTGTTGATAACAATATATAGATGTAGCAGCCTTGACCAGAAAAAGGAGAAAACAACTAACATAAGATTACTTTCCAGTTGATTGGAGAGGGTGAGTGTAGAGGGAATCGGATGTATAAAAAATGAAAGGCAGATTGGAATGAGGGGGAGAGAGAGGGAGGGATGATGATGGTAATCATTGCTCCTCTCTAGAGGAGGAGAAGTACAGGGGACTGGGAGAGATCAACTGAAAGAGAGACGGACCTGAAGCTGCAGATTTATGAGTTAGTCTGAGGAGGGGCATCAGGCCACGTCGGCGCCGTTCTAATGCCGTGGATGTGATGGGACTCTATCTCTTTAAATAATTGATCCAGAGAGACCCAGGGGAACCCTCAGCTTTCCAAAGCAGATGAAAGCACAGCCCGTGAAGGGTGAAGCAGTGACACACACACACACACACACATACAAACACACAAAACACATATTGCTGCAATAAGAAAGCCTCCTGTCTTCCTACCTGACAGTTATGATTTTTTAACATTATATTTATTTATTTACACAGATTGAAAATTGTATATATATGCCTTATAGCCATTTTTAAAGTCTAAGGGCTGCAAAGTAAACGATAAACACCTTGACATTTCATGATAATCATCTCACAACAACTTACACAGTTATTTTTTGTCTCCTGGAAAGTTGCTTGAAGTTATCTTTTGGACTTCACCGCGGCACAGGCTTTGAGACATCAGAGATGCCAACTGTGGCCTTTACTTTGATGTTCTATAAAAAATAAGTTATTTCTGAATGTGCCTGTGAACTGAATTATTCATCATGTAATTTAGTGACATCAGCCAGTCAGTTCGCGTCTATGTAAACCTGAACACAGGCCTTAATAATACACCCATTTGGAGAAAGAACATATTCTAAATTCTACATTGGATTCCTGCAGCATGTTGAGTTTTCTGGGGATCAAAGTTTCAAAAACGAAACACTTTCATTTTAAATTCAGCTATTGATGCTTGTTTCTCTCAAACACTTGTGTTTCTCTCTCTCTCTCTCTCCCTCTCTCTCTCTTATAGTCACACTCACACACAGTCTTATTTCATTGACAAACTTGTCCTTCAAAAATCAAACAGGAGTAAGAGCAAGGCTAAAGAAAAAAAGTCTTAAAAAAGCACAAAGTCAATTCAATAATACACAAAAATGCGTTACTAGCAGAGGACAGTGATATGTTAAGTCTTCCTGTTAGAAGGTTAAAAGTCATGGTTGAATTTGCAAATTTACCAACTATCCAGTCAGTCAGGACACCATGTAGAATCTGTTCACACTGCAGCACCGACCTTTTCACTAACATTAAGTGCATGAAAAATGAATTCTTACATAAATGACACTTCTTAACTGTGAAACCTTGTCTTTATTGCTTTGAAAATATTCAAGCTCATAGTCTTTGTCAGAGAAGTCACAAAGTACAAATACTTCATTACTGTACTTAAATAGAATTTTCAGGTATCTGTACTTTACTTGACTATTTTTGTGCCAACTTTTAACTTTTACTACATACATTTTTAGCATGAAACATTTTCAAATCAGGCTTGTTACTCTTTACTGACATTTAGACCATTTTGCCATGCATTATCCCTATTCTATATCAATAATGTGCATCATCCAGACAACTTGAATGATTGATTGAGACTTAAAACCGTAGTAAACACGCACAGAAAAGACACTCCAATTGGTGTATTCGTCTTTGCACAACTCGACAGACACAATGAAGCGAGAGAGAGAGAGAGAGAGAGAGAGAGCGAGAGAGAGAAAGATACTAAAACCAGGCAGCAACTCACAATGATATTGTGATTGCGGTGGCAGAATTACCTCGACCAAATTCAGTTCAGTTGAGTGTATTTATACAAAGCTTTTTAGAGCACTATAATATATTTTGTATGATGTGTTCAGGATAGAGGCAATCATCATGTGAAGAATGATGACATCTCTGGTATTTGTCTGATCAACAATAAATAACAAAATGATCTTCCAGTGAGATTTGTGTTGTTTTCCTCTTGTTGGTTGGTTCAGTTCTAATCCAGAGAAGAACTCTTTTGTAAAAGTAATGACTTTGCAGATAAATTATTAACTATAAAATGAACCTGGATAAATGAATGAAGTTTCTTAATATTTAAGTTGAACTACACCTCCCTCTGAATATAGCAGAATGTGAATCTGTTAATTTAATTGAGCAGTTATTTGACATTGTGAACATAGCACAGCCCAGCACATAGTGCACCACAACAAAATATCAGCACTGCATTCATCCCATCTGTGAAGGAGTAGTGGGCAGATTTTTTGGCAGTGGGGAGCAGTGTTTGGAGACACTAACTTGTTCATGAGTACCTCAGTAGTACCTTTACTGATCTTGAACCGACACTAATTACAGGGCCAGCACTGTTACGCGCCGAACCGCCCCCTCTGAGAGTGTGGAAGGGTTTAGAACAGCGTTTCTCAATCCCAATCCTCAAGGACCACCGCTCTGCACAGATTCGACATTCCCGACCCACAGCACAGCTGATGCTACTGATTAGCTAATTGGCAACATAGGACCAGCGTGCGAGAGTGCAGGAAATACTGAATATGCGAAGAGCGGTGGCCCGCGAGGACTGGGATTGAGAAATGCTGGTTTAGAAGGTAATTGTGCCTTAAAAGATAGAAAATCTTGAGAATTGTCCTTTTTCTTTGGCATTGTGAGGAGTTTATTTGTAGGTGAGGGACATTCAGCATGATGAAAAATGTGTTTATAGAAAAGTTGCAGACTTTTTTTGACAAACTAAATGAGTGAAACTAAAAGATTTGCTTTCTGGGGTTAGGATTAGTGAAAATGAGTGATTATGTGTCATTGTGAACACATCACAGCACAGCACACAGTGCGTCACAATGAAATGTGACCTCTGCATTTAACTTATCCGTCAAGAAGCAGTGGGCAGCTGACGTGGGCAGCGCCCGGGAGCAGTGTTATTAGACAGTAGTCATGGGGCAAAAACCCTAACCCTTACACTACCAACTGGCCAGCGTACAAAATGCATGAATGTGTGGGTATGTCTACATGAGTTCGAAGGAGAAACCTAAAAGGCCACACCGACCCACACAGATGTCAAGAGAGTGCACGCTTGACAACAAGCACTCTTGTTGTGGACTTGTTAGCTCCTTCCTCCCAGTTGATGTAATCTCAGCATAAGTTCCAGAAGGTAGCTTGAGGGGATACGAGCATCAGGATTTGATCCTGTGCATGATGCAAGTTTTGAACTTGCATAATAGTTGCATATATGATCGGAAGACCATTCCTGAATTCATAAATAATTAAAGACACAAGCGTCATTAAAAGTTCTTATCAAAAGACTCTGTAAGCATTTCACCTTGCTTTATTCTTTTATAAAGGCATTTTTTGATCATATACCGTATAGTAAGTAAGTCCACAGTCATCACTCGCCACGCTACCTGATAACTAATGCAATCAGACGCTATTAAATCTGAATGCTGGCCAATGTTCTAATGTTGTAAAGTTCAGTAGAGGCAGCAGCACAGTGATTCACTGCAAGGCTTTTAGCTCCTCTGCTACAAGTGATATTTCTTTAGAAAGTCTTACATTTGACTTCGAGAAGTTTGATAGAGAATATTTTATTGAGTTTAAAAAGTTTACATTTTTGCTCTGAGATATTTGGTGTTAATAAGTTAACTTTATTGCCATCTCATGTAGAAACTCTGGATGGAGAACCTACAAGGGCATTAGGAATACAACCTCACACTCAAATGTGGATGCAACAACATTTATATAAACACAATGTTAGACACAAACTAGCTAAGTGACAAAGAGAGATGAAGGAAGTGCTCTAATGCTGGACATTCCTATGAGTGATGTCCCAAGCAAACTGCCACATGCACATGCAAAATATTACATCATCCATTTGCTTTGAATGTGTAACACACTATTATTGCCTCTGTCATCCAAACATCTAATAAAATATAGTCTCTGATTACATCATCATATTATATCAACATGATATCTGCAGGCCGGATTAGCATTCTTGGGAAAGTTTCTGTATTTCAAACTAATAAGTGAATTATTAAAATGGAAATATATTATGCAATGATATATAAATCAGGCCATGGGTAATTATGTCATTTCTGGTTAAGTAGATTCTGAAAGTTAGAGGCTGCTGATGGATTATTGATGGCGTTTGATCTCATTCTGATTTAATATTATTTAATAATTCTACTAAATTTCTACTCTCTGGGCTTTGTGTTCTGAAATTTAAGTCACTGGCATCTCTAATCTCTGGACCTCCAAGTTCAAACTTTATGAGTTAATATCTGTTTGTATTTTGCATATCTAAATAACATTAAAATATCTCTTGTACCTCAATTTCTGGACTGTCTCTGTTGGCTCCTCAACTGACCAAGCATTTCTATATTATTTTAATGTTACCCAGAAAGACTTCATGTCCCCTCTGCTGTCAGGCAACAGAGTGATCTTCACAGTAACTGTGACCTAAACAGTCAATAAATGGGCGAACGTGAAGTATACCAGTTTTATAACCTGCTCTTCCACAAATTACAGCACACTCAAATTAACTTATTTTAAAACCTGTGCATCTTTTGCAGCACTCTTGTGGCCTTCCTCACGGCAATGACGATGCCCTCCAGGATGATGTTTTCATATTTAGTTCTCATTCAGGTCTGTTTTCTGAACTCTGATGGTTTTGGGATTGAAATCTGTAAAAGTGTCATGTTTGGAGTGGTAATGATGACTCTGTTTACAGGCTGCTCCTCAGAGATCGAGACTATTTCAGTGCAAATGAGATGATGCTGTGATGAATTCATATTCTTCTTCACTACCAATTGCCATGACAACTTTGCTCTCTAGGGTTGTATTTCAGCAATGTTATTATAAAACAGTTATATTGGTCACAAAATGATTTCTATTATCAAAGTTTCCTGAGTTATGTATTTTTAAAAATTGTACAGTAGAAGATTTAGTACTCATACAAAGTTAGATTGAAGTCATTCTAAAGATATTATTTTGAAATTATTTTGTTGCAAATGTAGACCATAGACAGTCATGAAGAGTCTAAACGGACGCACAAACAAATAAATAAATAAACACAGTCCGCATGCAAATGAAGTTAATGACCCTTAAAATTTGATTCAAATTGCAGAAGGGGAAAAAGTTTATAAATACATTTCCCTGAGTCAGAATCATAAATTTCTCAGTTCTGTTGCCTCAGATTTCACCACCTTTGTACCCAGTTATTGTCTGCAGCAAGATTGGAAAAAATAATGTATTAAGTAACATTTTGAATTTAGATTTTTTCTGTGCTTAATATTATTTATTGAAATTGTAAACATATATTTATTACATACTTTATGTTAATGCATTGAGAAAACTTTTGTCATTAAAATATGTAAATTTGTATTTAAATATAAACAGAAAAGTATTAAAATATGTCAAATTATCTGTCAAGGCAGTTATATTAAAAAGGTTAAAAAAGTATCTCTGTGCATGCATATACATTTAAAATTAAGCACAATATTAATCTGTGTTGTGCTGTGTATTATTTTTGCATTTCCTCTTGAGGTAACTATGGCATAATCACCCAGATGTTGTTGTGAAACCCATATGCCATATGTCTAATGTCGACCATATGCCTAATTAGATTAAACTTTATGAAATGTTAAAAAGTCTTCTTAAAGTCTTCTTAACGTGAAGGCAAAAGGCAAAAATAATGATCTCAGTGTGTCTTCACGGAGGTAATGCCAGAGACTATTAGTGGAAATCTGAAAGTTTTAGACCTAGTATGTTTATTTTATTGATAAATTACTACAAGGTATGAATGTTAGAGTCGACTGTCATGAATATAGCTAGAGTGTCTCTCTCAAACACTTCTGTGTTTTTCTGGAATGAGAAGATATCTAAAATCATTATTTAGTGTAGTTTGTGTTGTGAAAGTAAATGATTATTTGTCATTGCGAACACACCACAGCACAGCACGCAGAGCACCACAACAAAATGTGACCTATGCATTTGACCCATCTGTGAAAGAGCAGTGGGCAGCTAGCAAGGGCAGCGCCCGGGGAGCAGTGCTTCGAGATGGTACCTTGCTCATGAGTACCTCAGTGGTAACTTTACCGGCCCTGGATTCGAACCTGCGACCATCTGATCACAGGGCGAACACCCTTCCGTTACGCCACCAACTGCCCAAAGCATACAGTGTGTGGCTCATCCATGTCTATATACTAACTAACTACTACCTGCGCTAGAGCTAACAGAATAGCAGGACAATGAGTGGACCAACCTGAAATAGAGGTACTGTAACGGTTAAGTTGTTGGCCCCGTGATCGAAGGGTCGTTGGTTTAAGTCCCGGACTGGTTGAAGTACCGCTGAGATACTAATGAGCAAGGTACCATCCCCAAGCAGTGCTCCCCGGGTGCAGAGGTCACATTTTGTTGTGGTGCACTGTGTGCTGTGCTGTGGTGTGTTCATAATGGCAAATAATCACTCACTTTAATATAATGGGATTAAGTACCAGCAAAGTAGCAGAAAAAATCTAGACACACCTACTTATTCTTTATTTGTGCTGCTTTCCACATTTTGAATAGATCTGTTACATGGGTTGGAGATGACATGAAACCGAATCTAACAAAAAGACATGAAACAGAATCAGTCTCAAAGACAAGGATCTAAGTGGACTGACGAGGAAGGACAGCATTAGAAATGAGTATATTAGAGGAACAAGTTCAGATTTGGAGACAATGCCAGAGAGATGAAACTGCATTAGGGCAGTTGGTGGTGTGTTCACAATGACAAAAAATCACTCACTTCCACTTTTCATTGCTTTGAACATGTTGAACATGATTATTACAAACTAAGCTGCAATGAAGTGAAAATGATTATTTGCCATTGTGAACACACCACAGCACACACAGTTTGTTTAATAAAGATGGAGAATATTCTATATAAATATTACATTTTTAAACAAAAAAGTATTGACACGAAAAGAATTACAGCTTTAAAATAAGTCTAATTAGAGAGAAATTAAAAATATTTTACATTCAATACAGAGTTAAGTCTAGTTTAAGTTCCTCTAAAGTGTTCTTCCTTTGCTGTGATGAACAGAGTCATTCCCTTGCAGTATCTGAAATGTTTTTCCAGCAGTGCTGAAGGATAGCTGAGCACACATTCCCACACTTTCTCCAATAATTTGTTGCAAACCATATTTCAAGAATAATTTCAAATTATTTTTTCAATAAATCATGTGAAGACATTGAGTATGGTATATTTGTAAAATAAATTAACATCTAGAATTTAAGCATAAACCATTAAATTAAAATATCATTATCACTTCATGTCATAAATTCATCCAAATGCATCCAATGGCTGGAGTGCTGCTGTGTGTATTAATCATTAATACTGCAGCATCATGTCACCTGTTGGGGCAGCCGTGTTCCCTGCGAGACCTGCAGGTGGCGCTACCAGTCCATGGCTAGAGTGAGAGAAGCGGAGCAGACTCTTGCCTGCTCTGCTCATCCTCTTTCTCTCCCGGGCTGTCTCTCAGTCTCTCACTCTCTTTTTTCTCTGCATTTCATCCTGTTTTTATTCTAAATATCTAAGCTCACCTCCAGACCACTTGCCTTTGCATTGTGTGAGAGTCTTAGTTGCTATCTATCTGTCTATCTGTCTGTCTGTCTGAATACCGCATCCTAATTGTCTCTTAGTCTACGTCTAGTTTAAAGTTTACATTTTATATTGTATTTATATATTTATTCTATGTGCCTTATTTGTTCTTTGTTCCTTGTTTCTGGTTTGTTTGCACTGTGAAAGCTGGAGAGACATCGTCTCGTCTCTCTGTATACCTATACACTATATAGCAGAGATGACAAGAAAGTTTACTTTGAATTTGACTTTCTTCTCCCTCTCCCTCTTTCTTGGTTTCTCTCAGTCATTCTCACTCATTTTCTCCTCCATTCTATTCTCTCTCTCTTTCTATTACTCTCTCTCCAGGTTTCTCTCCCCTGCTCTCTCTCTCTCTCTCTCTCTCTCTCTCTGTCTGTCTATCAGTTCATTACTTTAAATGGACTGGAAGCTTACTACTCATGTTGTGTGTAGAGGAGTTTATTTTCAGGTCAGATTTTGCTTTAAGGGGCTTCGCTTTGTTCCCCATGTTGGCGCTGTGATTAGCCAGTGGCTCTGTATTAGAGCTGCCCATTTTGTTGGAGAATATCACATATAATTACTAAACCTTTTAGCATGGGGATGTTTAGGGCGTTTAACAACCTGATTGAGCAGGCCTCCCACCCGCTTTTTTATTTCACACATACACACACACACACACGCACACACACACACGCACACACACGCACACACACATCCCATGCCATCTGAAAACATGACATGTTTGTGTGACATTTCTCACCAGCAGTTCCACTGTGACACCTCCGGTCTGACCCCCAGACATCTCTGATCTTTATATGACAGAATCATGATTCCAGTGCAGGCTGTGTGTGTGTCTGTGTGTGTTCGTTTGTTCATGAGTCCACTAAATGATAGGAAAGAGAGTGTGTGTGTATAAACTGTTTTTTGGATGTTAAAAAGAGGTACCTCACAAGCATAGCAAGATCTGATTGGGAGTGTGAGTGTGCGTACATTATAGGTTTGTGTGAAACTCTGCTTTTGACCTTAGATAAGAAAGTGTGACTAATCTGATCTTTTTAGTACATGATGTAAAATGGTATGTGTTAAACTGTTGCCTGCTGACACCTGTCACCTGTCCTCCAACTGATCCGCTCTGCATCACACCGCTCTGAGTGACACATTAGAGTCAGAGTCCTGGGGGAAGTAATAGCTGGTTTCCCAACACTATCAAAGAGTGCATATATGGCAGCTGAAGCTCCTACAGAGATACTGAGAGTCAGACAGATGTGTGTGTTTGTGGTGTCTGTGTATGAAGGGGGAGACAGGATTTAAAATGTACAGCCTTTAGCAGACACTCTTAGAGTGACTTTCATTTCCTAATCTCAGGGACAATCTCCCTGAGAGAAATTTAAGGGGGGTTAAGGTTCTTGCTCAGGGATCCATTGATGTTAATGTCAAAGGTAAGACTCGAACCCATGACCTCTTGGTCCAAAGGGGAGTATCCTAACCACTAGGCCACCATCACCCACATCTTTAGGTGGATGTGGATGTAAAGACCTAATTATCCCCTATAGATTTTTGTGGCTTTGTGAACACATTTTTGTCTTGAGGACAAAATGCTTTACTGAAATATTTTATTGAAATGTTTCAGCATTCACTTAAAGAGTGAATAAGTTTTCTTTTAGTTACTGAGTTTAGCTGTAGCTGTAGCATTATTCATTTGGTGGTGGCCTCATTGTAATGTCCCTGCCTAAGAACCAAGAGATCATAGGTTCCACTCCAAAAATACTGCCCCTGTAATTAGGAGATAGAAATTGCACTGCTAAATGCTGTAAATGTACAATTTGTAATTATGGAAGTTGATGGAAGAACACAATGTGTGTGTGTGTGTGTTGGGAAGGGGAGATTTCCACACCTTGTTTTATACAGCAGTCAGCCATAACATTGTGACCACCTAATATTGTGTAGGTCTAGAGTTACACAGTCAGACAAACTATGATGTAGTGTGTATTTTGACACCATTTGATAATAACCAGCATTAATATTTGCCCCACATCGCATGTGCATCAGTGAGTCTTGGCAAGCTGTGACCTTGTAACAAGTTCTCCAAATTTCCTTCCTTCACCAGACCTTCTCTGGCAGGTTCTGACCACTGCAGATTGAGATCAGTTTTGGAGACAACATCACAACTTTGTCTGTTGTTAGAGTCACTACAAACCTTATACTTCACCATTTTCATGCTACCAACAATATCAATTTAAAGTACAAAATGTTCATTTGATTTCTTATTTATTCTTCTCACTGTCAGGTCACATTATAACTTTACCTGTCAGTGGTCATACTGGTATACTGATGGTTAGTGTAAGTGTAAATGTGTGAGTGAGAGGTTGGATGGTGGTTAGTCCGTGGGTGGCACTGGATTTATGGCTGATTTCTTCTCGTGGAGGCATTTTGCACTAGAGGCAAAGTTAAATCAAGTGGTTTAATTAGTCACTGTAAATAATTAGCTGCTATTTGACACAGAATTTTAGAACTAAATCAATTTTAGATGTACTTCTTGTTTCAGATATAATATAATATGGTTAATGTTTAACATGCTGTAAAAATAATGTCCTGTCTAACAAAATAATTTAGAATAAATTGCTCTGTGACATTTCATATTTATACATTTTTATTGAACAAACACCACATTGTATTTACTTGCATAATCATTTATTCATTCATTCATTCATTCATTCATTATCCAAACTGCTTAATCCTTGCTGGGGTGGTGGGGCGGACAGGAGCCCAGAAACCCACACGAACATGGGGATAGAATGCAAACTCCACACAGAAAGGCCCTACAGCCGACCCAGGGATTGAGTCCAGGGCCTTTT
Organism: Distichodus sexfasciatus; assembly: GCA_032718565.1. Taxonomy (NCBI): domain Eukaryota; kingdom Metazoa; phylum Chordata; class Actinopteri; order Characiformes; family Distichodontidae; genus Distichodus; species Distichodus sexfasciatus. The sequence continues at coordinate 1,925,795 of JAVGVS010000007.1, forward strand.
TACTGTGAGGCGGCAGTGAGCCGCACTTGCATAAGTAATTAAATAAAATTGAAATATCAATTAGTTACAAGCATATAATGTCATACACAATATTAATGTTAAGGCAACATACATGCCATCACAGTCTGTAACACAAATTATTAGGGGGCCATGCAGTGGAACACTGCGTGGTACCCTATTGTTATTGTGCCAATTTTTTTTCTGCCTTAAAATGCGTTGTGGAGAAAAAACGGTAAGATCTACAGCTTTGAAATTTGGCAGGTAGGTCCGGTACCCCACCCACTACTCAGGCAAAAAAAAATTGCACCAAAATAAGCTATTTTGCAATTTTCCAAAAAAAAAAAAGCATTTTGCCGAATAAATGTTTAACCGTAGCTCTGATTCTCAAAAATCTTATATCATCTTATTCTTTGGTTTAAGACGAATTTTTTAGACCCTCGCATCTATTTCTGCCATATTTAATTTTTCGTTAATTTGCATAAAATGAAATCCCATCTTTTTTGAACTTATCCCTGGATTTTTGTCCAATCTGCATGCAACTGGTATCATTTGAATCCCAAGACACTCTTCTTTAATTACTATCAAGCAAATTTTTAATTTAGGTCTTCGTACTATTCAGGCAAAAAAAAATTGCACCACTCTACCACTTGGTGGCGCTAATAAGCTATTATGCGTTTTCCGTAATAACTTTTGAATTTCTTAGGTCAAGACGAATCTTAATAAACCCTCGTATCTATTTTTCCCATATTGGATTTTTCTTTAATTGGCATAACTAGTCAACTAGATCCTGGATTTTTATCCAATCTGCATGTAACTGGTATTATTTGAATCCCATGACATTCTTCTTTAATTATTATCGAGTATATTTTTAATTTAGGTTTTCATTTGGCTGTATTTTTTTAAATAAATGTGCTCAGCTTCATATAGTAATGCAATGCCACACACTGAATATCATAGAAATCTAGCTCTGAGTGAGCTAGCGCTAATTTTCATAATATGAAATCGTATTATTTAAATCTCAGCATATTCTTCTTTAATAGTTATTGAGCACATTTTTCATTTACCTATTCATATGGCTATATTATGCAAATCAATACTTTGAAACAAATTCAGCAAGACATATGTTTGAATAAGGAAACTTTACTATAATTTACAGTTTTTAGACACTCTCTTATAGTAATTATTAAGCCCATTTTCAGGTATTTCTTTATATGACTGCAAAGCTTCACTTCAAAGTCGATATCCCACTTATTGGCACCATAATAAACTATTTTAAAGTTAGCCTAATAAGTTTTGAACCGTAAATACGTAGAAAAAAAGATGAAAGATATCAAATCTCAACATATATGTACTTGAATTCATAAAAAACTGATAAAGCTGCAAACTGCATGGCCCCCGTAATCACTGCTTGCAGTTATATTTTTTCTTAATATTCTGCACAGATCTCTTCGCACCTCTCATTCTGCCCACTTTGCTATTTACCCAAGTATACAATTTTGCAGCCATTTTCAGATGCACTCAGTGAAAGCCCACCCTGTCATAATGTCAATGCCTTCCCATTGCTATGATCCTCTATATCCTCGAAGCGGGTGGAAATCTTGGACCGGTATGAATGACTCCAGACACGTCTGAGGTCAAGTCTCTTGGAACAGACTCAAGGCTTCACGTGACACATGGTTACACACTTAGAGCCACTTTATTGACTGCATTGTAACTGACCATATGAATCATATATGAATGATCGTTCAATAGGTGGCAATAGTACAGCAGTGAAGCGTTTGTACCCATCTCCACAGAGGACTGACATTAAATATGAAAGAGGGGGGAGAGTGTGAGGGAGGAAAGAGACCCTCCCCAGTGTCATTACAACCTTGGAAAATCATTTAATCTCAAATTATTGTACAATTCTGTTGCCTAGAAGTTCCGATCATTTCATTTTGTAGCATCATCACTATTTTGCAAAATTCTGAATCTTCAGTAATCTCCAGAAATCTCCCAGTGGCTTCATTTCTCTGGACAAAGTATACCTCACTTTAGATTTCTTACCTTCGGCATCCAGTCAAATCTTCCATTTATTTTAAGCGGCATCACCCGAGTCGAGAGTAATCTTCCACTGCAAAGGAGCTGCTAAAATAAGATTTTTAGAACTGATGAGTGACAGTGACAGTATGAAAGCAATCGAGACAACGGACAATCAAGGTAACGGCAGGACGAGTGCAGCTGACGTTAAAACTTTTTAGCTTTCAGTCATTATTGGCTGCATTAGCACAATTGGATAAAGAATGTACTGCACAAGGTTAAACATTACACTGAAGGTGTTTTTTTTAATGTAACTATTATATATGAATTATATAGTATATAAGTATCCCCTCTTCCCATATAACAAAACATATTGCTCCCTAAATATGTGAAATATGCCATTTTCAGTTATTCACTGCCTGTTATTTGGAACCCTCAGGTTTTCACAAATAACAAAACACAAAAGGTAACACTTATTTTTCCAAAGTTAAACATTTTACTAATGAAACACGAGTCCTTAAGTAAGGTTGTCTCACTGGATGTAAAAATAAGTCTTTTCAATAATAATTTGTCTCTTTTTTTCTAGAAATCACTGTAAAAATATGACAAGGGAGCATTCTCCTGATATGACAAACAAAGTCGTTAAAGACAGGAAATAGCAACAAGAAAGTCTCAAATAGTTTGAATGTCCCGTTAAGCACAGTTGGATACATCATCAGAAAGTGGAAGCTTCATCACAGCACACAGATTCCTACTAGAAAAGGCTGTCTCTCAAAAGTAAGCATCAGAGCAAGACTACTTGAGACAGAAGCTACTAAAAATCCAGCTGTTACTCTCAGAATTCTGCAATGCTGTTTGACTGAATCTGGAGTGAAGGCACATGGGTCCAAAATTTGAAAAGTTCTCCATAACACAGGCCTATATGAAAGGGTGACTAGAAAGAAGCCAGTCCTTAAGAAGGTTCACATGTACTGTATAAATGGCATTTGTTACACCATTTAAGTAAATTATAAGGTGAGATGAGACCAAAATAGAACATTTTGGCTAGACATAAAATAGGTTATGTGTGGCATAGAACTTTCGCTGACAATATCTCAAAAATATCTGCATTATGTTGTGGGGATGCTTTTCATTTGCAGGGAAATTTTGTTAAGGGTAAATGGATGGAGACAAATACTGCACAATATTGCAGTCTGCGATAAACATACAGCTCACCTGAATATTTATCTTTCAACATTAGGCTCAGCCCTAAGCAAGGCCAAAGTGACATAGAATTTATCACAAATGGAGAGAAAAATGTTTTGGAATTGTCAAGTCAAAGCCCTGATTTTATCCTGAGAATCTGTGGCATTTTTGAAAAACTGCTTTCCAGAGACAGCAAGAAGACAAGAAGAATGGAGAAGAAGCAACTTCCAAGTTAGATTAAGATCATTTACTCCAAAAGATAAGATAATAGATACTATATAATAGATAATAAATAAGTTACACTATTTATGATATCAGGCTTGATCCTTACTCTATATTTTTGTAATACAGTAAGCATGCGCTCTCATGTGTATATACAAACTCTCCTCATGCCAGCAAAACTCTTTCTAACAAAGACAAAGACATTTGGTCCCCACAAGTATGTATACATACACACTTACTTCAGTGTTTCCTTTGCTTACAGCAGCTGTCAGAGCACTGGTGAAAGCTCATTTCTACCTGGTGATGGGTATAATATCACACTCTTAGCTTCCTCTCAGCAAGCAAGGTAAATGCTCAGTCATGTGAATAATTAATATGGCCTGCACTGTTATTTGTTTCTCTGCCAGCAACAAGCGTTTACTGTAAGAGAACATGACTGTATGTATGTGTGTGGGTGTGAGAAAGAGAAAAAAAAGAAAGAGTGTCTATATGTTTGTGCAAATGCTTTAAAAAGCATCAATACATATTTGTTTATGCATGAATGTATAACAATTAATGAGATTACAAAGGACACTTTGGATTGTGTTTTATTCAGAATGTGGAGGTTCACATTCTGTAAGACTAAATATGGACTTATTAGCTATATTGTTAATGTGAATTCATACTGTTTGTATACATATGTTTGTGCTTACTGTTTGTGTCTAATCATAAGGTGATTTCCATGTTCATGTTTTCAAAGAGAGAAAAGACATTGCTGCATATACAGGTATACCATTAAAAGCTAAGCATGTTTGGGCCTGATTGCAATTATGTGCGAAACCAACTAGAGCAACCTATGTTGCTCTTGTCAGATGTGTTGATTGCTCTGGGTGTGGATCTCAATCCTCGTGCGTTCATGCTTTGCTGTAAAAACTGTGATTTCCTGACTCTGTTGCAGCAAAAGATGGATATGTCATAAAAATTTAGAGTGTTTCCCCCATGTGCTCGATAAATTTGCCTACATAGCTATTTCAGATTTGTGCCACTAATTGTCCCCAATCTCCATCTGCCACCATTTTTTTTTACCATGTGCCACCTCACAGCTAATGTGTTGAGAGCGTACCGGCACAGAAGAACTGCCATCACACCATCCAGGTGGAGTTGCACCTTGATGCTGATATGTTTTGATGCAGAAAAATGCAATGCAGCACCAGTCAAAGGCATTTAAAGTATTTTAAAATGGAATTGTCCAATAACAAAAAATACTACATCATTTTGTGTGACAGGAAGAGGAGAACACTCACAAGTGAATGGATTGAACTTGTTTGAACTGGTTTGAAGTGGAATGAACTGATTAAACATATTTGAAGAGGTTTAACACCTCACAGCGAGAAGGTCTTGGGTTTGATCCCCAGGTGGGCCATAGGGCCTTTCTCTGTGGAGTTTGCATGCTCTCCCCGTGTTCGCTTGGATTTCCGCTGAGGCCTCCAGGTTTGGCCCCCACCTTGTGCCCGTAGTTCCCAGGATAGGCTCCAGTCCCCCGTGAGCCCGGTTGGGTTTAAGCCATTTGGATAATGAATAAATGAATGAATGAACCAGTTTGAATCAGTTTAAATTGCTTACCTGATATTGGAACTGATTGAATTTGGATAAAGGAAAGCATTTGCCTGGTCTCCCAGGCCAGAGTCAGCTTGACAAGGCATGACACTAACAGTTTTTTAAGAAACCTGCTGTTTATGCAAACACATATCCTCTCTCTAAATTAGGAAAACCTTTTCACAGTATTAGTGGGGCACCCGCAGCGGGCAATGCCAGGCCAATACAGACATCGCCTGCCGACTGACTTGATCGTTCATGTCCACCACACGTCTCATCCGCCATCGCCGACCGCCTTGAAGTGTCACGATTTGATAGGCCATGAAATGGGTTTACTGTGCTTAAGCATGATTGGCTCCTGTGGTAGCCAGGCTGGAGTTTTTACGGTTATTTCCTGTCGGAGGAGGAAGGGCTCACTGTCATCTGCAGTGTCAGGATCGGCGGCTGGAAAAAAGGGAAAATCATTACTTCCTTCGTTGGAGGGAACCTGTGTTTGGACTTAATCTCATTGCAGTTTGGGTTGTGAGTTCCCCCCTGCTATATGAGAATCTTCTTTTTTTTTTTAAAGATAATAGCCTGCTCCTCTATAACAGCGTCGGGAAGCATTAAAGAGGAACAAGCAATTTTGAACAAGGGAAGAACTTCCTTGTACTAGTGTTTTACAAGTCTGGGCTTGTAAGGCAGCATTTTATGAAAAGCATCAGCTGAAGAGTTGCAGACTTAAACACGGGCCATTAAAGATGTAATGGAGACCACTTTTACTATGGTGATAGGTGCTGGTTGCATTAAACACTGACCTTATTTGGAATTTGTTCCGCAACACCACTCCAGGCCAAGGAACAGTACAGTGATTTAATTAGTAAGAATGAACATAGAAAATTTTGTGGATGTGGTGTAAGGTCAATAGATAAACAAGTGAAGAAAATAACAGTGAACCTAATAGGAACACACATGTTTACGTGTGCATATCAACACTGACAATCTTAATAGAGCAACAATTATGACAGGTACTATTAAGACAATTTTGTGATGCTATGTGAACCTAGGCATAATTATAATGTTGGCGTTCAAAACTCCACTGTCCAAATTAATACTTCACTCACTGGGCAATGCAGGTCATGTGGAATAAAGGACAAATTAACTATTATATAAACAGCCATATTTAAATTGATTAACCGCCTGTCATATAATTTTTTGTGACCACTGGATTTTATGACCCTAGTGGATATTGTTTCGCATTTTCCAACTGAACAAATGTAGCATCCCTTTTTACTTGAATGTTTTTTGCCACTTCATCAATGTTTAAAAGAAACAGAAATATATAATAAAGTCTTTATTATTGGACTAATAGCATGGTGCACATCCACAAGGCTTTCTGGGATTTTACTTTTTGGATTACATGTATTCATATATTGTGTTGTAAAATGAAGTTGTAAAGCATAAAAGGTCTAAACCCTGGGCAATATGACAACAGCTGCAATAATGCTCTTCATTCAATTGGTAGAGAAGTTAGTAAACTGCGTATCAAGCTTGTGCAAGTAAGAGACTTGTTCATTTTGCCGGAAAATGCCAAACACCATCTCCAATGTCACAAAATCTGACGGTCAGAGAATTCGGTGTTAACACATGCAAAAAAACACATTAGTTGACTGAGATGATGCTCTAATGAAGTTAAAGTAGTGAACTTAGCAGCAACATGAATCTGGCAACATAGTGCAAATATTCTGCAGCAGGAACAATTACTCACCTTCATTCAGAAATGCTCAGCTGTTCACAGAAAGTGTGAACAAAAAATGCCTTTAGTTGCAGACTGGTTTGCTACTACAAATGACTTCAGTTGCCAGTGCCCAGCTCAAATGCAACAATTTATCTACTGATCAGCTTGTCAGAGACACCATAAAGTAAATACATTCAGAATATTTCAAGGCTTGGTTGTACTATGAGTGAAACAGTAATTACAGTCTGGGCAATTATGTACAAATGAGCTTTATATTTACTGCTTTAACATAACTGGCTAATATTACAGGTTGCCTTAAAGATGTAGCTGCAGAAGATTTGTGGTGTATACATTTTGTGGTACCATGTGGTACCAAGGCCCTGTGTACGTGTGTACAGGTGTGTATGTGTGTGTGTGCCTTCGGCAATACATATCCGCACTTTAAACCTAGCCACTCTACCATCATTTGTGACCCGATCTGCCGTAATGAGTCGGAAGTCGGCGTTCTGTTTATTTAGATACGGGCCGATTATGTTGACAAACATCAAAAATATCGATTTTTCTTTTTTGGCCTCATATGAAAGAAAAGGTCTTCAAAATTAACCTGGTCTCCAAAAAAGAAAAATCGATATTTTTGTGATGTTTTTCAACATAATCGGCCCGTATCTAAATAAATAGAACGCCGACTTCCAACTCATTACGGCAGATTGGGTCACATTTTTGAACAATGTCTTTCTGATGGTGGAACCATCTGGTGGGCTGCAGCTCCTTAGATGTTCTTATGTAGTCTGTTGCAGCTTCTCACATGAATTTTGGAGTGATCTAGTCAGGCATCCCATTGCTGGGCAGATTTACCACTGTTTTAGGTTCATTTAGAGATGACGCCTCTTATGGTAGCTCACTGGAGTTCTAGAATTTGATTGATCAAAAAAACATCCTGTCTGAAATATTTCAACAAGTTTCTCACCTCTTTTAGATTTTCCTTTTGATAGAGGGAGTTGTTTGAGGTTTTTAGTAATCTTCAAGTTGGTGAGAAGTTGTAAGTGATGTCTGGATTCAAAAGGGCAATTTTGGGCAAGACTTACCTAATTGAAACCTGTACCAATTAAATTTGGTTCATTGCCTAGGGAGCAATTACAACCCCAATTCCAATGAAGTTGGGACGTTGTGTAAAACGTAAATAAAAACAGAATACAATGATTTGCAAATCCTTTTCAATCTATATTCAATTGAATACATTACAAAGACAAGATATCTAATGTTCAAACTGATAAACTTTATTGTTGTTTTGCAGATCTTCACTCATTTTGAATTTGATGCCTGCAACACCTTCCAAAAAAGCTGGGACAGGGGCATGTTTACCACTGTGTTACATCACCTTTCCTTTTAACAACACTCAATAAGCGTTTGGGAACTGAGGACACTAATTGTTGAAGCTGTGTAGGTGGAATTCTTTCCCATTCTTGCTTGATGTACAACTTCAGTTGCTCAACAGTCCGGGGTCTCCGTTGTCATATTTTGCACTTCATAATGCGCCACACATTTTCAATGGGAGACAGGTCTGGACTGCAGGCTTTTACTACGAAGTCACGCTGTCGTAACACATGCAGAATGTGGCTTCGCATTGTCTTGCTGAAATAAGCAGGGACGTCCCTGAAAAAGACGTTGCTTGGATGGCAGCATATGTTGCTCCAAAACCTGTATGTACCTTTCAGCATTAATGGTGCCTTCACAGATGCAAGTTACACATGCCATTGGCACTAACACACCCCATACCATCACAGATGCTGGCTTTTGAACTTTGCGCTGATAACAATCCGGCTGGTCCTTTTCCTCTTTGGCCCGGAGGACACGACGTCCATGATTTCCAAAAACAATTTGAAATGTGGACTCGTCAGACCACGGCACACTTTTCCACTTTGCGTCAGTCCATCTCAGATGAGCTCGGGCCCAGAGAAGCCGGCAGTGTTTCTGGGTGTTGTTGATATATGGCTTTCGCTTTGCATGGTAGAGTTTTAACTTGCACTTGTAGTTGTAGCGACGAACTGTGTTAACTGACAATGGTTTTCTGAAGTATTCCTGAGCCCACGTGGTAATATCCTTTACAGAATGATATCGGTTTTTAATGCAGTGCCGCCTGAGGGATCAAAGGTCACGAGCATCCAATGTTGGTATTCGGCCTTGCCGCTTATGCCGATTTCTCCAGATTCTCTGAATCTTTTGATATTATGGACAGTAGATGATGAAATCCCTAGATTCCTTGCAATTGTACGTTGAGAAACGTTGTTCTTAAACTGCTGGACTATTTGCTCACGCAGTTGTTCACAAAGTGGAACCTCGGCCTATCCTTGCTTGTGAACGACTGAGTCTTTTGGGGATGCTCCTTTTATACCCAATCATGACAAACGCTTGTTTCCAATTAACCTGTTCACCTGTGGAATGTTCAAAACAGGTGTTTTTGAGCATTCCTCAACTTTCCCAGTCTTTTGCTGCTCCTGTCCCAGTTTTTTGGAACGTGTTGCAGGCATCTAATTCAAAATGAGTGAAAATTTGCAAAACTACAAATCAGTTTGAACATTAGATAACTTGTCTTTGTAGTGTATTCAATTGAATATAGATTGAAAAGGATTTGCAAATCATTGTATTCTGTTTTTATTTTTACACAACGTCCCAACTTCATTGGAATTGGGGTTGTACATTTTCTACATAGATGTAGGGTCTGGGGAGTTTTTAGTCTTCAGTAAATTGTTTAATCATAACTGTTAGTGAGGTAGTCTTTTGGCTTATGTTCTACAGTATTTATTTGGAGATCAGAAGCAACTAAGAGTTTTTAATAAAGCACTATAGAGGAACTCAGGAAGGGGCACAGCACTATGTATTGCCTCGTCTAAATGGACAGAGTGATAGCCTGATGAATTTCACTTAAATTTGCATAGAGAGGAGGCATGTGTAATACTTCTGTCACCTCTCTTCCTATAATCCACTGTATTTTTTTTTCAATTGGAGGCAAATATTGTTCTCTTACCGCTCGTGTCCCTCGTGTCAAGGGAATTTCATTCTTTTTGTCCGGTTCTGATTCTTGTCCCTTGGCATCTACTTACAATTTTGACACAGTTTAGGATTCCCTGCCCCCAGTCTCTCTACACAGAGATTATAATACCTCCAAGTCCACCTGAGCTCGGTGGAAATCAATTTTTGCTCCATCAACTGAAGTGGAAAACAAAATGCACACATATGCGTGCGGTCTGACAGGCGGCTTCTCTGCTGCGTAACGGGTGAGCCAGGCAAGTAATTGAAAATGACCTGTCTGCAGTAGCAAGGCTGACGGGGGGGGCACTGGGGTCAGCGCTACAGTTCCGTGGCACTTCAGGCACGGCCCGCATCAGGAGCCGAAACTCATACGAGCCCCTGAAAGCAGCCAATCTCAGCGATAGCTTTCGGAGATTAACAGTCGGCTTTGTCAATGCAATCCACTTTCTTCAAAGCTCAATTTTTCATGACACAGGGGTAACGATTTTTGAAGGAGTGGATGGGAAGTAAAATAAGACGACTCCTCTTTAGGCAGTGTCACTCCTCTGGAGATGCTAAATTATGTATGATGTTTGATCAGAGCAGGTCAGCTCGCATGTGAGGTAATGTTTTATCAGCAAGCACTGGGATAACCTGATAGAGACACTGTCTAGATCTAGATTTCCCACAAGCACAAAAGGCATTGTAAAGAAAGATGAATCGTAATAATGATTAGTGTAATTAATACTAATTTCTAATAAAGAACTGGTAGGGAAGTAAAGTGAGATTTCATACATTCTTCTATTTAAATTACACAAGGACACCTTATATTAAATTTTGGGTTTAATTTGTTTTAACAAGGAATGAATAGACTTCTTGCATTGTTTTTTTGCACATACTTAAGTTGAGATTTTAGTAACGTCACACTCTATTGAAAGATTAGACAGAGAATTAGTTTAACCGTTAGAATTCTTGAATTAGAATTTTTAGAATTCCGATAGATATTCTAACATATAGATATATTCTGATTATTTATATTGTATAATGAATATAACAAAAAAAACATAACCGTCCTAACTGTGTGTATGTGTGTAAAGCCCTTCAGTATGAATGTCAGCTCTAAGCTGATAACTTTCCCCATGCTGGGTATGAGATACTACCACATGTCTCTTCACGGTGTGAGGTCTGTGTTTGCTGGCCTGAGATTAGGGATGAGAGGCCATACAGTGCTCCTTTACCAAAGGGCACGACAGGGGCCCCTGGGGGCCAGCAACACCACGCTGATGTCATGAAAAGTGGTGTGTGTCTGATCTTTGACTGAGTCAGAATTATCACACTGAGAGGGAAGATTCAAGGAGGCACCAAGTACCTTATAATGACAGAAAAAAGACACCCTGGCATCTGTTGAGGTCACTCCCATTTTCGTGAGACTTTGGACCTGTGTGTTGGTTGTACATGTTTAAAGATGTCAAGAAATTGTATATTCCATTATAATGACTCATGCAAGATCAGCTTGTCTGGAGGTCTTAGGAACTTTTTGAACCCTTGAATTATTTCCCTTTGTAAAAATCTAAAATTATATCAGTCTGGACTTGTCTTACCTCATCCTTCACATTTCATCAGTGAATCTCTTTTGTCATGCATATGCAAAACGTGCAGACTTGCAAAAAAGAAACTGAAGGCAATCTTTGTAATATAAAAGAATATAAAAGGCTTTTTTGCATGACAAGAGTGAGCTGAAAAGTTCTTAAGCTGAAGAGAGATTAAATACAAACATACAGAAAATTATATTTGAATAGATCACTAGAATGGCATTTAATCATTTTAACTAACAATCATTAATTCATTATCCAAACCATTTAATCGCTGTCAGGGTCGCAGGGACCAAAGCCTATCCTGGAACTACAAGCGCAAGGTAGGAAACAGCTCTGGGTGGGTGCCAATACACCACAGGTCAAACACACACACAACCACAATCTCAGTTATATCTTATGGGGCTAATTTAGACTCGCCAATCTATAGTCCATGCTTTTGTACTTTCTCCTGTGCTCAACATCCACACAGAAAGGCCCTATGGGGATTGAACCCAGGACCTTCTCATTGTGAGGAGGCAGCACTAATCATTGTGCCACCGTGCCAACCAACATTTTAACTTTACAATTGAAATGTTTTATTTAATTTGAACTTTTAATATATGTATATGTCTATATTTGAACTTTAGTTTATGTTGGAAAGATCAAGTGAATTTGAGTGATTGTCATTTTGAACACAACCCAGCATACAGTGCACCACAACGAAATGTGAATTCTGCATTTGACCCATCTGTGAAGGAACAGTGGACAGTTGAAACCCAGTGAGCTTGCTCATGAGTACCTCAGTGGTACTATTACTGCTCCGGGACCTGAACTGGTAATCTTCAGATCACAGGGCCAACCTAACCGTTATGACATCAACTGGTCCTAACTGTTATGCTATCAACTGATCCACCGCCTAAATAAAGTCAGAGAGGTGGAGCTGGTACTGATTGATTTTGGGCTTGATAATAACCATGAGTGATAACCATAATCTGTCCATGCCAATGTAACTTGTCCGCAGCTCAAAGAAATCTGACTATAAATTATACATAACAATAAAATGATAAAAGTCCTAATGAGCTTTCACTCATTAGGATGATTAGGAGGAGTACAGGTTACTGAAAACAAAATGTTTGGAACAAAAACACAGATAGGTTGTATCGCGACAAACACATAATTTATCAAGATATAAAATAATTAAACTAACATTAGAAAAACTGGAACGTTCACAAAAGACATCTAGTAATAGTTTTGTTTACTGCCATTTGTGATAATTTTCTCTCAGCATGTGGCTCCATTAAAATGATTTTCAGATAATACAACAAAGAAAATAAAATCTAAAATAAAAAAAACTTACTATGCCTCTATTTTATTTCACAAAAGAGTGATACAACAACCATGAGGATGATAAGCACAAATTTACTAAAGAAGCTTTTTAATAAGGAGATTGAAGTCCACATTAACTGATCTTAAGTCAAAACTGCATATTTCACAAGAAATATGAATCTTTTTGACCAGTGCTACAGATTAGTATAGATTAGTATTGAGAACCACTGTGCCATAAAAAGCAGTTATTTGTGTACCTAACATGTCATCATCATGTTTTTCTTATCTACGCCACATATGTACATTATTTTCTTTATATTGGAGGAGCTACTTGTATCTTGGTAAAGTTTATATTAGGTCAGCGAACACTTTTTGAATTCATAGCTTCACGACCCTGTGTCATGGTGCTGGTGATCACGGAGGCAAGAGGACGCACTTAACGGTGAAAAAGGAGTTTATTTTGAGGAAGCACTGTAACGAAACAGGGACAAAATGTAGGGAAAAACTCAGGGTCCAAAACACACAAAAACAGGAACAAAAGTTTCAACAGAAAGTCGGGGCCCATGCGCCCAGTCGTATGCAGCAGGTAACGGGGAAAACCTCCGTGAGTAAGCCGAAAGAACGAGGTCCTTACGCTCCAAGACTCACGAGGCGAACCAAGACGATCTAGACTCTAAGTGCACGGCAGTCTGACCGGAGGGAAGCTTACTGGGAGTCACGAGCCTGTGGCGAAACAAAAGAGAGGTATGTGAACCACAAGACGAAAGAAAACGAAACGCAAAGTCCCAGGAATAAAATGGAGGCGAAAATAACGACGAGAAGCCAGGAACAAACCGAGCCAACGTAATCCATACAACGCATTTCACGAGGGTGGACTCAGGCCGACCGGTTTAAATAACACAAACTAATAAACCAAATTAGTGTACGACCCAATCCCAAAACCGAAAGCAACGAGCTACAGCTGAACGGAATAATAAGCGATCTATGCAAAACAGATCCTAACCTACTAGGTAGGAAGCACGAAGTGAGACCACAAACGTGGAAGTAGGCTGCGTTCTAACTGGGGAGTGAACTACTTGCGAGGGCACACAGTGGGGGAAGCTAAGCTAACCGAAGACACAGGAGGAGCAACAGACACAATAGGAATGGCACCGAAGGTGAAGCCGGAGAACAGTACAAATACCCCCAGGTCAGAACTCCGGGGATCGCGGCTGTGACACCCTGAATTTACAATTCAAGTCGAAACCAGACAGTTGGCAAACTAGCTTCGAAAACAGGAAGAAATAGAAAAGGAGGTGTTGATGGTACCATATTTTCTGCTTGTAGTTTGATAGCTAAATATTGATTCAAGCGAGGAGTCACCACGTTATATGGCCTGGACTGTACTTCTCAGTGAGTTGGAAACAGAGAATTACAGAAAATAACAGGACATTGAGTAGCTTCAAAAGCCCAAAGTCTGAAGTTGATAATGCTACATGGAAAGCCAATATCAAAGCCAGGAGCTCCTATGACTGCCTCAATTCCACTCTGGGTAAAGACACTTTTGTCAAAATTGATTCCTGTTACCTGAGTTTTTTTTCGAGATCTTGTCCCAGTGGAGATTGAGAAAAGATTGCTTACCAGCCACCAATCCATACTTACTATGTTCTTCTCTAGGCCACATATATAAATATTTTTTATTCGTTGATATTGAAGTTGCTTGTGCTTTGGCAGAGCTTATGTTAGGTCAGGTAACATTTTGTTGCTGAGAGTGGAGGACAGCACTAGAGCCGAGGTGGCTGCCGGAGAGCTTCACAATCACAAAGGGTCAAACGGTCACGTGATCAAACACTTTCACATCCGGAAAAGATGAGTGGCCTGAAGCCATGATGAGAAAATAGAGGTTGAAGTGAGGTTATGTGGCAAGGACAGCGATCACAGGGAGTGAAGGTTCTGCCGTGAAAGAAAAGTTAAACAGAAAAAAAAGATATTAACGGAGAATTGATTTCCAGGGCCTCTTTGCTCTATGAGGTAACCAGATAATATAGTGTGGATGAGGTATGTTTTCATGAATGGTGCACATTCTTGAATTTCACAATATATTATTCATAAATGGCACATATTACAGTCCTATAGAGTTGACCATTATTTAGTGTTTTGTTGATGATGGTTTCACAAGTTCACTCTAAAAACTCGATCAATCTTTTATGTTGATGCCTTCCATTTATAATTTAAGTGTCCAATGGCAGAAGGGTTATACAGTTTATGAGCTTGAAGATGATAACTCATACATTTTTACTTTTATTCTTTTACTAGCTTAATCAACATAAGTCTTTGCTTTCATATTAATTGGCCCTTCGTTTGCTCAAGTGTTTCCATCATTTTGGCAGTTACTTTCAATTTACATAAGATGGGCCTGAACTTTGTCTTAACTGTACTTTAGGGAATTTGTATTCTTGAAATGATTGCATTAGCCTCGAATGCAATCAGAAATGATGCAACAGTTACAAAATTGTCCTAAAACTAAGTGGAAAAGGAAAAGTGATACTTATGACTAAGGTGAAAAGTAAGTGTCAACTAGTTTAACCTTTTTAGTTTTTTCCAACTTAACATCAAAATGTTATTCATTGTAATTAGATTTTCTTAAGTTGAGAAAAAAACAAGTGAAGCTAGTTGACACAATCCTTTTCCCTTGCTCTAAAACTCACCGTTGTATGTTCATGAATACTTGATATGTCATAATAATAAGTTTGACTTGTTTTTATTGCTTGATGCCAACTCAAGTTTTACTGCAATGTAACATGCACCTTTTTCAAGACCCATATACACTCCAATAATTAAATAATTTACACATTCTTGCTTAAGTTACAAGAAAAAAGGTTTAAGACTAAGTTTAAGGTCCAGGGCTAGTCGTGGTACGTCTGCATAAACTGACCTTTTCCTTGAGAATATCATTGGAGTCACACCTCCTAGGGGACCCTGGACCACTGTGTCAGAGGGGCCCTCAGACTCTCTATAACCACTTCATTTGTTATACTTTCTTGAGTTGAAAGTTACTGTATAAAATTATAATCGCTTCTAGTTGGATCAGATTATAAGCTTGTGTAGATTTTTGGTAAAAATTAAATTCATACAAAAAAGGCTGACACCTTTATGTAAAGGGGGAAATGTCTCTCCAATATAATGCTGTCTTTATATCTGTGTAGGTTCTCAGTCATTCAAGGAATGATTGTCTTAGATACTGTCAACTGGTCTTCTTTTAGGTTCTTGAAAATGGTTACTTCTCATCCAAATTCCAGGTTATTAACTCATTGTGGGTTAAATACAGTATATGCCTTCTATGGGCCATTAAAATCACATTTAATCACCTGGGAATCAAAGTCAAAAGTCAAAGTCAAAATAAACTTTATTGTCATCTCTGCTGTATACTGTACAGATACATAGAGAGACGAGACGACGTGGCTCCAGGTTATATTCATTGCAAACAAAGAACAGCAGAACAGAGAACAAACAGGCAGTGGCACAATTCGGCACATGGAATAGACAATAAATAAGTAAAAATATAAGAATATACATTAAACAATATACACTTTAAACTAGACAATATACAATATACATTTTAAACTAGACAGGGAGTTTTAAATATATTAGAAACTAGAAATAGACATAGAGGTAAAACTTAGACAAGTCAGGATGCAGTATACTTTACAGGTTGAAATTGGCATTTACATTGAATGTGCAAGAGGTAGAGTTTTAATATGACAAGTACTATATCCGGACTATTTTCAAGTACAATGTTCAGTGTATGTGCAAATATGCAAACATTTAAACAGGTGGAAATTGACATTTTACATTGGATGTGCAGAGGTAGAGAGGTTATAATATGATAGATACTATATTCAAGCTATTTATGTGTACAATGTTCAGTGTATGTGCAAACATTTGTACAGCAGTGTATAATGTTAGTGCAAATAAGTGGCAGTAGTGCAGTGTTGTAACAACAGTTATTGAGGAGGAGATAGTCCATATAGCAGCATGTGCATCAAAGTGACGGTGATGTGTAGAGTGCAGTGGTGCAACAGAATCAGTTCCTTCACAGTCCAGGTGTGTGTGTGGGGGGAAGTGTGATGGCTGGGAGTGAGTTCAAGAGTCTGATGGCTTGTGGGAAAAAGCTATCACGCATCCTGGAGGATCGAGACCTGATGCTGCGAAAGCATTTACCAGATGGGAGGAGTGTGAACAGTCTGTGTGAAGGGTGTGAGGGGTCGAGCACGATGCAGGAGGCCCTTCTGATGCAGCGCTTGTAGAAGATGTCCTGCAGCGGCGGAAGAGACGCTCCGATGATGTTGCCAGCTGCTTTGACGATCCTTTGAAGCCGCCTCATATCGGCAACAGTACTGTTACCGAACCAGGTGGAGATGCAGCTGGTGAGAACGCTCTCTATGGTGCCCCTGTAAAACACGGTGAGGGTGGGAGGGAGCAGGTTGGCTCGCTTCAGCCGTCTCAGGAAGTGGAGACGCTGCTGGGCCTTTTTGGTGATGGAGGTGGTGTTGGTGGTCCAGGTGAGATCGTCTGAGTTGTGAACTCCCAGGAACTTGGTGTTTTTTACAGTCTCAACCGTGGATGCTGAGCGGTGTGTGGGAGGAGCGAGTTCTCCTGAAGTCGACGATCATTTCCTTTGTTTTGTCCACATTCAGCGACAGGTTGTTCTCACTGCACCAGGCAGCCAGCTGCTGAACCTCATCTCTGTATGCCGACTCATTGTTGTTGCTGATGAGCCCCACCACGGTCGTGTCATTGGCGAATTTGATGATGTGGTTTGAGCTGTGCAGGGCGGTGCAGTCGTGAGTCAGGAGTGTGAACAAAAGTGGACTGAGAATGCAGCCCTGAGGAGCTCCAGTACTCAGCCTGATGGTGCTGGAAACATTGTCGCCGATTCGGACGGACTGAGGTCTCTCTGACAGGAAATCCAGTATCCAGTTACAGAGTGAGGTGCTCAGTCCCAACTTGCTCAGTTTCACACACAGTCTTTGGGGAATAATGGTGTTGAATGCTGAACTAAAGTCTATGAACAGCAATCTAACATAAGAGTCTTTATTGTCCAAGTGTGAGAGGGAAAGGTGAAGTGCAGTGGATATCGCGTCCTCAGTTGACCTGTTTGAGCGATAGGGAAACTGCAGAGGGTCCAGTGATTGGGGGAGGTTGCTTTTCACCTGTGCCATGGCAAGTCTCTCAAGGCACTTCATGGTGATGGGGGTCATTCAGGCAGGAAACTGAAGATTTCTTAGGCACTGGGATGATGGTGGTGCACTTGAAGCACGCCGGGATGATCATCTGGCTCAGCGAAGTGTTGAAGATGTCCGTGAACACCTCGGCTAGCTGATCAGCGCAGTCTCTCGGCACACAACCTGGAATGTTGTCTGGACCGGCAGCTTTTCGTGGGTTGACCTTGGTGAAGGTTTTCCTCACGTCAGCTGCAGGCAGAGAGATGATCTGGTCGGTAATGGGAGGCACTGCTTTCGTCATGTGCATGTTGTTCAGTGCATCAAACCGTGCGTAGAACTTGTTCAGTTCCTCAGGGAGTGTGGCATCCCCCTCACAGCTGTAATAAACTGTAATAAACTGTAAATTCATAGTCATTTCACTACAGCATTTTACAGTGTTTTATAAGTTAGAAATATACTGTTCTTTTTAAGAAAGACTAAAAATCGAGAGCAAACGTGTTTTCAAGTAATTTCTTTGCAGATACATTAACACACTTTGACCGTAAAGCATCCTGGGTGTCACTCCCTCCTTTCCATTGTTTACAGTCGGCTTCCGATTATCAGCCTGATTCACGTTCCTCATTTCGTGAACCCTACACTGACGATAATGTGTAACCATGAATTCTCATTCTTCCTTTCTGCTTCAACAGTTAATTAACTCTAAATGGGATTTTTATGTAAGGGAGATAAATTAACATTTACATTTTTTCAGCTCAAGTCTGGTTTGTAAGCTTAAAAGTAATATTTTTATTGTTTTATAGTATTATTTTATTTAGGTTCTGAATTTTTTTTTATAAGAAGTCCTTTTTCTTCATTTTATTCATATTGCTTTTGATAAAAGACATTTCAAATAGGTAACAACAGCACCATACTGTAAAAGATTACAGTATTGCTATAAAAGTACTTTAAAGTGGCATCATGTATTTTTATAGTAACAGCAATTAATTTTAATTAATTAATACAGTGTGTTTTCTGTAACACAAAAAATGCTGCCAGTGTTATACTGTACATTTTCAATGATTTTTTTTTGTGTGTAGGGCAACGTAATAGAGACAAACAATCGTTGGTTTATCATAAACCAGTCTTGTATAAAATACCCAAAAGTCACACTTAAGTATAAGTACAGATACCCTCACAAAAATTTACTTTGTTAAAAGTTCAAGTCACCAACTAGAATTCCACGCAAGTAAACGTCTTAAAGTATCTAGTATTTACTGTACTTAAGCGACTTTTCCTCATAGCGACGGAAAACTTTAATCCATGCCGCTGTCTCAACGTTTAATATTAGAACGTTTACTCAGCATTTTAAAGCATGGTAACAGAAAATAGTGCTTTAAAAACCTAAACAGCAGTAGGCTATTGCTGTTATAAAAAAAATCTGTCAGAATTTTTGAGTAAACTAAACTAAACTATGAAGCTTACTTTGAAGCTTATCTGGCACCTCAAAACATAAACAATGTCTGCAAAGTGCTTAGTGCTGCTTTTGATACTGTTGATCATGCCATTCTCCTAGACAGACTTGAACATGTTGTTGGTATCAGGGGAGTGGCCCTCTCTTGGTTCAGATCCTACCTTTAAGACCGCTATCAGTATGTGAATGTAAATGGTGATTCCTCTGAGCACGTCAGGGTGAAATATGGAGTACCACAAGGATCAGTTTTAGGTCCCTTGCTGTTTTCGCTGTACATGCTACCTTTAGGCTCAGTCATTCGTAAGCATGGAATTAGTTTCCATTGTTTTGCAGACGATACACAGTTATATATATCGGCTAAACCAGAAGACAGACAGCAATTTCAGAAAATGGAAAAATGCTTACGTGACATAAAAAAGTGGATGTCGGACAACTTCCTCCAGCTAAATCTGGACAAGACTGAGGTCCTTCTTACTGGCACTAACGCCACCAGAAGTCAGCTATCTGACATCACGGTCAGTCTTGATGGATTATCCATTGTACCAAGTAATGTTGCTAAAAACCTTGGTGTTACTTTAGACTCCAATCTTTCATTTGATGTACATGCTTCTAACATTAGTCGCACCGCCTTCTTTCAACTCCGTAATATTGCTAAACTAAGAAACGTGCTATCCTTTCAAGATGCAGAGAAACTAGTTCATGCATTTATTACCTCAAGACTCGATTACTGTAATGTCTTATTCTCCGGTTGTCCAAATAGGTTGTTAAATAAACTCCAGCTAGTTCAGAATGCAGCAGCCAGAGTCCTCACTAAAACTAAAAAATATGATCATATCACCCCAATTCTATCCTCACTCCACTGGCTACCAGTAAAATTTTGTGTCGACTATAAAGTACTTCTCTTGACCTATAAAGCTCTAAATGGTCTTGCACCGCGGTATGTGAGTGACCTCATTTGCACTTACAATCCGGCGCGTACGCTTCGATCGCAAGACGCAGATCTTTTAGTAATACCTAGAATAAAAGCGCCACAATTGTGGAATAAACTACCCGTTAGTGTTCGGAGCTCAGAAACAATCTCTGCTTTTAAGTCAAGGCTTAAGACTTACTTGTTTAGTCAGTCTTTTGGTTATTAAAATCCCTTTTTCTTAGTTAAAGGCGAGATCTGGGGGTTCATGGTCATTTGAGATTAAAGGTGAAAGGGGGGATTGGTGCTGTCATCCTACCACTCTGCTGATCGCTCAAGTTTGCAGATGGTGGTTTGGTGTGATGCCGAGACCCCTGGAAGCCCTCATGTCTGTGTTACCTTCCAGCTCTCCCTTCTTAGCTAGGCTGCCATAGCTACTCTAGCATTGCCGGAGGTTAGGTTAGGGCACTTAACTTTCTCCTCTCTCTTCTTCTTTTTCCGAGCTGTTCCCAAGCTGATCCCGGGATGGCGCTTGGCAGACCGAACCCTCACCGGGACTCTTTGGAGATGCCCCGAGCTGACACTGACCATCTCGACCCTACCAAGCTGACGCTGATCAACTGAACTCACCAGGAGTCCCGGAGACGTCCTGAGCTGACGCTTGACCTTGTCAACCCTCCCGAGCTGATCCTGACCCACTGAACCCGCACCAGGACTCCATGGGGACATCATCATGAAACCAACTGGGATTGGACCCTATGGACGTCTACTGACTTAGCAGCACAATACTGAACTAATTTCAGCTTAATGTTCCTGAGAGGGTCCTGCAAGTGGCCCATCAACAACCCGGGATTCGAAATATCCCTTGGACTATTTTTGTATCTTTGCTTCTTTAAATAACTAACAACTCATCTTGAACTATTGCTTGTTGTACATTAAATGTTCGTGCACCCGGTCGCCCAGAGGAGGATGGGGTCCCCCTCCGAGTCTTGGTTCCTCTCAAGGTTTCTTCCTATTAGAGGGAGTTTTTCCTTGCCACTATCGCCTCAGGCTTGCTTGTTGGGAGGTTTAGGCCGGTTATATGTAAAGTGCTTTGTGACAATGACTGTTGTTAAGAGCGCTATATAAATAAATTTGAATTGAATTGAATTAAACTAGACACAGGTGATGCTAATAACAACACAGGATGTCGGGGCAAGACGAGACTGAACCAAACTTAACTAAAACAAATGGGACACGGTGCCCCCTGCTGTCTGCACTGCTAAGGCGCAGACCAGCTTCTGACAGTATGTAGCACTAGGCATAACAATACTTCACGGGGAAAGGTTGTAACTGAAAGTCCTTAAATACCGGTGATGTGGATGTGATTGGCTAAAACTCTGGTGACGCTGATCTGGTAGTCTGTGGTAATTGTGAAGGTCTGGAACTGGAGTCCTGGTCAGATAGCCCTTCCGATGAGGTGGACTCCTCCCTTGGTCTGGGCTGGGATCTTACAGTTGGAGTAAAAGTATGCAATTAAATAAAAAATGTAGTGAAGTAAAAGTGAAAGTAGACCAAATAAAATAAACTCAAGTAAAGTACAGATACTCCCAAAACATATTTGAGTAGTAGTGAAGTATTATTACTTCGTTCCTATACAACACTGTCATAAACTATCATTTTGGCCAAAATATTATTAAAATAATAGTCCATATAGCACCTAGCATGTGTTAGACACTTTTATATTGTATCCAAGGCCACTAACAACCGTTCATATACTTTAAAGAAAGACACAAACACAGTAGCACTTATATTTTCCAGTTTTCATTTATTGCACTGATTAGTGCACACACGCATGTGTTATGTGGTAAATATTGCACTCTAGTTATATGTTTACTTATATGTGGAAGAAATGAGCCCACCATGGATATGTAGGGACCTACACAAGTAGGCTTCTCCAACAGCATGATGTCTCATTTTTTTTGCTAAATTCTGGAGCTCTTCACATACAAATATACTATGTTTACGTTCAGTTGCTGTCAGCATTAGAATCTTAGGCTGAAGTGCTCCTTTAATGAGGCCATTTACATCTTTGAATTTCCTTCTTATGTTGATGTACAGTACTGTGCAAAAGTTTTAGACAGGTATGAAAAAATGCTGTAAACAAAGAATGCTTTCAAAAATGGAAGTGTTTTATTTTCATCAATCAACAAAATGCAGTGAATGAACAAAAGAGAAATCTAAATCAAATCAATATTTGGTGTGACCACCCTTTGCCTTCAGAACAGCATCAATTCTTCTAGGTACACTTGCACACAGTTTTTGAAGGAACTTGGCTCGTAGGTTGTTCCAAACATCTTGGAGAACTAACCACAGATCTTCTGTTGATGTAGGCTTCCTCACATCCTTCTGTCACTTCATGTAATCCCAGACACACTTGATGATGTTGAGATCAGGGCTCTGAGGGGGCCATACCATCACTTCCAGGACTTCTTGTTCTTCTTTATGCTGAAGATTTGCAGAAATGCAGCCCCAAACGTTCAAGGAACCTCCACCGTGCTTCACTGATGCCTGCAGACACTCATTATTGTACCGCTCTCCAGCCCTTCGACGAACAAACTGCCTTCTGCTACAGCCAAATATTTCAAATTTTGACTCATCAGTCCAGAGCACCTGCTGCCATTTTTCTGCACCCCAGTTCCTATGTTTTTGTGCATATTTGAGTCGCTTGGCCTTGTTTTTACGTCGGAGGTATGGTTTTTTGGCTGCAACTCTTCCATGAAGACCACTTCTGGCCAGACTTCTCCGGACAGTAGATGGGTGTACCTCGGTTCCACTGGTTTCTGCCAGTTGTGAGCTGATGGCACTGCTAGACATCTTCTGATTTCGAAGGGCAATAAGTTTGATGTGTCTTTCATCTGCTGCACTAAGTTTCCTTGGCCGACCACTGCGTCTACAATCCTCAATGTTGTCCGTTTCTTTGTGCTTCTTCAAAAGAGCTTGAACAGCACATCTTGATACCCCAGTCTGCTTTGAAATCTTTTCTTGGGAGAGACCTTGCTGATGCAGTATAACTACCTTGTGTCTTGCGGCTGTGCTCAATCTTGCCATGACATGAAACTGTCTTCCACAACCTCACATTGGTAGCAGAGTTTGGCCGTTTCTCATCCAGTTTTAAGCCTCCTACACAGCTGTTTCTGTTTCAGTTAATGACTGTGTTTCAACCTACATGTGACATTGATGCTCATTAGCACCTGTTTGGTATAATTGGTTGATCATACACCTGTCTATAATCCTACAAAATCCCTGACTTTGTGCAAGTGTACCTATAAGAATTGATGCTGGTTTGAAGGCAAAAGGTAGTAACACCAAATATTGATTTGATTTAGATTTTTCTTTTGTTCGCTCCCTTTGCATTTTGTAAATTGATTAAAATAAACAATCATTATTTATATTTCTGAAAGCATTCTTTGTTTACAGCATTTTTCACACCTGCCTAAAACTTTTGCACAGTACTGTATATCTCAGCAAGTGTGGATTCTCATTATTGCAGTAGTTATTAACCAATTATGAACAGATCTTGGAGCAGACTGATGTGAAGCCTGCTGCATTTTGGCCCTGTGTCACTGACACTGCGGTCCTTCAAAGGGCAAGTCTTAATTTTCTTTTTAGAGATATGTCTCAGTATACTGAGCAAAGACCTGCTCTGATGAATACAAGCAATTAAAAATAGCTCTGACATTTGCCATCATTGCTATCATATGAAAAAGAAGAAGAGAAGAGAAGCTACTACAGTCTGACCATCACGTTAACCCCAAATTGCAAAACGCTACAAACCCATTTTCCACCCACAGTGAAGTACTATTTTGACCTTTTTGACATATCATATCACTGTTACTGAGTTTAGTTTCACAGTGGTACGGAATAAGATGCTGAATGTCATTTGAACAGCAGCACTGGAGGAATTGCTTAAAGATGATGTAGTGTTTACCTCATGGAAATAATAAATACAAATCCAAGACTGTATCACATAATTTGTTTTTAAATGTATTGTAATTAATTAGATATGTAAAGTTCATTGTATACAGTCTCTAATATACAAGTTGCATTTTTATTTGCCACATATATAGGTATACAACTGCAAAATGAAGTAATGAGAAAATCTAGTTCTCCCCTGGGACTGTGCAATTAAACTGAAATAAAGTAAAATTAGGCAAATTGAAATAAGTAAAAAAGCCTTTTTTTCAAAAATATATTGAAAAATATATATGAAAATAAACATTTCAAATAATTAGCATTACATTTATAAACTTACAAAACACTTCTATAAGGAGATCTTTAATGACATAAAATCAAGCCAAAAATGCTACCATCCCCAGGAACAACATATATGAGATTTAAGAGGTATTTGTTCCTGCTACATAATTTTTTTTTAAAAATAAATTTGCCTTCTGGTTCTGGAGTTCAGCATGCCTACTTATAAACAACCAGTCTCTTCAGGCTTTCGTTCTAAGAATCCAAGATCAATTTAACACCTTTTCAGTTTGTCAGTCATGTTCGCAGCAGGTGACCCAGAGGAAACATTGTTAATCCCTAGCAGGAATAAGCAGTTTGACGTTTGTAACTAATGATGTATGTCTATTTATGAATCTGACAAATGGTGCCCTTCGCTTGTTCTTTGCTTCCTGTGTTCATGACTCTAATTGGCTGTTTCTTGATCTGCCTCCTCATTGGCTGAAGTTTGACTGTTGCTCTGGCCCTGTCTCCTAAAGCCTGTGACCGGTGAAGAGGTTGTGCTAATGAGGCAGTGAACCTACCCATCTCTCTTCGCTCAACTCCTGACCTTAATGCAGTGCGATGGCAGAGCAGATGGTGGAAGCCATGTACCCCAGCTCTGATTAGAAAAGCTTCTGAGATATGCTACTACCACACACTGAGATAAAATAACCTCTTTAATGAAGAGGTAGGAACGAAGAGGATAAAGTGAAGAAGGAGGAGAGACAGATTTTTACCACTTATCTGGAAAGGCAATGGCTTTGGCCCATGATCTGCGTCAAGCCACTATCTCCTGCTGTGACCAATGATTGTGGCCTGCTGTGTTTCTTGGTTTAAAAATAAAAAAGTGTGCTTCTTGGAACTGTCTTCACTTCATTTAATCCTTCCGATTCCTACCCTGTTGATATGTGCCTCCAGTGCAAGTCTAAAAAAATGTGAAAAATAAAACTTAATGTTTAAAAAAACATAGACATTATGGTTCAGACAGACTTTAAACACATTTTAGCACATGTATGAGTTCTGAAAACCTTTTAGCTCTATAACCCTCCTTAGACCAGGTTGCTGCTCTAAAATATTAAAATATAACCCACTTGCTGTATCTACACATTTAGCTTAATGGAATTTTAAGAATTATTTAAAATGCCCAGAGGCTAAATTGACCCAAATCTGAAAGAGTGAGAGTCAGGGCTGTCCAAAAACCACTCGCAAATGGATCGCTTTGAACCTGGAGACATAAATCTGTTACCAAAGATGGAGAAGGAACATTTAAGTATTAGCGTCCTCGCTGTGCTCTAAGTGCATTTTCATTACTGCCAGAAAATCGCACCTGCCATTATGACCTCCTGACGAGTTTGTGGTGATCCGGTAAAAAGACCAGAGGCCTTTGCTGCCCTGTCTGTCAGGAGCCCATGTCTGCTCGCTATGCATGTCCTAGGACCAGAGTTTTTTGTGCCAGGAGACCCGTGGTGAAGGGCTAAAAGCTTCTAGCACAGACTGGCACTGAGAGAACGAAAGAGAACAGACCTCACCCACTCAGTCATTTATTAATCTCTATGAAACCTTCCTCACTGTCATCTATCTGCAACTTGTCAGGACTCTCTGCTTTCAAGCATGCATAGTTCAGTTTGCTGATAGCTCAGAGGTTTCTCACGAGTGTAAGAGGTGACCCTGGAAAAAGTTTGCAATTGAATATTTCAGTGGTGTGCTGTAACACGGCCTACAGAAAAAGTCTAAGAAAGACTTTAAAAATAGTGCATCACAATGTTTATTATCCAGACAAAAACAAAACCATACATTTTTCTCTTCATTCATGAGGAAAGTGACTCTATTTAGTTAATTTTTTAAATATTCTGATCCATGTTCTTCGTTGTTTATACAACATGTTGCAATTCAATTATATAAAGGGAAAGTGAGCGATTATTTGTCATTGTGAACACACCACGGCACAGTACACAGTGCACTACAACTAAATGTGACCTCTGCTTTTGACCCATTCGTGAAGGAGCAGATGGCAGCTGACATGGCCAGCGCCCGAGGAGTGGGACTTGGGGACGGTACTTTGCTGATGAGTACCTCAGTGGTCCAGAAATCGAACTGGTGACCTTCCGATCACTGTAATGAAAAGAGAACGTTTAAATGTTTGTTAGGTTTTAATTATTTATTAGCAGAAGGGGCTTGCAAAAATCGGTATAACAGGGCACAGTTCCAAACTTGAGGTACAAAAATAGAGAATGATCCTGAAATATGAGGCAATAGTCGATACACAAGAAGAAAGGACAGGAAACTGCTTTGCATGCAGTCAAGGATATTGCAATACTTCACAAAGAGACAACTTGAATAATGCTCCTTAAGTACAGAAAGTCAATGGTATGGCAAGTTAAAATTTAGGTGAACCTGATCTAGTAATCAAGGGTCTTTGTGAAGACCCAGAACAAGAGTCTGTGTCTGCAAATCTATCTGGGGAGGACAAATTCCTCCTGGATCTGGACTGTAACCTCACAGTCTCAAGATTTGATTATTTCATTTTTTTTGTACGAGTTGTATGAGTGTGGGTGTGATGTTTTTAATTCTGGTAATCTGTCATCAAAGCCCTGTAGTTTTGAATTAGCAAAAACATTCACAATCTAAAAATGAAAAAAGTAAAAAATAAATAAAATAAAAAAATAACCATTAATAATTAATATATTGTAGTGCTTCAGAAATTCTGCATAAGGGTTTGGTGCTGTCAATAAAATGAACAAATGAGCAGAGTGTCTTAAAACTGGGCTAAATAAGTAGGCAGACATAACACTCCAATTGAACCGAAAACTACCCAGAACGCCATCTGCATCTGGAGTTCTGCCCAGGTCTGAATTTCTCATGTTTCTGGTTTTGTGCTTCACTTGCTAAGGTATAAAATGTCCGTCCTCATCTGATGTAGGTCCAGCACACCTGGTGAGAGCGGCTGGACTATAATACAGAGAAGGCCGACTGCAGGGATCAAGCAATAATCTGCAATGTCACCGCCAACCCCGCCAACATGGACCGAGCCGACACCATTACTGAAAAGCACTTTTCTAGAACCTGCCTTATTTCACCCTCCATTGAGCCCTGCGTGCCGCGCTTTGAAGGAGATTTATCTAAAGACACAGGCGACTCGCCCATGTTGTGGAACCTACGCATCTGCGCATCTTGTAATCTTAAGAGTTTGCCTTGCATTCACAGCGAAGGTAGAATACGAAATGTTGACGCATTGCAGATGTCGGTTACATCCGCAAACAAAACAAAGCTTCACAGAATCGACTGAAAAAAGCACAGCATGAAGGAATACAAATCATTTTTTGGCAACTACAAACTATAAATATCCCCTCTTTAGTGGCCCATTGTGTCGCTATATCAATAGGTTGCTATTGTTTTCTTTATTTGCTTCATGTTTCCAGATGTATATACTGGAGATGGGGGAGTGAGAGAAAAGTCTATCATTCTAATCCTGTGGGGATTTGACACATCTGAGCTCTGGTCCAATGTAGGAACAGCACTTTGTCGCTAATATGTCGCTGCGTCATGTAGATACAGGCTTTCTCCCTTGTGTCTTCTTTTCTCCTAAGTGTGGCGTTTGTTTGCAGGGGTCTTCTGCCCCCTTGGTTGTGCTTTGTTCTCAATCCACCTCTGCCCTGAATGAGAGAATGCATGATTTGAGAATGGAGAACTCAGCCAAATTTGAGAACGGGCCAAAACTGAGAGAGAAAGTGAAACAATAGCAGAGTAGTGGTGCAAAGTCCTTGGATGAACTCTGTCATTCTCTCTGAAGGAAGGAGAGAGAGAAAGAGATAATAGAAGTAGAACATAGTTATGGCAGGAGGGCTGAACAGTCGCTGTGTTTTGCACTTGGCACTAATTGGCAGTCGTTGCTAGACGATGTGCTCTGGTGAGCTGTGGTGGGGTGGAAGAGCTGCGGCCTTCTGGGATTTTGGGGCACTGATCTGCTCTGCCAGCAGCCAAGAGCTCTTCAGTATGAGTGACCATTGTCTTCCCTCAGGTGACTAGGACTCTATGCCCACCACCCCATGAAACAGTGGAGAGAGGCTTTATTACTAGCGATTAGTGCTGCACCAATCTCGCCTTTTCTGTTCTGATACCCGGGATTTGGGTGTTGGCTGATACAGACTATTGATCAGATTACAGGGTTTGGTTAACAAGCTTTATGTCTCACTTATGTGAAAGAGACTGGGATCATTCTTTTATGTTAAAAGATGACATTAGACTTATCTTAAACACTGCTTTCCTAACTCAACAAAACAAGTAAGCACACAAAATTTATGAACATGACAAATATACTCCAGCAAGTCCTCCTCAGGACTTTCCCCAACCGCCCCTGTCTCGTCCTCCTATTTGTCCTCAGTCTCAGTTTCATTGTTAGGTTTAGCTGTTTCCATTTAATTTCTCATTCCTAGTTTACCCTGATCTTTTTGCCCATTGATCCAGTTATTTAGTCCCTTGTTATCTGTTTGGTGTTCTTGCTGGTCCCATGTTTATGTTTCTTTCTTTATTTAAGTTTGCTTCTCCCCTTTGTTCTTTGTTCATCTGTCATTGCATATACAACAGTGTGGCACGTGTCAAGTTTTCCAGATGTTTTTCTGTTTGCAATTTTAGTGGCCTTTGTGCCCAGTTTTGTTTTGAATTCAATAAAAGATATTTCTGCATGTACCTGCCCCTCCTGTATCATGCCAGCCATTGTTATTGAACTTGGTAAAAATCTACAAAATTAACAGAAATTTCAAGTCAAATGAAAATTGTTAATGGAGGTTGGTGGTCTAGAGCTTAGAAAAGTTTGAATTAGAATTCTTGTTAAAAAAGTCCTAATTGCTTAAAGGAGAAGAAGAGGAAGAAGAGAAACTAATACAATCAAACTTGATCAAAGCACAACTCACACACATGGTGGCACAGAATAGCCCATTGTTACTGATGCCCATTTCAACTATTTGAGTCAGTATTAGACCAATACCTTTTTTTTCTATATTGGGTCAGTGCATCCCTATTAGCAATATAACAGTTCAACTGCTAGCTAGAGCTTCATTTATTTCTCGACTCAAGTCAAAGGTAAATGGCAAATGCAGAAGCATGGAGGCTTTAGAAGGCTTTAGACTGGAAGCGTGCCATATTATGCAGTGATAATTGGAGAAAACACTGTATCACGGAATTATAACACAGTCTTCTGGAGTCACCCGTCTTTGAAGGGAAATCAATAAAGTCCCACAGCTGTGTCTTGCCAAAATGAAAACACCGAACTATGGGTGAGATCAAGAGGGTCAGACTGGCACTGTAATCCGGGGCAAGACATAAAGAGAAGGTCACATGTTCCATGTGACAGGACAATGAGAGTGACCACTCGATAATGACTCTGCAAAAGGAAAGTCAGACGGGATCAAAATAAAACTTCCCAGACTGAGCTGAGCTAAACCCAGACTATTTTAAAACACTGTCAAGTTAATGATTCTTGTAACACAGGAAATGTTTTAAAAATGACTTAGAGTAGCTTCTTAAGTATGAACTTGTAACACTGTATGAAATGGGAACACAGCATTGCAGTGTTCAGATAATTTTGGAAGTTTTCCAACTGTGCTTTTTTAATGGTTTTTTTTTTTTTACATGCTATGACTAAACATGCCTCCACACCCAAAGGTTGACTCTTCATCCAAAAGAAAACTGCTTTACTGTTTTTGTATTCTTGGACTTGAAAACACAAGTAAACAGTGGATCAGAAAATTCAACTCACTTTTTTCTGCAGTGCTCATATGGATGTGGGTCTTGATGTAGGTATAAGTGGTATAATGTAAGTCTCTGCTTAGATGAGCAATTGCAGGACAAAACCAACTTCTTGGTTAATAATTACTTGTTGGCAGAATTTGCAAACAGTATTTCTAGATTATGTGGGTGGTCAATTTTGTTGGCTTCCCGTTACATTAGACCGCTTTTTTATTATGTCAGGTGGGTAAAATGGCCTTGGGCGGGTGGATATAATTTGAACTGCCTTAGGCTACTAAGCAGCAGATGACTATTTCACAGTTTACAGGCCAGTTAAAATATGGTTAAATACAATATAAAGATGTGCTGTGTCTGGCATCTGTTTGAAAAGTGAAATTGCATGCAGATTAGGAAATTTGTTGTGACATGATCTGTAAAGTAAGTGATGTCAGCAATAGAAAAAATTAGACCAAGAAAAAAAATCCAACCACTTGTAAGAAGTGTTGGGGAGTAGTTAACTTAAATTTCAGGAGCTTAACATTAGCAAAGCTTCTTTTAAAACATGGCAGCTTTTTCAGTAACTTTTAACAAATAGTAATATCAATATAGCAATGTAGGCAAAGTGCTACATCTGATTTTTTCAAAGATGGGTGTTACTATAAGGTGTTTCTGATAGGTATTGCTTTGGTATTTCTCTGGAGCTTCTAGTGTAGCTAACTATTATATTAAAACCTTGGATGTAGCTCAAAAAGCTACAGTTTAAAAGTAGCTTTCCCAACACTGCTTGAAATTTCAGCTGCCACACAACCCACAAGTTATATTTGTCTACTGTTATTTATTTGCTATTGCTAATAGACTTTCGCTTTTATCCAGTACTTCATTTGAAACATACAAGCCCTATCTTTGCTCACTCTCTAAAAAGAGTATGTTGGTGATGATACTGAGGAAGTGACATGATGTTTGGGGTTAAAATCACTTCTGAGCCTTGAAACAAGTTCCTGAACAAGGTACTTAACCACGCGTTGCTCCAGGGAAACTGACCTGTAAACGGGAAATGTTAGCTGGATAAGAAAGTGTGATAAATGTAATGTGTCTTTTGCTCTGTTAACTCATTCTCTAGTGTTTGTTGGTCAGATGTCCTATTAATTTCCTATAGACAGTACAACGAACACATAAATAGCGGAGTTGAAGTTTTCAAGGATGTTGAGCAGAACTGACCTTTATGCAGTGTGCTGATCTCAGATTTTTGTAGGGTTTTGACATTATTTCTGTGCATTTCTGAACATCTTTCTGTTATATTCCTTTGTGTGCATTTGACCTGCTTTTGTATTTCCTGTTTTTTGTTCATTTGACTTTGATTTGTAACTATTTGCCTGGTTTTTGAACTTTTCAAACTGCACCTTTCCCCCCACCCCCCATATCTAAGTTGTAACAACACCAATTACACGTCATGTCAGTGCAAGCTGGGCTTCTGATTGTCAGAAACTGACCAGTGATGACAATCTATAAAGAGCATCTATAATATACCTTTCCTAATTAAATGGCCAGTAAGTGCAGGAACATGGGAGGTGTTCCTAATAAAGCCGCTGGTAAGTGTGAATTTGTTATGCATGTCAACTATAAATTTAGCCATACTCACTATGATAAAAGTCTTCATCCTGGTGATGGCCAACTCTAGAGACTGACTGCATTGCCAGCAGATTTAGCAGAAAGTGCAGACGTTAGCTTAATTACGGAAAGGCCGCTCTAACAAATTAGCAACATCCTAGCAGCGCGCCTCTGGGAGCTTCAACACAGAGTAACAGCTTCAACACAGGAACAGAGGCAGTACTGGAAATCCAAAAAAATGTGAAATTGTTACAAAACTGCCTGGGTGGTAGAGAAAGGGGAAAAAACTGTGATTTGAGGATCTCCCTTTTGGTACCTCCTGTATATTTTATTGCCTGTTAAGTATGTAGTGATATGTTCCATGATTCAGCAGATGGCAATTACATAATTGCCCTTACACTGAACTGCCTTATGTTTAATGTCTTATACTTGCACTGTACTCTCTTAAGCAGTGTTTTCTTGTTCATCTGGAGAGTAGGCTGACTGACTCATGCAAAGCAACTCAGCATGTGGGATTAAAAAGCGACACAAATGCAAGACTCAAGTCATGTAGAAAATTGACAAACAAGAACTTTTTTTGTCGAAATCCTGAGAGTCCTTTGTTTTTGGTTTGTATTTCAATTTGTATTTGGCACAATAATTTCTATTATGACACAAAAAATTGGGTGTTTCTAGCGTAAATGAAAGAGACCCTGCACACACTGTGTGTAGAATTCATAGTTATATTTTTTTCAAGAGCTTTAAGTGACCAAAATTATTCTCCACCATTCAAGCAAACAGAAAGAGTATGTTCAAGTCCATTTTAAATATATAGGACCTATTTTGCCAAGCACCGTTGTCCTGAGGTCTGTCTAGTCAGCCAAGGCTACAGCAAATAGAATCTAAAGCATATATACACTTTATAATGGGGCTTTGACATGCTGTAAACTCTGAAAATTAAATGTGTGAATAGATCCAAGGTCTGAATGCAATTTGTGTTTACTTGGTAGATCTCAATCTGAATAGGCACAGAAAAACATACATGAAAGTCAATTCAGTATTTGTTCTGTATGATTCAAATGAGTTTTATTTTAGAAAAGCCTATGCAAAAGCATAAAACATTCATTTACAATAGCGCAGTGTTGCTCTGGCATTTATTTACTGTCATAGAGAAGAAGAGGGAAGTGGCAGCCAATTAGCTTTCTGTATTCGGAGACGGTCATTGAAATAGCAGTTTTTTTTTGAACCGAAAACATAAATCCGAAAGTAACTGGTAGTGGAAAATGCATCCAGTGCCGATAACTCCCAACTGCACTTTGCGAGTGCTAATTTCACGGTTTATCCTTCCCTTTGATCTTGCCTGGGTGCCTATATTTGATCTGTCGGCTGTATTGAAAAGATGAATGTACGTTTAATGATGTCTGCTGTTAGCGGGCTGGAAATCCGTTCTCAGAACGCAGTGAATGCACAAAGTTAGTTTTACAAATGATGTCCGCGGTGTAATCCTGAATGTTTTCAATGTGGCAGGGTGATGGCATAAATTGGGCCCAGGTGTTGTCAGGCTGTGGATCTGAGAATAATAATAAGCCCAGTCATTTTTAATACATTAAGAAAAAATGGAAATCTCCTCTGATCCCGGATGGCCTGTCGCACATGGGGTATTGGTGGCTTCTCCAACTGCTGTAGGAGCGTTTGCAATGGTGAACAGATGCAGGATGTGGTTTTCTCCCACTTTTCTTGAGGAAAGGGGAAACACTGAGTAAAGACAGGGAGACACATGATAGACCCTGTCTCCCAGGTACAGGATGCCAGCTGCTAGTGTTTCCTTACCTGCTCATCTTGATAAGTTGTCTGCATCTGTTCCTGTTGCTTTAGCTATCGCTGTTCGTGGCATTGCTCTCTTTCCACTCGAGGAACCGGTCATAAGGGGCAAGAGCGGGGAGAACAATAAGTTGCAGATGGTTCTCTGACCTACTGGAAGCGTGGGTGTTTGCCATCGAGCTGGAATGGCAGTGCTCCACTCCCATAATTGCTTATTAGGTTCACATTGCCGCCGCCACGGTCCCTGTGCTGTCAGAGGAAAAAGAGGGAGGAAGGCAGAGAAAGAGAGAGGACCAAAAGAAGCAGACAACTTTGAATCCACATTACTCATTATGAGTCCCTTTTCTAGAAGTAGTTTTTTTCCCTTCTTGAGAGGGACGGAGGGGTACAAGGGAGAGAAATAGAGGAAGGGAGGGGGGAAGAGAGAGAAAAGAGAGTGAGAATATGAGAGCTCGCTGACATTTTCCATCTCTCTTGCCGCCTGGATCTCTAATTGATGGTGTGAAGAGCGTGCAGCCGAGTCTGATTTGCCGTATGATGAAAGTTCGGTGGAACTCAGCCCAAGGACATACCTCCAGTAATCCAGAGAAAGTGGGTGGATATATACACAAAACAACAAAGAGATCCTCAATATCGAGCCCAATAACTGCCCATGAGACGGAGAGGGCCGGAAGGGGCTTATGAGAGGCAGCTATCAGTGTCCAATTTGGCCTTGCTGAACCAGACCTTCAGGAAACTGGCTGTCACACAATGTTGATCTAGCAGCACATGGCCTCAGAATAAAGGAAAAACACGTATTTATAAGTCACAGGCCACGAAAATATATACAGCAGTGTGTAGCCTGAGGTCTGCTTGAATGAACGTTGCCAGCATTAATCTTAAATGTTTTGGAGGTCTGTTATTGGGGCTCTGCGGGGATTATCCAATTATTCTTATCTCTTATTGTGGCCTGTGTTAACACTGAGCTTTGGAGGTTTTTCTTAATTAGGTAATTCCTATTCCTCTACACATGTATGAGGCTGAATAATCATATTCCAGTCACTCGCATGCAGAAATTAGAAATGATTTGGACACTAAGAGGTGAAACTTGACATTAATAAAACAGGAACATGAATAACAACAGGAACGTCAAGTGAAGAAATTAATTTTAAGACGTGTTCAACTGGTTTATTAGACCTTGCAACTGTATTTTATATTTCTAATGTTTCATGGGTTTGTGGTATTAATTAGGTTTTAACAGGGTTTTTGACAGTCTGTTGATATATTGTTTTATGACTGTAAACTGATATAAATTGATTATTCATTCATTCATTCATTATCCAAACCGCTTAACCCCGACTGGGGTCGCGGGAACCAGAGCCTATCCCAGGAACTACCTGGGCTCCAACACACCGCAGGGTACACACAAACACACAATCACATTCACACATTAGAGCCGCCAATCAACCTATAGGGCATACCTTTGGACTGTGGGAGGAAAGCGGAGCACCTGGAGAAAACACACGCGAAAACAAGGAGAGCATGCAAACTCCACACCTTACGACCACCCCCCGTTCGAACCCAGGACATTCTCACTGTGAGGCGACAGTGCTAACCACTGCGCCAACGTGCCACCTAACTGATAATTGTGTCTGGACATATTAATAATGCATTAAATACACTATAGTATGCCCCAATATACACAAAAACCCCAACTACGCCACCCCTAAGGGAACAGGAAGAAAATACATCTCAAAACACTAAAAGCAGCTAAACACAGATTCGTACAAGGCATAAAGGCAACAGAGACTCGATACTCAAGTTCTAAAATACCCTGCAAGTTTTATTACATTTCCAATAAAAAGCTTCAATAAATGAAAACACAGGTCCAACACTACTACTAAGCCCAGCTCGAATTCTTTGTCAATAAGTCAGCCTATCAGATGTACTAGTGCCCACCAGCTAGAGGAAGGCAGCCAGGAGAAACCACTGGAGGGCGAAAAAGACCCAGGAAGATGCCCCTCACCTGTGCTGAAATATCCACACGCACACACGCCAATATCCACACTCACTGTAAGAAAAGAAGGGTGAAAATACACAATTAAAAGTGCACACCGCAAAGGCTCACTAAACATGAGAGGGTATTTAAGTGAATATTGAGATGCCATTCACATATGAAAACCGGCAAAAAGGTTTGCTTTCCCATTTATCTAAACAAAACAAGTTGAGTGGCCTCAACTATTTTATAAGTGTCACCACTTACCTTCAATGGATTCGTTCATTAAAATGTTTTATTAGCAATTAAACATTAGTCAGAGGTTTGACAAACTGAAAAAGAAAGAAAAATTTCTAATTTCCATGTTGGGACAGAAAGAGTTTTTGGAGATGGAAAAATGTGTGTGGAAATGCATGTGTTTTAAATTGATTTTGCAAACAAAACTGGGGAAATTTGGTTGCTTCAAAGTAAATGAGACTTTAATGACAGTAGCACTCAAATAAAGATGTGTTTGTCACCATCTAAAAGGCTTTTTATCTGTGCAAAAATATCTTATTTGATTTCCTTTCAGAGGTAATTTTAGTAGTGTGTGTATGCGTGTGAGATAAAGAATGTGTTTTTAAGTGATCCAGGTACCACAGCACTTCCTTTGTGCATCCCTCTCTCTCTCTGTCTCTCTCTCTGTCCCAAAGTGGGCAGCGGGTGGCATCATTGGCATCTTAGGTTTGTAGTTTGTAGCAGAGGGAGGATGCCAGTGCAGGATGTGTGGTGGTGAGGAGCTCAGTGAGGGAACACTAATGATGCCCATATGTTCCCACAGATAAATTAATGGAGCTCGTACAGTGAATCGGTTAGTCATCAGGCCAAAGCCTTCGCCATCAGAAACACTGACAGATGGATGGCAGGAAAATAAAAAAGGGGAAAAAAAGTAAAAAGGAAAAAAACAAGAACAATATTTACCCATATCTACATTGGCAAGTGCAAGTACTTTTATTTTATTACATTTTTAAATTACATTGAAATAAAAAACAATAGTATTTGCAGTATACATACTGAATACCTGAATATGATGCAGATAGTATTTATACATATAATATTACATAATTCTACTTTGCTACGATGCTTGAGTATTATTTTGAATACTTTGCACTTGCACAGAGTATTACCAATATTAGCAACTTTCACTCTCTGTATGACTAGAATAATTAAAAATAATTTACTTCAGTTGACCATCGTTATTATTTTGTACATTTTGAACATTTTCCTGCATTGGTTTTAGGAACTCCTAATTTTGCTTGCAGTGCCAAAATGTTTAGTAACTAATACTGAAGGTTATGGTGATAAACTTCGGACATTACTTTAGTAACCAAATTAAAGCACTTATCAATGTTGTGTTTCTTGTAACTTCTTGTAACAAATGTCAGAAAAATGTAGCACTGGTACTTTAGTTCTGTACTGCCAAATGGACCACTTTTAACTTTTACAGCAGTCATTTTATTGATACATTTACTTTTTAATTCTGGATTTTAGTGTGGGCAGTTGGTCCTGTGATTGGAAGATCGTCGGTTCAAGTCCTACACTGGTAAAGGTACCACTGGGGAAATCATGAGCAAGGTATCGTCCCCAAACACTGCTCCCCAGGCGCTGCCAAAAAAAGCTGCTCACTGCACTTTCATTGATGGGTCAAATACAGAAGTCCCGTTCCACTGTGGTGTACTGTATGCTGTGTTGTACTGTGTTTACAATGACAAATAATCACTAACTTAGTTTCTCGAGATGCCATAAAAAAAATCACAGCTATTAGTGCCAACCGTATTCATATTTTGAATCGGACATGGTTAATGAAGTTTAACATTTAATGGACATGACTACTTGAGGTTAAGATTCTGGGTTACTCAATAATCCTCTTTTTGCAAAGTGCATTTAGGAGTCAATTATTAAAAGAACGTAATTCTAGTAACCTTGCCTCAACTTTGTCTGTGAACATTATGTACCTAGATGGTTTATAGAATGGATTTGTGGTTGTGTGTGAATGTGTGTGTGCATTTTGTGTTGTGGCCTCTCTTTAGATGTTGTCATGATCATGGATGAATCACAGATGGCACGATGAGTCAGTTGTACATTGGAGAAAATCTGTAGCTTTTCTCTGGGAATGCATGACAGATGGAGGGGTCTTCTGAGAAAGTGTGGAACACAACGCAGGTGAAGACCTGTCAGGTATCTCTCCCTCTCCCTTTCTCCATCTTTTATTTCTACTTAGATCTTTGACATTAGTTTATACAGTCTTTACCTCATT
This sequence comes from Distichodus sexfasciatus, assembly GCA_032718565.1. Taxonomy (NCBI): domain Eukaryota; kingdom Metazoa; phylum Chordata; class Actinopteri; order Characiformes; family Distichodontidae; genus Distichodus; species Distichodus sexfasciatus. Next base: position 1,963,640 of record JAVGVS010000007.1, read on the forward strand.
CACTTTCCTGCTGTTTCTGGTGTATATTAAAATTTGCTGTAATGTTTGTGTGGATGCCTTCCTAACTTCACCTTCCTCTCTGCTCCCTCTGGGCCCAGCTCCAAGCAGGTTCCTGATGGCTGTGGGGCTAATTCTGCCAGACAGGACATTAATCATTTGCCTATCGAGATTCCTTAAGGTGACTGAAAACTGATTTGGGCAGCGAGTCAGGGAGAAAAGTCTGGGTGTGTGTGTGATGTGCGAACTAATAGTGCAACACATCAATGTCTGTCTGTCTCTGTCTAACTGTCTGTCTATCTATCTGTCTATCTATCTACCTGTCTGTCTTTTTTCTTACAACACATCTTCCCAGCAATAGTGGAAGGTTATGAATGATGTGTCCACTGGAGTAGAAAAGCTACTGAGATTTAGCCTGCACAGGGAGCACATTAGCCCATGGCGCGCTTTCCATCTTTGAAACTAAACTCATTTTGTCTCTGGGTTTTGACTGTACATTATTAATCTCTACATACCCATTTGGAAAATTCTAAAATGGCTGCCTGAATCCAGTGGAGTGTGTGGCTGTCTTCCCTTTATCAGTCATGCTAAATTACTCTTATTTATTTATTAATGTCTGCTGCCTTTTCATCTTTAACAATGTAAGACTGCAACGCACCAGTCAGGATGTAGGGTTTTAAACCCACTAGTGAACTGGTTGGGAATTTTGGTGATTTCCTATCAAAGAAAACCTAAGCAGGACGCTTATGTAAAAGATATTGTTGTGTACCTGTACAACATTTGTCATTAACTGCCTTTTAGTAACCCTTATTTACCTTTTTAGGTGTACAACTTATCTATATTCATGAGAAGTTGGTAAGTAGCCTTTTACCCTTCTGACTATTGGTTAGTTTATGGGCCGAAGACCCCAGGAGCCCACACATTGTAATAGAGGCATTGGTTTTGGGTTGTATCCTTCCTCCAGCCCTACGACCATTGAGCCCCTGAGAAAGAACCTTAACCCCAATTGCCCCAGGGAGACTTTGTGTAAATGGAAAGTCTCTCTGGATATGAGTGTCTGATAAATCCTTTACATGTAAATGACACAATCAAATCCTTTTAATTATTTTAAACACACACAAACATAAATCAGTTTTCTTGTGATGCACAGTTGCTATCTGACAACTCCTGGAAGAAATGTGACTGTCATTCATTGCCTTTCCCACATATATGTTGGTTTTAGTGTGACCCTTGGGCAGATTTAAGATGATATGAAATGCTGAGACACATCCTCCTTCAGCCTGCGAGAATCTGACACATAGCATTGGATGAATGAGATCAAAATCTGACAGACAGACACTGATGCTGATTGTCATGACATCAATGCCGTTTATAGAGAATTTCTGTACTGTATACTACAGGGAGAACATCAAATTTGAGTGCAACCTGGAACATACACACAGACTCACAGAGAGCACACATGACCAGCAAGGAACATTTTGTGACATATCCTCTTCTATATGGTGTATTTTGCATTGATAATCTTGATGAAATCATGTTTGGTTTGGCATGCAAGACGAGTGGTGTGGTGTGCGTCTGTGTGTGTGTCTGCCTGTGTGTGACGTACATGCAAATCGAAAAGCAGAGGACAAATCTCATGCACTTGTACCTTCACTTGTCCTTTGTGCATACCAATGCATGTGGACTTGTCACTCATATGGCATGCTAACAAAGAAGCTGCGTCACAGACATTTCCAGCGACTCTTTGACTCTGAAGTTTATTTCTGTTTAGATTGAAATCACATGAAGGCTTTTGCTGTGGATGAGGCCAGTCGCCGTTTCCGGAGGCTTCTAAAGTCCAGATGGCGCTTTGGGAGGGCATGGGGGCGCGTGTGGGGAGCGCAGAACTGGCAGCATAGGGGTCAATTAGTCACCGCGGTGCACACAGAGAGCTGACAAACACAAACAGGAGGCTGAGAAAACACTCACCAAAACACCATCTGAGGGCCATCCCTGGACGTCGCATGAAATGCTGCCTAAAGCTTGTTTGCAAAAATACAGCAGGATGACTCCAAACTCTCACAGAGAAAGAGGGCACATAGGAGGTGTGAAAGGAAAAGTCGAGTGAGAACACCAGAGAGAGGGAGCAAAGAATAGTATCACCACTGCTGCAGAGCAAACAACTCATCACCTTGTTTTGCCTTATGCTTCCCTTTTTTTGCACCTAGGTAACAAAATGTGTGAAGCACTTTTTTAAATGTTTGGCGATTAAGAAGCACAGTGGAAACTTACTTAAAAACATGACACATTCAAATATTTGAATGTATATGTAATCAAATATTACATATAAAGAGAAATTTTGGATAACAGCTATGTGGCACACTGCCACCCTTTTTGCCTTGGCCATATTTTGTATTCTCTGAAAAAAATCTGTTTTAGAAAATACATGACTATGTTTGCTATCTGGTGTAAAAAGCAATTTCACATGATTTCTAGCCAATAGACAAAGCCTAGATTGGATTTCAAAAGTAAGCCAATTCAGATGTGCATGATACATTAATACATGTGAGTTTAGAGAAGTGGTTTGTTTAGCACAATATACGTTTACCCATAACCAGTATACACAGATTTGAGTTATATTTATTTCCTAACTACAGGGACATTCTCCTTGGAGCAACTTTGATTACTTGTCATTGTGAACACACCACAGCACAGCACACAGTACACCACAACGAAATGTGATCTCAGCATTTGACCCATCTGTGAAGGGGCAGTGGGCAGCGTCCAGGGAGCAGTGCTTGGGGAGTATCTCAGTGATAAATTTACTGGTCTGGGATTTGAAGCGGTGACCTACTGATCGCTGGGCTAATACCCTAACTGTTACGCCACCATCTGCCTCAAAACTTGGGTTTAACTTGGTACTTGCTTAGGGGCCCAAACAAGGGTTTTTGGGATTCAAATCCCCAATCTTATGATCAACAACACAATGTTTTAGTCACTTAGACACAACCACCTCAACTTCTGCACTTGGGATCTATTCTAACACATAATTATTAGTACTACATGCTGTCATGGGGTGTGCGGTTGCAGTGAGGAGAAGGGAAGGGAATGAGGACACTGTTGCAGGCAAGTGAAGAGGGTTTATTGTGGGACAGGTAACACAAAGGGGAAAAATAGGTACAAAACACACAAAGCCAAAAACAAAGTATCAAAGGAAAGGTGAGGCCCGTGCTCCCAGTTGTAGCCGTTGGGGGTAATGGAGCAGAACCTCCCCGAGTAGACCAGAACAAGCGTAGTCCTCACGCTTGAAGACTCGGGAGGCAACCGAACAATGGCCCAGACTCTGTAGCCTCCAAGGCCGTCTGGGGAAAGCACACCGGGAGTCACGAGCCTGGGGAGGAAACACAGGAGAGGGGCGTGAGGGAGAGGAGACCAAAAAGAGAACAAAAACCAAACCAGAATCAAACGGGGTCCAATGTCCAAACGGGGAAAAGAAGGGTCCAGGGTCCAAAATGAAGGGAAGAGCAGGAAGGGTCCCGGACCTCTAAAACACGACAGGAACAACCACACACAAAGTATGAGGGAGACAGACTCAGAGACACTTGGGTTAAACTGCCTGAAATAAGACCACAGAACTCAACAAACGAGTGCTCTCACCAATACCAGAACTCAAGGCAGAACGAGACACAGCTGAACTCAATAATAAGCGAGGGGGTGTTCTACACAGATCCTAACCTACTAGGTAGGGAAAACGCAGTGCAAACAACATACCAGGAAGTAGGGTGCGCTCTAAACAGAGAGTGAACTACTCGGGAGGGCACCCGAAGTGTGGACTCAAAACCCAGAAGTGAGGAGCAAGCTAACACAGAAAGCTAAGGCTAATCCGAAGAGACATGAGGAGCAAACACACACACACACACCACAGACACACCACACCGGAAATGAACCCAGAGAGGTAGACACAACAAACAGATACTCATCTGAGCTCACTGTGGCACAATCCCGTCTAAGCTGGGCGGGACCGTGACACATGCATACTGTGCCTTTTCCTCCTTTGAGCCTTGTCTGACCTCTGTAGTTTATTATCTGCCTTGTGTTAGACCATTTGTGTAGCATTTTTGGACATCTGACCCAGTTCTGTCTATGACCACTTCTATGTTCATTCCTTTGTTGTATTGGTCTTAAATTGTTTGCTGTTACTGAATCTTTCCTTGCACCCTTTAACCCTTGGCTTTTTTATATGTTAACTACAGTTTGGACTTATTATCCACTAACTAGGGTAATGCCAAGGCATAGAACCTAATATTATAATGTTACAACACTGTACACAAAAATTGTTCCTCAAAAAACCTAAGACACTGAGTCAAAGCCACTCTCAGCAATTATTCACCTGATTCATTATTCTCTGTGAGTGACTATTTTCTAGTCCTTTTAACCAAAACCAGCTTGTGTAATTGCAATTAGGGTTTAAATGCTAAATGGAAAAACTACTTCTTTGTCATTATCATTTTTGTCACTTGAGTTTATATATTATCACTCATTACTCAATCATTGCTGTTTTATTAATAGACAGCCTGTATATAATTTTTCATATAGAAATTGTTACATATAACTAATACACTTTTATTGTAAAAAAACAATTCCAAGACCATAATAGATCATAATCTAGTTTAAAGCCTATATTTTATATTCTATTTATATATTGTTTATTCTATGTGTCTTATTTGTTCTTTATTCCTTGTTCTTTGTTGTTTGCACTGTGAAAGCTGGAGCCACGTCATCTTGTCTGTCTGTATACTTGTACAGTATATAGCAGAGTTGACAAAGTTTACTTTGACTTTGACTCAAACTCGATTGAACAAATGTTTTCCAATTACCAAAAATACTCTATTTTTTTCTCAGCATGTACCTACACTCATTCTAAAACTGTTACTCTGATACTAACACAGGCAGATCAGTATTTTGTTCTAATCTTTTAAGTGGGGACAGATCATATGGCAGCCCATAAGAATGAAATGCTTTTTATACCTTAAAAAGCTGTCCCTTAATATCACCAACATGAACTGGGATGGTTGGGGTTGGGGCAATAAAGTTCAGGGAAATTAACAGCCTGTAGACTGAGATTCTGGGGTTTGGGCAGAGATCTGATTCTGAGATTTGTGAGTAGATCTAATCTCTTTCTCCATAGTGGATTTAGATTTATTTGGGTCTGTTTGGCACTGGCATTTTCTAGTTGGTTCAAGTCTCCAGTGAAACATCAGCAAAACAGAATTTTGTTTCTGTGTGTGTTAGTGGGAAGGGGTAGAAAGAAGTCCATGTTTCATCATTCTGAGTCACAGGAATGCTTTTTCTTGAAATAAACTCCCTCTGCAAACTTATCTAATCTACCTGCTGGGTCTGAAGTCATGAGCTAAAATGAAGGGAGAATGAACCAAATAATGTGGTTAATGAATTCCACCCTTCCTTTTCTGAAAGAAGAGAGTGAAAATTGGTTTGATTTGCCTTTGTTTATGCAGTTTAAGGGGACTGACACTGTGAGTTACTAAATGTCACAACCAGAAAAGGCAGAACAAAACAAAACAAAAAAGCAAAACACATACATACACTTTATGGGCACAATAATGCTCTTATTAATTACTTTAGAATCAGTGGGGTTTTTTTGCACTTTATAAGATGCCTTATAAAAACTTATAAAAAATATCTCAGCAAGCTTGTTAAGGCACATAAAGAACCATTTTGCGTGTATAACAAGAGATGGCAACCATTTCAGATGTTTTTAGTGTCAACAAACTTAGCAAACTATTTAGACTTAAAGATACTGTTTTTTATTTTTTTTAATAGACTGTCTATTTAGAATTTCCATATTGAACTGCTGCAGAACTTATTCACATTCAATGCAAAAAGACAATCCCAGCACCATAATTGTAGTTTGAATGCTGCATTTAACTTAAAGTCTCTTTTTCTACTTCTAGTTTAAAGTTTTATATTTTATAGTCTATTTATATATGCTATTTATACATGCTGTCTCATCTCTCTGTATACTTGTATATAGCAGAGATGACAATAAAGTTTACTTTGACTTTGGAACTCAGCTTGACCAGTGTTAAATATAATAGCATAAATAAATCATCTTAAAATCTTTTTGTTTATTTATTGCAAATTAGCAATTTACCTATGCATGCATAATAACTCATAGACTACATACTAGTATAAAAAACAAGCAAATAAAACATGATTAAATCAGTGTTCAGAAGCCTTGTAATTTTAAATAACTGCATTGTTTTTGTAATGGGACTAATTGGATAGCACAGCTGAAATAATTAGGAAAGTTTGATTACTTTTCTAGAAGCACATTAACACCTTAGAGTGCTGGAGGCGGTTTCTTTATTAGACAACTTTCTCATCATCTTCTATACTATTCTCAGTGCTGTGCCACCTGGTCCCAGTGTTTTTATAGAAATTATTATTCGTAACGTTGTTGGACAAATTAAACAAATTGTGCAGATACAAGTAAAAGATTTAAACCTCACATTCATGAACTGTGTTTTACTGAGTTTCTATATATTTTTTTACTGAAAATATATGTGACCTCCTTGAGTGCAGTTCGTCCGGCCACCAGGTGAAATAAGGCACATTCAGTGGTAGAGGATATTCTACATTCTACATCTTGTCCAAAACAAGATGTAGAATGTCTAAAACAAGATGTAGAGGACATTCTACATCTTGTTTTGGACATTTTCTTTTTATTGTTTAGTCTTGTACTTTGCATATTAATTCCATTGTATATTGAGCTTTTTACTGATTTAACTGTTGTACTAATTTTTGAGTGTGACTTTTGCCTATATTACTGTCCACTATGCAATGAAGTAGGGCCCAATGGGTCTTATATTTATGTTTTTGTATACCTTTGGTCTGAATAATTTCTGACTCACACATGATCTTATAAAATGCTTCTTGTAGTTGAGTCTGTGTAATTGTGTTAAAGGATATACCAATTGTAAGGAACTTATTTGTACCTACCAGATCTAGACTAGCACTTCTCAACCCTGATCCTCACAGCAGAGTTTCATGCTGAGCAGTGATGAGGAGAAAGTCTTGCAGCCCTTTAGTCATCTCATTTTGTTCCAGCCATCGTATCATCATGTCCACCCTACGGGAAAAAAGCGAGGACTTTTCCAATGATTTTTTTGGGGCAGTGGCAGGTGTAAAGTTGGGTTAGTATAAAGTGCAGTGCTGTGGCAAATGTTTATTATTTCATAATCATTAAATTCATGACTTACTGGGGAGGATTCTAGTGTTTTAATACCACTGTTCTTTAAGCTATATAAACAATATTCTGTGTCTTTTTGTGACTCCCAGACAGGTGAATGAAGCTGTTGAATAAAGCGAATCTTTTAGTTCTGTTCAGTCTCTAAAATATATGCAAGTGAGTTCAGATCATTTACAGCATTTATCAGCTACTCGTCTTTGGAGTGACATCCATTTCGTAATTACAAGGACGTCTCCCAGGAGCACACTGGGGTTATGGTCTTGCTTAGGGGCTCAGTGGTGGTACTGCTTGAGACAAACTCCAAACCATGACCTCTTAGTCCAGAGCTGAGTTATTGTGATGTCTCGTTTTTCCAAACCTAACCCATGCTATCTGTAAAAGCTGGCATTTACATTTATTTACAGCCTTTTCCAGGAAGACAGTCTACACAGAGCAGCTTGGGTTTAAGGGCCTTGCTCAGGAGTCCAACAAGTTCCTCTCTAGGTTAAACGTGTATTACAGCTAGTGATCTGTCCCACATCACAAAGTTACACTTTAACTGTTAGAAAGAAACATAGATCTCAACTTCTTCCACTGCTCCCTGTACTTTGACCCTCAGACCCTAGCTAATAAAATAAAGGGATAACAGATCTGCACCCTGCAGCTCAGCCTGATGTGTTTCTGAGGGCTGAAGTGCTTAAGGTCTTGTTAAGCTCCTGACAGGCTAATGTTCAGAAAGCTGTCAGAAACCCCACTGACGGCCAGATGCATTTCAGTTCTTCGTGCTTAACAATGACCCCATCTGCGGATATGGATGAGTTGTTTGTGCTGAGGAAATATCATTATTCTTTTTGGGGGCTGTATGTTTCAACCTCTATGTTTGAGTGATTTACAAGTGTTTGCCCCCAAAGCAAAGAAGGTTGTGTACATCAAACTTCACTGATAAGAGCATCTTCAGTTTACAGAAAGCAAACTTTTAAAACTACATTTTGTCTTATAAAGAAACATTTGCCCCCCCTCCTTACCAGAAACATTAAAACCTGAGATTGCAGAACAACCGACGATCAAAATAACCTCACTGTGGATTGTTAGAATCAAACCTTGTGCTTAAACCAGTGACTGATTAAAAAGAGAAACCTTGAGGGACACAAGCCACTGCTTAAGTGCCTATAAATGTGCTTAGTTAAGAATTCTGCTCTTGTCTGCTGCTGTCATCTGAAAAAAGGCATTTGAGATACATGTATTTTTTATTTTTTATTTTTACCTCAAATCAGTGGAAGCATCGATTTCTCGCCTGAATGGGCTTTTCCTGTTATCTCAAGGTATCAGGAATGAGGAGATAAAGCCGTGGGCCTTGACAGCGGGCTCAGGACAGATACGCTCTTTGCACACTATCGATAAGAACGCTTTTGCTGACGTGAGAAGTGATGAATAAAGATTAGACCGATATATCTGATGCCATTAACACCAGACGGTTTAAGGTAGAATAGATGAAAAAGCAGAAATTAATCACGTTTCTGTATAAGTTCACTCTTTATGTTTACTCTCTGTTTCTTTCTCTCCACTATATATGATAGAGTTATGAAAGATTTCAAATAACTCAATTGAACTTATGAACTGACTAAAGTTTTATTTTTTAATTATTGTCATTTTTTACATTTAGATTACTTGCAATTAAGTTTAATATTAAAATTAAGAATTTTAGTTTGTTAGTATTTTTCATATTTTTAATATTTTACTTTGTCTTTTATACACACAGCTGAATTTGAGTTCATTTAAATTTTTTAAGTAAGCCCATGCTAGATGACACCTCTTCTTTCTGGCATGATCACACAACATTTGAGTTTAGACACAATGTACTTTTCCCTGCTGGCATTTATGTAGCACATTTCCCATTACTCCAGCCTGATTTGGTTTTCTTGCTTGGTGGGTTTTTGTGCTCGCCTTGTCAATAAACGCAGGCAGGAGTCTGCCCTCCCACCCTCTCCTCTGTCTGACAAGCCCTGACCTCGAATGACACCCGTGACTGTTGGATATGCCAGTATTGTGAAATCCAATAATACTTAAATCAGTTTATGGTTGCCAAGGGAGACTGGAGAATGTTCTCATCTGACAGTTTGGAATAGAGAGACAGGGTGAAAAACGAAATAGGAAAAGTTTAAGAACTCCAAGAAATGGGGGAAAAGCTGTTATAACAAGTTGGGTAAAAATGCTTCAGGCTTGTTAGCTGGACTGGATTGTGTATTGAGGAACTTCTGTGAAACAACTGATGATTCACCTTCTCCTAAAATACATTTTGCCTGTCCTTTGGAGATACTTACTTTGTTGACTACTGTGAGAGGCGTTTATCCTTGATGTGAAGACACTTGTATTACAAAATTCACTCCATTTAATGGCATAAGTTTGGTGCCCTAATGTTGAGCATGCAGTATGTTTGCTGCTGTCATGCACTGGGTAAGTTGCGGACCCAATTTAGAGAGGGAAAAGGAGAGACTTTTCGGGATGAAATTGTCACTTCTTGACAGAATATTTTTTCTAGTAATTCCATTACAAGCATTGCATGCTGATAATCTGCTGAGTCATAAATCTCCTTAATCATTATTTACTTCCTAGTAAAAAAACAACAACCCACCAGGTGAGTCTCACCATTATTATTATTGGGTAAATATAACTGAGCAAGCCACTGATAAATGCTTGACCCAGTGTAGACCCATATCACTTATACCAACATAAGCTATGTTTCAAAAACCCTTCAACCTTGTTCCTAGCTCCTACTAGCTCCTACTGAGACTAGAATAAGTCTCAGTCTAGTGCTCCAAAATCTTCCTCCTATTCTTTATTGGCCTCCAGTACAATGTTAGATTGCCTGCTGGAGAGTGGAGAGTTCCAAAGGGCAGCACTATTTTACAGCACAGTCTCCCTGTCACCTTACTGGAGCACTGGGATCCACACGGAACCACAGAATGGTCCCTTGTTGGCCCTGAGTTACGTTTTCTACCAAGGGTTAATGTGAAGCTTAAAGGTCATCCTCATGTGTTTTAGCTGACAGATAGTATGGCTCTGAATGTGCTAACAGTAACAGTCGTTAGTAAAACAGACACCTGGTATTAATGAAGCTGATGGGCAGCATCAATGCCTGGCCACCCTCAGGCTGGACAACCTGCATGATGTCAGCTACACATGCACATGCAAAGATAGAAACAAATGCCTTTCCACTGCAGCTAACCCAAGGTTAATGTGCTTTGATGGGAATGAGTTATGAGGTTGGACGGAGAGGACATTGCCTCTGTGTTCTCTCCCCTGTTGAGCATTACCAAAAGTAGCTTTATGGTCTCTGATGAGTCTTTAGGGTATAAATGAGATGTATAGATTTTATGAAAAGGTGACATTTTCTTCTGTAGAGCCCCTGGAAACTTTGACTTTGCATTTAAACCAGATCAGACATACACTACCAGTCAAAAGTCTGGACACACCTTCCCATTCAATGTTTTATTCTTTATTATCATGACTATTTACATTGTAGATACTCACTGAAGGCACTATGAATGAACACATATGAAATTATGTAGTAAATAAAAAGTGTGAAATAACCCAAAACATGTTTTATATCTTAGATTCTTGCAAATAACCACCCTTTACTTTGATCACTGCTTTGCATACTCTTGGCATTCTCTCGATGATCTTCATGAAGTAGTCACCTGAAATGGTTTTCCAACAGTCTTGAAGGAGTTCCCAGAGATGCTGAGCACTTGTTGGCCCTTTTGCCTTCACTCTGCGGTCCATCTCATCCCAAACCATCTGGCGCAGCACTCCATCACTCTCTTTCTGCGTCATATAGCCTTTACACAGTTCATTCATAGTTTTGATGGCTTTAGTGAGAATCACATGTAAATCACATATAAAACATGTTTTGGGTTATTTCACACTTTTTGTTTACTACATAATTCCATATGTGTTCATTCATAGTGCCTTCAGTGAGAATCTACAATGTAAATAGTAATGAAAATAAAGAAAAAACATTGAATGGGAAGGTGTGTCCAAACTTTTGACTGGTAGTGTCCATGCATATGTAAACTAGATTAACTGGCAGAGACAGTAATTTAATGCTTATTAAAATGGCAAAGCAATTAAAGATTTAATTGAAACATTTGTTAACAATGGGCTAATTTAATGAAACTTAAATGTGCTAAACACTCTCAAGCAATAATCAATGATTTAAATTTATGCAGTGTCTTAGATTATCTTGTTACATGGACTTCCAAGCAAACTTTTAAACCCACCAGGGATTTGAAGCCATCATTCTGGTTATTAAAACAAAAATTCAGCTTCCAAAGATCCAAGAACAGACATTTACATGCCAGTACACTGACTGTCTCTCAGCTTTAGTTTGTGAAGGAACAGTAAAGACTCAAGTAAAGAGTCAAGACTTGGACATTGTGAAGGAACAAGAGAATCCAGAGAGTCAAGGCTTGTGGAGTCTTTAGCAGTCAGGGTTCCAGAATCCAGTAGAGCCAGGAGAAAAATGTAATGAAGACAGCAGGACAAACCTGCACTTTTAGATAAACAACAGTTATTACCTCCAAAAGTCAAGCCCGTAGTTTATGTCTTAAGTCTGGAGATGGTACAGTTAATGGCACTCATTAGATGGCACTGACCATCACTAGATCATTGCAATCCATGTTAGCCACAGAGATTGAGAACCTGCTGGACCTATAAACATGTTTGGTCAGCAAACCAAGTTTGCCCTTATAGGACCTGCTTGTGTCTACTGAGCTTTATGTGATTTAACTCATATAAACTGCAGGATGCAAACATACCAGGTAGTATTTTGTGTATGTCATTTTCTGTATTTTGTAAATATAGTCAGATACTACATTTGCAGTCTCATTATAGTCAATGTCATCCTTGTTTTCTAGTCTGGTGACCCCCAAATCAGCGAGAGGTATGATAGAAGTCTTTCCATTCAAGGGTCTCTTTATTTTTTCAAATCGTGACACTGCCTCATTTCTGATTCAGTACATTTCACGTCGTTGGGGAAAATGTGATGAATAAAACAAGACTTCATTACAATTCAAGATCAGAACGCTAGGAGAGAGAAGGCAGAAGTCTGTATTGCAACGTCCTGATGTGTATCTTTTTTTCCCATCACTCTGACAGGCTTTTAGGACCTGCCTAAATGTTGGGATTTAAAAAAAAAATCTTAAAATATAAATGCTCAAGAAGTCTGGGTTTCATTAGAGCTAAGCCTGTGATAATCCTATTCAGAAGGTGAGAGGGTCAGACAAGCCCTCTTGACCCTCCTGACCTTCTGCCAGAGCTTTAGAGGTGAGGCTGTTATTTCTTGAGAGGTTTAGCTCATTCTCTAGTTGGTAGCTTTTAGCGATACTAGGTAGCTTTTAGCAATGTTGAGAATTGGTAATGCTCAGAGCATGGACACATGGTGACAGAAATCTTAAGTGTTGGGGGGTTATACAAATGTGTGAAAAGCCTTTCAACGCTGTGTGAACAAATAGAACATGGGGGACATGTTTGGACAAAATGACTTGGCAAGATCTATGTCTCACACTGATGGAAGTAAGAGATCAGACAAGGACATTATGTACTTTTTGACTGAGAGTGCTCCACTCTGTGCAGTGAAGGGCTCTTAAGAGATTATATTAAAGGCCAGAGAGTGAGGAACCCATTTTCATCGAACACTCTTCCTAAAGCTTTTGATTTGCCTGTACAGAGGAGTGTAGCTGGTGGCCAGTGGAGCACCGAATATGCCCTTTTGCTAGCGTCACTACACGTTTCATGTCCCGTGAACAGCTTTCAAATAGTCCTCTGAGATTTCATCTTCTGTAATTGGCAAATTGATCCCCAAGACAGGATCTTACATTAAATCCACAGAGGAAAATACCCATATACTGAGCGCACATGTACTAAAATCATAACATGGCATCACTTTTGCCAAAACTTGGGATATTTCAAGTGTGATAAGTCCTTAAATAATAAAGACTTGTTTCATTTGTGACCAGCTTACTGAAGGTTTCCTTTTAGATTTCTTTAGGTTGGTTTGACCCCTCCTTCACTGCACATTACAAGTGCTTTATTTTTAGACTATATATTGCTCATCTTATGAGACATAACTAACGCAATGCAATGGTGACGTAAAAATCTTCTTCTTCTTTCTCTTTCCGCTTTTCCCTTCAGGGGTCACCACAGCGAATCATCTGTCTCCATTTAGTCCTATCTTCTGCATCCTCTACCCTCACACCAACTAACTTCATGTCCTCTTTCACCGCATCCATACATATCCTTTTTGGTCTTCCTCTCAGCCTCCTGCCTGGTGGCTCCAACCTTAGCATCCTTCTACCTATGTAATCATTGTCTCTCCTCTGGACATGTCCAAACCATCTCAGTCTGGCCTCTCTGACTTTATCTCCAAAACATCTGACATGAGCTGCCCCTTTGATGTACTCATTCCTGATCCTATCCATCCTCGTCACTCCCAAAGAAAACCTCAACATCTTCAGCTCTGCAACCTCCAGTTCTGCCTCCTGTCTTTTCCTCATTGGCATCATCTCCAAACCATACAACATGGCTGGTCTCACTACTGTCTTGTACACCTTTCCTTTCATTCTTGCTGAAATCATTTTACCACACATCACACCTGACACTTTTCTCCACCCATTCCAACCTGCTTGCACATGCTTCTTCACCTCTTTTCCACTCTCTCCGTTGCTTTGGACCATAGACCCTAAGTACTTAAAGTCCTCTACCTTCTTTACTTCTACTCCCTGTAACTTCACTGTTCCACTTGAGCCCCTCTCATTTACACAGATGTATTCTGTCTTGCTGCGACAAATCTTGATTCCTCTCTTTTCCAGTACATATCTCCACCTGTCTAGCCTTTCCTCTACCTGCGCCCTGCTCTCACTGCAGATCACAATGTCATCTGCAAACATCATAGTCCATGGAGACTCCTGTCTAACATCATCTGTCAGCCTGTCCATCACCAAAGCAAACAAGAAGGGACTTAGAGCCGATCCTTGATGCAGTCCCACCTCCACCTTGAACTCCTTTGTCACTCCTACAGCACACCTCACTGCTGTCTCACAGCTCTCATACATGTTCTGCACTACTCTAACATACTTCTCTGCCACTCCAGACCTCATCATGCAATACCACAGCTCCTCTCTTGGCACCCTGTCATATTCTTTCTCTAAATCTACAAAGACACAATGCAGCTCCCTCTGACCTTCTCTGTACTTCCCCATGAGCATCCTTAGAGCAAAAATAGCATCTGTAGTACTCTTTCTTGGCATGAAACCGTACTGCTACTCACAAATGCTCACTTCTGATCTAAGCCTAGCTTCCACCACTCTATCCCAAAGCTTCATTGTATGACTCATTAGCTTTATTCCTCTGTAGTCGCCACAATTCTGTACGGTTTCCTTGTTCTTAAAAATTGGCACCAGAACACTTTTCCTCCATTCCTCAGGCATCTTCTCACTCGTCAAGATCTTGTTGAACAACCTAGTCAAGAACTCTACTGCCACCTCTCCTAGACACTTCCATACCTCCACAGGTATGTCATCAGGGCCAACTGCCTTTCTTCTCTTCATCCTCTTCAAAGCTTTCCTCACTTCATCCTTACTAATCTCAGCTACTTCCTGATCCACAACAGTCACCTCTTCTACTCTACTCTCTCTCTCATTTTCCTCATTCATCAGCTAAGTACTCTTTCCATCTTCTCATCACACAATTGGCACCTGTCAGTACATTTCGATCCCTATCCTTAATCACCCTAACCTGCTGCACATCCTTTCCATCTCTATCTCTCTGCCTCGACAACCTGTACAAATCATTCTCTCCCTCCTTACTGTCCAACCTAGCATACAGGTCATCATACGCCCTTTGTTTGGCCTTTGCCACCTCTACCTTCACCATATGCTGCATCTCCCTGTACTCCTGTCTACTCTCCTCAGTCCTCTCAGTGTCCTACTTCTTCTTAGCTAACTTCTTTCTCTGTATATGCTCCTGGACTTTTTCGTTCCACCACCAAGTCTCCTTATCTACTTTACTCCTTCCAGATGTCACACCAAGTACCCTCCTACCTGTCTCCCTAATTAGCTGTATCTGTCCAATCATCTGGGAGCACCTTCTGGCCACCAAGAGCCTGTCTCAACTCCTCCCTGAACACCTTGCAACACTCTTCTTTTTTCAGTTTCCACCACCTGGTCCTCTGCTCCACCTCTTTTCTCTTCATCTTCCTCACCATCAGTTTCATCCTACAGACCACCATCCTATGCTGTCTCGCTACACTCTCACCTACCACTATCTTGCAGTCACTAATCTCCTTCAAATTACAACATCTACATAAGATGTAGTCCACCTGTGTGTTCCTCCCTCCACTCTTATAAGTCACCCTATGTTCCTGCCTCTTCTGGAAGAAGAGGCATTTCCATCCTTTTCGCAAAGTCTGCCACCATCTGTCCCTCTTCGTTCCTATCCTGGATACCAAACCTACCAATCACTTCCTCATCACCTCTGTTCCCTTTACCAACATGTCCGTTAAAGTCTGCACCAATTACCACTCTCTGAACTCTGGCGATACGCTGCATCAAACCATCTAGCTCACTTCAGAAATTCTGCTTCTCTTCTAGCTCACATCCTACCTGTGGGGCATAACCACTAACAACATTGATCATTATTCCTTCAACTTCAAGCTTCAGACTCATCAGCCTATCTGACACTCTTTTCACTTCCAGAACGTTCCTAACAAACTCCTCCTTCGGGATAACTCCTACTCCATTTCTCTTTCCATCTACACCATGGTAGAACAACTTAAACCCTTCTCCTAAGCTTCTAACCTTGCTACCTTTCCACCTGGTCTCCTGAACACATAGTATATCCACCTTCCTTCTCTGCATCATGTTCACCAGCTCTCTAGCTTTACCTGTCATAGTTCCAATATTCAATGTCTCTACTTTCAGTTCCACACTCTTGCCTTTCCTCTTCTCTCTGCCTATGCACACACCTTCCTCCTCTCCTCCATCGACCAACAGTAGCCCAATTTCCACCGGCACCCTGTAGGTCAACAGCACCGGCGGCGGTCGTTGTTAACCCGGGCCTCGACCGATCCGGTATGAAATCCCTGTTTGTGATTCACATATTTGATTTGGCTTAGGTTTTACATTGGATGCCCTTCCTGACACAACCCTCTGCATTTATCCGGACTTGGGACTGGCACAAGGAATCACTGGCTTGTGACCTCTTATGGTTGCACTGACGTAAAAATACAATCTGATATCATTACATACATTATATACTGATTGTGATTGTGTTAATAAATTCATTCTATTTGCTCCTGAATTCATTTACTGTTGCCACATTCATGTATTTTGGTGGGTTATTTGTCATAATGATTAAAAATCTCATAAATTAATAACTAAATTAATAAGGGTTAGCTCAACTGTAATTTTACCAATACTGAGTTTGCCAAGTGACTAAAATATTTCCTAATATTTGCTTAGAAGTTTTCATAAAACCAGTGTGGCCATTTTTACTCACTATATAAGAAATACATCAAACATCTACAGAAATAGACGGTTGTAGATTTATTTGAGCACAGCAAACAAAATGTGAGAACTTCCTCAAGGCCAAGAATAAAAGGGGCTATAAATTGAGATACTTGTTTGATTGTTTGGGACAGTTTTGTTGACTGGGCTAATCAAGACCTTGCTACATAATATGAATTAATCTTGTCAGAAAGCCACTTTCTCAGGTATCCATGAATGTCCAAGATTTGACACATTGGCTGTGGTGTTGTTAGTAGTTTGTGTTTGTCACAGTATTTCATAGCTGAGTGGCACCTGGTGATGGTTAGTGCTTTATTCATTTTACATATGAACAGTGCAGACATATTAAATATATTTTGATGGTACTAGTAAAGATTAATCATTACAAGAGATACTTGACTCAAATTCTTTAATTTGCTTGTTTAAAAAATGTAATCAACTCCCAAAAATAATGATGACCAGACCGGATTATGGGCTGTTGACACATCCATAATATTTTAAATAATGTAATTTTGTAGGTTGTACTGTAATGCTGTATTGTGGGTCATAGCTGTTATAAATAACTGCATTTAGTAAGAATATATTTCTTTCCACTTCCATTTTCAACACTGCCATCTATTGAGCATTGTACTGTTTCTCCATTTCCATAACTCTCTCTCTCTCTCTCTCTCTCTCTCAGAAAGAAACAACATGATTCACTGTGGATACATGTTTTGCAAATTATCATGAACTGACATTCTAAGCTCTGTCCACAGGATGTATTGAGCTCATTAGCAGTGGGCAAAGCAAGTTTTCTCTTTATTCAGAATAATTGTGGCTACTTCAGTGTGTTATCAGTCACCCCTGATGCCGAACCTCACCCCGACAGAGAACAAACAAACAAAAACAAAGGACGGAGTCGCAAACGCAGCATGACCGATATGAACATGTCACAAACTCACTCTGCATGTTTGACCTCTCAAACAAAGGTGCCCCCAGAGTCAGGCCTCTGTCGCATTTTATGCGCTACTGCCAAAACAGCGAGCTTCGTTAGCCCCTAATCTCATCGGAATCGGGCAGATGAACGGGGAACAAAGCGGCGCATGGCTGGCCGGTGTGTTACAGACAAACACGGTTGCCGGCCACAGGCCTACGCTTCGTTTTCCACCAGTCAGCAAAAGTGACTGGCTTTATTATAAAGGTGTTAAAGCTGTTACAGGCTAGCCATTCATCATCCAGCCCTCACTAATGCTTATGACTCTCCCAAAACCCACAGCCCTATCCGTTTGCTATTTGCCCCTATTCTGCCCAACATTTCACTCGTTGTCTCTCATAGTTCTCTGACAGCTCTACTGTACATTTGCTCTTTATAGGACATTTACACTATGGAATCGTCTATAATAACGTGGAGTTTGAACAGCATAATGGATGGAGGAGGTGTGAAATGATGAATGCTGAGTGTATTGTGTTGCACAGAAGAGGTTGGAGCCCGTTTAGCATTTATTCAAGCTTTGTTACTCCCCACAGAGTCTTTATTTAATGTTGGTGTGTGAGGATATTCTCATGGCCGATGAAGCCCTCTCAGTCTTTCATGGGTTACCGTCTATTTTCTCTGCCTATGGTAATGAACTACAAAGCAAAATCCTCAGAGCTTACTTATCACCAATAGGATTCACACCTGTAAGTCCAACTAGACTTATTGAAAGGCTGTAGGTGTTAATTCCTCATTAGGGTTTTACTGTTCCATTTAGAATGAGACTAAAACACACCTACGAAAATAAATAAATACACTTGGAAATCCACAGCGATAATCATGTAGCTTGGCTTTGCGAGTGAGTGATTGTAAAACTTCAGTGCAGTTACTTTATTAACTTCATTGATTCATGTGTCCGTTCAGGGCTGTTTCTATTTGTCTTGTAAATGAGACTTGGAGGATAAACTCTTTCAGCATTAGGGATGGAGGGATGGCGTTTATTGGGCAGTCTGTAAGATTGATTAAGATAATGAGCAACATCACCACGTAAGGAGGAGCCATGCAAAGCTGGCCTTCTAAATGACTCTTATTAATTCAGATTCCTTTCCTACTTTTTCATAGTGTGTGTGTGTGTGTTTGGGTGTGTTTTTGTATGTGTATGAGATATGAAATATATATGTATGTTTCAGAAGTGTTTGTGTAGCAAAGAATCCTTCATTTTCATTAATTAAATTACATATATATTGCGATATTGTTAACATTTAACTTTAAAATACAATGTAAATTTGAGAGTATCCTATAAAAATGCTTATATATTTCATCCATGTCTTGGCCCATAACTTTACGGTGAGGTAGCACCATGGGGAGGCTGCTTTTTGAATTTTGACTCCTCTCAAAGTTTTAACTTCATGCTGAGTTTTTCCTGGCTGCTGTTGTCCTTGTCTTGCTTTTAAGGAGTCTTGATATAAATTCCAACAAAACTGCTGTATGACAAACTTTATTGTATAACACACCATACGAGTGCAATTACACTGTGCTGAACTTAGAGCATAATTCTTTCATCCTTCACCTTGCATGAACTTGTTACCGGGGATCTTTGTAGAAAGAAGTACATCTGTTATGACTGTTTCTCTTTCAGACCCTTCTCTTTTTATATCCCCACTTCCCCTGCATTGCTGTAGTTTGAGTGTCTCACCACTGAACACTGCAGTATAAACACAGTAAGATTATTAAATGCAGGAAAGTTATGAGACTTCAGTACTTTTTGCACGAAGTTACAGGAACACCACAGGACACACAACACCAATGAGAACTTTTTGCAGGGAGCAGCAACTTTTTATAAGAACTAGGAACATTTGCCATTTGCCACTGTGGGCAATCAGTCTAGTTTCATGGTAATAGGTAACTCCTGACAATTTTTCAGTCTGTTCTGAGATACTTGATCAAAAGTACTAATTTACCTAATATCAATGGTATTAACTTTTACTATAGTGATCATCAAAAAAACTTTTTCTTTTGTTAATGTCCCAAAATACTGTTGCAAATTGTAGCAAGCATGTATTTGTCCATAGAAATGCAGTGGAATAAAAAGTACATTGCATGTATTGTAATCAAATGTAATCAATTATACTCGTTCAGTGTATGGTAGTTGAGTTATTACTCAAGTACTCTCACAAAGTACAGTTACTCAAACCTTTATGAATTTTCAGTCACCTGTTAATCATCCTTCTCACTTGTAATCACTGTTGTTTTTGTCTGTACTGTCCACTATTTTATGGAAGATCTGGCCATTCTCAGCACAGCGGTGATCCTGATATATAAATATGCATTGTGTCATAATGAATGCACCAAGCAAGGCAATATTGTTGCCAATTTTGCAATGAGAGAGGTCCATCACCCATTCAGTCAGTGCTACCCCTTAGCAAAAAGTAGTATACTTGAAGTTTATTTTATTAAGAATGCTTCAGTATAAGTATAGCAAGTATACTACGGACCATGTACCATGTACCTCGTAGTGTACTACAAAGTATACTAATTTAATAATTCTTCGGACTAAATTGGAACATTTTTAAGTTTATAAAAGTATACTTTAAGTATACTTTATAAGGTCATTTTAAGATTACAAAAGTATACTTTTAGACTTTAGTAGACTTTTCTTTATACTTATCTGTATAAGTCAGTATACTTCACTATACTATTCTTAAGTATATAAAATATAGCATATAAAAAGTAAACAAGTATACTGCCTCAGTTTTAGTATATAATAAGTATACTCGTAGTATACTTGAATAAACTACTTTTTGCTAAGGGACAACATATAATGAGTCAAAAGTTAAGGCGTGCTATTGCACCAGTTTGAAGATACATAAAGTCTTGAAGTCAGGCCACAAGTTGTGAGAGGCACAAAGTTAATGGCTTGAAGCAAATCTGGCAATACTGACTTGATTCTGTCTGGGATGGAAGATTGGTTTTGATGACCAGATCTGGATATACTGGGACAGACTGATTGGATGGATGTGAAACCACCACTGAGGCTAGCTGAGGTTGGACACAGTACGGCACAGATTTAGTACTAACGGAAGGTGCTACAGTGACATATTTACTGGCATTGGCATTTAATGAAACCAGATTCATATTGAAAACTCCTCACAACACTGTAATCCAACGCAGTTTGCCTCAATCGAGATGTTTTATGGGCTGCCCTCGTCAGCCTCCATAACAGGTGAAAAACATCTCGATTGAGGCAAACTGCGTCAAAGTTCTCGTGTCCTGTGATACACGGAGTGTCTGTAAATAACCAGAGCATCTTGTTATAGCGTTTTACTGTATATTTTCATAAATCAAATGACAACAGTAGATGAGCATAACATTTACATTGAATACGTTATCATACGATAGTTTGATCCATATGTTTACCCTGGACAGCTGCTGACAGAAAGCGGAGCTCTTTACAACAAACACTCTCCCTCTCGGTCGGCACTGACAAGCAGTTCCATACAGACACCATCGATTTTGCCCCACTCTCGCTACCTCACCTCTCTGATCCCCTTCATTTACATATGAAGTTCGAGTGCTGTCTTCCGTGTTGTCCTCCTGATTTACAGTGCGCTCAGGCTCGAACTGAAAAGGCTGAATGGAAGACGCGTTCATCTCGCTGTACTGTCACGCGAATTAGGCCGAGGACGGAGCAACCATGTGACGTTACTACCCAGAATGCATTGAAACATAAACAACAATGGCGGCCTACAAGTGAAAGAATTTTCTAAAACTTTTATTAAAAATTAAAAGATATAGAGTGTTTTTATATCACATTTACATAGCCGACACCAACGTTAATCTTCTGAGGCCAACATGTCTTACTAGTCGGGGATCCCTTTAAGAACACCAAACTGTATAATGACCTACACTCACACCTTGACTTTGGCCACATTGGAAAGTGACTGAAAATGATGAAGTTATGGCTGTTCACAGTAGACTTGACATAGCATTTCTTTACATTACTTTCTGATGAATCTTTGATAAGTGGACTTTAAGAGCATTAATGGAGTTAAATGTGCACAAACATTCTTGGTGTAAGCAGGGAAAGGGTACAGTTGTACTGTAGCTCCCATGTTTTAACCTGTAATGTTTTAACAGGTAACCTCTCTGATACAAACTCACAGTACTTCCACTTCATCTTCACAAGAACCTGCAAAGCAGAAAATGAGCAAACTATTAGCTCAAGCTGCAGTAACGTTAACCTGACTGACAAACAAATGTTGTCGGTAAATAACGAATCACTGTGTTAACACCCGACTAATATTACCGTGGTGTATTACAATAACGAGACGGCTGCACACGTTTAACAGTTTTACTGGAACAAGTGGCTCTCTATACAGGACAGGCAGCAGGTTCGCGCGGTCTGGCTCTTATATCCGGAACATGCACAATAACGTCACTTAAAGGTATGGTGAGCCTAAGAGCTCAATATACCACAATTACCACGATAGCCCTGCTAACGGCCGGGTCCTTTGCAAAGTTTGTTACATTAACAGTGTTGATATAAATGCAAAAATCAGCTCTGACACCAAGCACGGGTTAACCGCGATAGCCCGCTAACTTGCGGTTAGCATTAGCTACAAGCACATGCAATCACGCACGTTATTGTAAACACTGACTGAACCGACAGATAACCGTCTTCTTAAGACAAAGCTGAGGTTAGCGTTTAGCTGTCTGCACTGATTTTATGGGTCTATTACGTAAGATATAAAATTTCACACTCATCAGCTTTCTTCAAATTCCCGTCCAGACAAACTCCAGTGCTCACTCCTCAGCGCGGTGCGTGAACACAGGCCTCGAGATTTTTGAAAAGAGCCCCGCCCCCTCTGACAGTAACGTAACATGTTGAGTTATCTTTGCTAATCATGATTATTGCACTGCACAGTGTTGAAAAGTATTACAAACAGCTTATTCTGGTTTAATAATTAGACACTGTTTTTACAAAACACGAAAGAATAATTAATCATTACTAAATAGTTTATGTTGAAACAAAATCTGGGTTTACAGTGAAGAGTACATGTTGAGCTGGAGCTTGCTGCATTTATTTTCTATCTCATTTCGATTGAGCATTTCAGTTATGCCTTGATACAGGAACTAAAATGGGAAGAAAAGCTACTGCCCTATTTACAATTACTGTCTGAAATAAAGATTTGAGATGAAAGTTTAAGAGTAGAATTAACTTCTATTAGAATCTGTCACGCACACTAGGACCCAGAAGTGGTCAGTCGTAGTTCAGGAAGTATAAAAGGAGTCATTTTCTAGCGGCGCTTTACTCAGTCATTGAGTCAACCTGGCCCAACTCTGGTTCATTTCGGCTTCAGCTGTGAGTACTCCAGTTATTTGGTTCACCTTCTTGATTGAGTGTGTGTCTTATAGAACGCGGTTTCTTGTGGGAAATCTTGCTCTTAGTGTAGAGAGTTATTCTATCAACTCGCATGGCCATCCTACACACTCGCGCTTCAATCTGCGTTTGGGTTAAACACCACGCTACACAGGCTAACGGCTAACTGCTAACTGTTAGCATTTCTGCCAAATCCTTATCAGATCACTGACAGAATATTAGGTTTTTGATACAATTTTAGCCCAAAGATTAATGCAGAAGTATGGGTGCTCATCTGAAGCAAGATGAAAGACAGGATGATGGGATGGTGGACATATTGGGAGAATACTTAGCTTTTTTCCAACTGGATTTGAGCGATACTTTGAAATGTTAAATCTGCACCAATGCATTTCTCAGATTCAGTTATAAATAGAGCTTTCAGAACAGCAGCCTGGTGCTATAGAGCAAGCTCAAAAGCTCGTAATTGTTAAGCTTTATCGGCACAGTCCCAATCCTATGTCCCAGTAGCTGGCGTGTGTTTCCGGCATAATCCTTGGATATAGCAACGGACATTGGCAATTATACTGTTTAGCAAGAAGGTGTGAGTATGAAAATTGTTTAACATCAAAAATGTAGCGAATCCATTGTACATATGATTTGGGATATTTGAGAACCTCTAAAAAGCTAAAGCAAGTCTCCAGCACAGTCATGTTATCAGAATTGTGTGTGTGGATATATGTGTGTGGAAGACAAGCATGTAAAAATGCAGCTACAAGAATGAAAGAGGACACTAACAAGGACACTAACTCTGACAAGAACAATTAGAAAAACAACGAAAAAAAAGTAAACTTAAATAGATGAAACTTGAATTTGCAGTATGGTTAACAAACCACAGAAACAAGATAAAAACAGAAACAAAGCTTGTGGTCAGGTGGAGCAATTGCAGGCTAATCTTTATTTACTTAAATACTTTTTCAGTGCTTTTTCTCAATTTCTTAATTAAACAATTTATGCATTGAGCTTTATATCAATGAAAATATTTTAATTTCTCTTTTAGGTTAGCACCTTTTTATTTGTACCCTGTGAAATGAGAATTTGCTAAAGAAATTCTAGCTGAAAGTAATTTTTCATGAATGCACACTGACTATGTTGCATCAGAGTGTGCCACAGAAAGATGCAAAGACCTGCATGTGCTTTTTCTAAATGGTCACAAAAAAAATGTAAACAGACAAACAGCAGCACTAAAGGACACAATAAAAAAACAGCTTGCAATTTCTCCATTTCCACTGTTGAGAAAGAGGTTGAGAAAGAAAGAGAGAGTTCAATTGCAAGTTCATTCTGAATAACCTTGAATGTACTGAATGACCATTGCAGAACAAAATTTGCCATGTTTCTTATTCCAGAGCTCTCACCAAACACACACTCCTCCATCACCTCATCAGCTTCTCCATCTCTGTTTGCCTGTATTGACTTTCCTGCCATGTGATGTCAGAGGGGTGTCTTGGTGACTGGCAGGGTGGGAACTCGCACAGAATCACACAGAAAGTTTCTATACTACTGTCTGTCTTACACTACTGGTGTCTTGACAAGGACACCCACACATATTAAGTGATATCATAGCTACAGAGATAATATTCTTGTTTTTTTCTTTAAAAATCTTCTAAATCATTTATCCATTCATTCATTATCAATCCCAACATATGGCAATAAAGAATTGTCAAATCTTGAAATGGATTTAAAAACAAATGAAAAAGCGAATTTATATGCAGTAGAATTTCAATTGAAGATGCAGTTAACTGAGCTTTCTCTTTTTTTCCCCTCCTCTTTTTGGTCCTTATTCTCCACCGCTCACTCACTGATGGAGGCCAGACAGACAAATCTCGATTAGCCAACGGTTCACCCAGAGTCTGCACACGTCTGCTATTTTGTGAAAATAACTTCAGATTGGGGGCTTTGTTCCTTGAATTCCAAAATCAAGGCAAAGAAGCAAACACATGAAATTTGTTTTGTGTGAAAGTTTTGATTGCTCTGAGCCTTTGAAGTAACATTTTATTCTTTGAAAAGACTGTGTGAGTCATCCCATGGCCTGTGGAATTAAAGTTTTACTGCTGGAGGGTTTCGATCTGCTGGGAGTATTTGTTCCCATAATCCTGACGGTGTCTCAATGGCCAGACTGTGGGTACACCTTTTGAAGAAATGCCCTCATTCTACCTGTGGATAAGACAGAGTTTAAGTTTCCCCCCTTTATAGTCACTTCAATTTCTCATGAGCTTTAAAATTCAGCTTCTTTCTTATTCACACTTCTATGTCAGCTTGTCCTTATATGCCTTCTTTTAAATGTTATTTTTCATATTCAATTTTCATTCTTCGGGTGCTGAAGGGTGTTGTCCGGGTGCTGTCTGTGGTGCTTTTCTTGGCTTATATCTTGAAATGATGTAAATGGAGATTGTAAAGACATAGTAAAATATACATGAATGCATTTTAAAAGACTAACTTCTGTCTGTTTAGGTCAGAATTTTTGAGCTTCATAAACTATATCCATCTGGAATTGTCATAGGCAGAAGCACAGGAACTGAAAGTGAAACTGAGGTATTTGTCATTGTTAACACACAACAGCACATCACACAGTACACCACAACAAAATGTGACCTCTGCATTTGACCCATACGTGAAGTAGCAGCTGACATTGATAGTACCCAGAGAGTAGTGCTTACTGAACGGTACCTTGCTCATGAGTACCTCAGTGGTACCTTTACCGTTCCTGGATTCGAACCAGCGACCTTTCAATCACTTAGTGTAAAAAGAGCTATATTAATTCAAATATTACATTAAGCGAAGTTAAAGTAACTATATTAAAAGTGCAAATTAGCCTTTGCGTCAGGTGTAGCTTTTGCACACCATCCTACCCACTCTACATGACTGCAATGCAATGTGTTTGCTGCTTGGCTCCTTGTTCAGGTCTGGGTAGTCACAGTGGGCACAGTGGGTAAAGTGTGCACATAGGAGCCCTCTGCTGCTGTGCTGGCTCGTTTACCACCCTGATTAAGCACATCACACAGTGCACCACAATGAAATCTGAGTGCTACATTTGAGCCATCCATGAAAAAGCAGTCGGCAGCTGAAATGGGTTATGCCTGGGAAGCAGTGCTTGCAGTACCTCAGTGGTACCTTTGCTGGTTCTTCCGATCACAAGTCGAATGCCCTAACCGTTGCACTACCAACTGCCCCCAGGAGGAGGAAAACGGGATGGAAGTGCAAGCGTTTATATAAATGAAAATGTACAGAAAAATCAAAACCGAACACAAAGCAAGTCCACAATAGACAAGGACACAGATGCAACATATCTGGACATTCATCCATGCATTCATTATCCCAACCGCTTAATCCCAACCGGGATTGCGGGGGGACTGGACCTATCCTGGGAACTTGTGGGCCCAAGGCAGGGACCGACCCTGGGTAGGCATCAACACACCACAGGGGACACACACTCTCACACAATACAGGGCCAATTTAGAGTTGATAAATTAACCCACAGTGCATGCTTTTGGACTGTGGGAGGACCTTCTCGCTGTGAGAACATATTTTTTTATATGTATATGTATGTATGTATGTGTGTATGTATGTGTGTATGTATGTATGTGTGTATATGTATGTATATATATATATATATATATATATATATATATATATATATGGTGTGTGTGTATATATAAATATATAAATATATATATATATATATATATATATGTGTGTGTGTGTATATATATATATATACACACACACACACACACATATATATATATATATTTACACACAGTACTGTGCAGTTTAGGTGTGAAAAAATGCTGTAAACAAGAATGCTTTCAAAATGGAAGTAAAGATCATTTATTTTGTTAATCAACAAATGCAGTTAATGAATAAAGAGAGATCAATCAACATTTGCAAGTCAATATTTCATTGCCTTCTAAAACAGCATCAATTTTCTAGCTACACTTCTGCACACAGTTTTTGAAGGAACTCTGCTGGTAAGTTGTTCCAACATCTTGGAGAACTAACCACAGATCTATAATCCTATAATCCTACAAAAAATAATATAATGACTACAAAATAATATAATGACTATAATCCTACAAAATCTCTGACTTTGTGCAAGTGCATCTATAAGAATTGATGCTGGTTTGAAGGCAAAAGGTAGTAACACCAAATATTAATTTGATTTAGATTTTTTTTTTGTTCGCTGCATTTTGTAAATTGATAAAAATAAACAATCATTATTTATATTTCTGAAGCATTCTTGTTTACAGCATTTTTTTCACACCTGCCTAAAATGAAAGATTGATATATATATATATATATATATATATATATATATATATATATATATATATATATATATTATATATATAATAGGAAGTCTTGTTCAAAGAAGTTTTAAAATAAAACCTGTTTTGTGAAAGTTACTTTAGTGTTTGCCTCCACATGAAACTATATGCTTTATCATTCTGTTTATGTTTGTGTCATTAGCCTAAAAAAAGAGTAAGAGGTAGGCAATATTCCACGCTAGCTTCAGAGATAGAGCTGCCGCTAGCAAAACTTACTTTCTTTAATCAGATTACTCAGCATTAGCTGTTCATATCTGCTCTGATCTTTTATAAGACTGAGAGAGGGTGAGTAGTAAGGGTGGAGAGAGAGAGGGGAGAGAGAGGGAGAGAGAGAATGATGTCTTAATCAGGGTGGTAAACGAGCCAGCACCACAGCAGAGGACTCCTATGTGCCCACTTTACCCGCTGTGCCCACTGTGCCTACTCAGACCTGAACAAGGAGCCAAGCAGCAGACAAATCGAACTGCAGTCAAGTAGAGTGGGTTGGATGGTGTGCAAAAGCTACACCTGACGCAAAGGCCTACAGCAGTGGAGAGATTATAGCTGAAAGAAACTAAACTCTGCGCTATTTTCTTTTGCCTTCAATTAATCAGATGCTGCATATTATCTTTGCAATATTTGCACTTTTCATATAGTTTCTTTAGCTTCGCTTAATTAATATTTGCATAAATATAGCTCTTTTTACACTAAGTATTATTTATGCTGTTTACATATACCTTATTGCTTTTTCATCTAATTATATTGTAAATATTTCAACACTGAATGACCTCTGTGTATTAAAAGTGCTGTATAAGTAAACTATACTTGTCCTGCTGATACCTTTTCCTCTCAACAGTCTCAACACTGTTACTGCTTTGTGTGTGTGTGTTCTCTGAACCTGTCACTAACTTAGGTCAGTTCAGTTAACTTGGAAACTGGAAGGTCCAAGTTTGACTCCTACTAGCATGCTTTCATCTCTGCCTACTGTCTGCTTGGCATGAGATCACACATTACTCTCTCCTTCCCTCCCTCCCTCCCTCCTCTTACTCTCCCTCTCTCTCCTTCTTTACCTTTGTAAGGATCCATTCAAAATTCCACTCCAACCTCAGCCCCAGATCTTCAGAAAGACTGATGATTGCTAGATCAAACTCAAATTCAAACTCAGAGTTGTATGCTGATGATGTGATGTCTCATATCTATTACGGTTTTAGACAATAAAAAAATTGGCCTACCGACTTTGTGTATTGGCAAACGTTTGTTTGGTAATCTGCACTTTTCAATCTGTCTTATTGTTAAATCATTCTTTTTTTAGTAATTTAGTAAGACTGTGAACTAGAGACTAGAACACTAAAAATACTAAACTACCAATACATTTCTTTGATATTTTATACTTGCTGTTAAAAATACTATACTCCCAATCAACCTTTTGGATGCAATTATTTTATTCTTGCTGATAATAAGAATAGCAGTAGATAGCACTCTGTGCACTATATTAGGCATAGCTGATGCTAGTAAATTACAGAACAATTCAGATCCCTTGGTCACTGTATACATTTTAAAATCTCAACAGGCAATCAATAAATATCATTAGTGAAAGCTAACATTAAGCTAGCTGATGTATCTTCTAACATTGACTAGCCAGCTAACTGTGCTAACCTTTCCATAGGAAAAAAAACTTCTTTGTAAAGAATCTCCTCATGTTCACTGTGTCTGGGGAGGAAGCAGATATTGCAAACAATTAATTGTTAGCCAAAGAATACCAATCTATACTACTGTAACTTGAAGTAAAACTTTAAGGTAAAACTTCCTAATTTTTCATTGCTTAGTTCAAATATAAAAAAACCCCCAAAGAATAAGGTTTAGCATTGTGAGATGGCAATTAGGCTGACGTTACCTCCTTCAGTTTTACGCAGCCTGCACTGATGTTTCACTTCAGTCATTTATGCTTGCGTGCTGTGAGTTGCTGTAGGTAACCTAGAGTGGACTTTCAGTGGTATGGGTATTCTCTTATCGATCAAGTGGAATGGATTCTTTGGCGAAGCAATAAAAAACAATGCTGGGTGGACTAATATTTTACATGGTAAATGTGGGAGGTCCAAACGAATAATTTTTAAATGTGGTTGGTGGGGACACGTCACCTATGGTAGATATGATAGTGGACTTAATAAAATTTAACATGTGATCTATTTTTTTAGCTCAAGTTCCAGGTAAGAGTTTTAGAGTTATTAGATAAAAACCTACCTAAAATATAGAGTTTACAAGCTGCTCTGAAGTCATTAAAGTTCATGTTTTTTAGCCAACAAAGCCTCAGTGTATCATTGCCACTTGAGTGTGTGTGAATGCCATCATCTTGAAGGCCACGTCACTTCTCTGCCGGCCTTCTCGTGTCCCGTCACGTGATCGCGTCGACGCACGTGCGGCACGAGGACGTTGGCGTTTGGTATTTGGTTTGGAGAAATTCTGAAAATTGATAAAATGTTAAAAGGCGTCTCGCCTGGCGTGGTTGGTGGAGACGTGTGATGCCTTGCAGGTTGGTCTGATTAAAAAACACGCTTGACTGAGTGACATTTCACACTTAGAGAGATGCTCTTTTCCTCCATCTCTGAACAGAAGTCACTGCTTGGCTCCTGCATGACACAGCTCAATTTGCAGTGTTCTGGTATAATTGTTATTTTATTCATTTTCCATTTTCACTAAATACAAATACTCTGAATGGCAATATTTTGTTTGTGATTTGGAATAAAATGTGGTTAATTGTTTGTAAAAGAATATAAAGATGTATACTTTGCATATATGTAAGTGCTGTATCATCCTATTTTTTTATCATTTCACATTAAGCATTAAACCAGTGCTAACATCACATAAAAATTATGGAGCAGTACATAAAGTTGTGTGAGGTTTATGGCTGCTGTGTGCATACAGTAAAATATAAATGCTGTGGATTCGGCTAATCCTTGCTAATGAAGCGTTAGTCGGCCTGCGTGGACCTGCCGTGCGGCTGCATTTCATTTGTGGGCCGCACACTAATGACGCCACCGTAATTACCGCCGCCACCACATCAACAATGTTGATGCGTCCTGACCTCCGACCCAATGGCATTTCGCTCCAGGTATCAGCTGCCAACCGGCGGGGTGCGTGACACACCCCCGCGACACCAATCCTGCTGATGATTTCCCATTAAACACCTTTCAAAATCAGTCATTTGAGGAACTTTAGCATTTATTAGCAGAATTCTCTTTTTTATCAGCTCTCTTTCTCTCTCTCTCTCTGTCTCTTATTCGTCTTGCATAGGATGACTTTGATTACGCTACAGGATGAGGCTCACGTCTCCTGCTACCTGAAATGGAGAGCTTTTGATTGAGCTTTAAGTGGGCAACCTGCGGTTTATCCCCCCAAGCTTGGCTTCAGTTGCTAATTTGCATGCTAATATGGGAGCTTGTTCTTGCGCACTAAAGGATATGAGAGTTGTTCTGAGAATTCATTTTTTGACAAATATGATGGCACCAAATTGCCTTTTTATCAAGGGGATAGAATAACTGTAGTTTGTCTGGGGGAAAAAAAAGACCACTTCAGATTCTTCTCTCTCTCTCTCTCTCTCTCTCTCTCTCTCTCTCTCTCTCTCACTTTCATTACCCCATCTATCTCTCTCATTCACCCCCTCATTTCACTCTCTCTCTAATCTCTCACTCATGTATTTCTCTCATTTCTTCCACCTCTCTCTCTTTGTCTTTCACTACCCCCACTCTCTTTCTCTCATCGCTCATTTCACCATTTCTCTTCACTCTCTCTCCCTCTCTAATCTCTCTTTCCTGAGTTCTTATTGCTTCCCACCCTCTCTCTCTTTCTCTCTCATTAGCCCAT
Organism: Distichodus sexfasciatus; assembly: GCA_032718565.1. NCBI lineage: Eukaryota > Metazoa > Chordata > Actinopteri > Characiformes > Distichodontidae > Distichodus > Distichodus sexfasciatus. The sequence continues at coordinate 1,994,961 of JAVGVS010000007.1, forward strand.
CTCTGTTTCTCTCAATTTCCCTGTCTTTAATTTCTCTTTCTTTCTAATCTCTCATGCTTGTATTTCTCTCATTTCTTTCCCCCTCTTTCTCGGTCTAAACCCCTTCTCTTTTTCTCTCATACCCCCTCTCTCTCTCATTTCTGAATTTCTCTTTCTCTGTCTGTCTCTCTCTCAATCCCATATTCATGTTTCTTCCCACCCCCTCTCTCTTTCTCTCCTACACCTGTTCTCATTTCTCTCTGTCTCTGTCTATAGTATCTGTCTTTCTGTCTCTCTCATTCGACTACAATTTCTCATTCCTGGTTTCTTATTTCTTCCAACCCTCTTTCTCTTTTATGATCCCCTCTCTCTTTCTCTCATATCCCCTGTTCTCTCTGTCACTCTTTCTCTCTCTCATATGCACTCTCTTTCTCACTCTTTCAATTCATTCAGAAGCTTTCTCATTCCTGAATTTCTGTCTTTTCTTTGCCTCTCTTTCTCTCGCTTTCATTACCGCCTCCCTTTTTTTCCCTCATACGCCTGTGTCTCTTTCTCTCATCTTTTATTTCTCGCTTTCTTCCTCTCTCTCATTCCTCTTTTTAATCTCTCATTCCCCATCGCTGTATTTCTCTCATTTCTTTACCTCCTTTCTTTCTCATTACTGTATCACTTTCTTTCTATCATCTTTCATTTTAGCATCTTTCTGATTTCTCTCTCTCTCTCTCTCTCTCACACACACACACACACACACATACAAACACGCACACACACACTAGCTCATTCTAATCTCTCATTCCTCATTCCTACTTTTACCCTCTCTCTCTTGCTTTAACCCCCCTCTTTCTCCTCTCTAATCTCTCATTCCAGTATTATTTCTTCCCATTCTCACTGTCTCTCTTTTATTATGCCCTCTGTCTTTCGCTCACACCCTATGTCAGTCTCTTTCTCTCACTCCCCACTCTCTCTCTCTCATTACAGCACCTCTCCTTCTCTCATCTCTCGTTTTAGCATTCTTCTCTCTCTCTCTCTCTCTCTCTCTCTCTCTCTCTCTCTCTCTCTCTCGTTCTTTCTGTCTTTCTATATTTCTAATCTCTCAGTCCTCATTCCTGTATTTCTCTCATTTCTTCACTTTCTTTGTCTAATTTCTTTACCACCCCCTCTCTCTGTGTTTACTTAGTGGATGATGCTTTGTGACTTCTCCCTCCTAAAGGACATTCATGTGTTCTACACACATTTAAAAATAAAACTCCGATCACATCCCATTAGACTTGGACTTGCACATTCAGAGCTTTTCAAAAATCCAATAAGAAAAAAGTGTTTATTCAGACTGAAATCTTTCATATTTGGTAGAACAGGATCTCTAGATCGATGTGTCCTTTGTAAGCTCACTCTTTGGACAGCTTTTGGACTGCAGGATACAGAGTGAGAACACAGGCATCTGCGATGGGGCTGTAATAATGAGGCTGTAAGTGAAGTGTGGTGCTGATGCTCTATGTAGTGATAAAGAACATGGTCTCATAATTTTGATGCTGCGAAACTATGGGTGACATAATTACTGACACGTCTGAGTAGATTTCCAGTGTAACACAAAGGCAGAGTTAATTTAGTTGTCATTTCGAAAACCCCCATGTCCCCTCCTCCTATCCTACTCTCTTTCATTCTCCCCCTCTCTCTCTTGCTCTTTGCTTCCCTAGAACATCACAGGATGGGGTTCGTTTGTTCAATTAAGCATGTAGCGATTGTGGAAAACTGGCAATAAAATGCAGTTATGATGATTTAATAAAGGTTTTAATAGAATTATCTATCTGTCTGACAGATCTTTTAAATGAGGGTTGGGATAGAGTTATCATGGGGATAAAAAGAACAGGTGAAAAAGAAATTTCTTTGCAAATCCTATGGGTCCCTCCCTGAAAACATGCCCCCCCTCTCCCTCTTCCTCCCTGTATTCCTCAAATACAAAAATGAGAACTTTTTGAAAGATACATAGATGGAATGTGCTTTAAAAAAAAAAAAAAAAACAATTTTCAGTGGTTTTGTCTCTTTCTCCCAAGTGTTCCTCAACATGTTTAGAGATTAGTCATGATGCCATGTAATGGGAATTAGTCAGAGCTCTGCGCTGTAAAAAGTTGTAATTTAAAAGTACATTCTCTATATAATTTTAAGTGAGTTTAATTTAAGTCAGTGGTGTGAACACACCACAGCATACAGTGTGCCACAACGAAATGTGACCTCTACATTTCCGTGAAGGAGCAGTGAGCAGCTTTAGCATTGCCCAGGATCAGTGCTTGGGGAAGGCACCTTGGTCATGAGTTCCTCGGTGGTACGTTCATTGGTCCGGATTTAAACCAGCGAGCTTCCAATCATGCAGTTGATAGCATAACGTTGGCCCCACAATCGGACAGTTATCAGTTCGATTCCTGGACCGGTAAAGGTACCACTGATATAGGTACCATCCACAAGTACTAGTCCCCGGGCGCTGCCAATGTCAGCTGCCCGCTGCTCCTTCACAAATGGGTAAAATGCAGAAGTCACGTTTCATTGTGGTGCAGTGTGTGCTGCTGTGCTATGTTCACAATTACATAATCATTCTCTCACCTTTTATATTGCACTTTGGTCTCAATTTATGATTGGCAATAATTGTGAATGTCTTGGAAATACGTGTTAATTTGTTAATATTGATCATTTGTATACAATAACATGTAAATCTGCAGACATTTACATGAAAATCCAGGTACCAAACTGCCAGTACATTTTTTAAAGAAGTGAGCCTTGACCACGTGTGAGCAAAAAAGCTCAGAATCAGGCTAAAACCAAATTCATGGCTTTCCTCTCTACCCACACACCCTCAGGAGGTCAGCACTGTGGGTCACTGCCTCTGTCCTGCTGCTACATTGTTCCAGGGGAACATGACTTAGTTATACACACATGCTCACACACACACTCACACACACATACACAAACGCACAAATCAGCAATCCAATCCACAACAGTACGGAAAATAGTGCATCACACTCACACATGCAGACTCATAAGGTTTCACCGGCACTGCATATGGGTCGCTGCAGTCGGGTTCGTCTCGGGTTGCGGTACAGACAGGCACGAGCGGCCTGTGCTGAGCTACGGTAAACTTGGCTCCTGCTGGGAAGTTAGGACAGATGAGTGAGATTGCTTTCCACCCAGATGTTGTTTGATGGCCCCTGTCTGCTGACCTTGCAGCATTAGCAAAATGTTGTTTACGGCAGTTGTTTCAAAAGATGGAGAAACAGAGAGAGAGAGAGAGAGAGAGAGTGAGCGCTCGCTCCCCGGGGCAGGCCAGGAGACTCTTTCTCTCTCGACCGTTCTCTCTCTGACTCGGACTCTCTGTCTTTTCTGCTTGTCTTTCATCTCTCTGTCGCGCCACCTCTGCATAGCATCATAACACAGGAGGGGACGGAAGAGGAGCGGAACATGAGACAATAAAAGTAGATGGGACGGAAGATGGCACTGGCGTCTCGTTCATTCAAATCAGCAGGGAGAGAAGGAGAGAGAGAGGGAGAGTGAGAGCGAGAGGAGACCTCATTTCTGATGATGTTTCTCTTCTGCCAAGTCTTGAACTCTGAGCTGCATCACCCAGATGAAAGTCAAGCGTCCTGTATCAGTTTATCATGAGTTCTGCAAAATCAGAGCAGGCATAAATTGTACCGATCAGCACATTCTATTTACATTAAAAGAGGTATGAGACTCTGTCAAATCACACACATACACACAGAGCCATGCCTTACTGGCTTTGTGAGACCCTTAAATTGATTCTCATGACTAAATGTAAGTAATAAGTAATAATAATCAACACCTACCCTTATCATCCCGTCATTTAAGGGATGATCAACAGTTGTAACAGCTGCTTTAACCCTTTCATGCGTTCATTTTCAGTCACAGCCTAGGGATGGTTGTCCACTCAAGTGGGCACTTTCATGCCAGAAGGGGTGTTGCATTTAATCAAATAATCGATGCATCGTGCTGCAGACGTGGACGTTTCTGCGTCAGTGCAGTGGCAGACCATTGCAGATGGTGTTCCAGCAATTCAGATTTATGCAAATATCTAAAAACTAGAAGAGTAACTATGGTTCCCCGTTTTGTGATCCATGTCTAATCTGGGTGCAGTGTGACGTAATGGAAAAATATTGATGGGATGCATCAAGATGCATTGAGATATCAAATTGAATCATTAACCTGATAATCCTAATCGTAATCAAATCAAATTGTCACACTTCTAATACACAGTAGACGCACCTTAGAAATGTAATTAAAAAAATAACACTTGTAAGAAAGGCCCTTACATTTCTATGATATGTGAGGCTGAAAACTCTTGGTCCGTGGCTGGATGACTCATTGAGGTCGTGGTGCTGCCTTCATTATTACTGAGTTTGTGCAATGATGGACAGATACGTTCAACCCCCTTTTCCTTTGTTCCCTTTGCTTTTCATCAGCAACGCTATTCAGTTCTACTGCTCTCTGGCCTACAATATACAGAAAGAAAGTAAATCCTTCCAGGCTCTCTCTCTCTATCTCTTTCACTCACTCACTCACTCACTCACACACTTCTTTCTCTTTTTTCGCAGTTCTCTTTTCCCTCTGTTGTGACGATGTGTTCTTTTTTTTTTAGATTCTGTAAAATGCCTTTACCACCCACAGATCACTCCCCATGTCCCCAAATTAAACTCAGTGGGTGTGAGGCATATCGGGGAGCTTTTCTTTTTTTACGCACAGTCTGTGTGTGTGTCTGTGTGAGTGTGTGTGTAAGAGATACATATATTCTGAGCGACAGAGTGGACTCATTTTGATGTAAATAAGTACAAATGGACACTTATAAGTAGAGTCCTTTGAAAAGGTGGACTTTATTTTGTTGGAAGAACCAGATGCTCTGGAAACACACGTACTGTAGGCCTTGATCGTTACGTTTTTCCAATACAACAAAAATCCATCTTGTCTAAGGCTATTCTTTGGCATGAAATCAAATGCACACTTCTCCCAGATTTATTTTTTGTTACTGAGCCATGGATTGAGTTTAGAAGCAACACAATTTAACTCCCTTCAACAACTCTGCGCTCACTCTTGTTTGTTTTTTCAGTGCTAATTTGAAACACTCTTCCTTTGCATTCTGTCCACGATCGATGGGAGGTCAGAGGTGGCCAACAGAGCCCCGCGAGGTCACTCGGGGCAGGTGGTGCGGCTTCAGGCCCTACTCCCACATCGCAGAGCGCAGGGCGGTTTGGGTTTAGACTCACTCTCACTGTGACTCATCCTCTGTCACGGCTATAAATAAACAAAGCCTTTCTCTTAATTTCTCCTCTCACTATTTACCAACCGAGTCACGAGCTCTGGTTTCTATTCTTTTCTGAGTGCCATAATGAGAATTTAAAAAAAAGCTTCACAATGCCATGGCATGGTCTGAAATGGTATTTAAGAGAGTCTGTCCTGATTTATTAACTGTATTCTATTGTTCTTCTGGGTTGTTTTGATTCTGCAATACGGCCTCACTCATCAGACTGCTTATAACAATATCTGTCCTTATCCAGGACCTGTTACATGACTCAGGGACTTTAGGGACAGTCTTTATTGTTCAAATTGTAAGAACAATCAGAATATGCACTGCAAAAATATAGAAAAAGTCAAATCTTTGAATAATCGAAAATGGCCACTTCGAGATTTTCTGAACATACGTTATGATTTCAGATTGGTTTATTGTTTATATTTATTCATCTAAACATTTTTAAACAAATTATAAATGACTGAATGAATGAATGAATGAAGATAACGCAGAGTACATTATATACTTATTACATTATTATATTCTCTGATCTCATTCATTCATTCATTCATTCATCATCCGAACCGCTTGATCCCAACCAGAGCCCACGCCGGGAACTACAGGTGCAAGGCGGTGACCAACCCTGGGCAGGTGCCAGCACACCGCAGGGCACACACATTCACGCAATCACACTCTCAGTCACACCTTACGGGGCCAATTTAGAGTTGCCAATTAACCTATATTGCATGTTTTTTGGCCTGTGTGAGGAAACCGGCTAATACTCATGTGAACACAGGGAGAGCATGCAAACACCACACAGAAAGGTCCTATGGCTGACCCGGGGATCGAACTCAGGACCTTCTTGCTGTAAGGAGGCAGTGCTAACCACTGCGCCACCGTGCCATCCCTAATCTCATTCATTAAATGTGACAAACAACACAATGACCAGCCTAACACCCTCAAACAAAGAACAACATATATTAAAAACATTAATGTGAACTGAGAGGAAACTAACCCAACACACGGGATACAGAGTCCAAAGACCAAAGAGACATGAAAGAGAGCAGAAGTAAGACCCAGTCAGTGAGGAGAAGTCAGCTTAAATATAGAGAAACCGGGGAAACACATTAGGGCAAATGAACCATAGACAAAGAAAAGACAAGTGAATTCTGCTATTGCAACAGTTACAACAGACATGCTGGAATTGGGGGTGGTCCAGTGTCAATCGGTAAGTATGATCCAAATGGACAAAACACAAAATACAATATATTGTAAATAAAGAGCACATTACCAATGCAACACCCCCCCCAAGACACAATCTGTCTAGACATATTCAATTTGCAGGGGTGGAAGTAACGAATTACAAATACTCACGTTACTGTAATTAAGTATATTTTTTGGGTACTTGTACTTTTATGAGTAGTTTTTCAAGTGTGTAATTTTACTCGTACTTGAGTACAATTTACACAATGTAATCTACTTCGCTACTTATAAAATCAAAAGTCGCTACTGAGCACGCCCACAATATGAATTAATATTCAAACCTTTCATCTGCATCTTTGCAGCCAATAAGGCTGTGCAATCGCGACCGCGCCAATGAATCTATGACGTAAGCAGAGAATAAACTCCGCTGCAGCAGCAGGCACAGGTGTCTGGAGGTACTACACAGTGGAGTACAAACTAATTTATAGACTGAAGATTTGGAGACAAAGAAGCCAAAATGGAGAAAATGGAGCCAAACAAAGCCGGATAGACTCTGTTAATTTAGAAAACCAGCTCTTGCTGAACAAACTGAACAAAAGGTTCAGAAAGTGAAGTGTGACAGAAATGCTATTATGTCTAAGAGTTTAAGACACTTACCTGCCTGTTGTTCGCAGTGTACTGGGAAAAGTTTAAACTGTTCTTTGCATGTTCAAAAACATTTTTGTCATTGTTTTAACAAACAAAATTCCTGCTTTATATCTACATTTATTAACAAAACGAATTGCCATTCTATACCTTGTTCATCTGAGAAATGTGCTTTGAACGTAGATATTTTATACTGGTGAATCGAATCGAATGCCTGCTATTGATGACGCAATAAAACATCCATTGGTACTCTGAGTAGTTTTTGAGAAGAGTACTTTGTACTTTTACTCGAGTATTTTTTTAACACCAGTACTTTTACTTGTAATTGAGTGCATTTTAACCAATGTAACAGTACTTGTACTTGAGTACAAATTTTCAGTACTTTTTCCACCTCTGTCAATTTGAATGATTAAGATTTCCTGTAATGAATGAAGTGACACCAAAGGCAGTGCAACACAATTTTATTGACTATGGGCCTTATGCTCAAAGTTACTTCCATATTTGTTGAACAGGTGACTTCTATTCCGGCGTGACATCACTATTCCAAATAGTAACTCTGGCGATAGTGGGAAACCTCTGTCTGTGGTTACTTTTTACACAAATACTTTCAACAAGTGGCATTTTACAATAGATGTCTGCAGGAGCTCCCCTTCATCTCTGCATCCAATGTCCAGTGGATCCGCAAGTCGTCAACAACACCAGACGGTTGTATGCCTCCACTTGTATTGACAACTATGATGTTAAGTTTTTATCAGCTTGCTATCTTACATCAGCTGAGGTTATTTGATTTCTGTGGGTTGATAGAAAAACATATCTCTGATAACTTGTTTGGTATTTTTTCTGATTTACGTCAATTATGTAGTTTGTCACAATCAACCAAGCACACCTTAACTGATCCTAGCTGGCAGTTTTTTTCACCATAAATGTATGTTTGAGCTGATATAAGTGTAGTGATATAGTAAGTTTACCTCATCAAGTTAGCCTGCTAATGCTAACTAATCGTAACACCGACTGGTGTTATTGAGGATTTCTTTCACTGGATGTCCTGACTTTTGATGAACGTGTTCTTGCTCATTTTTCACCAGTATCAAACAAAGACAGGATTACTATATTTCAGCATTCTCGACATGATTATGATTTTGAAACCCAAAACCCCAAAAACACAATACACTAATACTTTCATTAACTGAAGAAATTTATTGAGTTTATTAAATGTATTTTTTGGTTTGATATTATTACCGCAGACTGAATGGGGAGACCACTGTCATTTACCAGACACGTACCAAAGTGAAAAGCAGAAGTATCTAACTCTATTTTCTGGTTCGTATGTTGGACGTTCCATCATGGCCCATAGTCCAGAATGAAGAATGACTGGTGTGTTGTAACTAGAGAAATACAGAAATGACCTCATGACCACAAAAGAGAGGTGGAGAATCCTGTATTATAATAGTTTTACAGTCTGAGATTTGAACCTACAACCCATACTAAAAGTCCTTTAAGCCAAGTGGATTAACTTAAAAGTTACAAAAGATATTTCACCCTTAAAAGAATTAAATAAAATATTGTGTTTGGGTGTTGAAATGATCATTCTGCTATTGCCCTTGTGATCTTAAGTGTGACTTTTAGTCCACACTGATTTAGAGGAAAGTTTTCCTTAAAATTGCCTCTTTCTCTGAATAACCCTGCTTGATGAATTAATAAATGCATATCTACATTTGGCTTTGCTGGAACTCCAGGGCACTGCCAAAAAAGGTTGGCACTGCCAAGGTTCTTCATTTTGGCACACTCTGGTCCAAGAACATTTGGACTCTTTGGGGAGATATTGACTTTGCCTCAACTGCCATCGTTGGCACTGTCTTTATGGAGAACTCAATGTTTCCATCTTTTTTGTGCATAATAAGTTGTGGCTCGCTCTTTGAGTCAGTGCTAAGCACTAGATCAACAGAGTCCCACCGCCATGCCTGAGTTTTGGAACTACCAAATAAATGCACTGTAGGCGTCACAAAGTTGTCAAAGATAAAACAAACGTTCCATGAACTACAATGTTCTATAATGTATAATGTAGTAGTCCTTCTGGTTAACACTGGTGAAAAAAAAGCTTTGTTTAAGTCTATTGTTTTCTATGTGGTGAACTTTCCAGTTCCAGTTGGCACAAGTTTATATTTACTACACAATGTTTTTGAGAGTCAGTGTTAGCTAGAAAACATGACTGGTCATGTCATGGTGGCCTTGGATACAATATGTGTAACATTTGTTTTATCATTGCAAACACAAAAGAAGTGTAAATCTTGAGTATAAAATGAGTACTAATGAGTTTAGTATTCTCATCAGTGATATTTAGGAATTTCTAACTACAGTGTGTTGTATATATCAAAGCAATTGCAATTACAGAATCGAAATGTTTAGTTAAAAAAGAGGATAATCATCAAAATGGCTTGTGCCTTTGATCTGTGCTTAACTGATCAAAATTGTTAATTGTTGCACTTCATCTGGGTTTTAGAAAAAGAGTATGCAAACCATTTTGTCCACAGCAACCCAGTGAGCAAGGAAGCTTAGTGTGTTAGCTTTCCTTCTAAGAATGATTTCTGTGAAAGTGCTGATTCTGTCAGTTGCAGTATCTCTAGCATTTGTAAATCCCTTGACTGGCAGGTGGCCAGCACCCTTCAAAGTCTCCTCCATCCACAGCAGCCAAAAGCAGTCTCTAAGAGCGCAGATAATCCACCTGATTTCCCCCACACCTGCCATATCACATTGCACAAAATCGAGTTTGTCCATCTTGTCACTGAGTCTGTTGTCACTATCACATACAGTACCAGGGATGAAAAGACAGGTCTATTTTTGGAATTCTATAAGCTTGTATGATTTTAGCTTGCAGCTGCTTTACCATAAAACTGAATGTGGCCAGCAGATGACAGCTGCACTGACAGAGTACAGCTACAAAGTAAAAGATTTACAGCTTTTAATTAAACAGTTCAAAGCCACAGCCTTCTTGGCATGCTATACAGACATTGCAATACTTTGATACATGTTCTGATCATTGAAAAACTTTCAGAATAAATTTTGAAAACAAGATTATGGTTAGGGTAGCAGTTAACCATCTTAGATTGTGCTCTTAACAGATTTGAGTTTTCCCAACCATATCACCCCCGACAATGTTATTATCCAACCTGGAGTCAGAGCTGCTGGGGTATTTCACAAAGATTCTTCTTTTATCACAGTCTTTGCGCTGGCTGTACAAGTGGTTTTTAGAATAGTTATTTGTGTCTTTTTTGCCCTTAAGAGATTTGTAATGTAAGATGTTGTCACCAGACCACAACCAATGTACTTGAAATTTACTTATTTTAGATGGTGAATAATATAAAACTGGAACTTTCTGTACCATGCTGTACTAGTCCAGCAGTTGCACAGTAAGGAGTTCCTATTGCTTTAAAAACAGGCATGAAGGAAGACAAATGTAAAGTTTTTCTCCACAGAGGAGGCTAATTCATCATGTAATACGCAGTACTGACAGCATCAGAGCAACTAATTGTTTATTCCTGCCATTATTTAAGCGTATTTTTGGTGGGGAAAAGTAATGAAATTGGTCCCTGTGCTTGCTTTAGGGTGAGTTATATTTGCATACAAATAGGCTTTCTCCCAGCTGTTTAACAAAGTGGAGTTGGAGGAGGAGAACTGCACACCCCACTGAGCCCTCTCCAAACCATCGGCAATATTGAAGGGCTGTAAAACGTCGCCATTACTCTGGGTGAACTTGAGGAAGTTGTTGTTGATGACAGCCCCTCACTGAGCGCTAGGAACATTTATGGAGGACTGAGAGATCCATTGCCGACGAAATATTCTCTCGCAGCTCTCTGAGCTACAGACTTTGCTTCACAATGTCTGAAGGAAACGCAATAACCATGGCAACCATGGCATGCCTATGAGGGAACCCAGACACGCAACACTGCATGCGAGAAAAGTGTGTGAACACTCAGCATTTTTGCAAAGGGCAAATTTCCTTAACAGCTGCTTTCTGCCATTATGTAATGAAGAAACAGCTTGAAATAAACTGTAAGACATGCTGAAAAGAAAATGATCCATAATATAGCTTTATGGTTTTATATTACACTTTGTTCACATATCATGGACAGTCCACTTTTGTCCTGTTGGAATGTTGTACTTTTTATTATATTTTGTAACAGATCTGAGCTTTAATTGTCGATAGTGGGCATGATACATTCAACAGGTCAAGTTATCTACATGAAAAGATTTTTGACAGTGGTTCTCTGACTTGGTTTTGGGTTTTTCCTGTGTTTTCTGTTTGTTATTTACAATTTTACCAGTAACTGTATTTCTGAACTCTATCTGCTTACTTGGTTCTGTGTCTGGATTTGGTGTACTGATTTGGTATAGTATGGTAACATAACCACAATTTCTTTTTGACAGTAGATCAGGGGTCCCCAGCTACCAGGGCGTGGACCAGTACCAGGCTGTTGATCATTATATCAATACAATTATTAATAAAAAAGTAAGAAGAATAAATAATTGTTTTTAAAAATTTCAGTCATTTTTATTGACCATAGCAGTCTGTAGGGTGTCTGAGTTGTCTGAAATGAAACTGGTCTGAGGTGCCTAAAAAAGTTGAGGACCTTTGCTCTAGATCAGAAACCTATGGGTAAATAAAGCCTTATTTCAGCTTACAGAAGATTTTTTTTAATAAAGGTTTGCATTTGATTTAAACCTTCCTTCTAAATCATTGTAGTACACTAGAATTTGCCTTTTGTTAATGCATCTCTATAAAGAGTTGGAGTAGGCCATGGTCTCTATATAAACTTTAACCTGACACTCATTGTTTCATTTTAAATCAAGCGTGTTGAAGTACAAATCCGGACAAAAGGCATTGTTCTGTTACTTATGGACTGTTGATTATTTCCATTGTGGTGTGGAATCAGCTGTGCAATCGCATAAAAGACAGAAAAAATTAATGACAGTCATTTTCAAGCCACAAATGACAGAGAACTATAAAGAACCTAGAGGCTAAAAAACAGCTATTAATATATCATGTCGTTAATTACCCAGTAAAAAGCCATAAAAGTGCATTGAGTAGGCAGTAACCTTATAGCAGGACTTGTATTAGTGATGAATCGATTGAGTTTTCATGTAGGCATAGTGGGATTAACAAGAATGTTAAATCTCCCTCTCCTATAGCATGTTGGCTCATTTCCGCAGCTCCACACTCATGAGTGTCTGTCTTGTCTTATTATCTTACTTACATACTCCCCTGTTATTCTTATTCGTCTTTTTTCTTCAAGCGGTAAATATTTCTGGCTCTTGTCTCGAGTTTTTGGATGTCAGCAAATAAAAATGCGATTTGGGAAGCCATGCCTAATGCCGTCAACAAGGAGCTTTCACGCATGGCTCCCCATCAGGCTGATAGCCGTGTGTCAGACCTGCATGCTGATACAGGGGTGAAAACTCCATCACGCTACAGGGAGCTCAGATCTCAGCATTAGTTTAGCAACTAATGCATTGGATCCCGGTCTCATTCGGGGTGCTGAACGTTCTGCGCATGTTTACTCGCACCATGAGTCCTTGCTATGTGGAAAGTATAAAATGTGCTGAACACAGTGTTCCTAAACTTACAGCCTGAATGATGAAGGATTCTTTAGACAGATATGATGTTATAATTTTAAAAAACTTATATTCACTGTTTTTTTTTTTTTTTTTGCATAAACACATAGTATTTATTTGAAAGCCCTGTCAACATAACATGGCAGTTTGAAAGACTTTATATTTATATTTATTGAGAACAAAATTACAACATATTTGAATTTTGATAAATAATAAGGTATAAAAATATGGACAAAAGGGTGTTGTTCCCTTTGTAGGATGAACTAGACAATGGCAACACACAGCAAAGTGAATTAATTCTTCATCTGTCTCTCTGCTTTTTAAAAAAAAAAATATATATATATATTCTTTAATACCCATTTTAAATACTGGTATCTAATTTCTTGCAATTAGTTCATATCATCTAAAATAATGATGTGTTGAATACTTCAATCTGAGAAACAATGTGTTGTTTGTTTACATTTAATTTGTTGGAATTCCTAGTAATGTTTATAATTTGTTGGTATTTAATTGACAACAGGACAATTCATATTAGCTTTTACTAGTTGTAATCAAAGACCGCAAGGCCAATTTAGTACAATTGGATTTATCACATCTAGGCCAGTTTCCATTAATGTTCTATTGCTTCATTTCAAATGAGATTCTTAGTGATTTAATTAACAACACAGAAAAATGCATCACTGGTGGTTTGCAAAACCAGTGGACTCTTTGCAAAAGGAATGGCTCCAGTAAATGTCAAATGTAACCGGCTAGAATACCACTTGAATAAGCACATCAAAATATATGATGTTATAATGTCTGTTCTGCCTCTGTCCTGCCATGTCACCATAATACTGAGCCTGTGTTTCCTTTATACTTTTGTCACTTTCGTTACCTACATTTTCTCACTTGTCACTTGTCTTTTCAATTATCACGTGCACCTGTCTGTTTTTCTCTCTCTGCGTTGAGTTTGTGTCTCGGTTGTTCATTTGTTTTCCCGCTCACTTCCATGTTTACATTTTCATTCATCATTGGTTTTTGTTCATTTAGTTTACTCTCCCTTTTCGTTATCACCCTATCATTTAAGCCAATCTGACCCCATGTTCTTTGTCCGGTCTCTATTACACCTGCCATGTTTGTGTCTCAGAGTTTTCCTTAAAGGCCGCCACCACTACCAGCCAGGCTTGTTCTCAGTGAAACTGCAGTGAAGCCTGGCTTTACAGAGTGTTTTCAGTAAATCTAAATCACATTATACAGTGTTATCAATTAAAGAGATGTCATGTTTCAGTTCACTCCTGCATCTGTGTCCTCTGAGGGAAAACCAGCTCAATGTGTCATAGTTATTGTGATATCATTAGTAAGGCTTAGTCATTGAGTCATAAAATTTGTTTAAAAAATATGATAGAAATGTTCAAATTCCTTTATATTCCTTTAAAATTCCTTAAAAATGACCAGATTGTGGCACAAACCACCATCATGTTGGCATGTTATAGGAATTTGCACCAGTGGTTATGTAAAAAACATGTAGGTTGTAACATTACTCCATTAGAATTTGGTTCAAAAGAAAAAAGTTATTGTTTTGGTTGCCACAGAAAAACAAAATTAGAGTGAAACAGGTAACAAGTAACAATGTGTCAACAAAAATATTGTGAAGTATTGGTGTAAAAAGTTACTTTTATTATAACTGTACTCAGGTAGAATGACAAGGAACACTGACTTAAGTACTGCACATTACTGCTCTCAGACCTTAATATTTGAAATTACTCTTCTAACAAATCTTAAGTTTAGTAGTTGAGAAGACTTTAATTTCTTTCTAGTTCCAGTTTATTTTCTTTCCATTTCATTTCTGCTGATCTTGTAGTGATCCAGTCAATTTTTCAAACAGCTCAAAGCATGCTGGGATACCAATGGTTTACAGAGCATCCTCAATACTTTGGGGTGACTCCGCTAAATCACACTTAGAAAGTGAGATGGTGAAGGTTACTGTGAGAGTACAGCGGCAGCTGGAGCTCAGTGATTGTTTGCCAATAATTCTAATTGTGGGTGAAGTGTTTGAGCAAGACTGCCTTGCTGCGCTTCACTGTGTCTCTGCTTATAGTGTGTCTCTTTGATCGTCATGACATGGATGAAAAGCGATCTTAATCTCACAGACGCGGGAGCTTATACGACCCCGCCAGAGCGGCAGCGCAATACTCTCTGATTTGCGCTCTGCCTGGAAATTTGAGATCGCTTATATGAATAATGAAAAAACAGATACCAGCATCACACCAAGCTGTTAGGTTAGCTCCTATCATCAGGCTTTTACGTAGCATCTGTAGCAGGAGCTGTAAATGAGAGCAAATTGCTAGATTTCATGTGAATAATGGGGGAAAAACGAGATACTGGTAAATGTGTCCAACTGGTCGGATTGAATTCTTAAAAATTCATGTGAGACCCAGTGTAAAGCCTGCTGGATTAACATGCTCACTCACTTCATTCTCAGTGTTTGTTCTCACTCAGTCATTCAATCATTCACTCAGAAACTCCCAAAAGAAAACATGCCCACTATGACATGGACTAATACACAAATCTCTTTCTCTTGTCCTCTTTGTTATCTCCTGAACACATAGAAACACACAAATCTGTCACACACACTCCGATCACGTGACCGACACGAGGACCCGGAAGTAGTCACGCGGTTGGATGTATAAATAGAGGCTTCTTCTCGCGGCTCACCGCTCAGTCATTGAGTCACCAGCCCATCTCCGAGTCATTTCAGCTTCAACTGTGAGCACTCCAGTTAATCTCTTCGATTGAGTGTGTCCTTAGAACGCGGATTCCAGTGGGAATCCTTACTCTATCGCGTTAGAGAGTTCTTATATCAACTCGCAAGGTTTGCCTACCTACTCGCATTCTACTCCGCGTCTGGGTTAACCATCCACTCTACACGGGCTAACGGCTAACAGCAAGCATTTTCGTCACATCCTAACCTGATCCCTGTCAAAATCCTTGTGGTCTTTGCTTTCTTATGACTAGATGTAAATGATACTCACTGTTGAGTACTCCTTGATTTAAAATAGCTAAGTTACATTTTAATTTAGTAGTATAAGATAAAAGCTAGATAAAAGCTATTTCATCCAGTAATACTTAATATTTGTGATGTAGGGTACTCTTAAAGCAAATAAATAAAAAAGTGGACATGACGTTAAAAGTCAATATTTTTTAACCATGTAATATCAAATTATATTAAGGCTTCAATGGTATTTTATGATATTTCTGATTGTCAGCTTGCAAAATTATAACTGTGCATTAAATATAATCTGTGCATTATATCTGTTCTTGTTTTCAGAGAATTTTGATAAATATGGCCACATGTTCTTGCTTCCATCTGCACCAAGGTGAAGTCCATCCTCTATGTCATCCTGCAAATTGAACTCCAGTTGGGTAGTTGAAAATAACTATCTTCATAAAGAGAGAAAAATACTAGTGTTGCTAGCAATCTGTCAAATCCTCTATCTTCTAGAGGACAAACAGGTCCTCAGGACCATGACACCCCTGTATGAGTGCTGATAAAGACTTCTGGGTTCATCTGGAGGACAGCCCAGCTCTGCTCTCAGATCAGGGAAAAGAGCTCAAATGCTTTCATTTCTCATGATCTTATAGCTCATCTTTTTGCAATCACTAGTCTGTCATTTCTACCCAGTCAAAATATCATGACCCAGCAGACTACACAGGAGCCATTCAGCTCTTATTTAAAGTTTTCTTCTAGAACGTATGAGAAACACATTGCCAGAATTCATCACAGCCTCGTCCCTGTCTCAGGAGACCACCTGAGTTTCATAATGAAAAAAGAGCTAATATTTTACATGTGATGACTAGATATTGAAGCCTAGTAATGAAATAAATCTGATTGTTATAGATGGCAAGAAAATCACAGGAGAGACTTAGACAGATGAAATAAAAGAGAACCAAGTTGGCTTCCTGTAGATCAATGTTCACTGAGCTCTGAAAACCTGATTTCTTTGACCACTCACATGCAGCAGCCAGCTTAACAACTGTCCTTTTTCTACACAAAATTATTACTCACTTGGAGCTGTTGTCCCCTTTTTTGACAACAACCAAGAACGCAGTTACAGCCGATGCGGGGAAGCCTTTTCAGTGTGATTATTATCTGTATCTGCAACTCCAAATGCTGTTAAGCATAGAGGAATAAAAGAGAAGGCCGATGAACAGAAAATAAGGAGGGGCAGTGAGGAAAAAAATGGCAAGGAAGGCAGAGAGTAATTAAAGACATCAGTAAAAAAGTTCTGATCAAAACGCTGGGGCTGATCAAGAGAGTCAAAGTTTGCTTCAAACAAAAGTCACTCCTCCCTCCCCCTCAGGATCGCTTCAGCAGACCTCCTTGTTCTTGGTAGTGCCCTTCCCCACCTCCTCCTCAATCACCATCTCCATCATCATCATCATCATCATCACCACCACCAACGCCCTGAAAGCTCGAAGGCAAATCTGTACTTGCTCCCAGACTGATGAAAGTGGACTGAAACAAGCAGATGTGTGTTAATTTAGGCAGCCAATTCTGAGCTTTCATCAATGCTGAGCCACGAAGACGAGCCAAGGAATGAAGAGAGAGAGAGTGAGAAGGAGAGAGAGGGAGAGAAAAATGGAAGGAGTGAGAGAGATTAAAAGGAATGGTTGGAGGGATAGAATAATTGAATGACTGAGAAAGAAAGAATAAAGAAAGAGAAAGAGGAAAAACAAGTATGTGTGTATGTGTGACAGAGAGAGTGAGTGTGTGTGCGTTTTGGATTTATGCATGTGTATGTGTGGGTGTTTGTGTGTTTTGGATTTATCATCGTAAGCAGGGAAGGATGATTGGAACATAGGAGGTTGGTAATTACTGATCTTTAATAACTTTTTAATTAAGGTTTTGTAACCTGCTGTTGCTCACGCTGAGAGAATGAGATGCAGCATCATTACAATAACATCAGGCGTATAATCTCCTGATTGTGTTTTCACTACATGTACTTCATGTAGTAGAATCTCCAACTAAAATTACCTTTCCACTCCCTGTTTGGACTGTTTGTTTAAAAGTTACAAGGAAATTGCTTGGTCAATCTAGTTCTTGGATCACAAGTTTTGCTTTTAACTTCTGGCGGCGCCACAAGCAGGCAGTGGCTAAAAGCGCTCCAGTGAATTCAGTGTTTTTATACTGATTCTCGTCCGTTTTTGTCTACTTCCGTTTTGTTTGTGATCAAGTACGATGCGTATCACCTACAACAGACACACCCTGCTCGAAATCGAAAGAAAATGCACAATTCCTCCGCCAAATCTGCCGTCGGAGATGCTACGGAGCCTGGGCGAGGCAACAAGGCGCAGCTGGCCGGGACGCAAGCACTGCTCACGTAAACAAAAGCGGGTCAAGCGTGCAGGCATTAGCATGAGGCTAAAAGCTAACCCGGCCCGACCGGCACTTCCATCTGTCCTGCTCTCCAACGTCCGCTCACTGGACAATAAAATGGACTATCTGTGGCTCCAGCAATCAAGCCAGCGTGAGATAAAGAACTGCTGCGTTTTTATCTTCACGAAAACGTGGCTGAACGCGGACATCGCGGACTTGGCTATCCAGCTAAATGGGCTAGCATGCTATTGGGCCGACAGAGAAGCCTCTTTGTCCGGTAAGAGCCGCGGAGGCGGTTTGTGTGTCTACATTAACCAACTCTGGTGCATGAACTCTGCTGAAGTGAGTGAGAAGTGAAGTGAGATAGAGTTTCTCGTCATAAAGTGCCGCCCGTTCTACCTGCCGAGAGAATTCTCCGTGGTGCTAATCGTAGCCGTGTACCTGCCGCCTAGCGCTAATGTTAACCTGGCGCTAGCCGAACTGTACGAGGCTATTAACAAGCTGCAGACCGCGCACCCAGACGGATTTCTCATCATTGCCGGCGACTTCAACCACGCGAACCTGAAGTCAGTTCTCCCCAAATTCCATCAACATGTGGACTTTCTGGATAAACGTGCGTGGTGCCTACAAAGCAGCAGTGCGCCCACACATCGGCTCTTCAGACCACGCTACAGTGATGCTGCTGCCCGCATACTCAACGCTGCTGAAACGCACAAGACCTGCCAGGAAGACCATCAGAGTCTGGCCCAGTGGAGCTGTCTCAGCACTCCAGGACTGTTTTGAGTGCACGGACTGGAATGTTTTTAGAGAGGCGGCGATGTACGACGGCTGCGTTAACCTGGACGAGTTTGCAGAATCTGTGACTTGCTACATCTCCAAGTGCATAGAGGATGTTACCGTCCTGAAGAACATCACCACTAGAGCCAACGAGAAGCCCTGGTTCACAGCACAGGTGCGTGCGCTGCTGAGAGAGAGATGCTGCTTTCCGGTCTGAGAATAAAGCTGCCCTCAGAACAGCCAGGGCTAACCTCTCTCGCTCTATCCGTCAAGCAAAGCGAGCGCACGCAAAAAAGATCCAGAACCATTTCAACGACACAAAAGACTCTCACAGTTTATGGCAGGGCATCCAGGCTGTCACCCAATACAAGCCAGCACCAAGCAGCTGTGAGGGAGATGCCACACTCCCTGAGGAACTGAACAAGTTCTACGCACAGTTTGATGCACTGAACAACACGCAGATGACGAAAGCAATGCCTCCCATCACCGACCAGACCATCTCTCTGCCTGCAGCTGATGTGAGGAGAACCTTTGCCAAGGTCGACCCACGAAAAGCTGCCGGTCCAGACAACATTCCAGGTCATGTGCTGAGAGACTGCGCTGATCAGCTAGCCGAGGTGTTCACGGACATCTTCAACACTTCGCTGAGCCAGATGATCGTCCCAGCATGCTTCAAGTCCACCACCATCATCCCAGTGCCAAAGAAATCTTCAGTTTCCCGCCTGAATGACTACCGGCCCATCGCTCTGACCCCTATCACCATGAAGTGCCTTGAGAGACTTGTCATGGCACAGGTGAAAAGCAACCTCCCCCACTCACTGGACCCTCTGCAGTTTGCCTATCGTACAAACAGGTCAACTGAGGACACGATATCCACTGCACTTCACCTTTCCCTCTCACACTTGGACAATAAAGACTCTTATGTTAGATTGCTGTTCATAGACTTTAGTTCAGCATTCAACACCATCATTCCCCAAAGACTGTGTGTGAAACTGAGCAAGTTGGGACTGAGCACCTCACTCTGTAATTGGATACTGGATTACCTGTCAGAGAGACCTCAGTCTGTCCGAATCGGCGACAACGTTTCCAGCACCATCAGGCTGAGTACCGGAGCTCCTCAGGGCTGCGTTCTCAGCCCACTTTTGTTCACACTCCTGACTCACGACTGCACTGCCCTGCACAGCTCAAACCACAGCATCGCCGATGACACGACCGTGGTGGGGCTTATCAGCAACAACGATGAGTCGGCATACAGAGATGAGGTTCAACAGCTGGCTGCCTGGTGCAGTGAGAACAACCTGTCGCTGAATGTGGACAAAACAAAGGAAATGATCGTCGACTTCAAGAGAACTCGCTCCTCCCACACACCACTCAGCATCCACGGTTGAGATGGTAAAAAACACCAAGTTCCTGGGAGTTCACATCTCAGACGATCTCACCTGGACCACCAACACCACCTCCATCACCAAAAAGACCCAGCAGCGTCTCCACTTCCTGAGACGGCTGAAGCGAGCCAATCTGCCCCCTCCCACCCTCACCGCGTTTTACAGGGGCACCATAGAGAGCGTCCTGACCAGCTGCATTTCCGCCTGGTTCGGTAACAGTACTGTTGCCGATATCAGGCGGCTTCAAAGGATCGTCAAAGCAGCTGGCAACATCATCAGAGCGTCTCTTCCGCCGCTGCAGGACATCTTCTACAAGCGCTGCATCAGAAGGGCCTCCTGCATTGTGCTTGACCCCTCACACCCTTCACACAGACTGTTCACACTCCTTCCATCTGGCAGACGCCATCAGACTCTTGAACTCACTCCCAGCCATCACACTTCCCCCCACACACACACCTGGACTGTGAAGGAACTGATTCTGTTGCACCACTGCACTTTACTTTACACTTTACACACCACCGTCACTTTGATGTACAATAACTACTGTTATGACAATGCACTGCTGCCACTATTTGCACATTATACATTATACGCTGCTGCAAATGTTTGCACATACACTGAACATTGTACATATAAATAGCTGAATATAGTATCTGTCATATTATAACCTTCCTACCTCTTGCACATCCAATATAAAATGTCAATTTGCACTTGTTTAAATGTTTGCATATTTGCACGTATACTGAACATTGTACTTGAAAATAGTCCAGATATAGTATCTGTCACATTATAACTCTACCTCCTGCACATTCAGTGTTAGTCAATTTCAACCTGTTAAGAATACTTCATCCTGACTTGTATATTGCATATTGTCTAGTTTAAAATGTATATTGTTTAATGTATATCTTAGTATTTTTACTTATTTATTGTCTATTCCATGTGCCTAGTTGTGCCACTCTCTATTTATTCTCTGTTCTGCTGTTCTTTGTTTGTTTGCACTGGAAATAACCTGGAGTCACGTCGTCTCGTCTCTCTATGTATCTGTACAGTATATGGCAGAGATGACAATAAAGTTGACTTTGACTTTTTTGACTTTGACTTTAACTCTGATACACAGTTTTTCCACCTCTGTTTATGAACTTTGATCTGGATTCTGTGCTTTATACCATGACTGATTCTATCCACTTTTATGTCTGTTCCTTTATTGTATAAGAATGAATCCGATATAAATGTGCTAGAAACATTTGAGATTTTAGCGCACGTTGACACGGCAGCATCAGAAAAGTTGAAAACTCAGCATTGTCCTTTATGACGCAAAACAGCACATATGCCTTCAGAATCACAAGACTTTGAACTTAACGGACATTATATTGATTCATCTGTATTTGAAATAATTTGTGAGAAATTCACAAATTACAAATTCACGAATGCACAAAAACTGAATTGTGTAAAAATGCATAAATTGTACTTTTCACGATGTAAACATATTCGCTGTGTTTAGTAGCCCACACCACTCTCACAGGGAAGTCCAGCATTCACTAAAGCATTCCAGTTCAGTCAAATCTCTGCCACCCGTGAACCCGGCTGAGTATCTGTTTGTTTCTCTTGTGCTCTGAGTTCACTGTTGGTGTTATTTCTTTGGTGTTTACTCCTCTTGTCTCCTCGGTTAGCTTTAGCTTTCTCCGTTAGCTTGTTCCCCACTTCTGAGTTTCTGTCTTCACTTCGTGCCCTCTTGAGTAGTTCACTATCTGTTTAGAGCGCACCCCACTTCCGAGAATGTTGTTTGCACTGCGTGTTCCCTACCTAGTAGGTTAGTGTCTGTTTAGAACACCCCTGCACTTATCATGTTCACCTGTATCTCATTTGGCCTTGAGTTTGGGATTGGTGCAAGCACTTGTTTGTTGAGTTCTGTGGCCTTATTTGAGTCAGTTTTGCCTTGTGTTGCCCCGAGTCTGTATCCCTCATGATATGTGTGGTGGATCTCCGTCTGGTTTGTGCTTTTGGTTATGTTTCAGTCTTTACCCAGTGGTTTTCCCTCCCCTGTGTTTTGTGTGTGTTTTCCCTAGGCCCGTGTCTCCCAGCCAAACCCCTCCTCCAGTCAGGCTGCCAAGTCTTGCGAGGGCCAGGATCGCTTTATGCAGCCTCGTGGGTCTTACAGCATGGCGATTGCTCTTTTGGCTTACCCACAGAGGCGTCTGCTGTGCCTGAATCACTTTGTTTAGCCTCGTGTGTCTTAGAGCACGGAGATTGCTCTTTTGGCTTACCCACAGAGGCACCTGCTGGTAATTGTATCACGGCTGGGAGCACGGGTCCCATCTTTTAGTTGATACTTTTGTTCTCGTCTGGTTGTTGCCCCAGGGATTTTGTTTGGACCTTATTTTGTTTCCATTCCCAACTGCACCATGACAGAATACAGACCCCCAACAAGAGGACCTGCAGGCTTTGGAGGTGAAGCTTGGGGAGTCGAGCAGCTGAGGGAGTGAGCTGAGGCCAGCTCCTACTCCATCCCGGAGCTGCTGGGCTACCCAGGGTCAGACAAGGAGGAGGAGCTGCTGATCCTGTACCCGGCTGGAGGAAAGTCATGGCAAGGAGCGCCGACCCCCTGCCAGCAATGAGGCTACGAGAGAGCCCCTCCTCAGATGACTCCATCAAGGAGGACTTCCCATCTCTCCAGCTAGGGAGGATGCCCTATGCAATTTGGCAATGGGGGAAGCTCTGTGACCCGTGGGCAAAGACCACTGGGCTGGACACGATGTCGGGGCTCCCACTACTTTGTCCCTCGGCCCAAAAAGACTCTGTCTTCCCTCCACATCCCTTCTCTTTCCCCGGCTCCTCATCTGGCTCCTCAGGCTCCACTCTGGGCTCTACCCACTGGTGTCCTGGCTGTCTCCACTCCTGTATCTGCCCCTAACAGTACACCTTCCCCGATTGCCCCTGACTTTGCACCTGACTCAGTGGGGCTCGAACCGAGGATGCTCTTGCTGTGAGGTGACAGAGCTAAACACTGCACCACCATGCCGCCCTGTATGCTGTCATGACCAATTAACCAAAATTTTAAAAGTGTTCTAATTCTGATCATGCAATCTGAAAGTTTCAAAAAAGTCTGGCCAATCAGAAGCACAACTCTTAGGATGTTTTTCTTTTTCAGGCTATTCTCTGTAAACCCTAGAGACCACAGTTCTGTGTGAAAATCTCAGTAGATCAGCAGTTTTGGAAAACTCGTTGTTGCACCATCTGGTAAGTCATTTAAGTTAACTCACATCCCCATGCATATGCCTGATTAGAACTTCAGCACTTGAAGTACAGGTACATGACTCAATGTTAGATATGATTAGACCTGATTAGATATTTGCTTTTTTCAATGGGTGAATTTAATGAAGTGGCTGTTACAGAAAAAAACCTTCCACAATGTGTGATTTTGTTGCTTCATAATGCTGGACTTTGAGTATGACCTCACAGGGTGTTCCTTAATGCTCATAATAGATCAGGTCAGGAATAAAGTGTGTGTGTGTGTGTAGGTGGTTGAGGGGAAGGTGATTTCAACCTGAGTTTAAAAAAGTGAAACACTCCAAGTAACTAATGAGTTGTTTCCTCTCCCCGCTGCTTCAGGTAATCAGACTGAATGTGGAAGGAAACTTCAGGGAGTCGATAGATGGATTTTTATTCTCAATGTTCCCCTTAAAAAAGGGAGAAGCGCACAATCTGCACACCAAAGACTCCTTCTTCACCACCTTTTATAACTCACTTCCCCTTTTAAAGTGAGAAAAGTGAGTGGCAGGGTTATGTGACGGCCTAAGAGACTCACTGAAACATCACAAGTCTCTCAAGAAACAACACAACATGTCAAATGGGAAACAGTGATGTTTGACAGGATGCTGGATGTGTTAGCACTTCTATACCACAATCTTTCCACAAAACTTTCTATATTTTTGCAAAAATAGCACTTAAAACAGAATTTTCACAGATATCCTAAAAGTATATAAAAAGAACCGAATTAAACAAATGAGACATATATTATACTTGATTACCTCCTTTCAGTATCTTGGGGTATGACCCTCTTTACTGCAACTAAATGTTTCTGGTAACTGTTGATAAGTCCTGTACATTGGCTTTGAGAACTTTTAGCCCATTCCTGTGTACAGAACAGCTCAACTCTCCTCAAAAGAACTGCTCACTTCAGCTCCTTTCCCAACATTTTGATTGGATTTATGTCAGGACTTTGACTTGGCCATTCCAAAACATGAACTTTATTCTTTTTTAACCATTCCTTGGTAGAACGACTTGTATGTTTGGGGTTATTGTCTTGCTGCATGACCCACCTCCTCTTGAGTTTCATTTCACGGACAGATGTCCTAACATTTCCTTTAGAATTCACTGGTATGAACCAGAATCCATTGCTCCATCAATGATGGCAAGCTGTCCTGGCCCAGCTGCATCAAAACAGGCCTAAACCATGATACTACCACCACCATGTCTCACCGATTCGATAAGGTTCTTATGCTGGAGTGAAGTGTTTTCCTTCCTCCAAACATAATGCTTCTATTTTGGATTCATCTGTTCACAAAACATTATTCCTCTGGTTCGTCCACGTGATCTTTAGCAAACTGCAGACGAGTAGCAATGTTCTTTTTGGAGAGCAGTGGCTTTCTTCTTGCAACACTGCCATGCACACCACTATACATCCGTCTTTTGCTGATGGTGGACTCATGAACATTAATATTGACCAACGTGAGAGGTCTTTAGTTGCTTAGAAGTTTCCCTGGGATCCTTTGAGACCTCACTGACTATTACATACATTGATATTGGCGTAATCTTTGTTGGTCTACCACTCCTAGGGAGGGTGACAGTGGTCTTGAATTTCCATATGTACACAATCTGTCTGACTGTGGATTGGTGGAGTCCAAACTCTTTAGAGATGGGTGTGTAACCTTTTCCAGCCTGATGAGCCGTAACAACTCTTTTACTGAAGACCTCAGAAATCTGCTTTTTGCGTGCTATAATACACATCAAAGACATGTGTTATGAAGATCAGACCTTGATAGACCCCTGTTCTTTAAATAACACAGGACGCCTTACTCACAGCTGATTGTCAACCAAATGATTGGAAAACACCTGACTCTATTTTCACCCTCAAATTCTTTGCTAATCCAAGAGGTTCACATACATTTGCCACACACAGATATGAAATGTTGCATCATTTTCCTCAGTAAAAATAATCAACAGTAATATCTTTCTCTCATTTGTTCAATTGGGTTCTCTTTATCTACACTCTTTGAACTAAGGTGTAGAAAAATTACACAAATCATATGTAGCACTTTAGTTTACACATTTTGTGGTAATGTTTAATACAATTGTGTCAGATCTTTTACACATAGTTATGTGTAGTTTTAAAATGTACACAGCATGTGCATTTGTTCATAGCATTCAACACAGAATGTGTATCCAAGGACATCTTTGTGTTACCTTTCTTGACACTTTCACTGGGTCAAAAGTGTTAACACAGTGAATGTGTTAAAATTAACACAAGAAACGTCCCAAAACTCCATGTCCATTTTAACACATCTTTTCTAAGAGTGTACTTTTAGGATATCTGTGAAAATCAGATGATGTTTTAAATCATATTTATGCAGAAATATAGAAAGTTCTAAGTGGTTCACCTTCTTTCAAGAACCACTGTAATCACATTACTATTTAACATATGATGAACTCCAGCAGTTCTTGGAAAGTCACACTTATGTACTGATACAGATATATGTTTCATTTTAACAAGAAATAACTCTGCTATATTAATTAAAATGCATTGTGTCAGCATTCATTTAGAAAGATAATTTTTCAGTCAAAGTTCACACCAGAACTTGGTTTCTACCGCACATTCACTAATTATAATTAATTACTAATTTTTG
This sequence comes from Distichodus sexfasciatus, assembly GCA_032718565.1. Lineage (NCBI taxonomy): Eukaryota > Metazoa > Chordata > Actinopteri > Characiformes > Distichodontidae > Distichodus > Distichodus sexfasciatus. The sequence goes on from JAVGVS010000007.1 coordinate 2,021,106, forward strand.
GTTAGAAATGCTAATTAAGTCACAGGAAAAGCTTCAACTGCTCCTACACCCCTAATCTTACCGTTCATAAATACAACCTCTCATTTTAAATTATTATAAATTCATATTTAGTTTTTACTGTCTAATTAGTTCAAATGTGATTACTAACTTAATCCATCACATTTTTACTTATCTGAATCAATGCACATTTCAAATGTGTAATTCAAAGATATTTTCTCTCGACTACAGTATCAGAATACTGTAAAATGTATCTTTATTGTTTTTAACATTATATATATGTAATATTTTTGACACATTTTTAATAATTGATAACTACTAACAACCTAAGCTACTTTTCTATTCTAAATATTTGATTGATCATTTTTGCTGGCTTTTATCTAACGCTAAGTGCAACAAAGAAATGTAAATCTTCAGCTGTTTAATGAGAACATTACAGAAAAAGCCATTTCCCTGATCCTAAAAGGTGCAAAATTGATTAATTCACAAAGACTTTGTGACAGTTTTTTAAAAAGTTTAGTCTTTTGTGTGCATTAAGGTGTTTAAGATCATTCTTTCTCCACATAAAGATGAATATTGGTAGCTTTCTTCCAGGTGGCTTTAGGTGAAAATGCTGTATAATGAGTGCTGTGACCATTAACACACTTTTTTGCCAAAGGAAATAACAGTGATCCACATAAGGAAGCAACTTTTTTTCCAAACTGCTTTTACTAAAATTATTAACTGCGTATAGAGGACAGGTGTGGCAGGTATAGGGGACAGCCATAATTTTAAAACTATTGTCATGTAGATCCATATTATGCCTCTAGACACACTGACTCTTTGACCGTTTGACAGCAGACCCTTTAAGCTGTGAGGGGCACCCACCTTTGGATTGAGCTTGTTTTCTCAGCACATCCCATGAAAGCTTGATTGGATTGAGATCTGAAGAATTTGAAAATCTTGTCAAGACTTTGAATCCTTTTTCATGTTCCTCACACCATTCCTTAACAATGGTCACAATGTCTCAAGGCACATAAAAGGAGCCATTGCCACCAGGGAATATTAGTGCAATGAAGTTGTGTATGTGGTCTGCAGCAATGTTTAGGTAGGTGGTCTGTGCCAAAGTAACTTTCACATGAATTTCATGGCCCAAGATTTCCCAGTAGACCATTGCCCAGAGCATCACAGTGCCTCTGCTGAATTGCTTTCTTCTCAAAGTGCATCTTGCTTCCATTTCTTTCCCAAGTAGGGGATGCACACTTTCATTGCTGCATGGTTCAGTACTTGTGTGCCCATTGTAACTGCTTTTGGCAGTTGAGATGTCAGCATTGGACACTCTGACTTATCCATTGCAAGATATATGTTTACTTTTATATTTATGGTATTTCTACTATATGGTATATCTACACCACACCAAAGCTATTATATGTAGTAATGACTTAATAATTATGCAGTAGGATGCTCATAAAGCAAATATAATAACATTTAGAAAACAAATGTTATAAATAATATAAAGATCGATAATTTAGTCAAAGCACAATAAGCTTTTTGGAGGTAAAGACCATTCAGCTTTTGGCTTGCACAAGTTACACTCAATGTGTACATTCTGTCTTTCGCCTTTCTCTCTGTTTACCTTCATACATTTAGATAAAAATGGCAACAGGTTCTTGATTCCATATTTGCCAAGTTCCTTCCTCTGACTCCATCTCACAGCTGCCAAGAATGCAATGAGCATGCATCATTACTTTGCTATGAACCAGGTGGTGGTATTTTAAGTCTGGCTTTATTCTACCTCTGGCACTAACTCTACTAACCCACTGAGCAAGACCCTTAACTCTGTAAGTTGGTCCAGGGAGAATTCCTTTGTAATTAACAGAGGTCACTCTGGATTAGATTTTAATGTTGTGCCTGATGTGTCTATTGAAACCAGTATTGAACACATTTAAGTTACAAAATAAGCTATCCAGAACATTCCTTTTAAAATGGTATCTTACAAAGAAAGAGAAGACCTTGAGTTGACAGCCTGAAACTTTACTTTTCATTCTTTCTCTTTATGTTTTTTCCAGTGATTTCTATGAAATGCTAAAAATGGTAAGATATGTATAGATCTTATGCACACACATACAGCAATAGTACAACAGAGGGAGTTCATTTTAAAAGTTTTAACTCCCCCTCAGGATAATTAAACTTTCTGTCAGCCCTCTTGCTGCCAAATCTTAATTCTCTCTGTTCTCTTTTTGGTCCCCTCGGCTCAGTGTTCCTTGGTCTTGCAGAATCCTGCCAGTATGTGATCTGGATTTCTACTGAACCCTCCACGAATTAGGATGTTAAAGTTTAAAAACACAGAGGCCAGCTACAGGTCGCTTTATAATAAAACAACTTGGCTTCATTTTCAAATGGGAGGCTCTAATAGAAACAGAACATTACTGGTACTGGTTTTCCATTGCATTTTGGGACAGGAATATGGACTCAAGTCTATATATAGAACTCAAGTCAATGGTTACACTGCATTATTGAATTCAATGTAGCACACTTTTACATCTTTAGCAACAGTAAGTGCATTGTATTGCACTACTATGTAATTAAGTCACTCTGAGTGAATATAATAAATATTAGCAACATTCACTTTCTACTTGGTTACAAGTTATGCAAGTAATGTACTTTTTACACCATCATTTTTCTATTGACTGCAATCATTATTTGTTACATTTTGCACCCTATTTTTTTCCAGTATCAGAACAAACTCAAAATGTGTTGCTAACTTGATATTGAAGGCATTTACACCACCTGCAGGCTTTTATGTAAGTGCAATACCCTAAATTTGGAATTCACAACATGCATGCTCTATGTTGCTCTCTGCCGTTGTGATGGTGTTTGTGCTATCGGTTTTGGAATTAAAATGTGAGGAATGCCATGGTATTTTGAAAACAACTTAAATGAAATTTAAGCATTTCATTAGAAGTATTTTTATAATGGTTAACTTTTACCAATACCATCAAAAATGTGTTTAAGTACTAAATACTTTATACTATTGATACAACACTGTTAGAAATTACCAGCATTTCACAATAATTAACAGTATTATTTTACAGTAACTTGTTGTAATTAAGTTTTCCTGTAATATCCCAATGAATACCTGTAAAAACTACAGTATCCTTGGGTTTTACAGCTTTTAGCTCTTATTTTACAGTAAAATCTTGCAATCTAAAACCTGCTGTTATATCACAACAAGGTCTGTAATATCACAGCAACACAGTGAAAAAAATTAAGGATTTCACAGCATTAAACAGTATTATTACAGTGAAATATTGTATTGAAATATGCCCTGGGAAGTCACATGACATAACCGAACTGTTTAAAACTGAAGGCGCCTTCGTGTCCCTCTTCTCTTCCGGGCTGAATGGAGAAGGTGAGCAGCATGCATGTTTGCAGCACCCGTGCTATTTTAATATGATAATAATATTTACTTTCAAATGAACGTTTATCGCATGACACAGTTCACATTTTGTTAGCAAGTGCCCGGAATTGTTGAAAGTTCTCTCACAGCATTTGCTAATAGTAGTTAGTAATGACGACAGTTTCGCTAATAATTTTTCATGTCACTATCACCGTTTAGACAAATCTGGTGTTTGTAAAGTTTATAAAACCAATGATGGGCCAAACATTACTATTTATGTGTGCACATTTCTGTAATTAGTCAAGGTTATCATAGATTAGCAGGGCTAACCGTTAGCGGTTTAACTCTAATAACTTAGTGATTCAAACGGTCCATAAAGAAAATTCCAGCGGATATCCTAGTTACAACATGACTGAGCCAGTGTTTATTGTCGCGACGTGTATTTTTCAGTGTGTTATATGGTTAGGCCATGTAGCCCATGTTTGATTTGAAGCTGAACTGGAGGATGCTGGTCAGTTGGCCGCCGGATGTGTTCTCGTTCCGGACTCAGTACTACCTGTTGTATTCATGTTCGTTCGCGGGGTCTAGTCTGCTCTAGAGTGAGAGCCTGCAGCGGTACATCTAAGTGTTTTGCTGCATATGTAGTGCCCTCAGTTCGATGCAAGTGATTTGAGAAGAAAGATAACAGGGATGTGGTGTTTGTTCAAGAGTTTGGGTTGTATCATTAGACATTCTCTGGTTGTATTTAGTTATTCAGTACACCAGCCGCGCGCTGTGGAATCAGTCTGTATTCACGAGAATCTCAGCAGGGACGTCAGTTAGAGAGTATTTTGTATTTTTCTACAGGTGAGCTGGTGTTAAAAACGAATAACCTTGTTAGCGTAAGTGACATGTAATGGCATAGAAATTACATTTTATTTGTTTCATGTGTTTAATTTAAAAGCGATATATGTGCCGTTTGCCATGCCAGCTGTCTAGCTTGTTTTGTGTCATGAATAGCCCGCGTATGGTTTCCCGCTTTGACATGTATTAGTGACGCTTCGGTTATGAGTTTTCAATCTAAGAAGAGTAGATAAACTTAGTTCTTTGCTGAAGTAAGCTGTGAATGTTCGTTGCCATCCGTACTGAGAGTATTTTGTATGTTTCTACAGAAACAAAGATTCATTAAATGTGTGGCATCAAGACCATTGTTTCTTTTATTGAGATTACCGGTAATCACGTTATCTACTACCGTTTGTTTGACATGAAATTCAAACTGAAATTCTTATTGTTGGTTGCCTTTGTGTAATTTCTCCTTTTTCTTTTCTTTCCTTTTCAGGTCATCAGAGGGTGAGGCTAACCATCCTGTTCAGTGTCAGGCTAAGAGTGAGGAGAAATAGATTACGTAGGTGACTAGTTAACATGCACCACAATGTTCAACTGTAAATTCGTTGGCTGTGAGCATGTGTCTGAGAATGTGTGTAACTACGTTCAGCACACAAAACTGCATAGCAATGCCCCCAATTATCACTACCAGTGTGGGGTGCCTAACTGCTCACGGAGGTACAGAAAACACACAGGACTGCAAATTCATATGTATAGGCAGCATAGGTCCTACCTGCATCCTGCTGTTCCTAGTGTTGTACTTCAAAGAGCCGAAAGAGAGTTTGATGCTTGAAGTTGATGTAAGATTTTTTATTCAAATATTTAAAATGCAAAATGAGTTATCAACATTTACCTTGCATGAATTACTACCTCTGACCAATGAACAATATTTATCCTTTATCCTAAATCCATGCTATTTACTATGTTACAGGCATGTGCCACTGCTGTGGACGTCAATACTGCAGAACTCCCCAGCACCCCCTGCTTGATCATTCAAGGTAATGTTACTTTGATCTAGTATGGACATTTCTAACTCATTATTTTGTTTTCATTCTAGAAATCTATGTGACCACAATAAATAATTATAATTATAATAAGAATTACATTTGTATAGCCCTTTGTATCTTAAGCAGATCACAAAGTGCTCATAACACATAATGTTATATCTGTTCATTTCAGGTGACACGATGAAGCCCTCTGGATGGCTTTTGTCCATCGAGGGACATGTCGTGATGGGCCCACACCCTTTCTTTTTACACGGAGTAGCTGCTTTCTTCAGCAGCTATTACTTCTTCAACCTTGAGTATCCTGCCGCTGGATCGTCGACGCTGGAGTTCATTCAAAGGTATTTTATAAAGATCACATTTAATCTTGTAATTCACATTATAGTACAGGCTTCCAACTCAATGATTGTCTTGAGGTTTAAAATGCTGACAAACGAGGTACCTGAGGTTAGCCTGGTGAGACCATCCTGATCTCGTGAACTCATTCAATTTCGCTCTGCAGATCAGTCTGGGTTTCTACACATTATGCTGACAAATACCTGCCAGTCCAATCACAGCTATTTATTTTGTTTTGGGGCAGGCTATGTGATGATGATTTTGTAACGTCTATTGCGAAATGCGAATGTATTGAATGAAGTAGATGAAATTTTCTTTAAAAGCAGAACAAAATGCTCTCAGGCCCTTAATTGAAAAGGATGTTTGTCATACTTTCAACAGGGTTTAGGTTTAATTTATCAACTGGCCAATTGCGTGAAGACGCATTTCAGTGGCGGCGCACCTTGATATGGCCTCTCAAAAAGCACAACTTGATAAATGCTGTCTGCAGTACATACTGTAAATCTATTTAAAACTGAAACTATCTTTGCTTATTAACAGGTGCTTCCTGGGCATCAATCCTGAAAGAGGCTCAAAGACCAAGAAGCGAACAACAATGAACCCTCATGTGAGCACCCTTTTGAGGAAACTTATTGACTTTGAGAGGGCATCATAGTTTGTTTTTTTTTTGCAGCGGTAGTTGTCAGGCTCAGTTTTGAGTAGCCTTGTTCTTTTTGTAATTTTTCAAGACAACTTTGCACTACAAGATTTTTACACAATGCTGTTGCGTGTGGACTCAGTATAATGTTTGAGATTGAGAGGAGCGCCTGACCCCTTTGCGACATTTCTTCATCGCTCTCTCCCTTGCTCTCTTATCTTGCCATGAAGGCCTCATTCCCATCCTGTCCATTACTGTTATTGTGACACAGCTATGTGAATAGTTGTGAGACAGGTAGTTGAATTGCAAGTTTGCACAATTTCTCTGCATTTTCTGCATTTTAAGTACGTGTAGTGTAATGTACCTGTACATTGAAAAATATTTATTTTTTAATAAATATGCCAATGGGCTAACATTGACTTTACCTCAGAGTTGTTTGTTGGGGGGAGGGGGTTAATTGTACAATGATTGTAAATTCACAGTAAATGGAAGCTTTATCTGCATTACTTTTACAGTAAGTTACTGGACAATTTTAGCATGACTTCCACAGTGTACATTGTAAATTCACAGTACATTATTGTCAACTTGTACATTACTTTCACAGTACACACTGTAAAAGTACAGGGCCTTGTTGTACTGATGTACAGCAAAAGGTTGTAATTCCCCAGTAAAGTACTGAAATATCACAGTAATTGCTTTGTCATTGAAGCTGTGGAGTTACAGTATACAGTTGTGCTTTTACAACAATGCATTGTAATATCACAGATATAAAATTACAGTAAATTGCTGTGAGTATATTTCACAGTATATTGCTGTAATCCCTATTGTGAAAGTCATGCAAAATTTATCCAATTATTTATTGTAAATTCACAACGACAAATTTTACAGTGAAGATATTACTCGTGCAGTATTCTAAAAGTTTTAACTTAATGAAGTGTTAATGCAAGTTAACATTACTGTTTATTATAGCAAGGATTTCAGTAGGAGCAATGTGAGATTAGTGGTCTGTGTCTTATGGTATTATATTTGTACTGCATTGGTATCAGAAAAGCATTTTTATGAAATCCTTTACTTTTTATATAATTTTTTAATTTACTATTTTTAAAACATGCTTTACATTGATTTGTTTTTTAATTGTTGATCTGCCTCTAGTAGCGGATTTGTCTCTATCAAACCCACAAACCCACCTACATCAAACTGTAATAAAACTGCTGTTTCTCATGACTTATTGGCACAGCTTTAAATTTACACATTATTAAGCAATGATTCAATGCATCAGAAAAAGTAAGTCTGTTTACACCTCAATTAGTTACTAAGTCCCCAATCAATTTCAGCCCATGCTAGCCACATTAACGTCTTTGCATGGAATGGGCCTTTAAGGATGTACCTTACTGATTGAAAGCAGTAAAGCAATCAGCAAACTGAGCCTTGAGACTGAGTAAGAGCAACCGAGAGAGAATAGCGGTGCATCACCATGTTTTATGATTTATCTCTTCATAGTCATAAAGATGTCATAAAGACATGAGGCAAAGCATAAATAGCTGCATTACTAGAGAGTAGTGGAAATGAAAAGGAAAAGGCAACAGAGGACACACATATGTGACTTTGAAAAGGCACAACTCTGCAGTGCTTTATTTCAACCCTACCTTGAATGTTAAAATAATATTTTAAACTTTTTACCCGTATGATGTTTTTTCAGTAATGCTTTAACTGGAGGTTGAATTTACAATAATGATATTAAAGAATTGTTGACAACATTTAGGGATTTGTTGTTTAACTGTTGTTTAACTGTTTAACTAATAGGATTTATACCAATCGTACTGTTGGTTTAAGATGTGCTGTAGGGGATGGACGGAGAGGATGGCTTTTTAAGTATCAGTATCGTTAATGTCAGTGTCATTAGTATTTCAGTATCATTAAAACTGAAAATGAAAATAAAAGAGACAGAGAGAGAGAAAGAGAGAGAGAGAAACTCAACAACCTGCAGAAACCTGGACTGGAAGTTCAAAGATGAGTTACATGTGATATTTAAATATTTATTTCTTTTATTTGAGGCCTAAAGTTGCAGGTTTGACAGGGTGTGACAGAACCAAAACTTTTGTTTACTGCAAAGATAAAGAACAACAGCGTTCAGCAGCAGGGGTTAAATTGAGATTCAGAAGGTACCTGAACTTTAAAGAACCGCTGGGTCTGAAAAAGTCAAAGTAGCTAGTTACCTTATTCTCTCAATGGCACACTAACATACTTAGTTACTTTCGTAACCTCGGTTCCCTGAGATATGGGAACGAGTACTGCGTCGTAAGACGCTGTATGGGAAAAACCCTTTTTCCTCCTCAACTGAAGCCTTTTTCAATCACGCAGTGAAACTGCACGTCCATTGGTTCGTGCAGTGTAATAAAAACGAACCAATGACTCAGCGGCGGCGATGAGCGAGCTAATGGCTGCGCCGCTCGCCCGAGCCTGGCAGAGTGGGCGGGGCTTGCGGGCTATATAAGCGGCGTTGCGCCGCTTGCGCTCAGATTTCTTCGAACGAAGTGACTGAGGCGTGCAGAACATAGCACGGCCAGGAACGCAGTACTCGTTCCCATATCTCAGGGAACCGAGGTTACGAAAGTAATCGAGTATGTTCCCTGTCAATATTCCACTTGTACTGCGTCATAAGACGCTGTATGGGAACCAGTACAATCACGCCGTGCTATGATGGGAAACGACTCAAAACATGACTCACATGGGGGGACCCAGGGGAGTTCAAAAATATACACCAAGCACAGGTTGAGCCCAGGGGGTCCTCCGTGGCTTGGGTGCCATCCCAGTTGGCGCCCAAAGATACGGGCCCAGAGAAAGTAGGGACTTGAGCAATGCTGGTCAAGTAACCCCCGAGACCACCTAATCAGTCTAGGTGATGGACTAAGCAGAGAGGACTCTGGTCTGCAAAATGGGGACATCCAGGTTGTAAAATCTGATAAATGTGGACAGTGAAGACCACCTGGCCACTGCACAAATCTCGGAGATGGATACCCCGCTGGACCACGCCCAGGAAGAGGCAATGCCTCTGGTGGAGTGGGCTCTGACTCCAATGGGGCACTGCAAGCCCAAGGAGGAGTAGGCCAAGGCAATAGCCTCCAGTATCCACCTGGAAAGTCTCTGCTTCGTAACCGGGCAACCCTTAGCGCGGCTACAGAAGCCGACAAAAAGCTATTCTGAACTCCTGAATGAGGCTGAATGCTTGAAGTAAGCCCTTAAGGACCTGATGGGGCAGAGCAGGCATAAGTCCTGGTCATCTGTCGAGGCGGATAGGGCAGAAAGTACTATGACCTGGGCTCTAAATGGAGTTGAGAGCACCTTAGGTACATAACCCAGCCTCAGTTTCAGGACGACTCTGGAGTCGTTGGGCCTGAGTTCCAGGCAAGCCGGGTTGACAGAGAGGGCCTGTAGATCCCCCTACCTGTTTAACCGACGCCAGTGCCAAAAGCAGGGCGGTTTTAAACGAGAGTGATCTCAAGCTTGATGAGTTCAACCTCCTGGTGCCTTGTAAAAACTGTATCACCGCCCTTTTCCTGCCGACCGAGCAACGAGCAATAGGGGCGTGAAAAGCCACTATGGCCGAAGCGTAAACTTGATGGTCGAAGAAGAACGCTGCTTATCCAGCAACTCCTGCAGGAAGAAAAGAACCACTGACACCTCCAAGGTGACTGGATCAATGTCGTGGTCTTGACACCAAGCCGAGAACAGGATGGAGCTCTAGCTTCAGTTATAGTGTTTAGGACACGCTCTGGGAGGTCCAGAGGCTCCCATTCAGCGGCCACACGTGAAGAGCCCATAATTCGGGCCGCGGATGCCACAGCGAGCCGTTTGCTTGAGAGAGGAGGTCCTGCCTCAAGGGAATGGGCCACGGGGCTGCCTCGAGCAGCTGGAATAACACCGACACCCACGGCTGGTTCCTCCAGAAGGGGGCTAACAGGAGAAGCTTGTGTCAGCATTCCCTGACTCATCTGACTACCTGTGGTAGCAGAGCGACCGGAGGGAACGCATAGAGCAGGAGGTCTGGCCATTCGTGGACCAGGGCATCCGTGCTTCTCATGAAGTAAAGTGGGCAATGAGAGTTGCCTTCGGAGGCAAAGACATCTACTCGAGCCCTGCCGAAGATTTCCCAAATTCCCTGAACCGCGAGAGGGTGGAGCGTCCACTCTTCCAAGGAGATGTTTCTTAACAACATGTCTGCCCCTTGGTTCAGTTTGCCCGGCACATGTGTCGCCTTTAGTGGGTGCAGGTTGGCCTGGGCCCAAACCAGAAGGCATTTCGCTAGCGTGTAGAGGTGCTTGGAGATGATGTTGCCCTGGTGATTCACATACGACACCACGGACCTACTATCTGAGCGTATCAGCACATGGTGCCCCCTTATGTCCGGCAGGAAGAATTGGCAGGTACGGCACACTGCTAGCATCTCTAGGCAGTTGATGTGCAGTCCCACCTCCTTCTTGGACCAGAGGCCGAAGGTCGGTTTGCCCTCGCACAGCGCTCCCCAACCCCTATTGGAAGTGTCTGTCGTGACAACCTTCCTTCTGTGCGCCGTGTCTAAGAGTCCCCCTCACTCTAGCCAGAGAGGGTCCCTCCAATGGCTCAGGGCTGAGACACAGGCCCGAGATACCGTTATGTGGTGGTGACCGTGGCGCCACGCTGCGAACGGAACCCTCCGCTTCAGCCAGAACTGGATGGGTTGCATGTGAAGCAGACCCAACTGGAGGACTGGCGAAGCCGCTGCCATAAGGCCCAGCGCAGGTCTGGGGCAACTAACAGCAGACGAGACGCTGGGGCGTTTTGGGAGGAAGTGCCACATCGCCTGAGACAACTTCCGAGCCTCCGTAAAACGCTCCGCAAACCCCTCCACAGCTGGTCCGAACAGGCTGCTCACTGACACCGGAGCATCCAAGAAGGGGACTTTGTCTGCCTCCTTCATCTCCATCAGCGTGAGCCACAGTGGACGTGTAGTTTCACTGCATGATTGAAAAAGGCTTCAGTTGAGGAAGAAAAAGAGTTTTTCCCATACAGCGTCTTACAACGCAGTACGAGTGGAATATTGACAGGGAGCAAGCTTACAGGATGGATTTCGGAATGCCTTCAGGGGGTCACCATATTTGATATTGGGATAATTTTCTGATCTGGTGCATATCCAGGGATGGTGAAACAATTGCACATAATGAAAAGAAATAAGTTGCAATATTGAGTATACTTTAGTCAAACAAATTATAGTTTATTCTGCTTGCACATCAGATAGAAAAAGGAGGAATTTCTAGAAGACGCTTCATAAACCAAATCTGCTGGGATAAATGATGGACATCAAACTGCTCTAACTGATGTGCTGTGACCTCTAATGATTTTTGAGCATAAAATTCCCTGCATCTTTCATTAGCCGGTGTTCTGGATGAGTGAATAAACTCACAGCCTGTCTTGATTTTCCGCTGGTTGAAGGGAAAGCAATTAGTTGAGACAGCATAATGTTTGCTTTCACAGTGAAGCCACTCAACCTTTTAGATACATGACTGTCCATATTATAATCATTCAATCAGAGTATATTTTGGAACATTTCTCACTTGCATCCTATTTTTGCATGGCCTAAAAAGATACAAACTTTACATTTTGCTGTCCTGGAGCATCATCTTTATTTTTCCTGTTGTTTTTATGTCAATAAAGTACCCCAACATTTAATTATTTGTTTGTGAATTTGATCAATTACAAAATCTTGTATACTAGGTAATAATTTTACATAGCAAAGTTCTGTCATTATTTACTTTAGTAGATGTAACCTTAGAGTTATTTGTAAGTTTGACTTCCCAAACTACGTCTAAAGTATGAGCTGAACTCATAGCTGATAAAACCCCCAGCAAAACCCAAATTCATCTTTTACTTTATAAATAGGGAATATTAAAATAGTTTTCAATCTCTGGCATTACATACAGATTAGTAGATTAGTACAAATGTGTCAGAGAGAGCTATCACCTTATTTACAGATTTGTGCTACTCTGTACTCATTAACCTACAGAGTTAAATGTGTTTTTCTCCTTGAAATATGATGGATGCTGTTTAGGTTTAGGGGATGCATAACATTTTCCACATACTGTATACAAACAGACAGAAAGCTGGTACAAAAACATTGGTGCATCACTTGGTTTATATAAAAGGAAATCACACATTGGTAAATGCATGGTAAATCTGGTAATAGTAAAAAAAAATTAATTTATTAATAATTAGTAATTAGTATAATAATTGTACTAATTATATATAATAATTATGGTAATTAGTATAATAATTATGGTAATTAGTATAATAATTATAGTAATTAGTATTATAAATAATTAGTAATTTATTAAACTTATTTTATTAAGAAAGTCTGGATTTGTAATAAAAAAGTAAAGTTTTTAAAAACAACGGAAAAACGCAATTACGTAATTGATGTGTTCCTATTCTTGCAAGCATTCAAATACACATGACCAAATCAACAGAAATGCAGCATTTACCATTGTTCACTCACATTCAGTCTCTTCTGTTTTAAATGACGACCACTAACTAAGGGCCAGAGCCTTTTCGTTATCTACTTATTTCATGAACTGAGTATAAACATGGCTTTTGTAAAGCTATATTGTTAAATGATTGAGCAGTTTAGAAAAAAAGCAACATTTACATTCATGAGATTCATCGCCTCTGTGTCTAATTGGTAGGTCATTAAGTTAAACTACAGGTTTGGAATTCTAGTGAACTTGCCGGCAGACGCAGGTCTGAATAATGTCCGTTTTAATGAGAGGAATAATGCTGCTGGTGTTGTAAATGGTAGCAAGGTTGGCATCATGCCTCTTCACCAGCTAATGACATCTGCTGGGGGTTAAACACTCACACACCTCACTCAGACACAATGAAACCAGACAGACAGGCCATAAAACAAGGATGCAGAGAGAAGTTTATGATGCACAACCAACACTTACTTCCATCTTTATTTTTCTTTTGGATAGTACATGGTGTAACTTGAGTGCAAAGTATGATAAAGGATATCAACATTAAATGCCACTTCTAAGCTTGAGAGCTACGTTTTGTGAATTTGAACTCTATCAGTTTATTATATCTTAATTTTGTTCGACCTGGGAAAATATTATCTCAGATTAGTAGTCTATATGCCATATATTGTAGGAGTATAATGGCAGGCAAAGTCAAAGTTTAACAATTTCCATTTTATATTGCTATTAGTGTTATTGAATCGCTCATTAGTTTCATTATTAGTCTGTATTGAGAAATAGAATGAAAGAGCTAATGAGAGAGAGTATGGATTTCCGGTTAACATTTATGGAATGCATCTCAGTCTTCAAGATTAATTCATACTAATTAAGAAAGATGGAGAAAGAGTACAAGCCTTCCATTCCTGAACGTAGACAGTGGGGATTTTTTTTTTTTTTTTGAAAGGCTGCGGGTGGCAGAATAGCCAAATTGTACATCTTGACTATACCAGGAGCAATGTTCAGAATAAATTGTAATGCTTAATCTTACTTAACATGTGCAAATTGGTCTTGACAGCTCTCTCAGTAAGCCACAAACCCAAATTAAATGGTTGGATTGTGCTGAAAATATATAAACAATTGAGCATCCGGCTATGATTACCCCACAATGAGGCAGCTCTCGCCCAGATGAACTTTAGTGCAGTCCTCATATTGAAATGAAAAATCTGAATGATTAAAAAGTCCATAGAAACTGTGGGAAAGAATTATCCTAGTGGGAGCTCTGGCTTATTCCATTGCTCATTAATCATAATTACGCAATCAAAATGCACAGGGAGATTGTGAATATTAGGATGAGTATGTTGATATTGCCCAAGCCCTCGGGTCAGTCCACTTGTTGGGTGTCACAGGCTCTTTTGCTAATTACATCTGACTGCAAATTAGATGTCTGGCACAGGCGCTGCCGAATCTAAAATTTACACATTGCGGCAGACAAAACCCAGGTAAATCTGATATTAACACATTTCCAATCTAAAGGGTGTTTCACACAATTCAATTAATTGCTCAATCTTAACAGTGGTCTTAGTCTTCGTTTCTTAAGATGAACGGGTGAACTAGTTTCATGGTGAAGTTTTAAAATTTGCTTTCATGATATAGCACACTGTAAGCCCGGATAAGTTGAATGTACAAAATTTGAGGAAACTGGATGCCTTAAAAAAGTTAAGTAATGAATAATGAAAACTTGAGTTAATTCAACTTAAATGCTTTAAAAAATGTAATTGTTATTTTAAGTTCAATACACAAAATATCAAATTGAATTAACTTAAGATTATTGATATTACCAGTGATTTCATCACGTTATTGCAATAAGAACCTTAGAGTTCACTTTGCTAAATTCCAATTTGACATAAGTTGAATTTGTTTGTAATAGTAACTCTTTTTCCAAGTTATTTCTACTTAGTATACTGTAAACCCGCATTTTGTTTCAACATAAACTATTTAGAATGATTAATTATTCTTTTGTGTTTTGTAAAAATAGTGTCTAATTACTAAACCAGAATAAGCTGTTTGTAATACTTTTCAACATTGTGCAGTGCAATAATCATGATTAGCAATGATAACTCAATGTTACGTTACTGTCAGAGGGGGTGGGGCTCTTTTCAAAAATCAACGTGTCTTGAGCACTGGAGTTTGTCCAGATGGGAATTTGAAGAAAGCTGGTGAGTGTTAAATTTTATATCTTACTTAATAGACCCATAAGATCAGTCCAGATAAGGACTTAGCTAAACGCTAACCTTAGCTATGTCTTAAGAAGATGGTTATCCGTCGGTTCAGTCAGTGTTTACAATAACGTGCATGATTGCATGTGCTTGTAGCTAATTCTAACCGCAAGCTAACGGGCTAACGCGGTTAACCCGTGTTTGGTGTCAGAGGTGATACTTGCATTTATATCAATACTGTTAAATGTAACAAACTTTTAAAGGATGCGGCCGTTAGCGGGGCTACCATGGTACTCAAAGCTGCCAACAGCGCACTCAAGAGTATGTAAGGGACCAACAGAATGCAAGGTCATTGTCTCAGCTCAGCATTGAAAACATGATAAAATACAATCGGCCATTTTATACATCTGATGTTACAGGCAAATGCAAAGTTGACTGCCCAAGTCACACTCATGATACTTTTCCCATCAAGCCTGGATCGCATGAGGTGCATCACTCAGGAAAAGAACCTTACCCTCAATATCAGCTACCCACCTCTCCGTTTGGATCCTTTGAAAGAAGCCCTAATCAGTCCAAAGACAACAGATCTCCAACTAGCCATGGTCTTGCCAAATGTTTAGCTCGCAACCAGTTGGTGACAACAGGCCTAACAACTTTCAACGAGAAGCTGGAGAGCTACTGGAATTGGAAATCATCCTTTCAGAACGCTATTGGAGGACTAGATCTTAGTTCTGGAGAACAGCTTGACCTTCTTATCAAGTGGCTTGGCATAGAATCTTCAGAACAGGTTCGAAGGATAAAGGCAGCCAATATTAGGGACCCGATATCCGGACTTGGGATGGCTTGGGAAAGGCTGGAAGAAGACTTTGGCTCACCGGAAGCTATTGAACGAGCTCTTTTCTCTAAACTTGAGAGCTTTCAAAGGGTGACCAACAACAATCCTAAGAGACTACGTGAACTCGGAGACCTGTTGCTGGAGCTTGAGGCAGCAAAGCAGGACAATCACCTACCCGGGTCTTCATACTTAGACTCTTCCAAAGGAGTTCATCCCATTTTGGAAAAATTGCCTTACAATCTTTAGGAAAAATGGATGATGTTTGGGTCAAAGTAGAAACATCACCACAAAGTAAGCTTCCCCCTTTTTCCATATTTGTTGACTTTGTACATACAGAAGCAAAGGCACCTACAGATCCTAGTTTTAACTTTCTCACCTCTCAAACACCAACAGTCAAGAGAGAGTGGAAAGACAGGCAAGACAGAATGCCTGTATCTGTCCAAAAGACAACCGTGTCTCCACCTATGGAATTGGCAAGTAGGAAGAAAGTAGTGGACCACAATACATTGTGTCCTATCCATGAGAAACCTCATCCATTGAAAAAGTGCCATTGCTTCAGGGAGAAAACCTTGGAAGAATGCAAACAATTTCTTAAGGACCACTTCATATGTTTCAAATGTTGCTCAGGCATGGACCATTTTGTGAAAGATTGCAAGGTAGAAGTGCAATGCAAAGAATGTCACAGCAACCGTCACCTATCAGCCCTCCATCCAGGCCCTGCCCCTTGGATTGCCCAGTTTCCTCCTCCCCCTTCAGCCCATGGCAGGGAGGAAGACGGGGTTTACAACCAGGAAGTCACCACTAGATGTACTGAGGTTTGTGGAGAAGGAGTCAGTGCTAGGGCATGCTCAAAGATATGTCTCATCAGCGTTTACCCAAAAGGGCACCGGGGCATGTCTAAGAGAATCTATGCCATACTCAATGAACAGAGTAAAAGATCACTCGCAAGAACCGAATTCTTTGACCTCTTCAATATCCAAGGTGGTGAGTTCCCATATGTGTTGAGAACATGTGCAGGACTCAAAGAGACATCTGGGAGAAGGGCTTGCGGCTATGCTATAGAGTCAGTTGTTTAGAAAGCAACCCTTTCTTTACCTACACTGATTGAGCATAACCAAATTCCAAACTGCTCTGAGATACCGACCCCCAATGCTGCTCACCATCAGAGCCATCTAAAGAAGATTGCATCTAAAATTCCACCTCTGGACCCTCAAGCACACATACTTTTGTTGCTAGGAAGAGACATTCTGAGAGTCCATAAAGTCAGGAAATAGATCAATGGGCCCCACAATGCTCACTTCACCCAAAAGCTAGATTTGGGCTGGGTCATTGTTGGAGAGGTATGTCTAAGAGGGGCCCACAAGCCATCAGAGGTTAGCACCCTTAAAACTAATATTTTAGAGAACGGCCATCCAAGTTACCTCAACCCTTGCAGCAATCATGTAAGGGTCAAGGAAAGGTTTGCTGACAACTCTGCAGGCCAAACATCTCCAGCGGTTCATTCAAAATATGCATTGTTGGGATCCTGTGTGGAGAACCTAGGTCTGTCCATTTTCCATTGTATCTCCAGCGATCATAAACTTGCTTACTTCATGGATGAGATGAGATTTCTTCACATCAAGGACTCTGAGGTATGAGGTATGGACTCAAGATGCCTGTAACAGTTGGGTTGCACCCAGACAGCAGCTCCCAAATAATAGAGATTGTGCTTACCAGAGACTTATCTCTCTCCGCCATACGCTAGACAAGAATCCCACAATGATATCCCATTTTCTGGAATTTATACAAAAGATGTTAAATAACAATCATGCAGAATTAGCTCCCCCTTTGCAAGAAGACCAGGAACGCTGGTATCTTCCGTCTTTCGAGGTCTATCATCCAAAGAAGCCAGACCAGATCCGCATTGTCTTTGATTCCAGCGCAGTGTAGCAAGGAGGCTCACTCAATGACACATTACTCAAAGGCCCTGACCTGAACAACAATCTCATTGGAGTCCTCATAAGGTTCAGAAAGGATCCCAATTCCATCACTGCCAATATCCAGCACATGTTCATTGCTTCCTGGTAAAAGAAGACCACAGATACTTTCTTCGATTCCTGTGGTATCGTGATAACAACTTAGACAGCGAAATTGTGGACTACAGGATGTGTCCATGTCTTTGGGAACAGCCCTTCCCCCGCTGTTGCAATATATGGTCTAAGGAGAGCAGCTAGAGAAGAAGAAGAACACTTCAGCAGCGATGTGAGAAAGTTCATTGAGCGTGAATTCTATGTTGACGATGCACTGAAGTCTTTTTACACAGAAGAAGAGACCATCAGTGTCCTCAAACGAGCACAGGAAATGCTTGCTGTGTCCAACCTTAGGCTACATAAAGTGGCCTCTAATAGACAAGCAGTCTTGGATGCATTCTGCCCTGAAGATCAAGCCAAGGAACTCCAAGAATGGAGTCTATGTACTGAAGAACTGCCCCCTCAACGTAGCCTAGGAGTATCCTGGAATATAGGCACAGATATGTTCATGTTCCAAGTCTCTGCTGAGCAGAAACCATTTACCAGATGAGGGATTTTGTCCATAGTGAATAGCATTTACGACCCCTTTGGCTTCCTCACCCCAGTAACTATTCGAGAATGGCTTCTCTTAAGGCAACTTTCCACTCAAGCCAAGGACTGGAACTCTCCTCTCCCAGAGGACATGAGAGCAGAGTGGAATGAATGGAAAGATTCACTACAGGTCCTCCAAGAACTGAAAATACCTCGTGCCTATGTATCCTTTTCAACCACTACCGCTCAGTCCCGAGAGCTCTGTGTTTTCGCGGATGCATCAGTCAAGTCAGTTGCGGCAGTAGTCTATTTAAAGGTAACCCATATGGATGGATGCAGAGAAGGTAGCTTTGTATTTGGAAAAGCTAAGCTCGCACCACAACCAGACCTTTCTATCCCATGATTAGAACTGTGTGTGGCAGTGTTGGCAGTTGAGGCGGCAGATATGGTGATAGAGGAAATGGATCTGACGTTTGACAGGTTACATTCTACACAGACAGCAAAGTGATACCGGGTTACATCCATAATCAATCCAGGAGATTCTACATTACTGTGCAAAAGTTTTAGGCAGGTGTGAAAAAATGCTGTAAACAAAGAATGCTTTCAAAAATGGAAGTGTTAATCATTTATTTTCATCAATCAACAAAATGCAGTGAATGAACAAAAGAGAAATCTAAATCAAATCAATATTTGGTGTGACCACCCTTTGCCTTCAAAACAGCATCAATTCTTCTAGGTACACTTGCAAACAGTTTTTGAAGGAACTCAGCTGGTAGGTTGTTCCAAACATCTTGGAGAACTAATCACAGATCTATAATCCTACAAAATAATATAATGACTATAATCCTACAAAATCCCTGACTTTGTGCAAGTGTACCTATAAGAATTGATGCTGGTTTGAAGGCAAAAGGTAGTAACACCAAATATTGATTTGATTTAGATTTTTCTTTTGTTCGCTCACTTTGCATTTAGTAAATTAATAAAAAATAAACAATCATTATTTATATTTCTGAAAACATTCTTTGTTTACAGCATTTTTTCACACCTGCCTAAAACCTTTGCACAGTACTGTATGTCTATGTAAACAACAGGGTTCAGAGAATTCGTCAGTCCTCAAATCCTGATCAATGACATTATGTCCCTACAGATCTTAACCCAGCAGATCATGGGTCCAGGTCCACCCCAGCACTGCTTCTACGTACAACGACTTGGCTTACTGGACCAGACTTTCTCCAGAAATAGTCTTCACTTGCACCCAGCCTAAAAGAAATACATAATCTCGTCGACCCCATTTCGGATCCAGAGATATGTCCAGAAGTATCTAGTAACATTACTAGTGTCTTCAAGGGCATTCTGGAAGCTGCCCGCTTTGAATGGTTTTCCAACTTCAGCATTCTCATCAAAGCCGTAGCACACTTACTCCACACTAGCACACTAGTCCGCTCCTTCTCTCAGCAAGGGAAAGGTGATAACTGCTGTGGTTGGCACATCTGCTGCAAGAGACTGTCCGTAGAAGAATTGAAGAAATCCAAGGTGCTTGTCATCAGGAGTGTGCAGCATGAATGCTATGCAGAAGAATTCAGGTGCATTGCAACATCAACAAACCTTCATCATCCAACCTTCCATCATCACCAGGGTGTGAAACACCAAGGGAGGCATTTTACAGAGGGAGCTATTAAAGCAGCAGGGATCTGGCTGGTTGGGGCAAAAACAAGCATTGCCAATGTGCTTTTCAAGTATGTAACTTGCAGAAAGCTCTGCTCTGCCAGCTGAGTGGCTTCAAATAGCACCACCCTTCTCCTATGTGGGTGTAGATGTTTTTGGGCCATGGGACGTAATTTCCTGCCGCACTAGAGGGTGACTTGCTAACAGCAAGAGATGGGCAGTGCTGTTTTCAAGCATGTGCACGCAAGCCGTGCATATGGAAGTGATTGAAACCTTGAGTGCAAGCAGCTTCATTAATGCGCTAAGAAGGTTTTTTGCAGTCAGGGGAGCAGCAAAACAAATACGCTCAGACTGCAGCACAGACTTTGTAGGTGCATGCCAAAAGCTAGAGATGGATAGATCTCCTTCCAATCCTGAGAAAGTGGAGAATTATCTGAGAGAGCAGGGTTACACTTGGGTATTTAACCCTCCCCATTCATCCCATATGGGAGGCGTATGGGAACGAATGATTGGTATCGCTCATTGCATGCATGCTTCTTGAGGTAAAGTCATGCCTCACTCACAAAGTTCTGACTACTCTTATGGCCGAGGTTAGTGCCATCATCAACGCGAGGCCTCTTATTCCTGTGTCATCTGACCCAGAATCACCTGTCATCCTAACTCCCCTGATGGTTCTAACCAAGAAAACTGGAGCTCCCCCACCACCACCTAAAGACTTCAGGAAAGAGGACCTTCTGAAAGAAGAATGGAGACGAGTTCAGAACTTGGCAGATGTGTTTTGGGGCAGGTGGCGTTGTGAGTATTTGAGTACCCTACAGAGCAGACACAAATGGGCCAACAGGAGGCCAAATCTCGAGCAAGGAGACGTCGTCTTAATGAAAGACGCTCAAGCAAAAAGGAACGAATGGCCAATGGGCGTCATCACAAAGGCTTTCCGGAGCCGGGATGGACTGGTGAGGACGGTAGAAATGAGAGTGTTCAAAGAAGGCAAACCAAGGGTTTACTCAAGACCTGTGGCAGAAGTAGTTCTTCTTCTTTCTTCTAAGAACTCTTAAGGGCAAAGTAATAGTAATTGTGTGGGGTTGTTTATCGAAGACCCCAGGTGGGGAGTGTTTTGGACACTAAGTTTATACAGGGTGTTGGCGCCATCTAGTGGCGCCTTTTGTGATAATGCGGTAGTGCTAAGACAGGAAGTAGTATCCATTTTGTTGATGTGTGAGCCATGCTGTGATAGCTCCACAATCCTGTCGCATCCATTGCTGTACAACTTATTAGATGCATCATCTGTAAGTTAATTCGTCAACATAACCAGTATGTTAATGTAAGAAATTGTATATTCATAATTTGTCATATCGTTTGTAAGATTTCCTAAATAACATGTTGTCCTAGCTAAGCTAACATGTTTAAATGCTAAGTAAGCTAAAACTGGTTCCTGATTTATACATACTTTTTCTAATTGTATTCTTCATGCCCTTTTTGTGATTGTTGCAGTTTTACAAAAAAGAACTATTCAAGTAAACTTCAATCCAAGAATCTTGAACAAGCGTGGCGTTCTTGAGTAGATGTTTAAGCTGACTGGATAGCTACAACCGAGGATGTTTAGCGAGGCCAATACACTGTTAAAACATTACAGGTTAAAACATGGGAGCTACTGTACAGTAGAACTGTACCCTTTCCCTGCTTACACCAAGAATGTTTGTGTACATTTAACTCCATTAATGCTCTTAAAGTCCACTTATCAAAGAATCATCAGAAAGGCCAGCATGCACAAGAGTGTGAATATATTACGTTTCAGTGTCAGCTATGTGACTTTTCGGCATCCTGCACTGAAGCACCTTTTTTCACACACCTGCGCAGTACACATTTAAAAGTGCATCAGGGTGCAGTGCCCATGCAAAGAGTGTAACTTTCATACCAATGTGTTTATTTTTTTTGTAGCATACAATGAGCACAATATGTTGTGTATGTACAGTATGTTAGTATTTAATGTTAAATGGTTAGTTTTGATATTTAGAAATCAGGTCCTGTGAAATAGTTTCCTTACCTGTAAAGCTGCGGCTTGTCGCAGATTGATAAACTGCAGCGTCATCACACATAATTTAGCTCAGCTGATAAAAGATTTAACAATGGTCTCTTGTGAAATTATAGACATCTACATTTTGATAATTTAGAGTTGAAGCTGGCTTCTAAATATCCAAACTAACCCTTTAAGGTCTTAACAAAGATACTTCAGCACATTGAGTAGCATATATAAAAACACAAATGTGCCAACACAAGCCCCATTTGACTGCTCTTCAGCTACCAGTGACACTATCTGTTCTGTAGTTCTGCCTGGTTACAGGTTTAGGGTTAGATGCAGCAGAGTATGCACAGAACTGCATAATGATGTTCTTTAAACCTAAATTAACAGTTCATACTAGTTCAAGATGCTTGTTGAAATGCCTGTCTGAATGTGTTGAATTTTCAGGACATGGCAGATATTTTGTAAATTCTGTGTTCATTTTTATTCAGTCAAATAAAAAGTGGTTAAAATAGTTTCTATGGCATTTTAAGGAATGACTTGTCGTTTGGTTTGTGCAAACTGCAGAATGTTATCTTGTACTATTTTGTAAAAACATTTAACATTTAAATGTTTTATTGCTTTTCTTCCATACAATTTTGTTTAAAGTATTTATTACAAAAACAAAATGGTATTAATTACATTAGAAGAAACCACATTATTTATATTAACAAATGAATATAAGTAGTGATAAATACAATGTGTATGTAGGTTTAGCTTAAGATAGTTATTTCAAACAACTTGGGGATGCAAAGAAAATAAGTTAAGTGAACTAGTCTTTTTTAGTAAGGACTAATGATTGTCCATGTCAATACAACTAAATCTGT
This sequence comes from Distichodus sexfasciatus, assembly GCA_032718565.1. NCBI lineage: Eukaryota > Metazoa > Chordata > Actinopteri > Characiformes > Distichodontidae > Distichodus > Distichodus sexfasciatus. Next base: position 2,043,950 of record JAVGVS010000007.1, read on the forward strand.
TTAGTTTCAGCATGTGTAAAAACTAAAGTGGTTTAGGGGAACGGGTTTCCACGCAAATTTCTAGTAAACTCAAGTAATCCGGGATTAAAGTGTATATTAAGTTAGTATATTTTTACTTCTATTTACTAAAAAATAAACTAGAACTTTTCAATTTGAACACAAAAACCAAACAATTACAAGAAAAACAACATTTGCATTGTATTTAAATTGAAGAGTTTAATTTGAAACCAGAACATGTCAAGAAACATGGCTTAAACTGGAATATACAATTTTTTTTTTTTTTAAATTATATCAGTGTGTGAACTAAATATTATGAAAAAAAAAATAGCACCATGATAATATGGCCCAGCCCATACTGTTAACTTTGCATAGAAGTGAACAAAAGTGCATTATTCAGGCACCAATATCTGTCACTGAAGAATAACCACAGTTTTACATTGCAAGCTGATCTTTCAATGCCTGAATTTTGGGTATCAGATCGTGTGTACCTAGGTTGAACATAACCTGCTGGACAAAGTGTTTGTGTACTTTGGGTAGTCGAGGTGCAGGGCATAAATGAGTCCAAAAAGAACACAGAAGGCCTGAGACAGAGTGTCCAGTTCCTCCTTTACCAAAATCCCTTCCAAGATGATCCCTACCCTTGATGGGTTGAGCTGAGGATTTTTATCATCAATGCAGAGGATTCCCACTGGAGTTTCACTGTAGGAGTCCTTGTCTGTTACATCCTAACAGAGAACGATTGACAATTGTTGACAAAAAGCCATCTGAATCACCATTGTCTTTATCAAGCAGTAGTCAAAATGTTTGTTTAAATTTTACTGCCAAAGTAAAAAACAACAAGAAATTAACAATTGTATAATGTAGATTTAAACTGTTTGTGGTCAAGCAATTCTGTCATGCCGTAAATCAATAATGCAGATATTCAAAATGTTAAACTACAACCATAAGTCAGTGGGTCGATGTGGTTTCATTACATGAACAATGAATAGTTCTCAGTTAAAAATGTACTTGTGAGCTTTGAAAGTGGAGTAGACACTGCTTTCAAAATTACAGTCTATAAAAGGGCACCTAACTTTATGGTTTACTTTCAAATGTGCAGTATGCAGGTGCGTAAAGTAGTCAGTTTCAGAACAAGACTCTGCGAACCCACATGAGAGACAGAAAAACTTAAGTGGTACATCTATACCTGGTTGATCTAGAGTTTTGTTGTGAATGCAGTATAAGTGTATTTTTAGAGCACTGAATGATTTACATGTAAATAGACAATCCTGATGTAAACAAGGAAATGGTTCTATTCTTGCATAACTTCCATGTTTTAGCCTATAATGTTTAAATAGCTGTGCTCGCTTCTCATAGTTAAAAGCACAATACTTACATTTCCAAAACATTTCATACTGTGATCTAAAACAATGAAATAAAAAGACGAATTTTGTTAAGCAAACCTCCAAGAACACGTGAGTTTAGTATTTAATGTTTTGGGTTTTTTTGCAAATGTTGAGACCAAATATAACTTCTCGCATTAGTCGGAGTTTGCTCTGCCCATGTTACTAACATACACAAGGCCAGATATGAACAAGCGTTTCAATATAGAATGGGATAACTAGCGTTAACAGAACTCACCACATTTGTGGTACAGAAGCCCACGCCACTCTCCTCTCTCTTCCTCCATCGGGATTCGATGATGAGTGTCTAACGCAAGCGAGGGAGATTTGCTAAATGCTAATCCTCTACTGCGGAGGAGCCGGCCACTTTGCGGATGCCTGCCCCTTTGCTCCGCACCTCCAAGAAGAAAAAGAGGGTAGAGGACTCTAGTCTGAATACAAATCAGTTTGTGGTGTATGGATGTTTGGTTATTAACTCTGTTCATGTTTCTGTGTCTGTGTTGTTAGATTCCGGATCGGCTGGTAATTTCATCTCCAGAACCCTGGTGTCTTCCCTCCATGTGCCCGTGGTCGACATTGCCAGCCCCATCACAGTTAAAGCCATAGATGGCCACTCCGTCAGTCCTAAGCCGCTCACACACATGACCTCCCCCGTGCAGTTACTGGTGCCTCCCAACCATACAGAAAACATTCAGTTACTGATTCTGGACACAATGCAAACGGACGTAATTCTAGGTTTACCCTGGTTACGTACCCATAACCCATACATAGACTGGATCAATGCTTGTATCCTTGCTTGGTCCCCCCTTTGTACACCCGTTCACATTTCCGCTCCTCTAACGATTCACGCCACCGCCATTGAAAGTCCCAACGCAGACGCACCCTTTCACATCCCCCACGAATATACTGATTTAGCCTGAGTGTTTAGTGTATCTAGGGCTACACGCCTTCTGCCTCACTGACTGTGGGTCTACCTATTGTCCGAGGCTGAAACCAAGGCGATGGAGGATTACGTGGCTGAGGCACTTAGGAACGGAACCATTAGCCAGTCCACGTCCCCGGTCTCCGCCAGCTTCTTCTTTATAGTGAAAAAAGATGGCGGCCTAAGACTTGACTACCGGGGTCTCAATGCGGTCACAGTGATGTACGCACCCCCTTCCGCTCATCCCCTCGGCAATTGAGCAGCTCCGTGGGGCCAGGCTTTTCACTAAGCTTGACCTCCGGAGTGCTTACAATCTAGTCTGTATTCGGGCAGGCGACGAGTGGAAGACGGCCTTTAGTACCATCTCTGGCCACTACCACTATAACGTTAAGCCTTTCAGACTGGCCAATGCACCGTCGTTCTTCCAGGCCTTCATGAACGACATGTTCCGAGACCTGCTGAAACGCTACGTTGTGGTATATCTGGACGATATACTTGTATATTCGCCAGATTACCCGACGCATGTTCAGCACGTCTGGACAGTCCTCCGTCGCCTGCTCCGACACAGACTCTATGCCAAGGCCGAGAAGTGTGAGTTTCACGGAAGTGAGGTCTCATTTCTCGGTTACAACATTGGGCCGCAGGGGGTGGGCATGGACAAGAAAAAGGTGGCAGCCATAACTGAGTGGCCAGAGCCCACCACAGTCAAGGAGTTGCAGCGGTTTCTAGGCTTCGCAAATTTCTACAGGTGCTTCATCCGGGGGTTCAGTCAGGTGGCAGCACCCCTCACGGCCCTCCTCAAAGGCAAACCCAAATGCCTGTCCATCACCAATCAGGCCCAAGCCACATTTCAGCGGCTCAAGTCCCTGTTTACTCAAGCCCCAGTGCTTGCTTTACCTGACCCCACCAAGCCTTTCGTGGTGGAAGTAGATGCCTCGAGGTGGGCCTTGGGGGGGTGTTGTCGCAATGGTCTGGGTCCCCGGAGAAGTTACACCCCTGTGCTTTCTTTTCTAGGAAGTTGACGGAGTCTGAGCGGAACTACGACATAGGTAACCGGGAGCTGCTGGCCGTAAAGGGGGTGTTGGAGGAGTGGTGGCACTGGTTGGAGGCGGCACCGTATCCTTTCGTGGTATTCACAGATCACCGCAATCTGGAGTACATCTGGCAGGCTAAGCGACTCAACCCGAGACAGGCTCGATGGTCATTGTTCTCTGCCCGATTCAATTTTACCATCACTTACCGTCCAGGGTCAAAAAATGGCAAAGCCGATGGCCCTGTCTCGGCGTTTCTTGCCGCCCGACGCTGCCAAGGTCCCAGAGCCCATTCTGCGACACCGACGTCGTAGTGGCGCCAATCACGTGGGACCTGGGCGGGGAGATCGCTCAGCTGGCTGGGGACCAGTCTCCACCCGCTGGGTGTCCCCCTGAAAGGGTCTACATGCCGGAACTGCTGCGGGCTCGAGTCATAGAATGGGCACACACTATACCTGCTAGTGGGCATCCGGGAATTTCAGGGACCTTGCAGCGCATATGGCAAAAATATTGGTGGCCCGCGATGCGACAGGACGTTCAGAGGGCAGTTGCCTCCTGTTCTGTGTGTGCGGCCACCAAGAGTTCTAATCAGTTGCCTGCCAGCAAACTAATGCCCCTGCTGATACCAAACAGGCCATGTTCGCACATCACTGTCAACTTTGTCACGGACTTGCCGGTGTCAAAAGGGTACACCACTATCCTCGTGGTAGTGGATCATTTTTCGAAGGGTGTTCGTTTCCTGCCTCTTGTTTCTCTCTGCCCTGCAGGTGGCTGAGGAGTTGTTCCAGCATGTGTTCCGGGTCCCCAGTTTGTCTCATGTGCGTGGAAGGCCTTCATGGAGAAGCTGGGGATCACCGTGTCTTTAACATCCGGCTACCATCCCCAGTCCAACGGGCAAGCGGAGTGTACCAATCAGGAGATGGGGAGATTCCTCCGGTCTTACTGCTGCACCCGACAGCACAACTGGGCCGACTACTTGGCTTGGGCAGAGTACGCCCAGAATTCCATCCACCACCCCGCTACCGGCCTCACCCCCTTTCAATGTGTGCTGGGGCGTCAGCCCCCATTATGCCCATGGAACACTTCACCCACCGAGGTCCCTCGGGTGGATGAGTGGTTCCGGATGGCAGAGCAGGCCTGGGAGGGTGCACACAATCACATCCAGCAGGCAGTTCGCCGGTTTACCCGTCAGGCCGATTGGAGGAGGCGGGAGGCGCCGGTGTACCAGGCTGGTGATCAGGTCCATACCGTATCCTTGAAGTCATTTCCCCTGTCACAGTGAAACTTCAGTTGCCTGCTCATATTAGTGTGTCTCCTGTCTTTCATGTGTCTCTCTTCAGGCCAGCTGTCCGGGGCCCGTTGGATCTGTCTCTGAGGACTTTGGATCTAGAAACCGACGAAACTAGCGATCTCTCGTGAGTGACTGTGCCATTCGGACTAGCGTGTTAGCCATGCGGCTAGCTGTTCTCTCCTTTGTGTTGGCCTCGGCTGTGAGAACGGGACTGTAGTACTGGGAAACAGAGGGCTTCTTGTCTTTGTGTTTATTTTGTGTGCACTTCAATAAATATTCAGCAGCTACGCCCGCATCTGTGGCCTCCTTCACCTTCACACACCGTGCATCGTGACAGCTAGAGAACATTCCCACCAGACCGGCCAAAGTAACTTTCTAACAAGTGGAATATACCAAACTGGAAATATTGGAATTAAATGTTTGAAAAAATATTTCTGAAAGAAAAACAGGGAAAATTAACGCAGAACGCAGAATTTTTTTAAGTAACTGCAAATTCACTCAGTCCCCTCCAAACACACTCAACTGCGAGAACATTCCAAATTCTCAGAACACGCAGACGCGGTAACGCCATGTTCCCATCATGCATTGCGTCCATCTTGAGTTAAAAAAGGACCAAAACTCAGCTGTTTAAATCAATTTAACTTAAAATCATTAGCACACTCAAATCTATCTACAAATTAGTAGAATGAACTTCCATTTCTATAGTAATGACCAAAAACTTACTAGTTTAAGTACATTGTACTTAAATTGTTTATTAGATAGGAAATCCAGGCTAACAGTGCACTATGACATTATAAAGCCATCAGAATCTTTGAGCCATCTGAGGATCCATGCTAACAAGCTGTTCTGGAAAAATTGTGATGTTTGTTCTGTTATGGTGTTTGTGTTGTGGGCTCAGCTGTCCTGATCCTGTAGTCTTTTATGTCACGTGTTAGGGTCAAGTGTTGAGGCAGGATGCAAGTCAAACTTTATTAAGAAAAAAAAACAAAAACATGAACGGTCATTGGATACTTGGAATACACGGTCCTGTAAACAATCTGAAAAAATGCTATACAAGCATTGCAAAAAACACAATACACCCACTAAACCCCACTTTCACTGCTAAAAAGAAGAACGGTGGGGTCGAATAATCATAAATAAACCAAAATCCAGGTGTGAGGAATCACCCCGACATGACTGAGCGAATTAGCTTTGAGGGTGACGTGCTAACATTGTTACGCCCCCCCGGTCTAAGTCAGGGAGGCTGTTTAGCCAGGTTTAGCCGGGTTTCCGCGTGACGGAAAACCCGGCTAAACGATAGACATGCTTGCACCACAGAAGTCTTATGAAACGTGTCATTTATTATAACCCACAAAAAAATGCAGGGCAGAGGAGTACAGACGGCACCAAAGCAAAGAAACAAGTAAAACACACTTCCCCTTCACCTGCTCTTCTCTACACACTTCTCTAGCTAGTTAGGTCTCAAAAACATACAGGGGATGGCGCACACCTGCTAACTCTAGTGTGTCTATACATACATTCACCTGCGGGTATTATGTAGGTGCGTGCACATCTACCTACCTCCTCCGCTCCACTAATGCAGCAGTGGGCGACACAAGGACGTCACAATTGATGTTACAAGCTACAAAGAAATAAAGATAAAGTAATATAAGGTATACAAGAGAATTTACTCGCTCTCAACACCACGCACCAACCAGTAACTCCAAACCGAGAGTCACACCTAACCCACAGACGGAAGAACCACACGCAGTCACAAACAAAAGGTGAGCGACCACGTGAACGCCGAACATTGCTTCTCTTGCTGTCCCAGCTCGGTCTGTAATGGGTAGCCCCTGCCCCTCATCCAACGTCCTATTCGACAAACCCCTGTTTGGTCTGTAAGACACAAAAGTAAGTGATTATAAGCAAGATAACGTGTCAACCACCACATTATCAAAACCTTTTTTATGGCGGATATCCAGAGTATAATTCTCAGCAACCAAAGCCCATCTCATCAACCACTGGTTGTGATTATTCATCCTGGAAAGAAACACAAGGGGGTTGTGATCTGTAAAAACAACAATGGGAAATACATTAGAGCCAACATAGACATCAAAATGTTGTAAAGCCCATAAAGTAGCAAGAGTCTCTTTTTCAACCATCGAATACTTAAGTTGGCACTAGTTGAACTTGCATGAAAAATAACAGATCGGATGATGGAGCCCATGGTCATCCTCTTGCAGCAAAACAGCTCCAGCCCCCAAAGCACTGACATCCACCTCCAATTTAAAAGGCTGAGAGAAATTCGGAGCAGCAAGTACAGGTTCAGAACACAAGAGAGTCTTCACACTGTCAAAAGCATGTTGACATGCTTCCGTCCAAATAAACTCAACTTTTGGGCTAAGGAGAGAAGTTAGTGGAGCCACAACAGCTGACAAGGAAGCAAGGCAATTCCCGGTGTGTGGTAGGTGCTGGGCAAGTAGAAATAGTGGTAATCTTGGCATCTACAGGGCGCACGTGACCATGTCCCACCATGTGTCCCAAATAGGTTACCACAGCCTTTCCGAACTCACACTTGGCGAGATTCAGTGTCAAAAATGCCTCACTTAAACGTCTAAACATGGTTCTTAGGGTAAACAGGTGACTGTCCCAATCATCTGAATATACAATAAGATCATCAAGATAGGCTGAGCAATTAGTAACATTTGTCAGAACCGTGTTCACAAGTCGTTGAAAGGTGGCCGGAGCATTTTGAAGGCCAAAAGGCATAACTGTGTACTGAAGGAAAGAGTCTGGGGTCACAAAGGCAGAGAGCTCTGATGCTCTAGGTGTAAGGGGAACTTGCCAGTAACCCTTCAGCAAATCTAACTTTGTGATAAACTGAGCAGCACTTACGCTATCAATACAATCCTCCATACGAGGAAGTGGAAAAGAGTCAGGCACAGTTACTGAGTTTAGGCATCTATAATCCGTACAAAGATGGGAAGTTCCATCAGACTTAGGAACCACAATGCACGGAGAACTCCAAGGACTCAAACTAGGTACAGCCTTACCATGCTCCACAAGATAATTAACCTCCTGTATAAGAGCTTGTCGCTTCTGCCTATTCACCCTGTATGCATGCTGACGTATAGGAGTAGATGTAGTCACTTGGATGTCATACTGTAACACAGAAGTTTGGGAAGGAACATCTCTAAACAAAGATGGAAAACTCTCGATCACCTGGGTGAGGTCCTGAGTCTGGTCTGGTGTCAAATGGCCAAATTCTGATGATAAACAGGGCAGAACCTCAGAGTTACACAGTCGAGCACACACAGACAAGGAATTCACACCTACAAGACCATCAGTATCATTTGGGTCGTCATCAGAGCTTACGGGCAAAACTACACCCACAGAAGAATTCTTTACCTCCCTTACAGAATCTGACAAAGACCAAGCATAATAGGGCTTTAACATATTAACATGACACACGCACTGTTTGTGCCTATGTTCAGGAGTACGGACTACATAGTTAGTGTCACTGAGTTTGGAGTCAACGATATACAGTCCTGAAAATTTTGAGGTCAAAGAGGACCCCAACGAAGGCAATAAAACTAGGACAGTATCACCAGCTGCAAACTGCTGGCATTTTGCTTTTTTGTCAAAATGTCATTTCATTCGATCCTGAGAACCAGCCAATGTTTCTTTAGCTCATGCACATGCCTTATGCAACCTGTCTGTAAAGGTATTAACATACATCACAACATCAGTTTGGATCTTGCTAGAACTCCTCCTGCAACACTTTTAACAGGCCTTGAATTGAATGTCTGAACACTAACTCAGCAGGACTAAAACCTAAAGATTCCTGCACTGCTTCGTGAGCTGCAAATAGAACAAAAGGGACACCCTGATCCCATTCACTCTCAGTACCCAAACAGTATTTCCTTAACATGGACTTGAGGGTTTGGTGAAATCTCTGTAACGCCCCTTGTCATTCTGGGTGGTAAGGACTGGAAGTTTGATGTTTAATCTTAAGAGTTTTTAACACCTGGGTAAAGACATTTGAAAGGAAATTAGACCCTTGATCAGTCTGCACGACCTTTGGAAGACCGAAGATGGTAAAAAACCTAACCAGGGCATTGGTAACGTTTTTAGCAGTAATACGACGGAGAGGAACAGCTTCTGGAAAACGAGTGGCAGCACACATCATGGTCAACAGAAATTGGTTACCTGCTTTCGTTTTCGGAAGAGGTCCAACACAATCAACAAGCACCTGCTCAAAAGGTTCACCAATCACCGGAATTGGCTGTAATGGTGCAGGAGGAATGACTTGGTTTGGTTTTCCTACGCATTGACACACATGACAACAACGACAGAAATTAGCAACATCCTGTTTTAACGCAGGCCAGAACAAATGTTGCAACACTTGATTATAGGTCTTTGTGGTGCCCAAATGACCAGACAATGGATGATCATGAGCTAAATGTAGGACAGTTTGCCAGTACTCCTGGGGTAAAACTATTTGATGTACAACCCCTACCTCAGATGGAGAAGACCACTTACGCATCAACACCCCATTGTCAATGAAGTACACAGCTGACCTGATTTTACTGTTATCAGGAGTAGTAGACACCAAGGTAAAATATTTCTGTAATCCCGGATCAGCTCCTTGAGCAGTCACCAATTTAGCTCAACTCACGTCTAAGTGTGGTAAAGGGGGTGGAGAAACACATGGAGTGCCTGCCCTAGCTACATCAACCCCTGACAGGGATTCTGCCTGCAAAAATGTGTCAAACAAAGGCCGAAAATGGTAACGTACCCTCTAAAATAAAAGACTGAGCCGCTCCCGTGTCACGTAGGATCTTAATTGTGGTCAAGGTACCGCCTGGCACAGGACCCACACCAGTCATGACAAAGGGTTCAAAACAAGTCTCTACAGGTTCGGAAACAGCTACAGAAGACACTTTGCCTGCTAGAGGCACATGTTTAGGGTTTAGCCCTGAACCAGAGGACAACCATTCTTCTTTTTTCTTTAAAATTTGACAGTGGGTGATGAGATGGCCAGGCTTGTGACAGTAGTCGGAGGAGAACCAGGGGCACTAACCCTAGGAGACGCAGAACCAGACCCCTGCCGTACTGGAACTCCCTCAACTTTAGGTAGGTTAAATAGCTGTTTGTGTGTGAGAACAAATTCATCTGCTAACACAGCAGCTTCAGCTAATGTTGTTACCCTGTGTTCATTTAAATAAAGTGCAACTTTGTTGGGCAGGTAAGTCCTAAACTCCTCCAACAACATTAACTCACGTAGCGAAATGAAATCAGTGCATTTACAGGCAATACACCACTTATCAAAAAACAATTCCTTTTCCCTTGTAAATTTGACAAATGAGTGAGAAAGCTGTTTACGAGCACTCCTAAAACGCTGTCGGTAAGCCTCCAGCACTAACTCATAAGCATGCAAAATCGCTGCTTTCACTAGGTTATAGTCCAACCCATCCTTTGATGGTAATGCAGAACACACTTCTTGGGCCTTACCTACGAGTTTGCACTGGAGTAAAAGTGACCAAACATCGTTTGGCCAACACAAAGCAATAGCTATACACTCAAACACACTAAAGTATGTGTCTACCTCTGCCTCTCTAAAAGGAGGAACCAAAGTGATGTGCTTACTGACATTAAACCCGGGCGTCATACTGGGTCCTGAAGAGCGTTTGGGCTGCACACCTGAATAAGGGTCCGCGGGCACCACAGTGGATTGCAAAGGGTCAACTCCGGTTGCAGCAGTTGATGCAATCTTCATCGCTATCTCAAGCTCCCGGAGTTGGACTTCCTTTTCTAACTCCAGGCGGTGGAGAGCCAGCATATGCTCATATTCATGCTGCTGTGCCTTCTCCTGGACCTCCAGCTGTAATGGAGCGACGCGCACCTTGATGCGAGCCTTGTCCCGCGACCCACTTGAGCTTGAACCAAAGCTGAGACCTGTGTCATACTATGGCAATGTGGCCTTAACTCAAACGCCCCCATCTGCGGCCCACACTTCATGAGGTGTAGTCACGGAAGTTACCATGGTATCCACGGCCTCCATGGTTTGCTCACCCTGAAGAACCCCTTTTTCAACCAGGCAATCCAGTATGACGCGGTACAACTCCCTTTTCCTCCATGAATGCGACACATCAATGCTATAATGAGCAGCCACTGCATACAAATCCTCCTTACGGCACTGCCCCAAAATCTCCAAGCTAGGAGCACTTAAAAATGACTGGCTGAAAGTCTTATCCATATCTACACACACAAACGCACTACCACTTAACCTGATCCATCCGCAATCCACAACACAAATAACATGCCACTAATACTGGCCTATGGATCGCGGACGAGCCCCCAGTTATTACGCCCCCCCCGGTCTAGGTCAGGGAGGCGAACATGAGAAGGTGACAAGTTTAGATGCGTGACGGAAAACCTGGCTAAATGATAGACACGCTTGCACCACAGAAGTCTTATGAAACATGTGTTGTTTATTATAACCCACAAAAAAAATGCAGGGCAGAGGAGTACAGATGGCGCCAAAGCAAAGAAACAAGTAAAACGCACTTACCCTTTACCTGCTCTTCTCTACACACTTCGCTAGCTAGTTAGCCCATACAGGGGACATACAGGGGATGACGCCCGCCTGCTAACTCTAGTGTGTATACATACATTCACCTACGGGTATTATGTAGGTGCGCGCACATCTACCAACCTCCTCCGCTCCGCTAACGCTGTAGTGGGTGACACAAGGACGTCACAATTGATGTTACAAGCTACAAAGAACTAAAGATAAGGTAATATAAGGTATACAAGAGAATTTACTCGCTCTCAACACCACGCACCAACAAGTAACTCCAAACCGAGAGTCACACCTAACTCAGCTCACGTCTACAAAACCCACAGATGGAAGAACCACCCGCAGTCACAAACAAAGTGTGAGCGACTGCGTGAACCCTGAACATTGCTTCTCTTGCTGTCCCAGCTCAGTCTGTAACGAGTAGCCCCTGCCCCTCATCCAACATCCTATTCACCGCTGGCGGTGTCAATCAAAGTTATCACGTCATCACCACGGCGACCCATGACGCACCTAAAAGGAACATACACACACATACAACGACCGGCCTCCGTCCGGGACGTAACACCATTACGTAATGGAAACTAAACAGGGAAAACCAAACTAGACACAGATGATAGACATTAGCCTGAAATTCCAACCTGACATGTGAGAAGGGTGAACAACTGGGGAAATACTGACGTAAAACATACTCCTGCAGTAGTGAATGCACACAAACCTGTGTTGAACAAATGCCAGCACAATACACAAGGGAGAAGCCAACTTAAAAAGAGAGAAACACAGGTCAAGGACATTAAGACAAATAAACAAACAGAAGAGCATGAGACACAGAGGCCACTAGTGGCTTGGTGAGGTGAGGTATGTTTTTGTCATTTTTTCAGGAGTGTTTGTGTCTTCTTATAAAACATTGGCATGGCATACAGTAGCCTTAAATACAATCTGAAGGTGCATGAATGTAATGAAGATAATGGATATATTATTTTTCACATCTAAAATGTTAATTGTATTACAGCAGTTCCAAAAGATCACAAGAAAAATACATTTCAAAGTGATCACTCGTGTGGTCAGAATTGTTTTCAGTATTGTACTTAAGATAAAAAATGCATTATATTGAGAAAAAATTATTTCAAAGCTATTTATACGGAGCATTTAATTAAAAGGCAAAAGTAGCTGTTTCACTTTCTTTGTCAAAAGGCCCGAACCCACAGCTGGATCTTCACAGGCCTAACACTGTCTGGCATGAGACAGAAAGGCATCATGGGAACATCAATGAGCCAAATGTCAATCCTCTCTTGCCAGTGACAAATGGATGACACATGATGTCATATGTTGTGTAATGACTGTGATGACTGGCATGCACTGGCATTGCTTCTAATGCCCATCCCCCTACATCCAGAAAATTTTCTCAATGAACAAATGATACTCTACAACAATATGTGGAAAAAACACAAAGATCACTGCTGTCTGATTTAAAAAGACAAAGCTTTTCATATGCATGTAATGCATTCTATAATTGAGTCCTGACGGATCAGAATGGGTTCAGCTCAGAGGAAGATGAAATCAGAGCTTGTTTGACTCTCGTCACCACTGAGATGCGGTGATTTAGCCTGAGTGGTTCCTGCTAAGCCCCTGGGTTATTACACGGTGAGTCATGGCTGGATGTTGGCAGTAGGGCACTTCAGCGCATTGGACGATAATGTACGGCTAAATCCATTTAATGAAAGGGGACTAGACGGGTGAATTTAAACAGATCTGCTGTACACACTTATTCACTCACACACAATGCTACACAATACATCCACTGACTCCCATAATGGCTACACATAAATAATGCTATGCTTTGCCCTGACTTTAACATTAGTAACCAAAAGCAAATCTTGTAGTTCTTTCACTCTTTCAAAAAACCCTGGTTTTCTACAAACATTTTTTACCTTACAAGGACTGGCTTTTATGTGAAATAGTCATCACAAAGCCACAGAAATCTGAAATCCACAGAACAACATGATTTCTTATGATTTTTCATGTGCATTTCATTAGGTCGATTAAAGTCATAGTTTTCCACTTTTCTGAAGATATATTTTATATTTTCCACATACACATACACAGAACCTGTGTCTTTAGAAGCTTTGTTGCATTCTCTTCACTTTGGCTCCCCTGTTTGTGTCAATGTAATGTGCATCTGGCAGGTGACTCACTTCTCTTATTCCCCTCAGCCACAATTAAACAAATTACCCATGAAACAGCGGGTCAAGGGGGTTGAGGGTTGATGGGGTGGGCTCTTGCCATATGAATGTAAAATACCATCTCTTAACTCAAGTGGGAAGGCGGATACTCGCAGTTAAAAGCTAGTGAGGAAAAGCACAACACCACACATGCCACAGAGAAAAAGGCAAAACAGCTTTTAATGATCCAAAAAGTATGATGATTTGCATAAGATATTCCACAAATAGCTTCCCCAAGACTTCTGTTGGCTGTTTTCTGATATGCTGGACACTACTTTGGAATCCCCAGCTTTGTAGATTCATTATGCTGTTGGAGAGAGAAACAGAACGTCCACAAGAAAGACAGAAAGAGAATTTATATCACGAAATTCTGTGCTATAAGTGGTGGTGAAGTTTTAAAATCACACAAACAAATAGAGAGGGAAGGGAAAGAGATCCTGAAGAGAGAGAGAGTGGAAGAGGTGGAGAGAGAGAGAGGAAGAGGTGGAGAGAGAGAGAGAAACAGAATGCAACTAAAGGAAAGTAGACAGTAAGAAAGACTACAGGAGGAAGTGCGATAGAGCAACATGGCTCCAGATGAAAGTGCTCCTAAATAAGCAGTGTGTCTCTGGGGGCCGGAGTAACATGCTGCAGACTGCCTGCAGGTCAGGTTGGGGGGAAAGACCCTCGGGAGCTTCTCTCCTCCTGGGATTACCACCAAGACTAGTGCAAAAACCTTCTTCCCACCATTCTACTAAAATCCAACATCTACGCCAACACAATCTGACGTTAAAGTGAGCTGAGGCTTTATTTACACTGACATTTACTTCACAGCCTCTGCTCATTTCAAAGTCCTGAGTTACCCAAAAATACACATCGAACAGCATTTCCTGCACAAATTGCAGCAAATTTACATTTACATTCATCACATTCGGTTGCTACTTTATCCAGAGAGACATACAGGAAATACATTTCTCATAGTCCACTGAGAAAGTTGCGTTTTACAATATGGAATTTTTTCAAGCTGTCAGAGTGACACTGTCAGAGTGACAGAGTGATAGTTATCACTACCACTGACAGTGAAAGGAATAATATTGATCACCTTGTTGCAATGGCAGTGAATGGTATATTTTATGCAGCAAGCTGATTTGTTGAAAGCATTAAGAATGGGCAAGCTTAAGGATTTAAGCAATTCTTACAAACAACAAATTGTGATGGCTAGATGGCTGGGTCAAAACTACACCACCTCTGGTATGGAAGATGAACTGGTATATTCTGTATATCTACTCAATATTAGCTCATACTGCTATGGCTGATCAGTGTACATAGTATATATGTGTATATTGATGAGATATAACATTATCAGTGTACATAGTACAGTTAATAGTGTAATGGTTAGGGCGTTTGCCCCATGATTGGAAGGTTCAAATCCCTGACCAGCAAAGGTACCACTGATGTACTCATGAGCAGGGTACCATCCCCAAGCACTGCTCCCCGGGTGCTGCCCATCAGCCGTACAATGCTCCCTTATGGATGGCTCAAAGGCAGAGGTCACGTTTTGTTATAGAAGTAATAGAAAAAACTGCCCCCCTTACACAGACAGCTTAGTCTGAGTTGTGGCCCCTGGGACAGAAGCAGTTGAAAATTATGTCATTGTGGAGATACAGCATAAAAATTGTAGTTAAAAAGAACATCCTGGTAGTTCCTATGGCTGCCTGATCTGTGATACATGCCTAATCTGTGTGCAATGCAAAGTAAGGTAGAAAAATTGATGGGATGCATTGTGATGCCTCGAGATATCTAGTATATCTAGTATGGTATCTAGTATATATGTGTGTCAAAATAATGCATGATCATGAATAGATTATAGATGTTGATAATGAATAGATTTAAAAGCATTAAATATTTAAGGTGTCTTTAATTGCCATTGAACGAATGTAGGTAATAAATCTGGCAAACAAATGTTCAAAAGATATTTTATTGCATTGACCATGAACATATGAAGAATGGTGGCTGAACTGTTGTTGTAATTTTACAAATTAGATGTCTAAAAATATATATATTAAATATATCTAATATATCTGTTATAACTACAACAGAACAGGTAACTGTAAGCCAACTTTAATGAAGACTGCAATATTTCAGTCCATGTGTTACATTAGATCTAATTTAATCACCTGAATATGACAGATGGAACAATTTTGGCAACTGGTAGTCGATAGTGTAACATTTAGGGAGTTGGCCCTGTGCTCGGAAGGTGAAAGTTTCAAGTCTTGGACTGGTAAAGTTATTACTGGGGTACTCAATAGCAAGGTGCCATCGCCAAGCACTGCTCCCCATGCACTGGCAAAAAACTGCCTCTGCTTCTTCATGGATAGGGCAAATGCAGAGGTCACATTTCTTTGTGATGCACTGTGAACTGTACTATAGTGTGTTCACAATGACAAATAATCACTCGCTTAATTCACTTAAACTCTGGTAAACAATATTCTAAAAATAATCTAAACATTTTCACTTACATTTCGTTTGACGGCCTTAAAACAATGTATGACAACAGCAACCCATTCTATAGAAGGTGAGTGGATAGTTGGTGGATTTTTCCACAAGCATCTGGCTGCAGGAGGGGCCTGAGAGCGCATGTCCTCTGTCAGGACCCATCCACTCTCAAGCCCCTACGTCATTTCCGAACGACAGAATCTGTCTTGTCGTGATAGATTATGACTTGCTGACTGCCGCTATTGAAGCCATCTTGTTGCGCATATAAATCTTAAAACGTGGTATGTATAGCTTAACAGTTTAAAAATTAATCATCACGTCAAAATACGCATGGGTCGAACTCCTTTCCTTACTACAGGCAACATACGTTTACTTTACTCCTAAGACTAGTGCTCGGTCACATAATAAAGTCAGCCAAAGTCAAAGTAAACTTTATAGTCATCTCAGCTATATACAAGTATATAGAGAGACGAGACAACGTGGCTCCAGCTTTGCACAGTACAAGAAAAGGCACTTAAAATATATATATAAATAATATATAAAATTTTTTTAAACTTTAACCTACTGGTATAAGAGAGCAAAGGTGAAATAAAGATAAAGAATAACAAGATGAGTAAAAATAGATATAAAAATAAGATTGTGCAAATTAGTTACGTGTTTCGGGTATTACGTCAATCAGGTGGAGAGTTTATAATTAGCTCTGGAATTCCAGCAGTAGAGTTCAGTATGAACATTTTGATATATAACTTTTGATATATAACTCTATATAACTGTAGAGTATCACTAGAGACACAGGAAAGGTATAGTTATCTTTGCCTCAAAAATTATTATTTTTTATTATATTGTTTTGCTGTTGCACTCAATTAGTGAACAAAGTTAATGGAAATTTGTTACTGTAAGGCATGGAAACAGATTTGCTTACTGGACAGCAGAGCTCATACTCTTCTGTGAGGAGAGACTGACCCAGTGTTTAGATTGCCAAGGAGGCCCCTGGAGCCTTCCCAGGTTAGTTTAAACTTTATGTATATCTGGGTTTATATATAAATTTCTGCTTACTGCAATGACGTGCAAGGTTTTTTGAAACTTTAGTCTGAAGAGGAGTCCATGACAACCCAGGAGGAGACTTTTTCTTTGCCACACTCTGAAGTATGTGTCTACTTTATTCTTAGAACTTTTTTTAATTAACATTTGTATTATTGCATGTTTTATGCTGTTTCAAGAAACTGTACTTTGTATAATCCACTGTAGGAACCAAAAGTAATGACACACCTGAAAACTGCAAGCAAATGGTACCAAGATCACCGTGAACTCTTTGAGTCTCCTGTGGTCCTTCCCAGAATCCTCACAAAGGAGGATGGTGATGTCCTTAGATCATTGGAGCAACTTAAATACACTGTGTGTTACACTGAAGAAGAGAAAAATGCCATTGTCTATCCCTTTTTATTTTTAGTTTTCAACTGTTAAGGATATGCATTTGTTTTTAGAAAACACAGAGGACAAGGGCTTAATCACATTTTGTAGTTTAGTGTAGCTTGTTTAATGTAGTTTCCAGGATCACTGTATGTGTACAGTACAGTATGTTATTTTATAAATTAGTTATAGGATATGCATCTGTTTTTAGCGAACAAAACTGACAAAGCCTTAATCACTGATTGTAGTACTGTAAATTGTTGTATATTTTCAAGGATCTCTGTTGTTTGTATATAGTATTTGTTGTCATTTTATAAATTAGTTAATATATTTAAGTGTTGTTTTATACTGTATTCTGTTGATATTCTGTTGGGTTTGAAAAATAAACAGCTTTCCTTTTGCTGGTTTGTGAGAAAAAAAAAACATTTTTATTAAAAACAACATAGTTTGTATATAACTAGAATAGTAGTCTTTCTTGTAGAAGTTTAAATGATTTCTCATAGGCTCCTTAGAAAAAAATGTTTAACATTGTAAAAATATTATATTATGGCCAGTACCAAAGCACAACTATTATATTTATTGGCAAACATTTATTTAAATTAGGCAATTGTACAACTATTACAACTTTATATTATTGTCTTTACAATATAATTTTTTTTTTTTTTAAATGACTGACTTCGTCATCATATGTTTACATAATTTTGAGGTATGTATTAATATATCCTATATATAGTGTAATACATGGTAAAAAAGTTCAAATTGGCTCTTTTTAGGCACACTAGACTCTAGATCTATGTTGGTACACTGGACTCTAGATAATGATATTAAAATAATGTTATTATTTCACACATATCTTGGATAAAACAAATGTTTTGTTAATCAATAACACAATCAATGAGTTAATTCAAAAATAATGCTATTAAAGTTATGTTATTATTTCGCACATATCAACAGTTGACAACAGTTTCTGTACAAACATTTAAATGCCGACATTATTAAAGTGCAATATTTCACGGCATGAATATGGCACAAGAAAATAATTATTAAAAGTACATATCAGCTATAGTCTGATGCCTCACAATAATTACACATACAGTAGCAATGTATTTATTTACACACATATGTACTACAGTATTGTGCAGATTTGAGACGGATTCTCTCGTTTAAATGGAAATGACGTAGGGGCTTGAGAGTGGATGGGTCCTGACAGAGGATGCACACTCTCTGGCCCCTCCTGCAGCCAGACTCTTCTCAAATTTGTCCTCTTTTCGTTATATCACATGAAGGAGAGCTTTAATTGTATGTCACAATGCCTCAGTAGTGTTGCTTATAGCACATCAGCATGTTGAGCACTACAGTCTGCTGTATGTTCCTGTCAGTTCACATCCTGTCGTCTGTTAAACTTGTCATCAGTCCATCCATCTATCCATCCATCTTTTTTAACCATCCAGATGTTCTTATGTTTATCTGTTGGTGCATCCCCATCCATCTTCACATGTCTCTCTCTCTCTCTCTCTCTCTCTCTCTCTCTCCTGAATTCTGACCTGATACTCCAGTCCAGCACTGTCTCTTTAAGATCACCTCTGGTATTGTGGTGGGAGATGCGTAATGATGTAATCCATCTGAACACAACCTTCAGGGCTCTCTCTTCTCCTGGATCTCTTTCTCTTCCTCTCACTCTGTCCCTTTCTCTCTCTCTCTTTCTCTCTCTCTCTTCAAACCTCTCTTCCTCCTCTCTATCTCTCTCCCCCACCACTCTCTGTCCCTCTCCATCTTTCCCTTGCTCACTCAATCTATATTTCTCTCCCTCTCCTCGCCCTCTTATTGTCTTTCTCTCTCTGTGTCTCATTTGTCCCTCCTCCCTCTCTTCTCCCTCTCTCACTCTCTTGCTCTCTCTCTTTTTTCTCTCTCATTCCCCCATTCCTGTTTCTCTCTCTCCCCTGTCTCTCCTTGGCTCTATCTATCTCATCCCCACATCTCTTTCTCTTTGTTTCACTGTCATTTCTCTCATCTTTCTCTTTCTGTCTGTCTGTCTCTCTCTCCCTTGTTTTTCTGTCTTGCCCCTTAGTCTCTCTCTCTCTCTCTCGCCTCTTGTTCTCTCTAGGGTCTCTCTTGCTCCCCCCTTCTTTCTCCCTCCTTTGGTCTCTTCTCTCTCACTCTCCTACCTCCTTTCTTCCCACCTCTTTCTCTCTCCAACCATTTCTTTTGATCTCCATCGCTGTCACATACGCACAACACACACCCATGCCAGGAAAGCAGTAGCATTTTGTCTTACACTATTTAAACCAATATAAAAGTCTGCTATAGGTCACTGTGTGTTTCAACTGTGTTAGTCGAGGCTCTTAACTACCAGCCAAACCCGAGCAGAACGGCCGACAGCAACATTTACTGAGATCCTCTTCAGTGAACTCGCTGCTAATCCACGTTCAGCTGTAATGCTGTTATGGTGAGTCCCGGCTGGGGGTTTCAGGCCCATCTGAGGTTCGAAAGCTCTTCTAATATGCTATGTCAACAGCATGGAAAGCTCCACACACACACACACACACACAAAATAGAAAGTGATGGCACGGAAGAGGGGAAGACAGCTTCAGCAGACACCCACGTTAATGAAGCCAAATTGAAAAAGAGGGATGATAAGGTTGGTGGTGTTTGAAAGGTTGGAACTCCAAACGCATATTAAATATTGATTATACTCTATTGTTTTTATTGTGGCTGCTGCACTCTTGATGCCTAATGCCTGAGATACAATCATTTCAGTTCGGGAACATCCTCATGATGAAGTCAGATGTCTGGATAGACAATCTCTCCCTCTCTCTCTGTCTCTCTCTCTCTCACACACACACACGCACACAAGTCATTAGAGAACTCAAAGGGAAACACTCATTGTTCCAATCTGTCTCTGTCAGACACCTTCATTTCCATAAATAGTCATTCACAGATAGTAGATGACCCTGTCAGAAAGATAAATGCTCATCTTTCTCTCTCATTTTCTTGTTGGCCTGTTTCTTTATAAAGCGTGCTGCTCTTCATGCATGTTTGTCTTTTACGTACCACTTTTCAGCCCCTCAGTTCATAACACGGATGCATCAATTGATAAATCTCTTTTTTCCGGCAGGATCAAGGCGGGCTGGTGGTGAAAAGGCAAGCTGTCGCTACTAGCCCGAAATGATCGCTATCTCTCAGACTATTTATCTGCAGCTGTCTGTCGCGTGAACAAAACAAAAAAAACATATATGTATGCATTCGTGCCATTGTAGAGACATGGACCTTCAGAGCTCCTCTGATGTCCTTTTGTCTTCAAATCTGGTTCTGTTCTGGTCCGGGGAAATCTGGGCCAAGAGAAATCTTTGAGAAAGCATTCTTTGGTGGAGCTGGATATGGTGAAGTTAATCTCGGCCTGTGTGATTAGAAGCCCTCCGTCTTCCTCTCACTGGATTTGAACAGCAAAACAAATGGCTCTCAGAGAAATAGTTTCTTTCTCTTCCAGGAAACTCAATAGTTAGCCTCATAAAGGAGCTAAAGGTCAGTGACAATGCAAACAATGCAGCTCAAAAACAGACACAATTGTGCAGTTAAGCAAATTAAAGGAGTAAAACAAGCAGAAAACATCTCAATAAATGTATCACTTTGTATTTTTATTCTGATTCACTATTATACATACCGTGCATTATGCCGTAAATTAACTTCGCTGGAGCCTCTTTCTGGAGACTCTCTGCAACCCTTCTTAAACTAACATGTTTACATGTAAGTTTTTTTTTTGTTTTTTTTTTAATCATGCAAGTGTCTAAGGGAATATATGCTACATTCCATGTGATGACAGCATTAGCTGGAGGAAGTGATGCTGATGAGGAAGGCAGTTACTCTAATCTGTTTATTGCAGACGCCTCACACAGGTTGGCTAAATGTGATTATTTAGAGATTTGCAGAGATTTACTGTCTTATTGTTGAATAGTGCTGACTTGCTTTCATCCTTCCCAAAGAAAAAGAATGAAGGAGAGAGAAGGAGAGATAGAGGAGAGACAGAAAGAGACGACAGATGAGGTATGAGAAAGGGATGAGAGACAGAGAGAGACAGAAAGGAAGAGGTATGATTTATGAGAAAGAGAGAAGGAGATAGAGGAGGTCAGAAAGAGGTATAAGAAGGAGAGAGAGAGAAAAAAGAAGCATGATCTATGAGAGAGAGATGGAGGGGTGAAAGAAAGGCATGAGAAAGAGAGAAGAAAAGGAGAAGTATGAGGTATGGGGGAAAAGAGAGATATTAGAGAGAGTTTTCTGTAGTATGAACACATCTTTAAAGACTGAATGAGCATGACAAGGTCCCTAATGTCCACTGTAATTTGGTACAACTGAACTGGACACTACAGTTCACATTTAAAGTCGGCAGCTTCTGACTCCTTTATCCAGAGTCATACCTTGATTTGTAGGGGCATGAATTAGACCGAAGTCCTACATCCAAGTAAAAATAGACACAAAGTATAGCCTATATGTGCATAAATGTCCTTTGGCAAGAGAGGCCACCACATTCTCCTTCTTTTTGAACAAATCTGTTTTTTTAGCTGACCAGTCTGAAGAGCCCTTTGCCATGCCTGGGCCGCATGTGGCCACATTCCAGAAATACATTGTTCCCTTTAAAAATACTCTCCTCATTCTGTGATGCAGAATTCTTTGCCTTGGCCCGGAGGAAGAGTGTGTGCCCGCCGCTGTGTGGGATGGTGAGGCCGCATTCATCTGGGGTCAGATCTGCCATCCCTGCACGTCAACATAGAAAAGGAAATACAAAGAAAAACAGGAGAGGCTTCCTGGGGCCATGACAGAATCTGAAATGGCTCCCTTTCTGACATCTAGTGCACTACACAGAGGGTGGAAGCCATTTTTAAGTCATATATGCACTTTTGGGTCACTTTATAAGGAACCATTATAGCCAGTGCTGGGGAACTTTTAAATAGTAGCTTTTCAATCTACAAGCTACTGATCAAAAGTAGTAAAGCTGCAGGCAAAGACTCTGTTTTAACACAGAGCTACACTACGAGCAGAAGAGAAAAAGTAGATTACCTAATCAAAGTTAATCTTGCTTTTATCTTTGACAAGGTGGAGTCCATGCTCTGGCTCCGTCTCACAGCTGCCAAGACTGTGCTGTGATGCAATGAAGGTGTGCCACGGTAGCCCATCGGATGCCACATTTCAACATCAGTCAAACATTCAACATCAGTCAAAGATTCTCTGTATTTTTTCTTTTGTTGTGATTGTAACACAGCATTATGCCACATTACATCACTTCATACACACACACACACACACACACACACTGCTTACACCAGTTGGTCCACTGTTGGTCCATCAGCACCATGTAAAGTTTATGTTTGTAGCCCACAGTTATTTAACCATGGAAACCTTTTTTTCTGGATATTTAAGGTCTTGTTGGCCATTTCAACCTAGCAATAATACTGGTCCTTCCCAGTACATTCTTGGCAGCTTCCAGTGGGACCTAGAGGACAGAATCCACCTTGGCAAAGATGGAAGCAAAAATCTGTGGTTATATTTAACACAATGTGTTATTCTGAGGGCTGTAAAGGACAGAATATACATATTAGAGTAGGAAAGTGAGTTATTATTTGTCATTGTGTACACAGCACAGTACACAGTGCACCACGACAAATAGTGACCTCTGCATTTTAAGGAGTGATGGGCAGATGACATGGGCAGTGCCCGGGGAGCAGTGCTTGGGGACGGTACATTGCTCATGAGTACCTCAGTGGTACCTTTACCAGTCCTGGATTCAAACCTGCGACCTTCCAATCACAGAGTGAATGCCAAACTAACAACTGTATAACTTATGTAAGCTGAAAACCACTGAAACCTGATACATTTGACATTATACTGATAAAAAACATAGATTAACTTTCAACATTCTTCACATTAATTTGCTTTAAGAATATCCTCCAACACAAATAAAAAGTGAGCGGCACAGTGAGAAGGTCCTGGTTCAGCCTTGGGACCTTTCTTTGTGGAGTTTGCGTGCTCTCCCCATGTTTGTGGTGCTACGGTTTCCTCCCACAGTCCAAAGGCATGCAATATAGGTTAATTGGCAACTCTAAATTGGCCTCGTTGGGTGTGAGTGTGTGTGTGATTGTGTGGGTGTGTGTGCCCTGCAGTGTGTTGGCGCCTGCCCATGGTTGGTCCCCGCCTTGCGCCCGTAAGTTCCCGGGATACGCTCCGGTCCCCCCACGAACCCATTTGGGAGTAAGCAGTTCAGATAATGAATGAATAACAAATATAAAGTGTCATAAGATGAAATAGCTCTCTGTAGCTTGTAGTGTAGCTAACATTTGTATTAAAACAGAAGCTTGACTGTAGTTGTAATCATACATAGCATGTAGCTTACAAAGCTACCATTTAAAAGTAGCTTCACCAACACTGTTGATGTGTATAAAACATCCAACTACACTGCTTGGTCTTATACACTATTCTCAGCACTGCACACCACCATATCCATGCCACTGCTGTGTGCAAAATGAGCCAAAATCTAAATAATCCTAATCCTGTGGTAAGTGTAGAAGGTGGATCCTGTGGTAAGTGTAGAAGGTGACTGAGAGATGTTCAGCTTGTGATTGTGTTCATTAAAAAGGGTGAAAAGGCAAAAAATGACATCTTGGGATGAGCATCATGATGTGAGATATTCTGTAGTTAAAATGTGTTTAAGATTGATGAATAAAATTCATTCATTATATCTTTAGATAGGATTCTTGCTTCCCAACATTTCTGGGTGTGCTGAAAAACACTTTTGTTATGGCTCACCATGGACATATCAGACCTCCAATCATCCCCAGCACACACACACATACACACACTTTCCTTTCTGACTTCTATAGGCTTTTTTTAAAAAAACAATCTTCAGAACATTATAGCAAACACATTATTGAGATAGTAAAGAATTAGTAACAGCAGTCTTCTTTCACAGTTTGGAAGCTTTCCAAAAAGAAAATTATTTATCTGGTTTTCAGATATTTCATTTGAAAGAGAATGTTATTAGCCATTCTTCACTAAGGTTGTAACATTATAAATCAGTGAAGAGGCCTTGGAATACTGGAACAGAATGTAAAAATAAAGTTTTTGCTGAAAATAAACCAAAATGGAAAGCATATCATTTTTAGTCCTAGCTAAAAAGTACACCATGCAGGCAGTAGGGACTCGTTCCAGTTATTAAAGATAGTGATATCACTATCAAAGGTCAGCAGGGCCAATAAAACTGTGTTAGAGCAGCAGGACCAGAATGTGGGGCTTGAGCTGGGAAATGAGCACAATTAAGTACTGAAGTAATGAAGGATAGTGTGGCGAAGAGGCAACAGGGGACAGAGGATGACAAAGAAAGCGTGAGACGGTGTGCATGTATCCGCGTGTCTGTAAACCGGCCCCATTCTGTCTCAACTAATGAGAGCGTCGAGGCTCTGTGCTGAGTTCCAGTTTGCTGACATCAGCAGGACAGCCAGAGTAATTCCATGGGATGTAACGCCTCACATCTAGCAGGGTGCAAAGGGAAAGGAAACTTTTTAGGAAAACCATCCTACCTCCCTCTCTATATCTCTGAATCCTTTTACCATTCGAATCATTCGTTTTTCAAAAAATAAATATAAAACTGAAACTCAAAAAAAATCCTGTTTTTTCAACATTTGTTTTCAAAACCAAAATGAAAAATTAACAAGTAATTCTCATTTTGAGCAATAAACAAAAAACAAAATAGCAAAATAGAAAACATACACTTATATTCTGTAATATTTTTTAAAATGCAAGTGACATGACCTGGATGACATTATTACATGTAGAAGACTAAAAAAGAAAAAGAAAAAAACATAGATGAAGAAGAGTGACCCTTTACTGCTAATTACCAAAACGAAGCTCTCAATCCTTATGAGCAGTAAAAAGTGTGTATGTATGTGTGCATGTAACATGTATAAGGGCCACTTACGGTCGCTTTATGCCTGGTGTATTTTACTTTAATTGGTGACACACATAAACAGGCAATTCCAAAGCATGAGTTCAGCAAAGTGTCACCAAAAGAGTCTTGGTACCTTTGAAGGTTTGTTCCACTTTGCTTCAAGGTTTTTGATTTGTCACATACATTGTTACATGTACATAACACGTAGTGACATTGACCCTGACTGGTTTGTAAAACTATGTAAATAAAGATGTTAAAGAAGAATTACAAGAAACAAAATCTAGAAACATATTTCCTAAAAGATTTTAAACAAACATTTACTTCATAAACAGTATGGTAAACTGCTGCATGCTTTTTATGCATAAAGGAAGTGAGTGATTGTCATTGTGAACACAGCACAGCACACAGTACACCACAATAAAATGCGACCTCTGCATTTGACCCATCTCTGAAGGAGGAGTGGACAGCTGACATGGGCAGCGCCCAGTGGGGCAGTACTTGGTGATGGTACATTGCTCATGAGCACATCAGTACCTTTACTGGTCGCGGTATTTGAAGTGGTGACCTTCCGATCATTTTTTATGCAACTGGCAAAATAATCATTACTTTCTTTTGAACTGAAGTAATTTTAGTAAATTATCCACATATTTTTAAAAAATAGAATATCTTGGGAGCAAACCTTGTTTATTAACATGGTATTTAAACTGATGAACAATTAAAAATGTTTAGTATTTGTTTCATAATAAGCCTTGATGGACATAATGTAATGAAAAACACTCAAAGTAAGTGGACAATCCCAAATAATAAACCCTTCACATGCTCCAGAATATTCAGGAAAAAAACAGAGCAATATTTCTAAAGAACGTTCCCTTCAACTGGCTTTATTCAGGTACGCAAAGCTGGAATGAGATGTTTTGCATGACAAGTGCCTCGTGTAGAACGGTGCCTATTTTTTGACCGTCTAAAATCAGAATACATAAATGTGCATGAAAACTGGCCCATTGTTGTTCTGAATGGAACCACTTTAGAAAACCTCTGCTGCCATCAGCCCACGGATGCTGATGGGAGCGAGGCCGAGCGTCCAGGCATCCAGGCAACACTGCCTAAAGACCCTCGAGCTGCTTTGGAGAGGGGTTTTAAAGGAACAGCATGTAACTGTCACTAACTTTGTGCACATTCAGTAAAAAAAAACAAAAGGCAATTTCCACTTCTAGCCTCAAATGTATATTTTGTGTCCTATTTATATATTGTTTATTCAATGTGCCCTGTCTGTCCTTTGTTCTTTGTTCTCTATTTCTTGTTGCACTGTGTAAACTGGAGCCACGTCGTCTCGTCTCTCTGTATATCTGTACAATATATAGAAGAGATGACAATAAAGTTTACTTTGACTTTGACTTTGAACAGTGGGGAGGAGGAGAGCCTAGGATTTGATGTGGTTCTGCAGGGTGCCGTGGTTCCGGGTCCTCAAAGGGCCACTTGACCTGAATTGGCGTCTGTATGAAATTGCTCACTGTAGACTGCATGCAAAACAGTTTCTTGGGAAAACAGCACCTTTCAGGAAAATCACTGAAGTTTTGTAGTAGTGAGAAGAGATGCTGCTGTGGAAACTACTTTGGTGGGTTCGCTCACAAGCTGCTTTTTTAAGCAATATAGTATGAGCCCTTTCATGTACAGCATTCACTTGAGTGAACATAAAAATGCATAAAAAAGCTTAAAAGGAAGGCTGGCCAAATAAGCTCATTCGGAAGATTTTGCAGGTTTATAGATACCTGATATCTGCACAAATTATAGAAAGTATTGCACAGACTGTAGTTCTCCACTGTTGTTACAATATATGCACATACTACATTCAAATAGTTTAGCTCACAATTTATAAAAGATGCTGTTGTATTTAATAGAGTGTAAAAAAAAATCACATTGAAACTGTTACAGATATTATACACATTCAATGTAAAAGACAACTCTAAGACAATAATTGTAAGCTGAATACTGCATACTTGTCTCTCCCTCTACTTCTAGTTTAGTTTATATTTTATGTTCTGCCTCTAGTTTAAAGTGTACTTTTTATATTTTATTTATATATTTATTTTTATATATATTCTATGTGCCTTATTTGTTCTTTGCACTGTTAAAACTGGAGCCACGCCATTGTGTCTCTCTGTGTACTTGTACAGTATGTAGCAGAGATGACAAAGTTTACTTTGACTTTTCAATCTGTGTGTTATTTGGATCATTAGCTCGTTGAGTTATTCTGCTTTTTAGAACACACCTCCTACATTAATTTTAACTTTATATCTAAAGTAGTGGTGGGCATAGATTAATTTTTTTAATCTAGATTAATCTCACTGTAATCTTGGAATTAATCTAGATTAATCTAGATTAAAATGGCTCATTTGAATTCTGCCGAAGGCATTCAGAATATGTGTGCTACCCAAATAATGACTAAAAGTAAGTCTTTGAGAACGGGTTCCTGGCCAGGTATGACAGATCAGGGGCTCATCTCCTGTTTCAAAATGCATCAAGCAAACTGCTTGAGAAAAGCTGTTCTACTATGATAATTGTGGTGAAAATAAATTATGTTCAATAAGATGTATTTTCATTTAATTAAGACGGCGTTTTAGTGCTACCTAATATATATATATATATATATATATATATATATATATATATATATATATATATATATATATATATATAAATATTTAGATTAAACTCTCAGAATATTTTGAGAATAAACTCGAAACTACGAGAATAAAGCTCTAAAGCTTAAGAATAAAGTTTAAATAAGTTACGAGAATAAAGTTTAAAGCTTACGAGAATAAAGCTCTAAATGTTACGAGAAAAAGTCAAATATTACTTTAGAATAAAGTTTAAAATGTTGATGAGAAAAAGCTCTAAATGTTACGAAAAAAGTCAAATATTTCTGAGAATAAACTGTAGTAATACGAGTTAAAAATCAGAGTATTTGAGAATAGCCAAAATTACGAAAATAAAGCTCGAATTTTTACGTGAATTTTAAGATATGGGGTTTCAGCTTTAAAAACAATGAATCCACTGGTGGCCATTTTAGACTGCACAAAGAGGCAATTCTTCAATGTCTGTCTGTTTTTTTCTTCTGAATAAGTTTCCACAGTATAACCGCTTGCAGTGTCCTTTTTACTAATTATTATAAGTCCGCATGATGCCAAAATATCAAAGAATTTCCCTTATTGCTAAATCCTAACCTAAAGCAGGACTTAACCAGATCCTCCACATCCATAGTTTTTCGCACTTCGTGATTTTTGCTCGTGAATATTTCTACTTTTTTTTCTCGTGAATATTTCGACTTTTATTCATAATATTTCGACTTTTATTCTCAAAACATTTTGACTTCTTCCCTCGCATTATTTAGACTTTTTTCTCGTAACATTTCGGGTTTATTCTCATAAGCTTTCGACTTTATTCTCGTAGTTTCGAGTTTAATCTCGTAATCTTAGATTTTTTTAGGTGGCACTAAAACGCCGCCGTATGTGTTTACTTAACTGTTTATTCAGTTAAACATTTCAATGTAGGTATACACACAGGTTCGAAGACTCGTTCTTCTTACAGTGCATTCGCTAGGTACACATCCGCTTAAATATCAAGATGGAAGTCAATATAGCTTATGTAGTATAGACCCAGCCCCAACCCAACTTTTGTGAATAGATTAACGGCGAGTATTTTTTTTTTATCGCTCGACAAGAGTCTCACGTTAACGAGCACTTTAACGCTGAGAACGCCCACCACTAATTTAGCGGGTGGTATGAGTAATGAACTATGCTTGTCTCCAAACATTCTTCAGGACAATTGTCAGTCACACAACACATTGCATGTCAACATTACTGCACCTTTACAAGGATATGGTCCAGGGTTCTCCTAATGTTTCATAGAGCACAGCACTAAGGTCTAGGGGACACCCAGGGTTTAGGGCTGAGATCCGAGAGGGCTCCTAATGTTTCACAGAGCATATCACTAAGGTCTACGTGGGACACCCAGGGTTCAGGGCTGAGGTCCATGGGGCTCCTGGGTTTTTTAGGGAATAGGGTCTAAAGTCCAGGGGTCTGCTAATGTTTCACAGAGCACAGCACTAAGGTTCAAGGGATTCCAGCAGGCTGTAGTGCTAAGGTCCAGGGTATTCCTAGAGTTTCACTGTGCATATGTGGGTAAGGTCCAGGCACTAGCGTCGAGGGCACATCCAGGGTATAGGGCTGAGGTCAAGGGACTTGCTCAGGGACCCAATGATGGTACCACTGGAGGTAGGATTTGAACCTGCGACCTTTCGGTACAGAGTTGAGTATCTTAAGCACTAGATTATTACTATTATTTACTTGTTTGTCAAGTGTAATTTGTAATGATGAACTTTAGCTTTTCTGTCATAAATTTCTTTTTATATTTTTAGCCTTTTTCTATTTGAACTTTTAAGTATTAATTTGTGTACAGCCCAGAGTTCCAAATGGAGTTCTTCATTAAAGGGAAGCAAAGGTTTGAGGTTTTCCTCACAATCACATCCTCTGAGCAATCTGGTTGAATTTCTTCAAGTATTGATCGGTTTGATCTTCTTGTTGTCCAAGGAAACTCTGAACTGGATCTTTTGCTGCAGTAAAGCATCAATTCTTTTTTGTTCAAACTTACCAGTGCCCCAACTCTCACTTCCAGTCACTGCAGGAAAAAAAAACAGAACTCCCTGACCAACAGACGCTTGTTAACAATGTATTGTATAAGCGTCTAGATTTACCATAGATCAAATCTAGACAAAATTAAATTTTAGTGAAATTGTTTTTGTTCAATGTTCGTCATTGGGACCAATAAAAGTCAAATCCCTGCTAACCTTTCACTTCCTTCACATCCATCATCACAGAAATTACAAGGTTAGTTGACATAATTGTGTTTTTCCTCATGTTAAGTACCAAGCCACATCCTTTGCTTTGTTCTTTCACTATTTTGAAAACATTTTAAATCATCCTCACTTTCTGTCAATTAAAAAGTATTATTTACTTTGTCACTGCTTCCCTGGACTGTACTCCAGTTGGCCACCAGAGGGCACCCATGTCCTGTCTTGCATCTGTGTCATGTGGTATGTCGATCATTTGCCTCTGTCCTGCTTTGTTGTTAACCCAATTTAGTGTTATCGTCAATTCTGTCCTTGTTTTTAATTTCTTTTTGTTCCCCAGTTTGACCAAATTTGTTTGTTCATTGTCCAGCTTTTAGTTCTCACCTTCAGTTTACCCCTGCTCTGTTTATCTATTGGTTTGGTATTTAGCTTCTTGTTTGGTCAGTTAGCTTATTATTTGCATCTATTTTAGGTTAATTAGCTCCATTTTTAGGCATGACTCTCTCTTTTCTGTCTATTGATTGTTCTACCCTTTTTGCATGCTCTGTGTTGGATGCCAGAATAACAGAGAAGATTTCAATTGTTTTGTGACCATTGTGCCCACTTTATTTTTGCCCATTTTCAATAAAAAGGAATGTTTTGCCCAGGTTGCTTGTTTTACCCCAGCAGGTCATCCATAAACCAAGAGGCTGAAGTTTAAAAATGAAGCTCTGTCCTGCTTCCAAACAACCACCATTGAGCCTCTGAGCAAGACTCTTAACCCCAAGTTGCTTGAAGAAGCTTTCCCTGTAATTAGCAAGTGAAAAGGATAAAATGCCTTAAATATAATCATGAGATGTCCTGCTGGTGTGATGGCAAAGGTCAAAAATGGAAACCCCATAAAACCCAGCAGAATAGAGAGTAGACAATCTTATCTGAGCTGGAGCACACAGGTAAGTTTGATTGGACTTTTGTGACATTTAACTGCAGGCATGCAAATTGATCATGGCTCCTGGTTGCACGATTTGGTACATATTTAAGATGAGATTTTCCTTGCTTTGACTGTGTTGCGGCCCTGTCTTCCTTCCTTCTCGCTGACGCAATGCTCTCTTAGCCTTGTTCAAATGCTCTCCATCAAACACTCACACAACCCTCTGAAGTGTGGAAGTCGTGTAAGAGTGGAGCTGTAGTCTCCAGTTCTTTCTCTGTTTTTCTTGCTTGATCTTCTCTCTCTCTTTTATTCTGTCATTTCATTTGAGTGCTTATTTTGCTCCACAATTGCTACTAAAAAAGCCACGAGGTAAAAATGAGAACTCTAAGGACACTTAAGCCTGTCTGAGTTACAACTTCTCCTGCTTTCTAAATGGCAACTCATCAAATGTCTTCAAAAGATTTCTAATGTTAATCTACACTAATGCATATATGGTAAATATATTAGTATGTTAGCGTCATGTAGAGCTGCACAATATTATTTCAGCACTGTAATTGCATTATGCAGAAAAAGGCACACTGCACTTTACCATATACAGACCATCTCACAAAGTTAGAATATTGTAAAAAAGCTCTATTTTTTGTCACTCATTTCAGAAAGTGAAACTCATTATATATATTCATTACACATAGAGTGTCACGTTGGCAGTATGGAGTGAATGCAGATTGCTGGAATGTTTGTTTAAAGGCATGCTTTATTGGCAGAACAAGGGTAGACAGGGAGGCAGCAGGGGCCAGACAGAAAGAACAAACACACGAGACAAAGACGCAGAGACAGGCTAACATTCACTATACAAAAACTCTAGGACTAACTCGGGGAACAGAGACAGGTACAGGCTGGGACTAGGGAACAGAAGAGCTTGGGGACAGGAACTATAATGAGGGGGTAGGACGGACTGGAGCAGAACGGAACAACACCTAACACTAACCTAACTGTAAAGCTAATCGAATGGCTAACTACGCTAAAGCTAATGCTACTGCTAATAAGTATCGTTAACCACTATGCTAAAGCTACAGGAAAAAGATGAACAGGAAGTGACTATAAAGTAACACTAATTGCTAAGCTAACTACACTAACGCTACGGTGAGGCTAACTTCAACCAGCTCCCTAAACATCTAACAAACACTCAACACATAGCACACATGACAAGGACAAACTTAACTTTGATTTCTGGGGCAGAACAGTAGACATCAGACGAATAGATAGCACATGGCAGAGATAATGTGAGGGTGCACCAACAAAGACTAACACAAAGGACTGGACTTATATAGGGCTGACTTAAACACACGACACAGGCAGAAGGGGAACAAACCAATGGATCACACACAACTAGGACACAAGGAGGAGCCATTAATATCACCATAAAAGGACATACACACCACGAACCCTGAACCACAGTGAAACTATATACATCATCTCTAGCGGCCACTAGTGGCCGGTAAATAACTTCGTCCTATGGGGAAACATGACATAGAGTGAAATCTCAAGCCTTTTTATTTCCGTAATTTTGATGATTGTATTATGCCAATGAAACCCAAAATTCAGTGTCTCAGAAAATTGAGAATATTACATAAGATCAATTTAAAAAAAGGATATTTTAAACAGAAGTGTCAGGCTTTTGAGAAGTATACCATTTCTAATGCGACTGGAATACTTGGCCTAGCCCTCCTTTTTGCATGAATTACTGCATCAATGTGGCGTGGCATGGAGGAGATCAGCCTCTGGTACTGCTGAGGTGTAATGTAGTTTTCCAGGTTGCTTTGATAGCAGCCTTCAGGTCATCTGCATTGTTGGGTCTGGTGTCTCTTATCTTCCTTCTGGCTAAATACTCCCATAGATTCTCTATGGGGTTCAGGTTGTCAGGCGAGTTTGCTGGCCAGTCGGCTATTAAAGTTACACCATGGTCATTGAACCAGCTTTTTGGCATCTTTGCAGAAAAAGCAAGTCCTGCTGAAAATGAAATCAGCATTCCATAAAGCTTGTCAGCAGAAGGAAGCATGAAGTGCTTCCTAAAATTTCCTGGTAGATGGTCAAATTGACTGTGGACTTCAGAAACACAGTGACTGCCACACTCAGCAGATAACATGGCACCAAATCATCACTGACAGTGAAACTTCACACTGGACCTCAAGCAACATGGGATTCTGTGCCTCCACTCTTCCCTCCAGACTCTGGGACCTTGATTTCCCAAATGACATGGAAAATTGACTTTTCATCTGAAAGAGGACTTTGGACCACTGAGCATCAGTTCAGTTCTTTTTCTCCTCAGCCCAGGAAAGATGCTTCTGACGTTGTCTCTGGTTCAGGAGTGGCTTGACATGAGGAATGCAACATTTGTAGCCCATGTCTAGGATTTGTCTGTGTGTAGTGGCTCTTGATGCGCTGACTCCAGCCTCAGTCCACTCCTTGTGAAGCTCCCCCAAATTCTCAAATGGACTTTGCTTGATAATCCTCTCAAGGCTGTGGTTATTCCTGTTGCTGGTGCACCTTTTCCTACTGCACTTTTTTCCTTCCACTCAACTTTATGAATATGCTGGATACAGCACTCCCCAGAACAACCAGCTTCTTTTGGCAATGACCTTTTGTGGCTTTCTACTCCTTACCTTGTGAGGATGTCAATGACTGTCTTCTGGGACATCTGTCAAGTGAGCAGTCTTCCATGATTGTGTAGCCTACTGACCCAGACTAAGAGACCAATTAAATGCTCAGGAAACCTTTGCAGGTGTTTTGAGTTCATTAGCTGATTAGGTTGTCACACCATGACTTTCCAATATTGAACGTTTTCATAATATTCTAATTTTCTGAGACACTGAATTTGGGGTTTTTATTATCTGTAAGCCATAATCATCAACATTATAAGAAATAAAAGGCTGAGATATTTCACTTATGTAATGAATCTATATAATATATACTTTATATACTTTCTGAAATGAGTGACAAAAAATATTGAACTCTTTCACGATATTCAAATTTTTTGAGATGGTCTGTATATTTATCCCATAAATATGCACATGTATAGTATTTGTTTATAATATAAATGAAAATTTTATTTAATATATTTACGTATTTTTCTATATCTATTTATTATATAGTTTCTTGTAACATTTTACTTAAATCTGACTAATTTTCATTTTAATTTGTACAGCCTTCCTGTAATATTATGCCATAACAGCTGCATGTAAAGTTGCTCTTTATATTATGAAAGACTGTTTTAAGAAAACATTTTCTATATTTCTTTGTCTTTATATTTAGTTTTTAACTAAATCGCTTGTCAGTTTCTCAGTTTTTAATCTCACAGTCTTATCAATGTATTTGAGTGTATTTCTTTTTACGGTACGCATATATCTTTGTATTTGACAAATCTTGAAAATTGAATTCTGGTTGGAAAATGGCATCGAACACATCCTATTACAGGTTTTTAGCTGCTCGATATAACAAGGGCATATGCCAATTTCTCATTTATTGTGATTAGTCTACATGAGCAATTTATTTTCTATATAACACTATTATCTTAACTTAAATGGTTTTAGTATAATATCAAGATGATATTGTTCAGACAGTAAAAGTTTTCTTTAACTTTTTAATTAATTATGTTTTTAATGAACATTTAACTTTTGCATATTAGCATGATCATTTTTTATGCAGACGAGTTTGCTACAATGCCTGGATGATTTCAATTTATTTTGGTGACAGAGCAATTCAAGAAGACATTTGTTATTTTCTTAGTGCAAAATATAAAATTGGCTAATTTTTAATAGTTGGTTTCAAGTTCTAAGCTAAATCAGCATTAAGAAATTCAAAACAAATACCTGTGGTGCTTTAGAATTGACTTATTATTAGGAATATGGTTTTCATTACTAAGTGATTTTAAGCTATAAGGACATTTGGTAAAGACATTCCTTTGCCATTATGTATAAAATTAATTGCTGCCTTTATTTACTCCTAGAGCATCTTAATGGATTTATGTAAACCCAGACACCAGCGAAATAACTCAATACTGAAACAGTCAAACCAATCAGTGGTTTTAGACAACTGGGGCTGAAATCGATAATTATCCTCTCTCTCTGTCTCTCGCTCTCTCTCTGTCTCTTTCTTTTAAACAATAAGTGCATGTTGCTACCACACAAGGCAGCACAGAAGTATTAGTGATTTTCCAGAAAGAATTTTGCTGGTTTAAAGATGCAAAAAAATTCAATAAATAAACATTGCACCAGGCGCGTGGTCTTAAAGGGTTGTACTTATTAACTTTAATCAGATTCTTCATGATCACAAAAACACACATACACACACACACACACACACACACATTACACACACTTCTTCCCACTGGTTTTCGTTCAGCTAGTTAAGAAAAAAGCCCAGCGTAACTGGGAAAACTAAGCTCAGCAGCTAATTAGCAGGGTTTACCTGGGGTTGGGGACCTCCATATAGCCCCTAAGACCCTAAGTGTGTCGGGGTCCAAGAAGGCCCCTAAGTGGAGACCAAAGCTCCATATTAGGAGACTGTTGGGGACATGACATGCAGGAAGGACCCCGTCCTCAGTGTTCATTATGCCCTAATCACACATACGCTGATTAGCGTGCAGCAGTATTAGCAGCTCGTGGAAAAATCTCTATTTTAATCTCCCTTTCGCCCTGGCACTCGCCACTCGCAAACGTGCTTCCAGGCAAGTTCCATTAGGATAATTAAACAACACTATAAGCACCGTATGACATCAGACACATTTAAGAACAAAAATTTTCTCAATTGATTTAACATGTTTCTGCAAAGTGAGGTCACTGCTCAATGAGTTAAATCACTTAGGAAAACACAAATAAATAAATATTCAGTGCAGCATTTATACTGCTTTTAATAACACTTATAAAATGTAAACTTTTTCAAGGAAAGTGTAGCGAGGTTAAAGTCTTGGTTGAGATTGGCTTTTTCACAAACTACTTGTGTGATGAATGATAGCTATTTCTTTTGACATGATTACAGGACCAAACTATACGTTCATAATCGCAAAGCTCTCAGATTTTTAACTATATAAAAGTGATTTCTTTTGAACAAACCTAATATAAATTAGAATTTGGAATTATAACCCAACATATTTTTACTGATTTTATCTCTGATTTCTCTGCCTCAGTTTCTGAAAGCATTTTCCCTTTCCATTTTTATTTAAGAAAATAACAAATATTTCATCTTATTAGAATCACTTTCTAGATTTTTCTAATATCAGGTGCATCAAACTAGTTAATCATGTTAAATGGGAAAATGTATTGAAATATTGACAGTGTTTAGCTTTGTATGCATGACAAAATACTGCTGTGATCTCATATGAATGTACATGCCATATGGTTAGAAATGATCTGGAACCTGTGGCATTTAAACGCAATTATGATTTTATATGATCCAATAAACTGATACAAAACATATCAGGGCCAGCTGTTTCTTTCACAGAGGGGGAAAACATCTGTGTATGTGGAGACGGGGGAGTGTGTGTTCTCACTTTTTGATAAAAAGTTAAATTTCTACAGCTCCACGGACAAAAGAACTGAATCAGCAATGACCTCTGCTCCTCCCTCAGCTGTACTATAGATCAGAGGTCTAATTTATTTACCCTCAGTATAGTAGAGCTTTCTGTAAAACATCCTTTATAAGCAATTTCTTCTGATGATTTTCAAAATGCATTGCCCAAGTAAAAGCTGGACACCATTTCCCTAATGCTTTCCACTTTTGCCAAAGGTCACACTTCGTAACCAGTCATGGTGTGGTAAAATGGGACAAAATATTGATAAAATGTTTGATACAGCAAAAAATCTTCAATATTCATAGTTAAGTGGATGCTATGAGCATTTGATAAATAATATATATAATATACAGTATATATGAATTAATTAGCATGGTGATGCATTGTTTAGCACAGTCGCCCACTACACGGTTGTTCTGGTTTGACCTCGGATTGACTATCAGAGTACTTCCGTGGGTCACATGGGTTTTTCTCCCAGCACTCCCACAGTCCAGACATGCAATTATAGGTTGATTATGTTCCTCAAATTGGCCTGATAAGGCCTGGAATATACTTTGCTGTGAGCTACGCAGGCGATCCGTACACAGCTGCGCTGTTAACGCTTGTGCTGATATACTTGCGTCCGTACCGTGCATCATCTGTTATACCAAACAAACATGTCTTCACTTGAAGAAAGCTTAATCTTCAGCATACTGAGACAGCACCAGAGAATTAAACAAAAATCGCGGAGATACTTAATAGATCTCTGTCAGCAAATGGGGAATCTTTTTCTTGACTTTTGAGTGCAGATCTTGCAACACTGCCCTCATAAATAACGAGTATTGCATAACACGCACAAAACCGACGAACAACGTGACACGGATCGCGCTTGTACGCACATATATACGTAGTTTACAGCAAGTATATTCCAGGCTTATGTGACTGTGAGTGTGATTGTGTGAGTGCCCCAGATAAGTTATGCTCACCCAGGGTTGGATCCTCGCTGTGCAAACATAATTTGGCATAGACTCTTTGGTCCCCTATGACCCCCAATAGGGAGTAAGTGGCTCAGATAATGAATGAACGAATGAATGAATGAATGAATGAATGAATGAACTAACACCAATTAATTAACAAAAACGAAAAGTGCCTACGTCTAGTAAAGTTCTAAAGTGTCTAATGGTCAGACACTCATAATTCTTAAAAATTAACGGTCAAACTATATTCACTATTCACAAATATATTTTCTTGATTCAGCAACAAATACAACAAGATTCACAAAGATAATTTATGACTTACAATAGACTTGTAGTCAAGACTGCCTAAACCAAGACCAAGACACTACCAAGACCAGAGGGTATCAAGACCAAGACTAAGACCATGACAGACCGAGTCAAGACCAAGACAAAGTCGAAGTCGAGATGAGACTCAAGACCGACCGAGACCAAAAAAAAAAAGACTCCTTTAATCCTTGTGTGCTGTTGAGGATTGACATGACGGGTACTGATCGGGCCTCAAAGTCATCTGCTGACAAAACAGCTAACACTCAACAACTGTATATAAAAGAATGAGAAATATGTAACTGATTTCAATTATACTTAATTTTGTAGACAAAACTGTAACATCAAATTGAAGATACACAATTATAAACTTGAAATTGCATCATGTCCCATTGTAGTAGCACTAGCCAAATTACACCGTATGATATCAACTTCCCTGAAATGGATTAGGCCTGTTAAGTCAACACAACGTGATATGCAGATGTTATTTAAAAGTCAATGATCACATTTAGTTAGACAAACACCATCATTTAAGTAAAAATACAGTAATCAAATGAATATAAAGTCATACATATGTCACATGAATCAAACGTAAACTACAAATATTACATACTACTACAAACTGCACATCAAATTGTGCATTAAATAAGAATAAGGACAAGTGCTTAAAGATTCTTGACATCTTGCCGAGAAGCCACTGATAATAGAGCTTAGCTACTCTGTACTAGTATTTTTTGTAGTTACACTCTCACCAGAAAGTTGTCTGCAGAGAAGCTTGCAAAAAATAAATCTGTCCTTAAATAATTTATATCAAGACGCAGGAGAAGAATGTGATAAAATAACAATAATACATATACATGATCTGGCTGTCTGAGGTTGGAAAGGCAGGGTAGAAGAGTTTGAAGATGGGTAGATGGCTACTGGATAGCTTACCTTTCAGGGTGTTTATGCTCCAGGTGCCAGGTGAAGGTTGAGGTAGTCCCGGTGTTCTGGTTGATTTATCTACCGCATCGAAAATGCTACCTTATGGTTTCCTTTTTAATGGTGTATTTCCATACCACAGTGTGGCGTTTCCCAGAAATATAATATTTGTGTCATTCTTTAATTAAAAAGAAAAATATGTGGAGCAAGGTTTCATGCTATTTATCAAATTTATGGAAAAAAAAATTAGTGTCCCTTATCACATGATGCTCCCATTGCAAAATCTCATAATATTATATCAATACTATTCCTCTGCACAGTTTGGAATATGGGGGAGCATGGCCTGATACCCTATTATATTAGCTTTTAAATGGTTTAAATAATAATAATGTTGCATTATCAACGTTATTGCTAGTAATGGACACTGTTGGCTCCAAATCTCCCAACCACTATGTCTATCTGAGACAACAAGACCAAGACAGCGAGACCAAGACAAGACTGAGGGATCCGAGACCAAGACAAGAACAAGACATCGAGACTGTGACAAGACCAAGACCACGTAAAAGTTTGATTCCGGGTCTCACATTCAAGACTGGTCTCGAGACATCCAACTCTAACTTAAAAATAAATATCACACCATTCACAAATATATTTCCTGATTCAGCAACAAATATAACAAGATTCACAAAGATAATTTATGACTTAGAAATAAATGTTACACCATTCACAAATGCATTTCTCGACTCAAAAAAATGTTACACGATGCACAAATGTCAGTGCAGTTACATTTATTCACAAAGCGATAAACTCAGAATATAAACTATCAGATATATTTGTACACCCCTACATTTATTTGTGGATTTTTGACAACCCTGACAACGCTCGATGCACAAATGTGTTTTTTCAAAAGGTAGCCAATCATATGTCTCCAAAGTTTACAGCCAATCACATCAACTGAAGTTCGAGAGTATGATTTAATGTTGTCAACATTGCGCTACATTTGCTTTTGTACAGCCATCTTGACCAGTAACGCCTCCGTACAATACATTCAGGACAAATGTCTGTGCAGATGATTCTTGCCCTATCTCTGTTGTTGATATCTGCATGCATCCTTTTGAGGTAAACATGTTTAATGTCAATTAAAAATGATGCAAAAATGTCATTATTAATGGTGTTTTTTGAGACAAAACAAATCAGCTTATAGTTAACCCTATAAGCGCTAGTGCATGAATGTTCGCTGCATTACTCATGGGTTATTCAAGAAGTTATAGTGAAAGGGAGTGATTATGTTGTCATTGTGAACACACCACAGCACAGCATACAGTGCACAACAACGAAATGTGAGCTCTGTATTTAACCCATCTGTGAGGGAGCAGTGCAGTGTACCTTGCTCATGAGTACCTCAGTGGTGACTTTACCGGCCCTGCATTCGATCTTTAAGTAATTCTTCTTGATCACGGGTGAACACTGCATCACGCTTACTCCTGCCTTAACCTGAATTTTGTGACATCGCTTCTAATGTTCTAACACTGTTTAACCAAACTGGTCAGTGTTATTATTTTATTTTCATATTTAAAGTTTAAATTCAATAAATTAAAGCATGTTTTATATGTAAAATGTTTGCTGCTTTCATTCAGTATTAATGGAATTAATTAATATTGATATTATATTGGCATTGTACTGATGGTTGACTGATGGCACTAGTGGAGAGTAGAGTGTTTTGTTTTGTTTTTTTGTCAGCAGACTATGGACCAGACATTAATGTTGGAGGCTTAAAAAGAAAAATACACACAAAAGAGTATGCCATGATTCTTGGTGGTCTTTATTGATAGTACATATAGGTAGATTCAACTTGACAGGATTTTTTTTCAACCAAAAGTCAAATGATCTTTTATGATTAATTCATATCTCTATATGTAGCTTTATATTTATATCTGGAGTAAATCAAAGGAGGTCACTCAAGTCAGACCAGTACTGATTACTGTATCTCTTAAAAATAAACTAGAATAAGATAGGAAGGACAGGAGGTAATGGATTAAGCATTAAATATTTCCTTTTTACACAAGAACTGGGCACTGTATTGGTATCTGAAAAACACCAGACAAAAAGATGTGGCAGAAATAAAATGTTCCTGACATGCCATTTGCTCATAGGTACATCTCTTATAGTTAAACATAGATAAATACATATACAAAAAATAAAGCATTTCTCAAAATGTATGTATAAGTCCACTCTATATGGGTCTCTTGGAAATACTAGGCGTGGATTCGCAATGATCATGCTACAGGTCATAATTTTGTCACATGGAATGCTTTTGTCAGCAGTATGCAGTTCTGCACAGATGAAGATCATTATCATCAAAAGGTAAGAGATAGTCTCTGGTTCCATAAAGCTCAGGCAATGCATACATCATGCTGGGCCTGCCACTAGATACATTAGTGTTCTTTGATGGTCTGATGATGTGTGAAGACCATGCTTGTGCAGTCTCATCCAAGTCATCCTTGAAGAGAGAAAAGCATACACCTCATCACCATCACCTTTTCCACTTTCACCAACATGTTTATGATGAATCAGTAACTATATTAATATGTGACCCTTCATTATGAAACCAGTTGGATGTGTACTAGTCTCTTATTTGGCTTTGAAAATAGCACACTGACAAACAAACAAACATGGTTTACATGGTTAATTTACGCAGTATGACTTGGTTCCCTTTTGATATTTCATAATTGCATTGGCGTCAGAAGATGCTAAGGGAAAACTCTTTTCCTCTTCGACTGAAGCCTTTTTCAATCACTTAGTGGCAACTGCACGCTGATTGGTTTGTCAAAGTTAACTTGATCTAACCAATCAACTGACGGCGGTAATAAGTTGGCCAATGGCTGTGCCGCTTTACCGGGTGCTGACATTTGCATGGGGCGGTGCCAACCGGCTCTATACTTCGTGCTCGGA
This sequence comes from Distichodus sexfasciatus, assembly GCA_032718565.1. Taxonomy (NCBI): domain Eukaryota; kingdom Metazoa; phylum Chordata; class Actinopteri; order Characiformes; family Distichodontidae; genus Distichodus; species Distichodus sexfasciatus. The sequence goes on from JAVGVS010000007.1 coordinate 2,085,635, forward strand.
GCCGCTGCGCTCCACGACGCACATCTGAGGGCGCTGGCTGTCTGGGAGAGTCCCACGAGATGCCTCCTCCGCTGGATTGCCCACACTGCGCAGGCTCTCAGCATCTCAGTGCTGAGCTCAAGGGGCTAGCGCCTTTCAGAGTGCGACCCCGCCTCCCTCCCTCCCGGCTCACCTCCCTCCCAGGGCCCTGTGAGAAAGAAACGGGCGGGGTAGAGGATCAAGATTTGAAGCAGACGAGCTCACGGGCTCCGTGCCCACGAGCCTCGCCTCCTCCTATGGATCCTGTCTTTTCACCCAAGCCGACTCACGCCCTCAGGCAGGGCCAGTGAGCGACCTGGTCGCGGCTTTGCAGGATGAGGAAGACGATGACGACAGACCCCATCATTGCCTCCGGACACAAGGAGTTCAAGTGGGTCTGAAGTCTCGACCCCTGCCCCCGTCACTGGGCTGCCTTCTGCGGGCGCCCAGAAGCAGGACTCATGGGAGGAGCTCATCCGCCCCACGAGCTGCTGTTGAAGCTCGGCTTGAGTGGTCTCCCCGAGGAGCCCTCACTACAGGATGGACGAAAGAGTTTCTTCCAGGGCGCCAGCAGGCCCCCCACTCAACGCCGGGCCCCCTTCTTCCCCGGAAGTCCACGACGAGCTCACTCAAGGCGGGCGCTGCGATCTCTGCTCAAATACCGCCATTGGATGGAAGACCACAGAACACCCTCCAAGCCCTGCAGAATCATTTCGCCATTAAGTTGCCTCAGCCCCTGGTATCCATGGCTGTGCTGCAGGTGTTCCAGGCGAAGATGCTTGCCCCAGAAGGAGCCGCCTCGATGCTACTTCCTCACCGACGGCGGCGCGCATAGACCTGGCTCTTCATGCCACCAAGGCCACAGCCTGCTTAACGGTCGCCGATGTCGAAGCCAGGTTCTGAGCGCCTATATCTTTGGCTGACGCTGACGGAGATGAAGGAGCCGGATATAATCCCATTCTCGGCGTTCTGCCTTCCAGGTGGCCTCTTCGACCGGCAGTTGAGGGCTCTCACGAGCGCCACTGAGCTCAGAAGTCATCCCATGCTACACTTCCTCCCGGTTACCCAGCAACATCGCCTGCCGCCAGTCGCCTAAAGGTCAGAGCCGACTCGGCAGCCCGCTGCTCCCGCCCCTCCCGCTTCAGATCCACAACCCAGGGAGCATCAAGAGAGAGCACGCTCACGCTCCGCGAGGCGCTTCCCCACCCAGCGTGCAGGTCCCCGCCCAAAATCGCTATGGACCCCGCGACCCAGGAAGTCCTCCTGAACGCCAAGCAGGAAGAGGAAGGGGCTGAGTCTCCGCCGCAGCTGGACCACCTCAAGTAATCTTCGCTACTAACCTCTCACCACCTCGGGCCACTGCCGGGTGCAGAGGCAAGTGTAGCCTGGTTCCCTACCGCCCATACAAGCCCGGCTGTCCAACCGCTGTGATAGCGGAAATAAAAACAAAAAACACATCCTCACAAAAAAGAGCAATTTTCCTCTTCCTCACATGTCAGATTTGCTGCCCCTGGGCAACCAATCACTAAACCTTATTCATCCACTGTCCCAGCGGGCCGAGGCCTGGCAGGCCATCCCTGCGGTGTCAGACTGGGTGATGGGGACAATAAGACGAGGTTACACCTTACAGTTTGCTCGCAGACCTCCTTCTGGCTGGGAAAAAGGAGCTTACAGAGATCGCTCCTCCAGCTCAAAGTGAGTCAGGCTTTACAGCCGGTATTTCCTGCCCCCAAAGACGGGCAGTCTCAGACCGATTTTGGACCTCAGGCTTCTGAACCGCACCCCTGGTCAAGCGGCCATTCAGAATGGTGACCGTAAAGCAGATCCTCACGCAAATTCACCCTGAGGACTGGTTTATGTCCCTGGATCTGAAAGATGTGTACTTTCACATCTAAATTGCCCCCCATCACAGGCGCTTTCTGAGATTCGCCTTCGAGGGCGTGGCATATCAATACAAGGTCCTTCCGTTTGGTTTGTCTCTGGCTCCCCGCACTTTTATGCGGTGCATGGACACAGCGCTCTCCCCTCTGAGGCAGATGGAGGTCTGCGTCCCCAACTATCTCGACGACTGGCTCATTCTGGCCCAGTCAGAGGCGGTTTCGATATTGCATCGGACCCTTCTCCTCAGCCACTTGGAGTGTCTGGGGCTCAGGGTCAATTTCGCCAAGAGCATCCTATTACCCAGCCAACAGATCTTGTTCCTGGGGATAGTAATCGCCCCTGTGCAACTGAATGCGAGTCTTTCAGCGGAGCGAGCTGAGTCAATTCAGAACCGCGCAGCCTCCTTCGTGAAGGGCTCCTCGCACCCACTCGAGGCCTTCCAGAGGATTCAGGGCCTTATGGCAGCGGCTTCGCCGGTACTTCGGGTGGGTCTGCTTTACATGCATCCTATCCAGTTTTGGTTGAAGCGGAGGGTTCCATTTGCGGCATGACGGTAACTCGGGCCTGTGTCGCAGCCCTGACCCGTTGGAAGAACCCTCGCTGGCTAGCCCAAGGGGTGCGCCTCGACGCGGCAGACAGGAGGAAGGTGGTCTCGACGGACGCTTCCAACACGGGTTGGGGAGCGCTGTGCGAAGGCAAGCCGGCCTCCAGCCTTTGGTCCAGGGAGGAGGCGGGGCTGCACATCAACTGCCTCGAGATGCTCGCAGTGTGCCGTGCCTGCCAAGCCTTCCTGCTGAAACTGAAGGGGCACCATGTGCTGGTGCGCTCAGACAGCCTCTCAGTGGTGTCCTATGTGAATCACCAAGGTGGAATTGTCTCGAGGCGCCTCTTTGCACTTGCAAAACGCCTTTTGATATGGGCCCAGGCCAACCTGCACTCGCTCAGGGCGTCGCATGTGCCGGGCAAGTTGAACCAAGGGGCAGACATGCTGTCAAGGAGCAATGTCTCGTCAGAAAACTGGACGCTCCGCCCCCTCACGGTTCAGGGGATTTGGGACACCTTCGGCAGGGCGCAAGTTGACCTCTTCACCTCCAAAGACAACTCTCACTGCCCACTTTACTTTACGAGGAGCATGGATGCTCTGGCCCACGAGTGGCCAGACCTTCCGCTTTACACATTCCCTCCGGTCACTCTGTTACCACAGGTACTCAGACGAGTTAGGGAGCGAAAACTCAGGCTTCTCCTGTTAGCCCCCTTCTGGAGGAACCAGCCATGGGTGTCAGAGCTGTTCCAGTTGTTGGAGACAGTGTGACCAATTCCCTTGAGGCGGGACCTCCTCTCTCAAGCGAACGGCTCGCTTGGCACCCGCGGCCCAAGCTGTGGGCCCTTCATATCTGGCCGCTCAATGAGTGCCTTTGGGCCTCCCGGAGCGCATCCTGAACACCATGACTGAGGCTAGAGCCCTGTCTACACGGTGGCTCTACGCTTCGAAATGGGCTCTCTTTGAGGGGTGGTGCCGGGACCGGAACTTTGATCCGGTCTCCTCGGAGGTCTCGGTGGTCTTATCGTTCTTGCAGGAGTTGCTGGACAAGCAGCGTTCTCCCTCGACCGTCAAGGTTTATGCTTCGGCAATAGCGGCCTTTCATGCCCCTATTGCGGGGCGCTCGGTCGGCAGGAACAGCGCGGTTATTCAATTTTTGAGAGGCACCAGGCAGTTGCACCCTCCGCGCCCTCATACGGTTCCCTCATGGGACTTATCTACCGTGCTAAGGGCCCTGAAAGGGGCCCCGTTCGATCCTCTGCACTACTCGAGCTTGAAAGCGCTCTCGCTTAAGACTGCCCTGCTCCTGGCACTGGCGTCTGTCAAGCGGGTGGGTGATTTGCAGGCACTGTCTGTCAACCCGTCTTGCCTGGAATTTGGGCCGAACAACTCTAGAGTCGTCCTGAAGCCAAGATTGGGTTAGATTACATATTAAGGTCTAACCCTTTTTCACAGGGTATCTACGAACTTAACTTGTTCCATCACCGACTTGTATCTAAAAACATCTATAACAATTTTATCGTAAAAAGGAGGCCACAAACTAATCTTAAACTATCGTATCATCTCACCTGGATTAGCCCCATACAACACAACTGCACGAGGCTTTTGTCCAAGAAACCCCCATCAAACAGGCTGTTATCCTTGAGGTCGGACAGTAACGCTATCCAAAACTCTGTGCACTCCTTGGGCAGACATCTCCACCAGGTTTCTATCCTTTGATTCGCTGTACTCGCCCCCTCCACATAGCTGTCTATACTGTGAGGTTGGTTGGGCCGAAGCAGACGTTGAAAGGAAAGTTCGTTAAGTTGATCCATGCCATCACACTGCAGCAAAGAGCAAGTGAGCCAGTAGTACTATTGCAACTGTATGGGAACACAAACTACATTTAAAAAAAAATATTTTCCCATCCTTAATTTTTTTTCCCTGATATTTAAGTGGCTCCGTACAATTCCCTCCAAAAGACCACCACAATGCGCAAATGTAGCTCAATGTTGACAACATTCAATCATACTCTCGAACTTCAGTTGATGTGATTGGCTGTAAACTTTGGAGACATATGATTGGCTACCTTTTGAAAAAACACATTTGTGCATCGAGCGCCGTCAGGGAGTTGACAAAAATCCACAAATAAATGTTGGGGTGCTCACAAAGATATACGGTGGTTTGTAAATGCAGGTTTATCGCTTTGTGAATAAATGTAACTGCACTGACATTTGTGCATCGTGTAACATTTTTTTGAGTCGAGAAATGCATTTGTGAATGGTGTAACATTTATTTGTAAGTCATAAATTATCTTTGTGAATCGTGTTATATTTGTTGCTGAATCAAGAAATATATTTGTGAATGGTGTGATATTTATTCGTTAATTTTGACACTATTCTAATCCCATAGAGAACAGTTTGAACAAAGTGTATACCAACATGTGGGGAGCCTACAAAGCAGCTATGCACCTTTCCGTGTGGTTGGGTTATAGCACAGTGGCCAATCAGGAACAGCTACAAAGGATTGTTAAAGCAGCTGGGAACATCATATGCGCATCTCTCCCCATGCTGCAGGACATCTTTCACAAACGGTGCATCAGGAAGGCCTGCTGCATCGTGCTCAACTAGCTTTTTCCCCACAAACCATCAGACTCTTAAACATACTGCCTGCTGCACCACTCCCCCCACACACCCCCCCGGATGTGAGCTAACTCTATTGCACCTTTGCGCTTTACACATTGCTGCCTTTGTAATGCACACGCTGCTATACGGACAACCTCATTCATATTGCACTGAAACTGTCTCAGGAATAATATTCATGTTCATGTTCACAGATTGTATAGTATTGTCACTCCGAACTGCTGCTAATCTGGCATACATAGAAAGTATTGCACGGACTGTAGTTCTCCACTGTTGTTACAATATCCGCACATACTAGATCCAACTTGATTAGCTCAGACTTTATAAAAGATACTGTTTAATAGACTGTATAAATTTTTTCATAATGAAACTGCTAGTGATCTTATACACATTCAGTGACAATAATTGTAGGCAATAATTGTAGGAATACCGCATGTAACCAAATTGTTACCTCTTTCTACTTCTAGTTTAAAGTCTATATTTTATATTCTGTTCATATATTGCTTATTCTATGTGCCTTATTTGTTCTCTGTCCCTTGTTCTTTGTTGTTTGCACTGTTAAAACTGGAGCCACGTCGTCTCGTCTCTCTGTATACTTGTACAGTATATAGCAGAGATAACAATAAAGTTTACTTTGACTTTAACTACTAATGTTCTGTACTTCAGTTAAACTTTTAGAGGACTTCTAATGTCTTTTCTTGTTTCAGGAGGTCCACTTGACAGGTTTCTGCTTGGTTTGCGCTCCATGTATCCATTTGCTGAGATATCATTTCGAGTCATTTTAAGTTCTGAACATTTACTATATTTTTGTGAGTAAATATACTTAGTACTCAGTTACTCTTAGATTACTGAGAAAATTATGTTAAAAATGCGTAGAATGTAATATTTTAAATGACAAATGTAGTTTAAATGGCTATCATGATAAGATTTAGAATTATAATGACATTTTATTTACCCTATTTAGCAATGACTAAATATTACTCAATAATTTAAGATAAAAAGTTTATTCTGTGTCGCATTAAATAAACTCAATGTTTTAGATAACTATGCTACAACCAGTACTAATAAATTAATAAAATAATTCTGAATATTAAAATGGAACAATTGAACAGAGTAAGAAAATAAAATAAAATAAAACTATTGTTTGAATTGTGACATTAGTGCTATGAATATTCTGTTGTGGTCTTTTGAGTTATTAATGGTTCGTCAGGTATAAATTCCCCACATTTATTTTCTTTTTAAACTTTATAACATGGCTGAACAGTCTGTAATGAGGACAGACGGTTACGCACTGATACACTGTTTGAGCGCTGCGCTAACGTTCAGCCTTTATTTCTAGTTTGGCGCCATTAAGTGTGGCAAGGCAGGAGAGAAATTCACTCAATGTAATAATTACTCTCTCTCTTTCTTTTCTTCCGCCTCTCTCCTTTTTTTCTTCTTTGTCTCTGCCTCTCCCCCACTTTCCTGATCTCTTTCTCGGTCCGTCACTCTTTCTCTTTTGCTTATTTACACTGTTCTCTCTTTCTCTCTCTCTCTCTCTCTCTCTCTCCCTCCCCACTGTCCATCCCACTTACCCCATCTCTCTTTTTTATCTTCTCCTCCCTTTCTCATTTCCTCTCTGTATCTCGTTTTTCTCACTTCTCCAAAAAGAGGTAGAATAGACAGAACTGCACAGAATTGAGCCTGGAATCCCAGCAAATACGGCAAATTGAAATCATTAAGCCTTGGATATGCAGCAGATTCCTCCTTGATCTCATTGTGAGCTCCCTCTCCTCCAGCTGGCCCTAAGCCTCATTATCTGATTGGATTATATATACATCCATGGGATAGTTAGAGGCACATTCCCTCCATTCTTTACATTTTCCTCTCTAAAGACACAACCTTTGGAATACAATTGCTTTACACTGTCATGGGCTTACTGGAAAAAAAAAATCAGTGTAAAAGGCCTAAAGTCGCATGTGCGGTCTGGCGGGATTTAATTCAACTGAGCGGAAAACATGATTCCTTCTAAAAGTAGGTTAGAAGGCTTTTTTGAAGTACTCTGCTCTCTACTTGGTCCAGGTGGCCACCATAAATTTGATTAGCCATTTGACTGGCATCCGGGTAAAACTCATTTGTCAGAAGAAGCCATGTGTAAACAAAGTTCCCCAACCAGATACGTTAATACCTGAGTATGATAATTCAGTTTGAGAATGCATTGTGTCCCCAGGCTACTTATAAGAAAGCCTAATAACAACATAACACAATTTGGTTCTATGCTTTCATAAGGTCACTGTATTAGGCAGTCAGTAGATCTGGCATTATTTGTTCATGGAAGCTACTGATTCCCTTTGCTACAGTGTTTACTCAGGTGATGGTCATTTCCCATGAGTCTCAGCAAAGGTCAGATAGAGAGCGCTCAATGTTTGCAGTTTATGAGAATCACTGTTTTTCCTTGTGAATATTGGTGTTGTCATTACTAATCACTGTTGGGTTTGGTACTAATAAAATTTATAATTTGTTATTTTTCCTCCTTTTCTTGCCATAATCAATCTCACTTATTGGAAGTTTGTGCATAATTGTCCTATCTCACGGCTACATGGGTTACAGTAGCACTTTTATTAACTTTGCTACCAAGGACAGTGCAGAGGTAAAAAAAAAAAACAGTCAGTTAGAAAAAAAGCTATCAGTGATATGTACAGCAATGTTCAACAGTGCAAATATGTAGCAACAGGGCAAAATTTGTGTACATTAAATGTGTGCCAGATCAGCAGCAGTTTGAAGGGACAATACTGTACCATCTGTAAACATAACCATTATTCATAAACATTTTCCTGAGACAGTTTCAGTGCAACATGAGTGAGATAGTCCGTATAGCAGCATGTGCATTACAGCGACAGTGATGTGTAAAGTGCAGAGGTGCAACAGAATCAGTTCACAGTCCGGATGAGTGTGTGGGTGGAAGTGTGAGGGCAGGAAGTGTGTTCAAGAGTCTGATGGCTTGTGGGAAAAAGCTATCACGCATTCTGGTGGATCGAGTCCTCATGCTGTGATAGCGTCTGCCAGATGGTAGGAATGTAAAGAGCCCATGTGAAGGATGTGAGGGGTCGAGCACGATGGAGGAGAATGCAGCGTTTGTAAAAGATGTCCTGCAGCAGCAGGAGAGATGCACCAATGATGTTGCCAGCTGCTTTGACAATCCTTTGAAGCCGCCTGTGAACAGTGCTGTTACCAAACCAGACGGAAATGCAGCTGGTCAAGATGCTCTCTGTGATGCCCCTGTAGAACATGGTGAGTGTGGGAGGAGGGAGGTTGGCTCGCTTCAGCCGTCTCAGGAAGTGGAGATGCTGCTGGGTCTTTTTGGTGATGGAGATGGTGCTGGTGGTCCAGGTGAGGTCATCTGAGATGTGAACTCCCAGGAACTTGGTGTTTTTTACAGTCAACCGTGGAACCGTGAATACTGAGTGGTGTGTGGGTGGAGCGGGTTCTCCTGAAGTCGACAATCATTTCTTTGGTTTTGTCCACATTCAGCGACAGGTTGTTCTCATTGCACCAGGCAGCCAGCTGCTGAACCTCATCTCTGTATGCCAACTCCTCATTGTTGCTGATGAGCCCCACCATGGTCATGTCGTTGGCAAATTTAATGATGTGGTTTGAGCTGTGCAGGGCGGTGCAGTCATGGGTCAGGAGTGTGAACAGAAGTGGACTGAGAACACAACCCTGAGGAGCTCCTGTGCTCAGTCTGATGGTGCTGGAAATGTTGTCGCCGATTCAGATGGACTGAGGCCTCTCTGACAGGAAATCCAGTATCCAGTTGCTCAGTGAGGTGCTCAGTCCTAACTCGCTCAGTTTCACACACAGTCTTTGCAGCACTTGCGTTTCGGCCAGCTGTGCTTCGCGGTCTCGCCCAGACTCCATAGCGTCTCCAATGGCAGATTTGGTGGTGTAATTGTGCATTTTTTTCCAATTTCGAGCGCGATGTGTCTGTTGTAGGTGATACACATTGTAACTCGATCACAAACAAAACTGAAAGTTAACAAGACGAACGTAAATTGCAGTATAAACACTGAATTCGCTGGAGCGCTGTTAGCTGCTGTTAGCTGCTGTCTGCTCATGGTGCCACTGGAATTAAATAACATCCCCATGTGGAGTAAATCTGGTTCTCCACTCCAACTTTTGCAGCTATTGTAACTTGAACAGCAGTGTGTACAATGGGTGCAGATGGGGATAAAGAGATGAAGAACGATGAAGATGAAGATGAAGAGCTGCAACATTGGACCTATACAGAGTATAAGTGACTTATTCAATGCGATCTACCATATGTACCAAATGTACACCCCCATCTTATATCCTGTAATGTTTGCTTTCAATTCCTAAAGAGAAAAGAAAGCTGAAAAGGCTTAAAAATGTTTTCAGTCACAGGTAAGACATCTAAATCTGCAGGTCAAGACAAAGACTGGGAATCAATTGCAACTGATACTTCAGCATACTCAGTGTTAGAGTCTGTTGTGATTTATCCTTCAGCACACAGTGATGTATTTGGCAGATATTATGGTCACTCTTTATATTTATACTATTTATATTCATTCATTCATTCATTCATTATCTGAACAGCTCAATCCCATCTGAAGTCGCAGTGGGGAACGGAGCCTATCACGGGAAGTACAGGGGAAAGGCGGGGACCAACCCTGGGCGGGCAACAACACACCACAGGGCACACACACTCACACAATCACACTCTTACTCACACCTTATAAGACCAATTTAGAGTTGGCAATTAACCTATATTACCGGAGCACCAGGAGAAAACCCACACAAACATGGGGGGATCATGCAAACTCCAAACAGAAAGGCCCTAGAGCCAACCCCGGGCTCAAACTCAGGATCTTCTCGGTGTGAGGTGGCAGCGCTAACCACTGCGCCACTGTGCCACCCTTACATGCATTCATATTTATGATTATTGTTGTTACACCATCGCACCAAGTCAAATAGCTAAATTCTTCCATTGTAAGAAGACAAAGTCCACTGACGAGAGGGTTACCAATGAAAGAAATGTAATAGGGCTTTGAGGTTTTTATGGAGCCCCATTAGCTTTCAATTATTGTTGGCCATGTTAATTCAATTGGAGAGTCTACTCCATTGATCAGGAGAGCTTCAGTACATTTCTGTCTGTCTTTTTGAATTTGTAATTGGCTTTTTTCCTCACCCTCTTCAGAAGGGATGAGTCCTGACATTTTTTTTGAGAGTTTTGTGTCTATCTTTTCCTGGATAGCCAGCTTCTCAGGACTGTCCACGCTTTCTTGGATACATAGCAAAAGTAACAGGTGTTCTTAGGTCCTTTGGTGACCAAAGCCGAGCCCTGTTGGAGTCCTCTGTGACCATGATGCCAATGACATGTGACAGGTACAGACTCGAGTGCTGTTGTGGCAGGAGCTACCTCTGAACTGCTCAGGTGTGAGAAGAGGTGTGATGGGTTTGTATTGTACCCTGAGGGGCCCATGTCTGCCTAAGCTAACTACTGTCAGCTTTGACTAGCGATAAAGACCATAGTATACACCATGCGGCACCACGGGTCTTCCTGGGCCACAGAAAGACAGACAGAATCCTTTATTGCTTTGTTTACAAGCACTGGGTTTCTCAGGACAGACAGGGTCATGGGGAAAAATTTAGGACAAGTCCTTCTTATTTCAAATCTGGTACCGGAGTTGTTTGCATTAATACATGGAAATTCCATAGCAAGAACTGTTTAATCCCATTTTTTGATTCTTAGAGACAATTTCTGGGTTCTAGGACCCTGATCTAAATTAAAGACCAAAATAAATCACAATTCTGAATGAAAATATGTAAAACAGTATTAATGCACCATAGAACAATCTAGTAGCTGTTGGAAATATGTGACTAAGTCCAGCAAACTCCTAGAATCAAATTAGCTATTTCAGGAATAGAGGAATGTAAAAACCACACCAAATGAAAGGAGATAAAACCAAATAAAAGACAAATAATGGCTTAAAACCCTACTTTTCTGGGTGGTCATGACTAAAATCCTGTGTTGGAGAGACTAGAATTTGAGATTTGAATCCTAGGGGAGCCTAAAACCACATTTGGGTCCCTGAGCAAGACCCTTAACCCTAATTTTCTTTAGGAAGACAGTGTCTGTTAATATGACATCTACTGTACACTGCCTTGGATATGATCATCTCCTATGTCAGAAATGTAAATGCAACACAATAAAAAACAAAATATTATAACAGATGATACAGCTACACTGATCATTGCAAACTCTGGATCATGGCTTTTCAGTTCCAGTTAGTCAAATGAATCATAATATAGTATAAAATTAAAGAATTAAAGTGAGTGATTATTTATCATTTTGAATAAAGCACAGCACTTGTGCCAACCAATTGTGACTTCTGGTGACCCATCCTTGAAGGAGCATTGGGCACCTGGTAGGCTGCACCTTGGGAGCAGTGCTTACCTTGCTCATGAGTGCCTCAGTAGCACTTTTACCAGTCTGGGACTTGAACCGGCAACCCTCAGATCGTGGGGCCAATTCCCTAACCATTCTACTACCAACTGCCCTGACCTTAAAGGCCTGGTCTCAGGGAAATGCACAGAGCAGGGCTAAAGTTGCCCATACAACTGCACTCCTGCCCTCTTTGACTAAAGCTGCTCCACCGAGAAAAATAAATATATGTTATTATCTGATTAAAATTATCATTCTGTTTCCCAGCCTGGGTACTAGGTAGGTAGGCAGAAATATGGACCCAGACAGAAGCTGCATGTCATTGCCTCTCTTAATCAAAGGTAACATTACTGTGGTTGGCAGAGTTGTTAAGAAGGAGTTAATTTGCAGTGAATGATACACATAGTGAAATTGTGAGTTGATGTCAGTAATTGTTAATTACTTAATTTTACCTATATTTATTTAAGGGGAAGAAAAAGTAATATTGTAGTGGGCTAAACATTAATTTAGATATCTTAGGAGAGGAAAGGCAGGGGTTCTTCCAGAGTAGGCAGGGAAGAAAAGAAATTGAGCCAGATAACAGGTCCTGATTGAATTAATTGATAAAGCCTATGTAGGTGCTATACGCGCACATTTTAGCAACTGCCCATTAGACTACTACACATTCAACTTGACGTAGTAAGAGAAGGTGAGTTTTTAAGTTGTAGAAATGATTAACAACAAACTGGGCCAATCTAGAGTTGCCAATTAACCTATAGTGCATGCCTTTGGACTGTAGGAGGAAACTGTGGAAGAGAAGTGTGCCCTTTTTACAGGTCAGAGCAATGACCCCTTAAAATTCCTGCACAGATCCCTGCCTGAGCTGTTCCTGGCTCCACTCTTTTGGCAAGGCTTTCTAGAAGAATCTGGAGTGTTTTTGCACCATTCAGTATTAAGAACCTCAGTGAGGTCAAGTGCTGATGTATGACAATACATGAGTTGAGATTAGGACTCCACAGAGGCAACTCGAATATCACTATCAGCCATGGAAACCCATTTTATGAAGCTGCTGATGTACAGTTCTTCAGCTGATGTTGCTTTTGAATTCAAGTCAGATAGGAAGCAGATTTTTATGAGTTACCCTCTGTCTTACCATTCATGCTCTTCAGTTTGTTGTTGCTCTTAGATGATTCCACTTGACAATAAAAACACTTCACTGGGTCAGATCTAGCAGAGTAGAAATTTCAACAAATGACTTGTCGCAACGATGGCCTGCTATCAGTGTCACTTGGCATGACCCATTTTATTGCAAATGTTCGTCAATGGAGACAGCACAACTCTGAACAGGATTTTATGCACCTATCATAAATCTGAAACACCAGAATAATTACAAGGTGTCCAAATGGGTTTGGGCACATATAGTGAACAGGTTATGGCCAAATTATTTAAAACTTGCATCCTGACATTTTATAAAGAAATAGAAAATATCTACTAAGATTTTAACAAATTATGTTTACACTGCATGAATGTGTATTTTAATTAATTAAATGATGTTTGTGGTATTTGAATCACTTATGGTAAGAAATTGTCTTTTTTCTCAATAAACTAAATAAACTTTCACGACTCCTACTGGAATTTTACCCCAGTTGCCCACCAGAGGGCACCCCTGTCCTGTCTTGCGTCTTGTCTTGTGTGGTATGTCTGTGTATTCTGATTGTTTATTTAGTTACACCTGTTCTTGTTTAGTTCTGTGTTCTCTGTTTAACCTGATCTGTTTAGTTCCCACCTCCAGTTATCCAGTTCTGTTAATCTATTGGTTGATCATTCGTTTTTTTGAATCTGTTAGCTTATTGGTTGCATTGTGTGTGTTTGACAAAAGAAATAAGAAACAAGAGAGATTTAGTTGATTGTTTTGAGGCCATCAAGCCTCTTTTTTTCTTGTTTGCATAAATGATTGCGTTGGTGCCATGAATCTTCATGTCTCACCAGCATATGTGAAATAAACTAACTAAATCATCTTTAACGTTAACAAATAAAGAAAATCTTTTAAATAAAACAACAAACAAATCAACAAGAATATTTAACATAATATTAGCATAACACATGATATAATAATATAGTATAGTTTGAATTCATATAATATTCTTTAAACATAGTTGTTATTGTATGACTTTTTGGTTGATTTTCTATCAAGTTTTCTGGCAAATATTTTCTCACTGCCATTTAATATAACTGAGGAGCGAATAAACCTCTATAGTGTTAGCCTGGACGAGCTGCTGGCGTGTAAGTCATTGGACAATGATTGTGTTTGAGTCATCAAAAGAGAACTACAGTTTTCCTGGCTAGTTTATCTTCACTGGCTCTGTGCTCAGTGCTTTATTGTGTGTTAATCATACTGGTGCACAGAAGTGTGCTGCATGAATGACTGTACACTGAAATCAATGTTTTATGTGTTGTAATTGTTTTAGAAAAGCAATAAAGCACTCAGAACAAAACAGCACCTAATGAAATTAACGTCACCTTAAAGTGACTACATCTCATTTAAAAAGCATTACGTACATGTTTACTATTCTCATGCTAATGCCATGTGTGTAATGATTCATTTACTAAGCACAATGAATCCATTCAAGTTTCTAACAAATCAAAGTACGTCCCCTAAATGCAATGCCAGCACAGCATTGCATTGCTCTGAATTTTTTTTCATCATTCATTCTTTTTGCCTTCAGTTGATTTGAAATGGTTTGAAATGAATTGTATTACAAAGGGGACAGTGTAAAAGGGCCGATCTGAAAAAGTTCAGCCCTATAAGTCTCATACACAAAAGAGTTCTTTCAAACTTGTGAAGGTGAGACCATGTTGTGAAACTGCTGGGTGGTGATTTTTAAGATTTGTCACACAATTCAACACACATTTTCATGTAGCGTCTGGTGGAATCTGAAAACCACGTCATTCTACGAATTCTCCTACAAATGGACTGATTAGATGAGGAATGAGATTCATCATGTTTCTTTTGAAGTTTTTTCTGTGATTCCGCCCAAGATAAATTATAAGGTTATCATTTCTGTTAAGAAATTCAGTAAGGAACCAGCCCATTTTCCATGAATTTGAGATGCAGATAGTAATACTGTATTAATGTTTATAAAATAGAATAAATTAATCTTCAATACTACAATTAGCATAAAATAATCAATGAATTAGCTGAATTTATTTGTAAAGAAGTTCCCTTTAATCATTCACGCAATTAATTTACAAATATTTGTCGTCAAAGTCAAAAGTCAAAGTCGAAGTAAACTTTGTCATCTCACTATATACACTGTACAGATATACAGAGAAACGAGATGATGTGGCTCCAGTTTTTCAGTGCAATAGGAAATAAAGGACAAAAAACAAATAAGGCACACAGAATAAACAGTATATAAATAGAATACAAAAATATACATTTTAAACTAGGAATGGAATATTAAATATAACTTTAAACTAGAACTGGAAATTTGAAATTCATGCAGTGTGTGCTCTGTTGTGGTGTGTTCACAATGACAATGACTCACTTTCACTTGCATGCAGGTCCTGAGAACTGTAATGATTAAAAAAAATATATAAAATTCATACAATAAAGCACACAAGAATTTAATGCGCAAAATAACCCCTCACTATGACCTGTTGTGTCATCACATAATACAACTGAGATTATAACCAAAATCTTTTAAGAGGCATGCCCTTATTCTTCATTAAAAATAATTTCCTGATGAGCTAAAAAATTTGCATATGTCTCTATCCGGATGCTGATCCTGTAGCGCAGGTGTTAAAACAGCAGAGTTAAGTCCTTGCGGTTTCCCATTATGCCTATAGCAGATGAACGGATAGAGCTTAGCAGATGGGTGACAGAAGCGTGGCTAAAGTCTAAAAGCTGTACACTTAAACATCCTCACGAAACTTTTTGATTTCTCCGACAGCAGCCAGGCCTTTACGGAGCACTGTTCTCTACTTGTTATCTGTCGACTCCTTATGTGCCTCCTACAAAAGAGCGGAAGAGCAGATAAAGAGGTCCAATATTGCTGGTGAGCCCCTTTTTGGAAGGATGTTTTAAACGCAGACCTGGATAATACATCATCCCAAAACCCATTTTCAAGGACCAGATAAATCCGCAGGGCCTTTTCACAGTGTGGAGGCCACCGCGGAAAAGGAGAAAAGACAGGAGGAAGAGAGAGAGAGAGAGAGAGAGAGAGAAATGGAGAGAGAGAGTGAGGGTAAGCTGTGACTCATTTTTTTCTTTCTACTGTGTAGTGGTAGCCTTGGCTGCAAGCTGACCTAATTCTCTCTGAAACACACACTGTCAACACCTGAGTCAAACACCCAGGGCAGAGCTTCCCTTTGACTGGCTGAATTGGTTTAGCCTTTCATGCACACGGCTTTCGTCATCCCAGGCCACGTTAAGACAGCAAACCGCAATAAGCAAATCAGTCATTTTTACTCTTTTTATTGAGACGGATTAGCCTGTTTACGCAACTTGCTCTCAGGAAGTTCAGCTGATTTATGTGTATGTGCATATGGGTGTGTATGTGTGTGTGTGTCATGCATAAAATGCACATCTCAATATATATTTGAATGTAAACCTTCATGAAGGAAGTTCTGACTGTTCAACATCTATGTCAAAGTCAAAGTAATCTTTATTGTCATCTCAGCTATAAACAAGTACACAGAGACAAGACATTGTGGCTCCAGTTTCTTCAGAATAAAAGAATGTGCATTTAATAAATATAAAATCTCAGACAACGATTAAGCCTAAGGGTAGACTATTTTTGAATTTCAGTGGTGAATCTCCATTGTATCTGCAATTTAGTCCAAGACTAGGCTTAATCCATATTCAGAAAACAATCTCAGTCATTCAGTCGTTCATTTTCTGAACCACTTAATTCCTATTGGGGTCGCAAGGACCGGATCCTACCCAGGGACTACGGGAGTGAGACAGGGATCAACCCTGGGCTGGCGGTAACACACTGCAGGGCACACACACTCACAGTCACTCCTTACACAGCCAATTTAGATTTGCCAATCAACCTATAAAGCATGCTTTTGGACTGTGGGGGAGCACAGGGAAAAACCCACTCTAACATGGGAGAGAACACCAACTCCAAACAGAAAGGCCCTACGGACAACCTGGGGATCGAACCCTGGACCTTCTCGCTGTGAGGTGGCAGTGCTAACCACTGTATGAGCAATTTTTGTTACCAGTAGTACTGAATAATATGTGCAAATATTGCAACAGCTGACAAGTGGAGAAAAACTACAATTACAGTAAGTGAGTGAGTGAGTGAGTGATTATGTGTCATTGTTAACACACCAAAACTAAACATGATATCTTCATTAATCCTATCCAGCTATTTAGCATCAGGAGAAATATCTGGAAAAAAATGGCATAGACAGGAAACCAAAGGGAACATCTAAAAAATACACAGCTGTACCCAAACTCTGCACAACTCCAATTCTCTTAATTAACATTCACATCCTGTTAACCATAAAGAAGAAAGGATCTCATTTAAAGCTTCTATTCATGAATAAGCCCCAAAACACATAAGCCCAAAAGGAAAATGTGTTTTTGCATTTTCCTAAATTAAAAAAGTAGATTTCATTCAAGATTCATGATTAGAAACTTTTGTTTGTCTTTCACATGGTTCTGCAGGTACATTGTGCCTATTGTACAATTCTACTACTTGGAAAAAAAGAACAAATGGAGGGGAAAATCAATTAAAAATAATGACTAAAAGTAAAATTTGAGTCAGATAGGACAGCAATAGGATATGTGGATAAATGTATACAAATAAATGTTCTGCAATGTTCTATAACATTTATAGATTTGCACTGCACTTCATTTCGTGTTCCCCCTTCCTAGTAGATCACGGGTGTATTAGATCGCGTGTTTGCTTTCAGTTATTATTTCAAGCATCTGGTTTTGATTTAGTTCAGCGTTCACATTGGTTTATTGATTTATTAGCTCGTTTCGTTTGGTTATTTTAAACCGGTCCGATCCGGCGTTTCTTTGAGTTCTTCTCCCTCATACTTGTGTCGTGTGGTTACGTTCCAGAGTGTTTGGTTTTCAGGTTCACAAACCTGGCAGTTTCCTGTTTTTTCCGGCTTCACGTTTGTGTGTTTTTCCTCTTTCGGTTCAAGCTTGTGCTACCCGCTAACTGGCTAATCGGAGCGAGGGCTCGCCTAGGACTTGCTCAAGAGTGGAACACTTGGATCCTTCGGTTCTCCCAGTAGCTGGGATTTGGATCTTCCGGTTGGATCTTCTGGGATTTGGTTGTTTCGGAACGGAGTCGTTTGTGGGCGTTCGGCCCTGGATTAATATAGCGGGAGCAAGAGACCGTTTGTTTATTTTTGTACTCAGTCACGTTTTTTTTTTTTTTTTTTATAACCTTGCCTCGTTGGAGTGTGTTTGTCTGTTTTTTGTGGGACATTAAATATTCACCATCCATCCGCAACTGCGTTGTTTCCCTCCTTATTTTTTCTTTTTTAACCACAGGGCATCCATGACACACATAGAATAAACTATATATAAGAAGAATACAAAATATAGACTTTAAACTAGAATATTGAGTATTAAATATACATTTTAAACAGAGACAATTAGAATGCAGTAGTCAACCTACAATTATGGTCTTGGAATTGTCTTTCACACTGAATGTGCATGAGGTCAGTAACAGTGTAAATATGAAAAATTCTATACAGACAGTCTGTTAAATAAAACAGTATCTCTTAAAAAGTTTAACATTCAAGTTGGATCAAGTACGTGCAGATATTGTAACAGCAGTGGAAAACTGGAGTCTGTGCAATAATTTGTGCAGATACAGTTAGAAAGATGACCAGTGATGTGTACATTCAATATTCAAAAGTTGTACAAATATGTAGCAGCAGTGTAAAAATTGTGCCAATATTGTAGCAGCAGTCATAAGAGGAGGATTACTATTTGAATCGCCTTGCATTAAAAGTATGCCAGATCAGCAGCAGTTTGGAGTGACAATACTGTACAGTATATTATTTTTTAAAAAAAATCTGAGACAACATGAATGAGATTGTCCATATAGCAGCGTGTGCATCACAAAGACAGTGATGTGTAAAGTGCAGAGGTGCAACAGAGTAAGTTCACAGTCTGGGTGTGTGGGTGGGAGTCTGAGGGCAGGAAGGGTGTTCAAGAGTCTGATGGCTTGTGGGAAAAAGCTGTCACGCATTCTGGTGGATTAAGTATTGTGTTTAAGATATCACTTGCATGCAGGTCCAATGCTGGATCACTCCTTTCATCTCTCTATCCCCATCTCTCCCCCCTTGGAACTGCAGCAGCACTCCACACCAAGATTGAAGCAGCAGGAGCTGTGCTGAAGGACCAGATTTTCCTGACCCTTTAGTAAGTGTCTACAGGTGAACACAGGCATCAGTGCACATGTACTGTATGGTGTAATGTTTCTCAGCTGCTTCTCATCAAGTGTGTGCTTGCGACTTTCTTTCTGTGTGGGCTGGGTCTTGTCATTGCGAGTGTGTGTTTCTTGAACCTTCCTGTCCCTGAGGGCTGGATGGACTAAGACTGACAGTGACAAGAGCATCGAGTGATAAACAGCTGAGAAAAAACTAAGAGGATTTTTTGGCCACACACACCCACACACACACATACACACACACTAAATAAGAGTGCCAGGGGCTTGGGTGAAGGTCACAGACTGTAATAAGCCAGTACTTCTTGATAACGACCTTCACAAACCTCAATTTTTCCAGCTGGGGAAGAGGCGGAATGAGATGTGGCCGTGCAGGGAGAGTGAAGGAGAGACGAGCCCAGAGTTTCCTGGCACTACACCCCCACAAATAGACGTCTCTATCCGTTTCTCAAACAGGACCCACACACTCTGTCTCCCCCCTCCATCCATGTCACACTTTACAAGGCGGGAAGAGGAAAGGGGATCGTTGGGCGCAGATGTTTCATTCAGCTCAATAGTACGCCGTCTAGACCGCTGTCTGCCCCGTTTAGGAGTCCGGCTGGACTCCTGACCGTGCTCATGACTTCCATAATGGCGCAAGGCGCCACGCGAGTTTATGGCCAGCAAATGGCCTTTCGGGAAGACCCGACTTCTCCACGAAATCAAAGCGCCTGGTATGTCTGATTGGGACTCCATGCTGTGTTTGGTTTAAGGCTAGGGGTGAAAAAACAAATTGCAGTCAGCGTTAAGTGTGTAAAACATCTTTCCATAATAGTCAGTATTCTGCAATAGGTGAGCACCATGAATCGCGTCAATGTTAGCGTATAATGAAAATGAAATCGAAAAACGGCCGTGAAATGGGAGGCAGTTATATAAAATATATTGATGATCGTTTTGCAAAGCGCCTCTTCTCTGCTACGTGCCGGGCCGTTTACGCGAGAGGCCCTCTCTCGCCTCTTCAACCTCTTCGGCTGATGTGAATAATTTACAAACTGCTTTTTGAAGAACAAATGCATTCAAATGAAGCCCTTGCCGTGTGTCCATAGGTCATATCTTAAAAAAAAAAGCAATAATTCCCCTCCACTGTGGATCATTAAGCCCTGCCGCATTGCAGAAAGCTCACACTTCAAACGTTTGCAGGTATTTATGAAGTGTAATAACAGCCCAATCCTCTAATGACTCAGGAAAAGCAAGGCAAGGGGAGAAAAAGAACTTCATTAGCTGTTGAAAAGAAGGAAGACCTTTGGTTCAAGTCCTTTATGTGGCTCAGGAGCAGACTTACAGAGAAAAGGCTCTAAATTTACTGAAGATCCTCTAGATAATCACAGCTGATCTTGATGAGTTAATGGACCAAGCGAGTCGCTGCCTTGTAGTGTGTCAGTGTCACTATCAGAGCTGGTCATGATTAAATATGATGAAAGTCAGTTTCAAAACCATAAATGTGTCTAATGTGACATTAAGCTCAGCCTTAGGGCACTCATGCGGACTCAGAAATTCAAATGAAAGAATATATACTTCATGTTGGTTCTTGTCAGTACAATGTGGAACCTAAATCTGTAAGAGGCATCTTTGAAAAAACTTATTGTTATTAATATTTGCTACAACTACTTTTTTATTTACCATCAACTAAAAAATGCATTTTTGTATTGATATTTTTCATGAGAATTTCCGTTTTTATTAAAGTGGCTGAAGCAAGTTAAAGTCAATTTGTTTTTACTTTCCTCTAGAGAGAATTTTTGCTTGAACCTGTTTAAAAGGGCATATTGATCATGACTTCACATGTATGAAAGGCAATAAAAACACTCAAAATGTACATATTCTCCATGAGACCAGGTTACTAGGTTCATCTGGGTTTTTTTGCTGTACAAAGGCAGTCATTAGAATCAGTCAGTAATCTTTGGGAGGAGTGAACTTTTAAGCTGCTTTGCTAATCGAATTGTTTTGTGAAGTATGTCCCTGGTGAGCTCAGATGTCGACCTCCTTCTTTCATGCATCACACTTGACTTTTGTATGTGTGATGCTGTGTTGCAAAGCCTCCGAGTGTCCATTTGGCAAGAGACTAATCTCAATTTCATCCTGTGTCATTATGTTGCGATAAAGGCCCAGAGGCCTGTGCTTATTGTGTAAGTAATTAGTTTTTTGCCTTAATGAGTAAGGAAAAGCCATTTTTACTTTAACATTTCAAGAAGAATGTAAACAAGGTGTATACGTGTGACTTAATGTTGGTTGTAAAAAGCCTGTTTGCAGTGGCTGTAAATCCTCTAAATCCTGTTTGCTATACTAGATTTTAAGGGGCTTGTACCTCATTGTTTCCAATTACCTTCTGATCAATTAGCTGGATCGATAGACAGGATGCTGAGTGGTAGTAGGCTGAGATACTTTTGGGAGGCTTGGCTCTCCACTCTTCCCAACAAACCAGAGATGCCTACTTGCTGCCTAACTGTACACATTTATTCTCATTCTTCCTCATCTTGTATGTTTTATATGCTTCACAGAGCCTTAAAAAACTGGTGTGTGATACGCTGGACCTTCTTCTTCATTGCTGATGTGCACTCAGAACATCACTTTTGGCCTTCAAGGAACTATTGTTTTCCTTGTCTGCGTTTTTTCTGTTAGTGTCTAGGCTTTCAAATAAACCTCTCCAGGGATTCCTTATAAATCTATATATACACACACATACAGTGCCCAGATGCAGGCCAGTTATTAAGGCTTATGAAGCTAAAGGTGATATGGAATTGACTAGAGTGACACAAGCAGCATTCACAATTCAGAAAGTACAAAGTACAGTGTATAGATTATAATGATTTTTACTACTCCACAATACTGCAGACAGTTAATCGTAGACACAACACAGTACAAAGAATATATCCAACCCAATGTAATAAAGTGAAATGTGGCAGATCAAGTTATGAATAAAATGTAACACGATTGAAATATGATAAGAGAAAGATGTGGACAGAATAGAAATATGGGGGTTATATGCTATAGCATTTAATGTACAGCAATTTGCAAATAATAAAATAAGAACACAACAGTGATTTGCTTGCTTTTTAGCATGATTAGCATGAAATTGTGTTAAACACGTAAATGTGTCACTTATTTTTATGAAATTGATTGTAGGTGACGATTATGTAAAGAATCAAAATGGTTTTTGCTCCCCTTCACTATCAGACCAAAAAATGGTGCCAAATTACAATAAATGTGGTTGAGAGTTCAAGTGCTTGGTTTGTTAAGTCTGAACTTTTTTTGGTGTTTGGTGTTTTGTCTTGTAGCAGTGGTGTAAAAGTAAGTGATTATTGGTCATTGTGAACACACCACAGCACACCACATAGTGCATTAAAACTGACGGACAGCACTCGGGGCGCAATGGTAAGAGACAGTACCTTACTTATTTCACTTCCTACTTGATTTTTACTCAAGCAGTTTTTTCTTATGTATGTGTGGTTTCAGCCTGGCTTACCATCGCTAGGTACCTAACAATGAAATTCAACCCTGAAATGCTCCAAGACTAATGGACAAACAGCTGGCCCTTTTCTATAACACCCATGACCTCTTCTGTCTACATGACCTCCCACAATGTTAGTCTGTCTTTCGGATTACAGAGCAATTTGCGAAAAAGTTTTCACATTTATGAAAGCCAATGTTATATTAATAATATGTCTCTGCTTATCTGTAGTTCCCCCTGGGGGCAAAGAAGCCTTAAAGTGATTAACATCTTTTAAGCATCTGCTCCACTTCAGCAGGTGAGTGATGGTCTCAGCTTTGTTCACGTCGTGTCGCCCAGCAGTGCAGCACAGGCAGTCGAGTGGCGAGGCCTCACGTCCCTGTGATATCCCCAACTGCTGCCTGCCAAGCTCCCTCACAAATGTCCTAATAATGTGGACTTAATTACTGCTCATTTGCATGAGGAGATCAATGGGTGTGAGCCTCTCTATCATTAATGTCATGTAAATGGGCTTGTTTGCTGTGGCTGTCCATCCTTTATTACAGTCTGCTGGCGTTTGTTTGCTATGCTAGAGGTTCAGGGGCTTGTTCCTCATTGTTCCCAATTACCTTCCAGTCAATTAGCCGGATCGATAGACAGAAGGCAGAGTGGTGGTTGGCCGGAGGCAGGCCAGGATGGGCACTTCTTTTGGGGCATGAGGTATGCAGAACTATTTGAATGTGCAGAACTTTGCAGCTTGTATAATTTTAATGTTTGTCAAGTTGTAGCTCATTGCCAAATATGCCCAAATGTCTGTATAATGAGAAAGCATGAAAGTTGACTTATTTTGGTTACTTTTAGGTTTGAAGTAATTGTAAAGCTAAAGTGCATTTAGTATTAATTTAGGATCAAAGCCAGTGGAAACTGACGTAGAAGCATTTATCAACATGTTTTTGTACCATTTAACAGTATTAACTCCAGTCAAGTTGTTATAGAAGCCAGATGTTATCTCTCTCTCTCTCTCTCTTTCTGTCACTGCTGGTGATGATGTATGTCCAGGCTTTTAGGTGGTTGTTACATGATTGTCCCTTTTAAAAAATAGAAAAGCTTGAGATTGTATTTCCAAAAGATAAAAAATCTGACTGATGAACATGACTGATGCTCATATAAGGGAACATATTTTATTAAGAAGTTGCAACTCTTAGGGGTTAAAAGAGGTAAAAATAATTGGATTTGTTTACATGCATTAAAATTAGGTGAAGGTTAGTTATTATGCAAGTCAATGGAAGATTCTCACAAAGATAGCAAAACTCCTGTCCTGCTCCACCTCTGCAGTGCAGTCTTTGGGGTTTATGGTTAGACTAGACTGCATTTGTATTTGAGGAGATAAGGTCACCCTGGATAGCGCCATAACTCTCCACACTAATAAGGACAGTCCTCCCTCTTACAATCCCTGCCACATTACCCTTATTACTTTCCACAATTTATTGAGCTAAATTGTTCTTATGACCAACTTGTATTTAAATAATGTGTCAGACTCTCCTGTTATTTTATCAGGATGATAAATAAGGTAAAGCCCAAAATTTACATTTTCCTTGCAGAAGAATAAAACACACCCCTGATTTATGGCCGTAATGCAAAGTTTAGCCAAGCCAATTAGGGACGGTGTTTCAGGGGTCAGATCCAATCAGACTACCATTTACATAAAGAGGTGTAAAAGGAGAGGGTGTAGTAGTGAAATGGTAAATATATTCATTATGATTATAAATTATGACCTTGAGACTGTGATTGATAGTCATGAAGAATATGATTTGCTACCAATAGTGCCATATTATAACCTTGTATAGTTTTTTTTGCCAATACATATTTTTGCAGACTTTGTGGGGCATCTGGAAATTTTGTATCAAGTAAAGCAACAAACTAAAATATGTATACACACTTCACACATTCAAAAGTAATAAAACTTTACAAAAATAATTATAATAATAGCTGTATAATTTAATGTTGAAATATTGAGTAATAGAGAGAGATTGAGAGAGAGATACAGTCACGCTTCTTTCAGATATTATATTTTATTAATAATAGAAGTTCCAGGTGCCTGGAAGTCCAGTGTTCAAAACAACTTAAGCACTCAGATCACTTTTGTACCTTTCTAAATTTTTAATGGAACAAGAGAGCCTGTATTGTACTCTTGAGTTGCTTGAGCTGTGTTGTGAGGTTAGCCAAGATTTGTAAAAAAAAAAAAAAAAAAGAACCTCAATATGCAACAACAGTTGTCACGCGCACTC
The DNA here is from genome assembly GCA_032718565.1 of Distichodus sexfasciatus. Lineage (NCBI taxonomy): Eukaryota > Metazoa > Chordata > Actinopteri > Characiformes > Distichodontidae > Distichodus > Distichodus sexfasciatus. Next base: position 2,110,295 of record JAVGVS010000007.1, read on the forward strand.
CGTACCGTGGCCGGTAGTTGGATTGGGACGTGGACGGTCGCGGTTCAAAGTGTATAAAAGGGGTCATTTCCTCGCAGCAAATCGCTCTGCCATTAAGTCAACCTGGCCCTCTCTCCGATTCACTTTGGCATCAACTGTGAGTTATTGGGTTTATCTCTTTGATAGAGTGTGTGCTGTTAGAACTCGGATTATAGTGGTAATCCTAACTCTTTGTGTAAGAGAGTTCTTAAATCAACTCGCGTGGCCATCCTTCCTATTCACACTCTCAGCCACGTTTGAGCTAACCACCACGCTACAAGGGGTAACGGCTAATGAGTAGCAATTCGTTATATCCTAACCAGATCACTGTCGAATTGTGAAAGTGAGGCATTCGGTTCAAATCCTAACCAGTTCCCTGTTCCGAATCGCGAGCATTCCAACAGCTGCCTAAACCGACCACTGGAAGTTTGTAAGCGTCTGTCTATTCGCCATATCCTCATCAGATCACTGACAACAGTACAGTTCTTTGAATATAATGAGAACTCTGAAAACTATGTTGCTGCTACCAACCAGTAATGAGACTGTACTCTTCTATGACATATTAAAATGTTTGTTTGTGGCCATGTCAAGCTTAAGAACTTGGATACAACCCCCCCCCCCCTTTACAGCATTTTAACACTTTTGACAAGTATTGTATTGTTTCTAAATTACTTAGCCGACATGGAGTAAGGGTCTTGCTCAGGCGTTCAAGAGTGGAGACATTGGCTTATCTAGTACTTTGACCAGCATTCAGGGTTTTAGTCTGCTCCACCACCGCCCGTCTACATCTATATCTACATTTATGCCATTTAAACGATTTACAGCTCCTAACAAGTAGGACAGTCTCCCTGAAGCAACATGGGGTGTGGGCTCTTGCTTAGGGGCTCAATAATGGCAGTGCTGCACACAGAGGAGATCCAGACTTGAACCCACAAAGGCCTGCACCTGAGCATTGTATGGTCTGCACTACCCAATGGTCTGCAGCTGAGCATCATACCACCAGACCAGAATCCCACCCAAAATCTGCAATCCACTAAGGCTTGATGGGAAACTTTCAAATCAACTGCTCATATTTATGACATTTCTGATAGCATGAGAAGGCAGAATGAGTGCAATGAGTAAAAGCTAATATATATAGGATTTATACTGAGTTCTTATTAACTTTATTGTTAGTGACATTAACATTATCATCTTTAGATGGACCGATGCTAAGAAATTTAATTAGTTGGAGTTGAGAATATAAAGCTCCGTTAAGTCCACATGTTTGAAAAACAAACTCAAATGTAGTGTCAGATTGGCAGCTGGAATGAAAATTACCTCTGTCAGCACAGCAGATAGAAACACTGCCACAGTCAAATCCAGCTTCCAGTGAACTTAAACAGCAGCCTAATCCCATTTAATTAAAGTTGAATAAAATAATTCATGTCAAATAAGTTTTAATTTGTTAGTGAATTTAATTGGGTTTTGAACTGGTTACATGATGAAGCATAATAAAACAAAACCATTATATAAATACTGTTAAATTAATTAAGAACATTAAAAAACCAAATAGGTCAGACTGTCCCTCCAGAAAGCTGGAAGAAGGAGAAAGGCTCTACAAGCGAATGAAAAGGACTGCATGATTGGACTCTATCCATTTTGCATGTATTGTCTCTGTATAAAGGCTTTATTTATATTTTCACATTTAACTGAATGCAGAGATGTAAATCTTTGCATTTTCCATAATCACACATAAAGTCTTTATTTTCTCAAGGATTCAGGTTTTATTTATTAATCAACTTCATTTAGAAACCATCAGGTTTGAACTAAAGCAGAAAAAGAAATGTAAGAGGTATAGTATGGTAACTGTGACAGTTTTAGTTTTGGAAACTAATTTAAATATCTACTTTTTAATGAAATATTACATATAGTATAATGCATTATATTGACTTTTGTATATAAATGAAAAGTTCAGTGCTCTTGCTTTCAAATTTCATAGCAATGTTGGTTCAGACGTCAGACAAGACAGGGGATATGTTACTGACATTTTCAATTTTACTGTGCCAGGTTCCTGTTAGTACTGGAATAAGTGTAGTAGTTGTCAAGAAAATAATCTTCCTAGTGATGATATGATGAAATGATATTGGCATGTTCAGACCTCAGATCCTCTCCTGTGTAAAGATCTAACCCAAGCCATGTATAATGAGAACGACGTCTGTTTTTTTTTCCTGTTCTTGCTGCTGGCTTGTTATCTCATTGTCCAGCTAGTCCTCTAAGTGTCATCAGGCAGATTGAAATGTGAGATCTTAAGTTCAATGGCTTTTTCACTCAGACACTTTCATCTCAGCTGTGTAATAAAACCACATTCTGCCTTCAGCAAATCTGAACCACTGCTTCCATCCCAGGAGGACTTGTTATGCTTAGCCACGGTTCAGTATTATCTAATGAAGTAGAAAACATGACAGATTTATCAAAATTTGCTTGGGTTGGTACCTAATTATACTGTATCTGGCCAGTTATAGACTCAGAAAAATAGTCTAGCTAATGTTACTGTATATCCAATTTAACAGGTTATGTTTTCCTTAGAGAAGTGTGAGGTTGTTCACACTGCATTGCAAATATTCATTGTGACAAGGTTTAATTAACCCTTTTAAGCATGAATGTTCATCACAGCAAGATTTCAGTGATGTTTTGGAGTCGGGGACTGTTTTGAGTTTCAGCTTGCAAGCTATATTCAAATGTATAATTTGAGGCTGTTGGTAGTGTAATGGCTGTGGTGTGTTGGTGCTTACCCAGGGTTGCGCCATGTAAGTTCCCAGGATAGGCTCCGGTCCCCGCCGTGACCCCAGTTGGGATAAAGTGGTTTGGATAATGAATGAATGAATGCTTGTGTAACAGTTAGGGAGTTGGCCCTGTGTTCGGAATGTCACCAGATTGAGTCCTGGACCAATAAATCGTCCACCGAGGTACTGATGAGCAAGAGACCATATCCAAGCACTGCTCCCTGGATGCTCCACATCAGCTGCCCACTGCACTTTTAATGATGGGTCACATGCAGAGGTCACATTTTGTTGTGGTGCAGTATTTGGTGTGCTCACATGTGATGTGGTGTTCACAATGACAAATAATCACTCACTCTCTTACTCAAAAAAATGTGTAAGATGTGTCTGTTTTGCCTGTCAAAGTTATAAACTGTAATTAAAGTAATCACAAATTCTTGTTTCTCTCTTCATCAACTATTTGCTGTGTTTACCAACTCTTTGTAACTATTTGCTAATTATAAAAAAAAATCAGTTACTGCAAAAACTACAGTGTTTTAAAGGTCCCAGATTATGACCTCTTCTCAGCAAGTTAAAATAGATCTATGAGCTCCACTAAACATGTCTCTTTAGTAGTTTGCTGAAAATACCTCTCAGATTGGGCATTTTCGCCTACTTTTTACCCCACTATTTCAGTCCCTTCCAGAACAGGCTGTTTCTCGTTAGTATTCTTAAATGCAAATGAGCTGCTGCTGGCCGCACCCCACTCCGGACCTGGCGCGTAGACAGCATGATGAGAGTTTACCTCACATGAAAATAATCAGCATGGCTGCTGCTAACACACCATCCATACAGCCATACATGTTGAACACAACCTTCCACCGGTAGACTTCTTCATTGCAATGCCAACGCTAGCGCTTGCGAGAAAATACGGCAGATCAGGAAGTTTTAGCAGTTCTACCTGGTGGGCAGAGGTTCTCAGATAGGAGGGTGGAGTTATTTAAATATCCCCTACTGTGACATAAAAGTAGGGGAGAAATCTAAACGGCTCGTTTAAGCACACGATTTCTGACATTAGTAAATTAATACTAACACAATTGACCATTTTTTATCAACCTTACAGTGTGTTAGAGACAGTACAGACCCAAATGGATGTTCAAAGAACAGAAAATTGATTTTTTCATAATATGGGACCTTTAAGAGTATCTTCGATATAGATAAGCTGCTGAAAAAAGTAGTTCGTTAGTAGTGTTGTTAACTCCCCAACCTCTAAGCCATGCACCCTGGGTAACACTTCATCATATCCAGTCAAGGGGACATGAAATTTGAAAGGGTTAGAGCCCAAAAGCAACATATTGTGACTCAGTTATTTGATTTTTTAATTAATTTGTGTCTTAAACCTGATGGATGCTCTTTAAGTTCTTTTAGTGTTGGTGTCAAATCCAATCCGCCATAATCAGACCTGATGCGCACATAGCCTACGATGGCATACTGTAAGAGGAATGCTGCCGTGTGAAAACAGGTCAAACGGAGAGGTGAAAAGAGTGGAAAGAGCCTGATAAAGAGGATTAAGGAAGGACAGATCAGGCCAGGATGGCTTGCCTAATGAGATTTGGACTCTGCTAATGTATTCCCGAGAAACGTGAGAATGGGACGAGAAGCATTGAGGAGTTGTGAGGCACCTTGATAACGTAGCTGTCATTAAGCAGTGCAGCCTGACACTCTCCATATTCCCGGCTGTGTATGTGTGTGTGGGTGTAGGTTTGTGTGTGGTTTAGTTTTTAGGTATTTGTGGGGACATGAATGTTTCCAAAATGATATGAAGGAAACTGAGATTTGTCATATTTTTGTAGCTTTGTGAGCACATTTTTTAAATGAGGATGAGACCTTACAAGAAAATAGGTATTTGTAGGAAAGTGGCTAGTGAAAGAGAAAAAAAGATTTGCTTTTGGTTACTGAGGTTAAAGTTAGGATTTTTGTTTTCTGTAGTAGTTACTGTATTATTAATATTAACTCTTCACAGTTGATGGCAAGACACTGCTGTGTGTGGTTGTGTGCATAACATATAAGAAGTTACAATAACTTTGAGTATGCATGTAACAGTATTAAATAATTGAAAATAATGGAACAAACATGAATGTAAATGGAACACATATTTCAAGAGCCATAAAATCATGTGCTATGAATGACAAATAAACCAAACAAACAAGCAAAAAAAGGACCTGGGAAAACAAAAAATGAAATTAAAATGCTGATGTCAGTTTGAGGAAAAGCAAATCTTAATAAACTAGTCATACATGTATCAAGTCATTTTTAATTTTTGGAATTTATAGAATACAATACAATTTAGAATACAAATACAATTGATTCTTCTCCTGAATTAATGAGGAGTTCTTTCCTAATTACACATCCATCTTTTAAAGCTATAATAAAGCCCATCAGTATTCAGATAATGTCAGTCTGAGTACGAGACACTGTATATGTACGTGTATCATATTATCAGGCTAATTTACGCGGTTCTGACCTCTTGGAAGATCTCTCATATTGGTCTTTCTGTAGAGCCTAATGGATCAGTTGCAGATCGGCCCTGAAATGTCGCTTCTCGGTGCACTGCTCTCCAGAGCTAAAGAACCCTTGTGTTGTAGTGCTGAATGGTATGAATAATTCCCATCCGCTGATGACGAGGTCATGAATGTACTGGAGCTCGGGGCGATGAACTTGAGCACGCATGATGAGCTACTGGAATTGCGCTATGCAATTTCTTGTCATCACAACCCAGAGTTGAATGGCCACTTTGTTCATGCTCTTGATATCTTCCACATTATTACAAGCGATTTGTGGGCGTCGCTAGAGATCTGACTGGCAGTTTGCTATTAATCACTTTTAACATTAGTCATGTGATTTAGTATGTGTTTTTTTCATTTCAACCTCAATGGATTTTATGTATTGCAAATTTGTCTGCAGTGATTATTTCAGATATTTTAAAACTGGGTGTGTAAAGTGTCATTACGAGGGAAACTAATTGGGACAGAGAGAAGAAGGAAACTCATTGGGCATTTATGTAAGTGATGTCTTAAGCAAAAGGTGGCACATGGTTCAAATCTATCAAATGTACACATATATCTCATACCCTGTGAATTGGCATCCTGTCATTTTTAAACCCAGAAGAAAAAAATCAAATCACAATTTGTAGGAATGTGTAAATACTGCACACATTTGGGGCATCGGCTAGCATAACCATTAGGACATTCGCCCCGTGATTGAAACATCACCAGTTCGAATCCTGGACCTGTAAAGATACCCCTGAGGTACTCATGAGCAAGGTATCATCCCCATACACTGCTCTGCAGGTGCTGCCCATGTCAGCTGCCCACTGCTCCTTTACAGATGGGTCAAATGCAGAGGTGACATTTTGTTGTGGTGCAAGGTTTTAATAGAGAAGACATTTGTGAACATCTCAGAAATGGTTTAAAGGATTGCTGGCCCCTCTATTAGAGTGTTGTTTTTTAGGTATGTAATATTTATGTGATAAGTACAACAGCTTTGTTTTAATTTTGAGCTCATTTCTTTTCATGGCCAAGCTGTTCCTTTCTTTTCCAGCACTTGCCGAACAAAGCAAAACACTCTTAAAAAGAGTTCTCATTTCAGGAACATCAGCATTAACTTTCTCAAAAAATCATTCATTATTATGTGTTCTGTCTCTGTTGTCTTTTTGTTTCATGTTTTACCCCACCTGTCTGAAGGGGGCCAGGGGAAAGTTGCTGTTTGATTTTATTAAGAGGTAGTTAAGAAATACACAAATAGGAAAGAGATGGACTAATGACACCTCTGTGTACTCACACACCGTTCAATATTTTTCTTTCAGGGTTTACAAGCAAAACAGCAAGAGCAAATATGCAGCACAGTCAGCAAGGGCAGCAAAGTACCAGAATAAAATACTTCATAATGCATACAGCATTTCATATTCCACTTTATTGGTTATGATGATGATCATGACCAGTGGCGCAAATTATAATTGAAATCATTTAAAACTTGCTGAAGTCAGGTGAAATGCCAAATAACATCCAGGGATTTGCCTTTATGGGCAAAATGAAATAAAAAAGAGATTGAGACAGACCTCATTAAAAAGTCACATATATTACACCATATATTATTAATGCAGAATAAAGTGCACATATTTATCTTAATTTATAGTGCCTTTTTTCTGAAGTTTCTGGCTTTGCTGAAGTAGTTTTACTATCCCAACACTCTTAAAATAATAGAAAATTATAATTGTAGCTGTGGTTTAAATTTGCTTTATTTTAAATGAATACTGTAGCATATGAAAACTAAGTATAATAATAGACAGCAAAGATTCTGTCATCAACTATCTGAAAGAACGCAAGGGTTGTTTTTTTTTTTTTACTTCAGTCAATAGTCCCAAGAAATTGAATAATGCAATATACTACCTACAGCACCATAATCATATTTAACATAAAGTAAATGACTGTTCATGGAAATGGTTAATTCTCTTTTCTGTATTCACTTTATTGGATCCAACTTTATGTCTTTTACATGAGTACCTGCTTTATGGAAAGTCGTACTTCAACACACATCTGCTTGACAAACAAAAACTGCTTTTTGTGAAATAAAGTGATGATTCCGGAGGTTTTAAAGGAAATTGTCATTTGCCCATCATCTGGTGTGGTGGTGGCCAAGTGGTAGGATACTTGTCTGTGGTCGAAAAGGTCTATCCTACTACAGTCCAGCTCTGTCCAACCACCATTGGGGCCCTGAGTAAGGCCCTTAACCCCAAGTTGCTCCAGGAAGACTGTCCCTATGATTAGGAAATGGAACTAATAAGAGCATCGGGTTTAATGACATAAACGGCTACAAGGTAACCAGAGACTGCATGTCAATTTTTAAAATTTTGTTAAATTTGAGTCTCATCTAAGCATCTAAGAGTTCCTGCTGTGTGATTGGACATTCTCTATTTATTAAGTCAAAGAAGAACAAAACTACTAAGAACAAAACGTTGCTGTGAGATAAGCATTTTTATGCGCAGTTAACATTCATTCATTCATTCATTCATTATCTAAACCGCTTAATCCCAACCAGGGTCGCGTGGAGACCGGAGCCTATCCCGGGAACTTATGGGCGCAAGACGGGGACCAACCCTGGGTAGGCGCCAAAGCACCACAGGGCACACAGGCTCACACAAACACACTCACATTCACACCTTACGGGGCCAATTTTAGGGTCGCCAATTAACCTATATTGCATGCCTTTGGGCCGTGGGAGGGAACCGGAGCATCCAGAGAAAAGTCACGTGAACATGAGAAGAGCATATAAAATCTACATAGAAAGGCCCTACGGCCAACCTGGGGCTTGAATCCAGGACTTTCTCGCTGTGAGGCGACAGTGCTAACATTTTTTTTTTACAAACCAACAGAGCAAAACTTCAGTAAGCTGTCTCCGGCTGGTGCTGGTTTTATACCACCGCAGCCACCTTAACACCAAATGAGCCAAATCTCTAAACTTGAGATGTTATTAGCTAACATATGATTTTTGCAGTGCAATGAAGCTGTTTAATGAGGAAACAGCTGTCCGTAGAGTGTAGTATGATGAGTGGAAATCACACTGATCTCTCACCGGCTTAATGAGAACGAAAGCTGCTCAAATTCTTTGCTGATCAGCTGATGGCGGAATTCTGGCATCAGGTTTTGGGCTCGTAAGCCACACGAGCACTCTCTAATGAATTGTGCATTTAATGCGGGACGAAGGCGACTGACGAAGTCATGTTCTGCACAGCAAATAAATAATTAATTAAATAAATGGATAAATCTTGCAAAATGTATAATCTGTGGAATATACTTGTTCGGTGTGAAAGTTTGAGGATTTTATTTTACTCTTCTAATGAATCATGCATTTAGTGGGGGGACAAAAGTGGCTGACAAAGTCTTGTTCTGCATGGTAAATTAATCAATGAATAAATAAATAAATGGTTGCAAAATTATAAACACTGAACTACATTCATTAATTCATTCATTATCTGAAACCAACTGGGGTCGTGGTAGGAGCAGAGCCAATCCCGGAAATTTAGGGGCGCAAAGCGGGGAACAACCCTGGGCAGGCGTCAACACACCACAGGGCACACACACTCATATTCACACCTTACGGGGCCAATTTACAGTTGCCAATTAACCTATAGTGCATGCCTTTGGACTGTGGGAGGAAACCGGAGCACCCAGAGGAAACCCACGCGAACATGGGGAGAGCATGCAAACTCCACACAGAAAGGCCCTACAGCCGTCCCCGGGGTTTGAAACCAGGACCTTCTCACTGTGAGGCGGCAGCGCTTACCACTGCCCTACTGAAATATACTTATTGTTTAGTATATTGTATTAATAATATATTTTTAAAAATGTATAATTATGTATATATATATATTTTTTTACCTTAGTTCAAAATAATAGACAAAGGTTGTACATTATATCTAAAAATACTGCTCTCTCCTACAATCTCTCTCTCTCTTTCCATTTTGATATTTGATTGAGAAAAGAGTTATTAATGTTCATAATTAGCTAACTAGGCACTTTTAATTATTCATTATAAGAAACAATTCACTTCCTGCACTCTGCAGCTCTGAGCACTCAGACAGATGATGATTAGGGGATGAAGCAGATCCAGTCACCTTTAAAGGAATGAAAAGATTAAATAAAGGAAAGGGCTTGGTGGAGGGTTAAATAATACTGAGACTGCTTCTATTTGGCCTGTCTGTGTGTGTGTACGCGAGCGCGTGCGTTTGTGTGATGGCCACACGTTCAGTGTTTTGACAGTGAGAGGAGATGTTTGACTTTCCTCTCTGTCCTCCCTGCAGTGAACCTCTCCTTTACAGTCACGCTGTAGAGCAGATTTAGCCAGGACCTGGCAGGAGCCAAGGAATTGCTGTCAACTCACTGCATCAGCACTGACACACACACACACTTCCAGGAATCAGATTGGGATTACACAGGGAGCTAGCACAGTAACCTGGAGAGCAGCAAATAGTGTAATTTCTTTCTAAATTTTCTGTGCGAATTAATACTTCCTCATGAGAATATGTATTAGTAGAATCATTTTTCAGTAAAACTCAAGTCAAAGTCATGTACGTTTTAACAATAATGTCTAACCTAAAACTAATACAAGTAGAAAATGGAAATAATGAACGTGATGCCTGAAAAGGATAAATTCAGACCAGAATAATACTACTACATAATATTACAAAATCTCAAAAACCCCTACTTGATGCGTTTCTCCACACACATCGCCTATATGCTGTCATAGATGTCGTGCGGAAAAATGAAATAAATAAATAAGGAACAATGCACTTGCGGATTGATGGTGGGTTTTTAATGGGGGGGAAAAAGCAAGCAAACAAACAAACAAACAAAAAAACCTTCCGACGAGGCAACAAATAGTAGAACATGAACAGACAAATAGCCAAGGTCACGTGCTCCCGCTAGGGTAATCCAGGGAAAAGTGCACTCACACGTCTCTATCCAGGAACAACCAGAAGAATCCAAGTCCTAACTCTTGGGCGAGTCGAAGGATCCAAACGTTCCAACTCACGAGAAAGTCCAAGGCCGTCTCCACGGTTAGCAGTTAGCACGAGCCTGAGTTGGAGGAGATGAACACACACACACACACACACACACCCCCCGATTAAAAAAAAACACTCTGAAACAGAACCACACAAACCTAGTATGAGGGAGAAAAATGCACAGTCTTGTATTATTATCTTTGTGAGGTCTTTCGATAGACTCCCATAATGACTAGATGTATATAATTTTACACCTAATCCTAACTCTAACCTCAGTAACCAAAAGCACATCTTTTACCTCTTTTATTTTCTCAATTAAAACAAGCACATTTTCTATAAAGTCATTTTTCCTCACAGGGACCTCTCAAATGTCCCCACAAAGCCCCAAAAACAGATAAAAGTGATTTTCGGGGACAAAAAGGTCCCCACAATGCGATAAATACATGAACGCAAGGTAATGCCGCATCGGACTGGGTTAAAATAACTGAACGAAACAAGGTAATAAACTCATAGACCAATCAGAACGCGCAACGGAATCAGAACCAGATGTTCGAAATAATACCGAAAGAACATACGCGATTAAAAACACCGGTGACTTACTAGGAAGGGGAGACACGAAGTGTACACAAAACCCGCAAGTAAAAGAGATCGAATCGCGAAGTGAACTACTAGGTAGTGGACACGAAGTGTATACCATAGACCTGGAAGTAGGGAGCGAGCTAGCGGGGAAGTGCGCAACTACGCGAAAACCTTACGTGAGCTAATAAACATGAAGGGAGGACACCGAAAGTGATCCCAAGAGACAGACTTACCCCGCAGTCTCAGTACTCTGGGGACGGTGAACGTGGCATTCGTGACATAGTAAAATAGCTTTTTTACAGCATCTGCTAAGTTTTGGGATCACCTCGCACTTGTGTGAAACATCAATATAAACCAGAGTTAAGTGACTGAAAGGAGCAAATGTCACGGCCGCGCCTCCTTCTACTGACTATTTTACTTTGTCATGAATGTTTACAGGCCTGTGTTAAGTACAGATATATCAAGCATAAACCGGGCAAGTATAAACATCTGCACTGGAGACACCTGGTCATATTATTAATATGCATTAATAAAAGAGAATGTGTTAGTTTACAGATTAATTTCAAGTGTCAATGAATAACATTCTCAACATATTCTCTCAAAATGGCTTCTTTGCACAAAAATGGCTTGACAAGTTAACCAACTCCCTGATAAAACAAAACTACTACTTCTATTACTACTAAAACTATAACTAGACCACCATTTCCTTATTAAACGTGCAGAGTAACTTTGGTTCTAGGCTACACTAAACACTGTAAAATGAGAAAAAGAAATGGAATGAGTTCAAGTGATAAGATAAAAATAAGGTGAAAATGACTGTGTGGGGTCTCCCAACACAGCTCAGTAACACACCTCCTACTATCACATATGCACACAACCATACACACTTTCAGGAGGTGTTGTTCTGGCTTCTCACCTTTACACATGCAAGTGAGTGCATGTGTGTGTGTGTCTGCATCCATATTTAGAGTTGGGTATGTATATGTGTATTTCTGAGTGGGTGCGTTAGTGCATCGACCATGCTGATTGATTGCGACGTTACTCAGGTCAGACGAATGGTGCAGTTTGTTGGTAGGACTCTAAATAAGGTATGCGTCTGGGTTTTTTTCCCCCCATAGACTAAAGAGCAGACGGGCAGGGGGCATCTCCGTCTGTGCCCATTATCCCCAGCCTCACTGTACTACCCCCTCAGCCACATCGATCTGCTCTGGGCCCACATGTGGAGAGGCAGTGGAGCGGCCACAGTGTGCAGGAAGACCGGACTGTGCTCATAGGTCAGACCTCTGAATGAAAAGGTCCACTGTCCTGCAGAGCTCAAATGCAGTAGCATCTCTCTCTTTCTCTGTCTGCCCCTTTCTTTGTATTCATCTCCATCTCACTCAATTTTTTCTCATTTTTTCTCTACCTTTTCCACATTCCTTTACATTTAGAAAGAGTGACATTCTGTGAAAGACATTCTGTTATTGCTGTGTACAAAAATTTAGGAAGTTATAAAAGAGAGAAAAAAGTTTACAAGCATGTCTATAGCTGTTTCGGCTGAATTTAATTAATCTAGTAGTTAAACTATGAGCTGTTGAATTGATGTTCAACTCGTGTCAGAAACAAGCTAACCACAAGAAAAGCAATAGCATAGTTCTCCTTAATAATCAGGCCTCCTTTTGGCCAGAATAGGGAATGACTTTCTTAATGGTGGTGTCCCCCTTGTGACCAACATAAGGAATTACATTTGTTTTTAACCTAAAATAGTGGGAGTGGGCGGGGCTTACGGGCTATATAAGCGACCGTTTCGCCGCCGTTGCTCAGATTTCTTCGAATGAAGCGTACTGAGGCGTGCAGCACATAGCACGGCCAGGAACGCAGTACTCATTCCCATATCTCAGGGAACCGAGGTTACGAAAGTAACCAAGTATGTTCCCTGTCGATATTCCACTCGTACTGCGTCGTAAGACGCTGTATGGGAACCAGTACAATCACGCCGTGCTATGATGGGAAACGACTCAAAACATGACACCTGTGGGAAACCCAGGGGAGTGCAAATATACACCAAGCACAGGGTGAGCCAAGTGGGTCCTCCGTGGCTTGGGTGCCATCGCAGTTGGCACCCGACAAACGGGCCCAAGAGAGTAGGGACTTGGACAAAATGGTCAAGTAATCCTCGAGACCACTTAGTCAGTCTAAGTGACGGACTAAGCCAAAAGGACTCTGGTCTGTAGAGCGGGAATGTCCAGGTTGTAAAACCTGATAAATGTGGATGGCAAGGACCACCCAGCCGCCGCACAAGTCTCCGAGATGGATACCCCACTGGACCACACCCAGGAAGAGGCAATGCCTCTGGTGGAGTGGGCTCTGACTCCAATGGGGCACTGCAACCCCAATGAGGAGTAGGCCAAGGCAATGGCTTCCACTATCCACCTGGAAAGCCTCTGCTTCGTAACCGGGCGACCTTTAGCGTGGCTACCGAAGCCAACAAAAAGCTGATCTGAACTCCTGAATGAGGCAGAACGCTCAATGTATGCCCTTAAAGCCCTGACGGGGCAGAGCAGGCACAAGTCCTGGTCATCCGTTGAGGCGGGCAGGGCGGAAAGCACACTGCTAGCATCTCCAGGCAGTTGATGTGCAGTCCCGCCTCCTCCTTGGACCAGAGGCCAAAGGCCGGTTTGCCCTCGCACAGTGCTCCCCAACCCTTGTTGGAATCATCTGTCGTGACAACCTTCCTTCTGTGCGCCATGTCCAAGAGCACCCCTCGGGCTAACCAGAGAGGGTCCCTCCAATGGCTCAGGGCTGAAACACAGGCCCGAGTTAGCATTATGCGGTGGTGACCGTGGTGCCACGCCGCGAACGGAACCCTCTGGAGGACTGGTGAAGCCACTGCCATAAGGCCCATCATTTTCTGAAAGGCCTTTAGTGGCTGCGAGGTCCCCTCCATAAAGGAGGCTGCATGGCTCTGAATTGACTTGGCTCGCTCCGCCAAGACGTTTGCTGTCATACGCACAGATTCAATCACTACCCCCAGGAACGAAATCCATTGGCTGGGAAATAGAACGCTCTTGGCAAAATTCACCCTGAGCCCCAGGCAATCCAAGTGGCTGAGGAGAAGGGCCCTGTGCGATATAGACACTGCCTCCGACTGGGCCAAAAGGAGCCAGTTGTCGAGGTAGTTGAGGATGCGGATTCCCATCTGTCGCAGAGGGGAGAGAGCTGCATCCATGCATCGCGTAAAAGTGCGGGGAGCCAGAGATAACCCAAACGGCTGGACCTTGTATTGGTATGCCACCCCTTTGAAGGCGAATCTCAAGAAACACCTGTGATGGGGCAATCTGGATGTGAAAGTAAGCGTCTTTCAGATCCAGAGACATGAACCAGTCCCCGGGGCATATCTGCGCAAGGATCTGCTTCAACGTGACCATCCTGAATGACCGTTTCGCAAGGGTGCGATTCAGGAGTCTGAGGTCTAGCATAGGCTGCAGACCGCTGTCTTTTTTGGGGATGAGGAAGTAGCGCTGTAGAAGCCCGACTCGCTCTGAGCTGGAGGAATGATCTCTATGGCTTCTTTCTCCAGCAGGTTCACCACCTCGGCACACACTGTAGGCCGCGCACTGTAGTAGGGACCATGCTGCGAAAGCGGGGGGGCTGCGAGTGAATTGAAGAGTGTAACCTTGTCTTATCATAGCCATCACCCATTCTGACACCCCGGGGATAGCCTGCCAGGCCTCGGCCCATGCGGTCAGAGGATGGATGTGGTCTACAGATTGGCTGCCCGAAGGCAGGCAGGGGGCCTGCTGGCAACCCGGGAGGAACCACTCGTCCAGCCTGCTCCAAGACGGCTCTTCTGGCGGAGACCAGTCGAGCCCGAGCTCACCGACAGCCTTCATCAAGATGCGGATGAGTTCCTCGTCCGTCTTGGGCCTGGCGCTGAGAGAAGACAATGACGGCAAGAGGGAGGAGTCAGACCCGGAACCCACGAACTCTCCTGCATCAGAAGCCACCAGGGAAAGGCTGTCCATCTCCTCGCCGCTTCCCCCAAATTAGACCATGTTGCTCGCAGCCGCGGAGGGACGCTGATCAGGCTGGGAGAAGAGGACGGGCGAAGCTCTGCTTGGAGGGGATGGCGAGGCATGCAAGCGCTGAGCCGGCGAGCACTCATCAGCAAGGAAAAGCTCCGTAGCTGAAGAGAAGAAATCTGAGCAATGGTGGCGAAACGGCCGCTTATATAGCCCGTAAGCCCCACCCACTCTGCCGGGCTCGGGCGAGAGGCGCAGCCATTGGCTTGCTCAGTTCCGCCGCCGAGTCATTGGTTCATTTTTATTACACTGCACGAACCAATCGACGTGCAGTTTCACTGCGTGATTGAAACAGGCTTCAGTTGAGGAGGAAAAAGAGAGTTTTTCCATACAGCGTCTCACCACGCAGTACGAGTGGAACATCGACAGGGAACTGTCTCTCTCTTACTCTGTAACTTTTATACTGTCTCTCATTTCTCTCTTTCCATCTATATCTGTCTCTCCCCTCTCTCTCACTCTCTGTATGATACACATATGAACTGATTTATGTCTTTATGTTGCTTTATTGTATTTGGAAGCCAGTCAAAGCGAATGAGTGCAGCTTGTGTCCTCTGGAGAGCTTCTGTGCTCCAACTTCACATTCCTGATAATGAATCACCTCCCTCAGGCTCCTATAAAGAGAGAGAATATGTGGTAGGGTTAATAACACAGTCTTTTTAGGCAGCTTCCTGTTGCCATCAACATCAACAAACAACATGAACATGCAAATGAAGATTACACGAATGACTGAAGCACGCATTGTATGCTGAAACTCTCTTTTCGTGTTGGGATTTTTAAAAAGGAAATATTACAGGATTATTGTGATTCTCGCATAGTGACTGCTGGCAAACTTCCGATGGGTGAAGTGATTCCCTTCATTCATGTCATTCGCACTCTTGCTAAATTCATTCTCTGCCTTTGTTTGACAAGGCAAACTTTCTGTACTTGCAGAAGTACAGCAGTGTGTGTGTGTGAGACAGTGAGTGTGTGTGTGTGTTTGAGAGAGAGTGTGTGTGTGAGAGTATAAGTGAGGTCTCGGGACGGATTCAGATCACTCTCACTCTTCACACTACGATGGTTTTCACTGACAGATTGGCAGCCTGGAGTCTGACCTGCCAGAAATAAAAATTCATTTGCTAAAGTTCAGTGTTTTGCAAGTGTATACGAAAGCAGCTAGTATGAGAGAGAGAGAGAGAGGGAGAGAGAGAGAGAGAGCGCAGAGACAGCCTTTAGTCATTAGTTCTGTAAGATGGGGTATGCCTGAAGCTTTTATGCAAATGGCAAGTGAAGCATTCAGACAGAGGCATTTAGAAAATGTAATAATGCAGATTATGGGTTTGCTGTGCGGTTTGGATATTTCAGGCGGGATGAATGCAGTGGGAGGTTTGAAACATCACTCTTCTTACACAGAGACTCCCCCAAAGTCTCGAGAAATGCACGATCCGGTGTTTGGGTAAATAACTAGGTGTTCTTAAACCACAGACAGTCAAACTGTGAGTGTGTGTGTATTTCCCTATGACTTCCCAATATCTACAGGGTGTTAGAAAACTAAAGTAACATATAAAATAATATATATTTTATAGTAATGACATGCATAAATAATTAACCACATAATACATGTTATTATTATTATTATTATTATTATTATTATTATTATTATAAAAAATATTATTATTATTATATTATTAGCAGCAGCAGTAGTAGTAGTGAGTATATATTATATTAATTTTATATTACCGTATTAACAACAACAACAACAACAAATAAATAATAATAAATAATAATAATAATAATAATAATAATAATAATACATAATTCATACATTTATAATTTATTTACATATTTTGAATACGTGTTTTCAAACATTTTTATGCCTTCCATGCCGCTTCTCAAATAGCTAGTCTTGGGTTTTACTTGTATTTTATTATTCATGCCAGCATGTTGCAGGTCAGCAGAGGGCAGGCATTTAACCTCAACTTTCTCAAATGCATCTCTTCCCAGTCGCTTAGATCAGCCTTTGAAACAGACAGACTACTGTGAGGATGTGCACTTTTGTAACTGTGATGAACTCTGCCGGAGTTTTTCTCAGAGAGCCTTTAAATAATTGCTCATGTGTGTAAACCACATTAGTGGTACAGACAAGATACTGGGCATGGATTTCCTGGTCATTGTCTCATGGCATTGTGTCGATGCAGTTTCACCCAGCTTGTTAAATGGAGAGCGATACTGAGGAAACTTCATTCATGGGTCTCGGGGGAGCAATAAGAGCTAAAAACCCAGGAGGCAAAAGCCTGAGGAAAGACAAGAAAAATCACAACAGCCAGAAGGGCAGTAAAACTTCACACAGACCTTCAGGGTTAAAAATGTTACTTGTGTGCATCTGACTAAAGGCCACTTCAGACTGTGTGTTAATCATAATACCGTTAGCTGACTGTGTGACAATAGATGGTTTTATGGTTTTATTACATTTAAATGTTAGCGTAATAAAGAACAATACCGCAAAGTGATTTATGTCTCGCAACGACATGACTGCTGCTAACAGACCAGCCATACAGCCATCCATACATGCAATCCATCCATACATGTTCAACACAATACTCTGCCGGTAGACTTCATCACTGCGATTCCTACTCTAGTCCTTGCAAGAAAACATGGCGCACCAAGAAGCGCTAACAGTTATACTTGATGGCCGGAGGTTCTCAAATAGGAGGGTGGAGTTATTCAAATGTCCCCTACTGTGATGTAGAAGTAGGGGAGAATAAACGGCTCATTTAAGCACAAGATTTCTGAGATTCGCAAATTAATATTAACACAACTGACTATTATTTATCAACCTTACAGTGTGTGTAGAGGCAGTACAGACCCAAACTGATGTCCAACGAACAGATTTTTTTCTTTTCATAATATGGGACTTTTATATTACAGGAGGAAACACCAGAGAAGTTCTGAGAAGCTAGTAGAGAAGCGAAAACGTTCTGGGTTAGGCTCCGGTCCCGCCGCGACCCCAGTTGGGATTGAGCAGCTTGGAAAATGAATGAATGAACACCAGAAATGATTTCTAATGAGATTTTTGGCAGGTTTGCAGTCATTGTTGTAATTAGTCTTCTAATGCTCTGATGTCTTTAAAATGCTTTGATAATATTGAACAGAATGAATGCCTATACATGTGCAAAGTATGACAAATTCCTAATGTGTCTAGTAGGTGTATGATGAAGAAGATAAGGCGTGGGTGATTTGATCATTTCATATATTTTTTAGCAAGTATCCTAGTCCAATTGTATCTGCTAATTTTCCCTGAATCATTTAATTACGCCTTTAACATGTTTTAAATTACATATTAATTTTAGAAGCTCATGCACAGTAATGGTCTGAAGAGATGCATGAGGAATGCAAGAGAGAGTATCTGACCGGAATCACAAAGTCAACTGCTTACCATGTTCCACTGTAAGAGAAATGTAACTCCCTTTCACCTCTTGTTGATGGTCATCAAACCCTTTTCCTAAGTTGCATAAACAATTCACTCTTTCATGTCACGAGCCTACATGTCTACAGCATTATGCAGCATCCCCACTGACTATAGCTGTTAATAGAGAACTCTTCTAAAAATATTTCCAGACGCATTATTCCTTCGCCGTTTATGACGGTGACGGCGGTTGATGCCACTTTGCTTTATCAAAGAATAAACGCTATCATTATTTTTAGTGAGGAAGATAAAAATTTGAACCCATGCAGTACCATATGGGAGGGGTGAAGCAGCATCTGCTTGGTGAGCAGCAGCTCTTCTTGCATGCTCTTTTGGGATCTAATGTGTATCGCGCTGGAGTGGGTGATTAATACAGCAGACAGGTGGCAGTGTTATAAATGTTAGTGCTACTGCTCCTAGGTGTGAGTTATACGCTCCTCGCTGCCAGTGACACTGAAACAACAGAAGCCTGGGCTTTGCCTTGTTTTTGTTCATCTATCACATAGGAGAGATGGATTACGCTAGCTGGCTAAGGACACCATCTGAACCCGAACCTAAGGCTGCCCGTCTGCCATCGCTGTCTCCCTGTCCAACCCGCTTCTGTCTGCCTGTCTGTCTGTTGTCTGCCTGACAGAGACTCTCATCCCGCTCTGTTGCAGTAGCAAGAAGTCATGCCCGTGGGGAGGAAAACTTTCCTTGTGTGTCAGATAACTTAAAGAATTCAGACCTATGGATAATTGAGTCCCCCATTGCTTTGTTTCTCTCCTTCCATCCATCGTTCCCTTCCTTCCTCCCAAAACTCTCCCTCCCTCCCTTGGTGCTCCACTCTCCCAACGGTCATTAAAATTTAATGCTGTAATCTTGCTCTCCATGCTGCTATGTTACGATTGAAGGCAGGGAGCTTCCACACTAGCAGGAATGTCAGCGACCTTTGCAGAGGAGATGTGTTAATGATTACAGGGCAAATCACACACACACACACACATACATTCACACACACCATCAGCCACAGCTTAAGAGAACACACAGCACCGACAAACCTGAATATTATAATATTTGTAGTTCACTCTAGTGAGTACAGACCTCAACCTGCGAATTGAAGTGAACATGACATTACTATAATCATCTAGTTTCCTGCTAAAATAACCTTCCATGACTCTTTAAAATCTGGTTCCGACTGTTTCTAACTGGTGAGTTTTTTCCCTTGTTAATTTGTGATGTGAACTAGTGTAGTATCCCTACTGAAGCATCATCTAGGTGGAGATGAAATTGGTGTTGGTCTAGAAACACTGGCTCTATAAATGGTTTTGGCTGTCTAGGAAAGCAACATGCGTATGCACCATTTATTCCACATTCATTTGTCACACAGTTATGACTCACCAACATAATCCATGTGTCTTATTAGGCAGGCAGACAGATGTAGACATTCATTTTGGACAGAATTTGCCTGCCCCTGGTAGGATGCATCTGGTCTGGATATTTACATAAACTTACTCTGTTTGTTCTTATTTCACAGTACAATCCAATATCATAAATCTCTTCATTGATGAGAGTTTCATAAAATAAAAAAATTACTGTTCTTGGATATTGTTTAAAATGTGACAACACAACAGCTGTTCAATACCATTTAGTTTGTGGGAAAATACAGTATGTTACTCTGGTATATCTTTGCAGATGCACTTGTAAATACTGGAGGAGGCCAGGGGGTTTTTGATACTAGTTGGGACAATAGAGAGTTTGCCAAGCCGCTATTAAAACAATAAATGACTACTGTACGTTCAACTGACCAAGACATCTAATAGAAGAAAAGTCCTCTGGGAGTCAAATATCCTGAGAGTTTCTGACTATTAGAAAGGCTGAACAAAAGACAAACTGGCACCTTAAGCCTTGAAGCTGGGAGAAAAATGTTTAATTCCTTGGAGAATATACAACAGGCCAATACAATACATAAGAACAGATTACCTAATTGAAGGATTGTGAGAGAAAAATCTCAAATATTTTGGCCATGTGAAAGAAAGGACTTGTGGGAAAGAATCTGATGTAAAGCTGAAAGCAAAAAGAGAAGTGGACAACAGAAGTAAAAATGCTGATGTCTATGACTTTAACATAGTTTATAGTGGCAGAATCTGTCAGAAATACCTGAAACATTTTTCATTGCAAAGTTTACTGCATTACTATTGGGTCACCAAGTGTAAAGTGCATGAGCCATAAGGAGGAGCCAGAAACTAAATCATTAATTGGTCAGAGGCAGAAATCTCAATTATCTCAATCTCAATTATTAGTCAAGCGTCTAATACAACTAGCCAGTTTAGCCCTCCTGCTTTATTTGCAACAACATACAGTAGTGTCGTTCTATGTCATATCGTGTCTTCTGCTGGTGTATTTAATAAAAATTTAAATTTTATTTTATTTAGAGTTTACAGTTTTACAAATAGTTTACATCACATCACATGAGATAATGTCACCAGCTCACGAACACTTTTACACTTTTACGCCTACTTTTACAGTTTCACCGGTCTGGTGGTGGTAAAACCATTTCAGGTGTACTCTCCCTTTAAGAGTCAACAATAAAGCTGCCCCGCAAAGGTACATCACCATGGCAACTGTCCATCATTCAAACAGCACAATTCCATCCTCTCAAATACTCATCCCTGAGTGATGTTGACAAGTGCTGCAGTTTTATGGCTTTGGTAGGGCTCTCTGTGCCGCTTTAAACAATTCTCTTAACACAGCTCTAAATCACCACCACACTTGGCAACAAAAACTCTCAGAAATTAGGAGACCGAGACAGGAACCTATACGGGAGGAAGTCGGGGAATGGGTGAGAAAAATGGGTAATAAAATATTGTTTCCTTTACCAAATTGTGTGATTGAATAGACCTTTCTTCTCCCAATCTGAGCTTTTAAGTGTAAAATATGGGGAGCAGTCGAGGCAATGACGGAGGAAAGCACTGTGGAAGGCCGTAATATCCCCCAGAGGCCATTTCCAGGGCACAGAGAGATTGGCTGTTATTTATGATGTTTTTATGAGCTGGGTTTGAAGCCTAGTTCAACTTCATGTCACTACTGATGATTGGCAGCTGCTGTGGTTACAGTTTGATCGACGTTAGAAAGGGCAAACAAGGCATGTGGTGTGATGCTTTCTTATTCTTCTTTGAGATTTATTTGAGGTTATTTTGGCTTGGGTATATGAGCATGAAGTGTTTGGTTGAGTAGTGAGGTGCAAGTTTCATTTCATTTTATTATCTGAACAGCTTAATCCCTATCGGGGTTGCAGAGACTGGAGTCTATCCTAGGACTAGGGCGTGAGGCAGGGACCACTCACACAATCACACTCTCATTTACACCTTACAGGGCCAATTTAAATTTGCCAGTGAACCTACAGTGCATAGTTTTGGACTGTTTGAGGAAACCGTAGCACCCAGAGAAAAGCAACAGCTTTAGATATGCATCGTTCAGTGAGTCACTAAAATCCTGTGTTGGAGACAAGACTGTAGGAAGTATTAATTGTGTGTTAGTAATAAGCATCAATAACAGCTTATTTTGGCTGTTCCTAAGTCCTCACATACATCTGCTGTTTAAAGGTTTTCTTTAACTCAATATACATAAGACAGTTTGGGATCTGCCCTTCGTTGGTTTCTTATGTTGGACCTAAAGACACCTTACATCACCATGATCCTTGTTGTGAGATGAACTGTCTGGGTTGTCCTGTACTTGTGCCCTGACCTCACTAGAGCCCAATTAATTCTCTACCAGAAGGGTTGGACTACTTTTGTCAGAGGCCTTGTCATCTGCAACTTGCAGTGACCTCTTGAACCTTCACAGACCTAAATCTAAATACTACATACTATTGTATGCAGACTTATATATGCCTTATATAATCCAATTTGGTGTAGTCAGCTGAGGATGGGGTTAAGAGTTGTTAGATTTACACATTTTCTATTTGCAGCAGAGATTATTCTGCCTTCCACTATTATTCTAGCTCTCTTTAAGCTGCTTAGACCTGGCCATTTGTAAAGCTGATTTGTGACAGTGTGTGTTGTAAAAAGTACCATACCAAGTCCTTATTGGGATACAGGCCAAATATCCCCACAATAACAGCAGAACATAAAAATTTTGACAATTACATTTACTAGACACTCTTATCTAGAGCAATGTCCATTTTCTAATTACAAGGACAACTTCCCTCTAGCAGCTTGGGGTTAGGATCTTGCTAGGTAGTGCTGGAGGTGGGATTTGAACCCTCGACCTCTTGGACCATAGTAGAGTGATGAGTTAAGGATAGGGTGAGGGGTAGACATTTTACCTACAGCAATACATAAGTGAAATGTAAAAAAAAAGAGAGAACCCCCCCAACAATTTTCCCCTTCATCCTCCTTCCCTCCCTCCCTGCCCTCCCCTCTGTCTCTCCCTCTTTCTCTTGCTGTGTGTGCGAGTATCTCTCCTCTTGCAGTTCTTGGTATGTTCGTGTGTCCAAACCTCATAAGTATTCTGCACCATCAGCATTCCGCTGGGGTGTGTGTGGTATGATTCATGTTGTAGAGTTGCTGAGCTGTAAGACTGTAGTTAGTGGGCTGCCCACAGTGTCCAGCAGTGATCCACGTCCACCCAGCAGCCACTCACCCAGCCAAGGGTCAGCTGTTCGTTACACCCACTGCCCAGGCCTGATAGATGGGCCGCAGTCAGACAGAAGTGCTGAATTTGGGACTTGGAATGATGGACGAAGAAGAAACTGAGGGAGAACAGGGAGGTATGTCCTGCTGTGATATTATTGTTCTCCAAGTTATTATAACTTGACCCCCATTTCTGTTCCACATGTTGCCTTAAAGTGCTTTGGAATCATGGCAGTCTTGATTTAAAAGGTCTTGTTCCAATTATACATTTAGATGTAAAGTTTAAAAGTAAAGAGTATGTTTAGAACAAATCCAGTTTTGAGAAGTTGAGATTTTACAAGATAGATTATTGCTTTACAAATATTTTAAGTGTAAGCTCCTTTTGTCATCATGATGCCATCTATGACTTAGTCAGCATGGCTTTTTTTTGTATTTTGTTTCCAAACAAGTGGTGGACTGAAGAAAGCGGTGTAAAGCACCTTAGGACTTTCTTACTTTATTTTTGGCATTTTGATCAATATGTTAAAGTGTTCTCAATATGAGCAACCTAACCATGCATTTGCTTTCATTTAAACAAAGAACATCTAAAATCTTTGCTTGCAAAACACACCATATCAACATGGGCTAGAGTAATGGTGAACCGACAGACAAAAAAGGGAGAAACAAGCTTAAATTGGAAACTAACTAAACTGACACACATGCAAACCCTGAGCTAACTGATCAAACCTGACAAGATTCTCAGTGATAAAAGAGTAAATTAACAGAACAGGGTAAACTGGAGGTAGAGAGTAAACCAGGAACCAATGAATGAACAAAGAACTAAGCAAACACAAGTGTAACAGATAATTAGACTTACTAACCAATCTCGACACACAGGGCAGGACAGAGGGAACTGACAGAGATACCGCACTAGACAGACAGGACAAGACAAGGGTGCCCTCCAGTGGGCATCTGGTGTAAAGTCCAGAGACAGCCATGACAATTAGAATAAATACATGACTCAGTGCATTAAAGTTAAGTACTTTAAATTTGATTTTCAGGAAAAATGACACCTATTCTTTAATACCTTTAATCCAAAAAATAATAAGGATCAGGCTACTATAAGAGGTCACAAGCCAGTAATTCCTTGTGCCGGTCCCAAGTCCGGATAAATGCAGGGGGTTGTGTCAGGAAGGGCATCCGACATAAAACCTAAGCCAAATCATACATGCAAATCACAAACAGGGATTTCATACTGGATCGGTCAAGGACCGGGTTAACAACGACCGCCACCGGTGCTGTTGACCTACAGGGTGCCGGTGGAAATTGGGCTACTGTTGGTCGATGGAGGAGAGGAGGAATGTGTGTGCATAGGCAGAGAGAGAAGAGGAAAGGCAAGAGTGTGGAACTGAAAGTAGGGACTTTGAATGTTGGCACTATGACAGGTAAAGCTAGAGAGCTGGTGGACATGATGCAGAGAAGGAAGGAGGATATACTGTGTGTTCAGGAGACCAGGTGGAAAGGTAGCAAGTCTAGAAGCTTAGGAGAAGGGTTTAAGTTGTTCTACCATGGTGGAGATGGAAAGAGAAATGGAGTAGGAGTTATCCTGAAGGAGGAGTTTGTTAGGAACGTTCTGGATGTGAACCGAGTGTCAGACAAGCTGATGAGTCTGAAGCTTGAAGTTGAAGGGATAAGGATCATTGTTGTTAGTGGTTATGCCCCACAGGTAGGATGTGAGCTAGAAGAGAAGCAGAATTTCTGGAGTGAGCTAGATGATTTGATGCAGCGTATCCCCAGAGTTGAGAGAGTGGTAATTGGTGCAGACTTTAACGGACATGTTGGTGAAGGGAACAGAGGTGATGAGGAAGTGATGGGCAGGTTTGGTATCCAGGATAGGAACAAAGAGGGACAGATGGTGGTAGACTCTGCGAAAAGGATGGAAATGGCTATTGTAAATACTTTCTTCCAGAAGAGGCAGGAACATAGGGTGACTTATAAGAGTGGAGGGAGGAGCACACAGGTGGACTACATCTTATGTAGATGTTGTAATTTGAAGGAGATTAGTGACTGCAAGGCAGTGCTAGGTGAGAGTGTAGCAAGACAGCATAGGATGGTGGTCTGTAGGATGAAACTGATGGTGAGGAAGATGAAGAGAACAAAGGTGGAGCAGAGAACCAGGTGGTGGAAACTGAAAAAAGAAGAGTGTTGCAAGGTTTTCAGGGAGGAGTTGAGACAGGCTCTTGGTGGCCAGGAGGTGCTCCCAGATGATTGGACAGATACAGCTGATATGATTAGGGAGACGGGTAGGAGGGTACTTGGTGTGTCATCTGGAAGGAGTAAAGTAGATAAGGAGAATTGGTGGTGGAACAAAAAAGTCCAGGAGCTGAGAGGACTGAGGAGAGTAGATAGGAGTACAGGGAGATGCAGCGTATGGTGAAGGTAGAGGTGGCAAAGGCCAAACAAAGGGCGTATGATGACCTGTATGCTAGGTTGGACAGTAAGGAGGGAGAGAATGATTTGTACAGGTTGGCGAGGCAGAGAGATAGAGATGGAAAGGATGTGCAGCAGGTTAGGGTGATTAAGGATAGGGATGGAAATGTACTGACAGGTGCCAATTGTGTGATGGGAAGATGGAAAGAGTACTTTGAAGAGCTGATGAATAAGGAAAATGAGAGAGAGAGTAGAGTAGAAGAGGTGACTGTTGTGGATCAGGAAGTAGCTGAGATTAGTTAGGATGAAGTGAGGAAAGCTTTGAAGAGGATGAAGAGGGGAAAGGCAGTTGGCCCTGATGACATATCTGTGGAGGTATGGAAGTGTCTAGGAGAGGTGGCAGTAGAGTTCTTGACTAGGTTGTTCAACAAGATCTTGACGAGTGAGAAGATGCCCGAGGAAGGGAGGAAAAGTGTTCTGGTGCCAATGTTTAAGAACAAGGGAGACGTACAGGATTGTGGCAACTACAGAGGAATAAAGCTAATGAGTCATACAATGAAGATTTGGGAAAGAGTGGTGGAAGCTAGGCTTAGGTCAGAAGTGAGCATCTGTGAGCAGCAGTACAGTTTCATGCCAAGAAAGAGTACCACAGATGCTATTTTTGCTTTAAGGATGCTGATGGAAAAGTACAGGGAAGGTCAGAGGGAGCTGCATTGTGTCTTTGTAGATTTAGAGAAAGCATATGACAGGGTGCCGAGAGAGGAGCTGTGGTATTGCATGAAGAGGTCTGGAGTGGCAGAGAAGTATGTTAGAGTGGTGCAGGACATGTATGAGAACTGTGAGACAGCAGTGAGATGTGCTGTAGGAGTGACAGAGGAGTTCAAGGTGGAGGTGGGACTGCATCAAGGATTGGCTCCAAGCCCCTTCTTGTTTGCTTTGGTGATGGATAGGTTAACAGATGATATTAGACACGAATCTCCATGGACTATGATGTTTGCAGAGGACATTGTGATCTGCAGTGAGAGCAGGGCGCAGGTAGAGGAAGGGCTAGAGAGGTGGAGATATGTACTGGAAAAGAGAGGAATGAAGATTAGTCGCAGCAAGACATAATACGTGTGTAAATGAGAGGGGCACAAGTGGAACAGTGAAGTTACAGGGAGTAGAAGTAAAGAAGGTAGAGGACTTCAAGTACTTAGGGTCTTTGGACTTAGTACTTTGGACGTTCCAAAGCAGCAGAGAGAGTGGAAAAGAGGTGAAGAAGCATGTACAAGCAGGTTGGAATGGGTGGAGAAAAGTGTCAGGTGTGATGTGTGATAAAAGGGTTTCAGCAAGAATGAAAGGAAAGGTGTACAAGACAGTAGTGAGACCAACCATGTTGTATGGTTTGGAGACAGTGCCAATGAGGAAAAGACAGGAGGCAGAACTGGATGTTGCAGAGCTCAAGATGTTGAGGTTCTCTTTGGGAGTGACAAGGATGGATAGGATCAGGGATGAGTTCATCAGAGGGACAGCTCATGTTAGATGTTTTGGAGATAAAGTCAGAGAGGCCAGACTGAGATGGTTTGGACATGTCCAGAGGAGAGACAATGATTACATAGGTAGAAGGATGCTGAGGTTGGAGCCACCAGGCAGCAGGCTGAGAGGAAGACCAAAAAGGAGATTTATGGATGTGGTGAAAGAGGACATGAAATTAGTTGGTGTGAGGGTAGAGGATGCAGAAGATAGGACTAAATGGAGACAGATGATTCGCTGTGGCAACCCCTGAAGGGAAAAGCCAAAAGAGGAAGAAGAAGAAGGCTATGACACAAATTACAAATTTGCAATGGTAAGCCTGAAAAGAACGTAAAATATGAGGACAGAATAAGTTACAGTTAGATGTCACATAGTATGCAACCGAAAGCTTATACTATTGGCTTGTGTTAACACGGTAAATCATTCTGCTATTTTGATGGTAGGGAAGCAAATAGAATCTCTCATGCAAACCCACCATCACAATCATATGTGCTGCAGTCTGCATAATGAGCTTTTTGTTTTGCAATCAACTATGACCACATGTGCTCAACAGCTGAACCTCTGACTTGATTGACGATCAGTGTGGCTATTCTTCATGTGGGCTTTGGCTGGGGTGCAATTTTTTAGGACTGCTGGTCATTTTCCTGGATACATTTTAGGCTGTTATTTCACTCCCCGATCTGTAAAGTCACTGCAATATTCCAAGTTTGTGTGTGTGTGTGTGTGTGTGGTTTGCCTCCCCATGGCTGACAGTCTGTATCAAGAGGTTATTGTAACATATAATGCTGATTGTAGTAACTGTGTGTGTTTTACTGAGGCAATTAAACGCATGTTTAATAGCAGTTATTAAAGCCATGCCCGTCTGCCTTTCTTATTTCACGCATAGAGGGAGAGGCCCCTTTTTTTTTTTTTGGTTATTTCCCCCCGATGAGCAATAATAATATCATTCACTGACGATCCCCGTCATTTTTTATGGGATGAATTAACATTACATCAAATTAGTTTGTTGCAGGAAGTGAACAAGGCAACCATGGTCTGAAATCTGTCTTTTTAGCAGGCCACAAGAGTGCCATCATTTATACGCTGCTTAGTGTATGCAATAAATATCATTTCCTCAATGCTCCAGAAGAACTTACTGATAGAACATCATAATATTATTATTAATAAAAAAAAAAAAGCAAAAAAGATAATCTGTAGGTCAACTAATGAAAAAATATGACTTATTGATTAAGGGAGATTCTGGACGTATCACGGATGGGGAAATGAAGCCGAATAGTGGACTGACAACCTGCTAATGCAACATATTGGGGAAGATGAATGAGGTTGGACCTCCTTGTTGCTAAATAAAAGATTAGGTAGCATGCTGCAGATGGATAATGGCATTAATGTCATCGATCTGGCCAGCAGGAGATGGATGACGACGGGAAGGAAACCTGCTGCACCACTCCGGCCTGCCTGGAGAACGTCTGGTTCTGAGCATCTGGATGGATCATCGCCCACACACAGACACACACAGACACACACACATACACACACACATTTCAGAAGTATTATAACCAAAACGGAGAAGCTTCTATCCTCAGGCCATAAGACTCTCAACCAGGGCATAGCAACAGAACTTTTTTTTTTAGCAACACAGCCTTACTCCACATAGAAACTCTATCTGACACACACACACACACACACACACACACTTGTATTACTATCTTTGTGAGGTCCTTCCATAGACTCCCATAATGACTAAAGTACATAATTTTACACCTACACCTAATCCTAACCCTAACCTTAACCTCAGTAACCAAAAGCACATCTTTTACCTCTTTTAGTTTCTCAAATAAAACAAGCACATTTTCTATGAAGTCATTTCTCCTCATGGGGACCTCTCAAATGTCCTCACAAAGCCCAGAAAAAACAGATAAAAGTGATTGTAGGGGACAAAAGTTCCCCACAATGCGATAAATACATGGCCACATACACACACACACACACACACACACACATCTACAAGGCATCTAACAGACATAGCTGAAACACAAAAGCAAAATTGCCCCAAGTGCTGGGGAACCATCAACTAAAATCAGCAATATACATTTAATGTATGAATTACTTTAGTGGCTTTTCTTACATCATAACAAACAATTCCATGATTTTTCTCCCTCAACAAGGTTGGGTATTTTCACTACCAGGTGTTTCTGATTGGTGTTGAATTTGCACAAGAGGCATCTACCATGCCCAAAGGGTGCATCACAGCATGCTCTTGGCAGCTGCAAGATGGAGTCAGAGGATGGAGTCCACCTTGAAAGATGGAAAGCAAGAATCTGTGGCCATATTTATCTAACTGGGTGACACTGGAAGGCGAAATGGACAGAGCTAACATATTTGGGTGTAAATTATGCAAGCTGAAAATCAAAACCCTCTCTACATCATTGAAACCTTATTTAATATTACATTGTTAGTCACAGATTTTCACAATTCCCTTAACATCAGACTTCACATGTTTATTAAATTAGTTTGCTTTAAGGGAATCCTACAATACAAATATTAACTAGCTTCAGTGTATTTGGGCATTTTTTCTCTGTAGCTTGTAGTGCAGCCAACCACTATATTAAAACTTTGACTTAAATACTTTTAATCATAAATAACTTGTACTTTTAAAAAAAGTTACCATTTAAAATGGCACTTGCCCAATACTGACAACTGTACATTTGTTGAAATGTACGCTTGATGTAATATTTATCTGTACTCACACACATAAAGTACAATAATATAACAGCTACTTCTAAGCCAAAACTCCATGTTAACGTTAAAAACCTAAAGCAAGTCTTTTACCTTGTTTTAGTTAATATTTTTTTCCTATACCTGCAGCATTCCTTCCTTATAAGGACTGGTCAAGACCACCTTAAGTCCTGACAGAGACCAGAGTGTGTCAAGAATGAGACAAGACCAAGACTCTGAAGGGCCGAGACTGAGAGAGACCAAAACCTGGGTGGGGCGAGACCGAGTCAAGACAGAGACCGGACCAATTTTACACATGACAACAAATAGAACATGCAAAGCCTAAGCACCCCTCAAAAAGAGCTGAGCAGAGCAAACAACATACACTAAGCAACATTAAACATGTTTATTCATTATTCCTCGCTTCACTGGAAGCAGTTATCCAAACAAGTTAAACTCAACAAACCACGGTCGCAGAACAGCCCTCAAGACCAAACTTACCCCAAAGATAAGGTGGTAGTTGCTAAACACCTGTAAGTTTAAAGTACAGTTTAACGTATGATTTGGTTACATTTTAGAAACATAAGATCATCATTGGCTGCACTTGCACTTGAATCAAACAGTAAACAGCTCAGTAATAATCTCAGATTTGTGTTCTTGGCTGGTCTTTAAATAAAATCCTGAGTCCTCTTTGTCCGAGTCCGACAAGACAGAGTACAAATACAGCTGATTTTGTCTCAAGACCGGACTTGCTCGAATACCACTACACTACCATACATACATAAATGTCCTCCCTCTCTGAGATTTTCATGTCATTTTTGGAATTAATCTACCATCCAAATGTGGTAGATGCAAATGTCAATGAAGTCCTCACAAACATCTTTAAACTTTTTTCAAAAGTTTTTGAATATAAATAAACACAGATGTTTAAAGTGATAACAGTGAGTGTGCTCTTCTTGAGCAGTTGAGTAGAAAAAAAGAGTATAAACTAACTCCAGGCAAGAAAAAAAAGAAAAAGAAATGTCTTACTTTCTGACAGATACGCATGATCTAGGGGATGATCAAAGGATCTGAGAGCCTAAGCGGAGTGGATAAGGGCATGGGGCATTCCAGGAAAAACCTATCAAAGGCATCTGAAACGATCCAGGCGAGGAGCCCCGGCAAGCGGAATAACCCAGCGCCGGCCCATCGCTGGAGGCAGTGTTATGGAGGGCTGAGGTTTCCCTCAACGGAACCCCTGCTGCTGCTGCTGCGCATGCCAAAAAACGTGGGGCGCCATCCGGCCCCGGCTGGCTCGAACATTTTAGGATATCATCAGCTAAATTGGATCGATATGTAATTAACACTTAGCTCCTTCGTGCCAGGTCTCCATAGCTCCATGCGCTAATACTTTTCCCAGTCTCATGCAATTTCGGTCACAATACCAAGCTATTTGCTGAGCTCCATCTTTTCTAGACATGAGGCCCTTGCAACGGGAGCTCTTAAAAGAGGAGATGGGGAGATATTGATCAGTGAGGCATCAAGCATGGAGGCCAGTTACACCTTAATAGAATCGAGATCTGTGCAACGCTCGGCCAGGAAGAACAGCATTCATATGTTTTTATTGCGCTCTCTGTTGAACTCTTTCTTTTTCTCGTTTGTCATATGCTGACTGGGACAAAAAGGACCAGACAGGACGTTGTGTTAGAAACCAAGTCAAGTTTCAACTTCTATAACTTCAGTAATAAAGACTGAACTGAATGCTGATTAGGTTGGCGATATTTAATCTAATAAATTGATTATAATAAGCTCTCAAATCAGTCCTGGGCTTCTGAAAGAGAAGTTCTAACATTTTTCTCCTATCATATATCCTCTAAAGGGTCTCAAAACTGTTCCCGGGCACCAGTATGGCCTGGTCATTAATCTGATCGGAGAATCAGATGTATGGGTGAATTATTGATGTCGCACCCTCATCAGTTATGGGAGGTTCATTTGTGGAAAGACAAATGTGTTCTCCGGAGGGGGAGAAGGCGGCCTTTTATGAGACCGAAGACACAGAAAGTAACAGAGGGTATACTGTTAGTTTCTTATTTCTTCAACTGAGAAAATAGCCGTACATCGAGATCTGGACTCATACACACGTGAATTGCTTTTGCAGGCTCTAGATGACTGAAAGGAGATCAGTGAAAACTCAGTTGCTTATCTACCGGTCCATATAGATTTACTTTATTTGCGAACATGAACAAGTTGAACACCTCCAAGTTGCCTCTGGTGCTAAAATTGATTCTGGTTTATACTTTTTTGCACCGGAGATGTTATGAAACGTTCAACTAGACTTTAAGCTATAACAAAAATGGAACATTTGTGCCTGACATTTTTCTTACAGACTGTTGCTGAAGGAAGTAACTTTTGGGTGGTGGGAGCCAAGTGCCTACGGACCAATAGGTTGTAAGTCCAAATCCAGCTCTATCCTGCTGCTAGAACTACCACAGTTGGGCCACTGAGCATGACCTTTAACCCTGAGGAAGCTGGTCCTGTAATTAGAAAATGGAAGCCACTCTGGATAAGAGTGTCTGCTAAATGTCCTAAATGTAAATATCACTTTTGCAGAATTGATTTAGTAAAAAAAATTACTGCAATGATAGACATATATGATAAGTATGCTGTAATTGACATGCTAAATGACTGTACAAGCTAAACATGGCACAATTCCGCTTTTTTATGTCTGATATGATATGTAAATTTTGATATCTACCGATATGATACAAATCTGAGACTGAGACTGAGATTATTCTGTTATCCTAAAGGAAATTCTTGACTTAAATAATGTTTTTTTAACTAAAATAATGAAATAATTACATTCCCATATGTATATGCTAAATTATTTATAATTAAATTTGTTAGTATAAAAACAGCTCTGTAATTTTGTGATGGTACCTAATCCTGCAATGCTAAAACCATCAGGAACACAAAGATTGCGAGCGAGAGCTGGTGTTGTTAATGAAATTAAACAGTATAATCATGTGATTTGCTTTTGGGGTTGTAGTGTGTTGCATTGCATATTCTGCTCATTGTCAAACCCATATGTACGAATTAGCATAAACAATAAACCAGCTTTATCTCAGAGCCACTTCCTTTTTTTTCCCGCCCACCACCACCCCCCCTCTTTGGAGAACAACTTTATTCATTTATTTGTTTTGTTTTGTTATTTCTATGTCATTACATTAGTTTGTTTCAGTAATTAACTTAAATCTGATGGGGGGGGGAAGGGAAGGGAGAAAGACAAAGAAGAGAGAGAGAAAGAGAAGAGAAACACAGTGCTGAAAGAGATAGAGAAAGCATAGGAGAGGAAGTGAAAATCTCCTGGGGCAGCTGCTGCATCTGTAGCATAGAATAACGTCGCACCAACTTCCGCATCTGAAAAACAAAATCCAAACACACACAAAGAACACACAAACCACTGGCAACACTATGGTAACACAACATAAGTCTGCCTGAAATCCTACGTTGTTTATGTGTATGTGCCCAGGTGTGCCTAGGTATGCAGAGGTACGCGTGTTTGTCTATATCTGTGTGTGTATACATGCATATAAGTACATGTGTGTTGATGCGTGTGTATGGGTACCTATATGTCGACTCGCATGTGCAAATGAATACATGTATGTGCGCACACGTGTGTGTCCGACTGTGTGTGCGTGTCCGTCACCAAATGATTTATAATGAGGGTGGAAGGCCACAACAATCAACGCCGGACCACCGTCCAAGGAAGACCTGGAAGCCACGGAGTTCACCGGGACCCAGCTACCCCCTCAGCGGCCAGGGGACCCAAGCCACACGCCACAGGAAGGCTGCGCATCCGCCCGGAGGGTGAAGGAGGAGGGACCCCAGACATGGACCAGCCCGCGAGCGCAAGGCAGGAGCCCCCTGACAACCAGAGGCGGTAGCGCACGGGCCCCCGCCAGGGGCCGACCACACGGGCACGGACCGGACACGAGATCCAGGGCCCCACGAGCCCAGGAGCCACCTGCCCACCGGACAGGAGCCCCGCAGGCCCCAGGGAGGTCCAAGTGCTGCAAGATGTACTGCAGTTTTGTACTGCATTTCACAGCAATTTGGCAATATGTTCATATGCATATATCTGTAAACCTGGTATAATACTTTAAAGTTTAATTGAAATCCACACAGTATGTTAAAAAAAGATTAGCAATTAATTTATCATTCCAGTTCCAGTGTTTTTTAAAAACCCAGATAGATTTTTTTACTATCAAATATACTCTCAGGCAAAATAAATAAGTAATGGAAAAATATATACAATAATGAAAAGCCCTGCAGGACTCTGAGTTGCTTCTCTGTCATATGTCAATTTGTTTCAACAAAAGATTGTTGAACTTGATCGTTGAGCTTTACTTGCATTTGCAAAATGTCAACAACATACTTTTCCATTTCACACATGCATTATAATTGCCAACTGGTTGATATTTGCTTGAAAACACACTTCAACATATCAGCCATCATAGTGAAAAGGGCTTTTATAACCAGAGGGAAATAACCATACTCCTAATCGGGTGCCTGCATAAATGTGTTCTTTCTAGCAGCAGAACAAACACAGTAAGTAATATAGATTGCAGTGTGTAAAAACAGCTATATTCTGTATGCTTGAAACCTCAGACTAATGAGACCCATGAAGGAAAGTAAGTACAGGGCAATAGATTTTTGTGGAAAGATGTAGATAATCATATTAACAGGCAAATCACAGAACCAGTCATGTATGAACACCCTAGATAAAGATTCACGTATCTTCAGAATGTTCCTAACTTATTCTTTCTCTCCTTATCACTTTAAGTTTTAATCAAATGTGCTTAAGAATGTTATGTGAGTTCTCAAAAATGGATAGAGAGAGGCCTGTTTTTTCCCCTTTGGTACAGAACATTCCTGCTTATGTACACACACTGCAAAGGGCACTGGCTTGGTTCTGTGTTTAAGAAAGTATGATTCATTCTCCTTTCTCCTTCTTTCCACTATGTGCCCTCATGCACAAGCCCAAGGTTGCTCGCATGTAGGAATACACTTTAAAAAAGGAAAGAACAAAAACATTAGTGAGTTCCTCAAGGTCCCGTTTAAGAAGTTTACATGGAATACACTCATAAAGTACCTCCAAAGATGTCCTATCCAAGGTCTGCCAAGTGTGCAGGTTTGTGTTATCTGCCCGAGCCGCATATATTTTAATTCAGATAGGCACATTACTCAGCATTTGCACATGATGCTGATATGATCACACTGATTAAATTAGAGAGCATTGATTACTGTTCGGAGTCAACTCTGTGACTAATTATAACATTTGAGTGTTGATTTAATGTGCATATGTGTACAGTACAAACAGCATCTTTAGACTTTCTGCATTTATCAGACTTTCTAATCCAGAGCAGTTTATGTTTCCTATACTATGACACATTATTTACATACAATGTTCATATATTTAGAATATTTTTTCAATTTCCGAAAAACAACTGTTTTGGACATAAAAGGTATGGACAGTGACAATATGGTAACTGGTCATGTGTAAAGTCATAATTCAGAAAATTACTGTTCATAGTAATATATTAACCACCAAGATCCAGCCAGCTCTTGTAAAAAGAAAACAATAGAAGGTAGAAGGTTAGTTTTTCTTTTAAAAGAATTACTTTAGGTATGATATTTGTTGAAGTAAAGACATGTTTAAAAGTGAGTTGATATTTATTGATCATTTAATGATAGATTAGCCATTTTTACTCTCTGTGCCACAATGTCTACCATGGAGAATTTAAATTCTTTTACAAACTTCAGCTACTAAGTACATTTTAAGTGAATTATTATTTGTCATTATAAGCACAACACAGCACCTCATCGAAATGTGACCTCTGCATTTGACCGATCCATGAAGGAGCAACTGGCAGCTTTTTGGCAGCACCTGGAGAGAAGTGCTTTGGGACAGTTCCTTACTCAAGAGTATCTCAGTGGTACTTTTACCAGTCTGGGACTGAACCGAAAACCTTCTAACCACCGGGGCAACTTCCTAACAGTTAAGTTACAAACTGGTCCTAGAAATAAGGTTGCATTTCCCCCCCCTTTCCTTCACAAACAGCCCAAATATAAACTAGAATGACAGAAGTCTCATTTAGACCATTGAACTTTGGCTAAAGTCTTCTTTTGTAAATGACAGAAGCTGGAGCTAAATTCTCTTAATGCTGCCATTACTCATGTAATGTGCAGTGCTAATTTGTTACCCAGTCTCACATGCAGGGGGATGTATAGTTCTGCTTGATCCAGCCTTGAGGCATCAGAGGTCCCATAATGAACGCTCTGTACTGACAGATTGCCTGGTCCCTGGGGTGGTCACCGTGGTGCTGATGTTGAGACAGCTTGAAATTAGGCCACAAATCAAAGCTCAATTATTCACATGTGTCTCTGTTCATCTTACCCAACCCTCTGGACCATACATGCGTACTCAAGTGCCCTGGTTACGTTGTACATGCCGGCTGATATGTATAATGTGACAGATGTCATAGAGAGCTCAAAGAAAACCACTACTTAAGTAAAAGTTTAGATTTCCTATGTTGATAATTATTCCAGTAAAGGTTAAGACACACTAAAATACTACAGAATGGAAAATGAACCAAGATATGAATTTATATGAGATAATTAATAACAGTATAAAAATAAATCAAGATATGGAATATGAATCCTTTAATGATTGTTGTATTTAAAATTGGGTAAGACATTTTTTCACCCAGCTCATGATTGCAAAGCTTGCTTGAGATGTGTTTAAAATGAAGCTTGGAAGATATTTTGCCTTTTTGCCTCAGGATACAGTTGGAGACTAGAGATATTCTCTGTGTGTAAGAAAGTGAACTCAGAAGAGTGGAAAAGAGTGAGAAATAGAAGTTTAAGATCAGGGAAAACGGGAGAGAGGAAGCACACTATGAGACATGGTGGAGAAGTGCTCAGTAATTACAGGAGTGTGTAAGCTGCCTTTGTTTCCCCAGGTTTAAAATGATGAGAAGCATCTTGCGGCCCTTTGTTTCCGACTCCAGTGAGCTTTCTGAAACACTACGCTCGGCAGAAGGTCAATAACCTAGTTATGAAGCCACAGAGCTTTTTTGTCAGTCGTTTCTTCCCTCCCCCCAGTCTAGCTTGCTTTCAAGTTAAGGAAATAAATAGCATACTTGGGAAATGTCAACATGTGTGCATTGATTGGGAGGGTTGATCCGCTGCTGCCTGGAGGCGGGAGAAGACTGTCTGCCGAGTTGTCCGGCTGAGTTATTTTAAGTCTTGGGGCTGTCACCTTTCAATCCAAGCTTCCAAAAACTCTGTCACTCTGGCATGGAGACCTTTATCAAGAAAGCTTTCCAGGAAGTTCGATTTGAGTTGCCAGACATCCGATAGGGTCTATATGAGCTTAAAGCAAGATGGTTATCGATCATAAATGTCTTAACGCAAACTGTACAAAACCAAACACGTATCTCACATGATGCAGTGGCAAGTTCATTGCCATCTCCATTTATTCCTGCTCACAAACATTTCAGAGCTGAAAATGCCTCGGAAACCCACATCCCCAACTGCTGGAGGTCTGCTTTCTGCCCTGATTTGTGTGACAAAGCTCATCTCTGTGGTAGATGCACTGGGAGAGAGATTAATCTCAATCCTTGCAGATTAAGCCACACTGTGCTGTAATTCTTGGCATGTCAGGCTTTCAGACAAACGCAGGGCATGCAGTACGTTGAGCCAGTCTGCTAGTAGAAAAAGTTTTCTTTCTTCTTACAATCCTAACATTCTTACTGATTTTTCCCTTAAACAGTTTTGATGAACTTAGCACCACTGTTAGCTCTGTAAATCTACTACCATAATCTTAAGAAAATGTGTTGGGCCACTTGTCTTGGTTTTCTTGGGTGACTGTGCAACAGCATCCAAGTACTAGCTGTAAAATGCAGGCAATGGGTAAACCCTAAAGCAAATCTTACTGCATTGGATAACAGTCATGGTTAAATGTGCTGTAGAGGTGAGTGTGACTGGGACAAAACTCTCACAGTGAAGGGTTAATGAAAATTAATGAATTTTGAGCATTATTTTGAACTTTAGAGTATAAAATACTGAGGTTTTCTTCTGGGTATGAGCATTAAAGATTGCCCGGAAAGCTTGCAAAACATCATGTTTGAACTTTATTTCGAGTCTTGTGAGAGAAGTGACTTAACAATAGAAGCTGTCCTTTTATTCACAGTACAACTGAGTCATAAAGAGGCAAAAAGTTTTTGCTCCTAAGAGCATTGATGGTAATTCCAGGAATTCTGCAAATTATGATCTTTATGATTGTGGTAATAGATATAATTGAGTGGTTACTTAAATTACACTCATGTAGAGGCCAGAATGCACTTTTTGTAGCATGGATTTCTTTAGACTTTAAAGGCTTGCTAACACTAGAAAGTGTCAAATCTCTGCTGATGCACTGTTTGATAAAAGTAAAATTGAACAATCTTCTAGGATTGTTCCCTCAAGGGTACCTTTCTGTACCTCAATCCCAGGAACAAAACTGTACCACACATCTCTAAACATTCAGACCTAGCTAACCACTGAAGGTGCAATTTTCCATTTAAAGGTACAAATCTTTGCTTTTAAGGGCAACAATTGCAAGATTAGTGCATTAGGGAACAAGAAACAACCTTTCTTTGTCAGTGTGCCAATAATATGATACTGTCCCTTTGGTTATTGCTGGGTTAGATAATGTTACCTTGTTTTCTTAAGACATTTCTGTACACATGTTTGTTGCATTGAAATTGTGAGAAAACTAACAGTCTGAGTATTTATACCGTAAATGTAAAGGTTCAGGGTCAATGTGCCTCATTTGTTCTTAAAATCCACTTACCCAGTTTTCACGAAGATTCTGATCTTCATCAGTGTTTTCTTATTTAAGATTTGTCCTGAGATAACAACTGAAAAGTCCTTGTCAGACAGTGTTCAAATGTCATGAGGTGCATTGCGTGACATCATACGCCTGGCACAAGCCCACACCGCCGCTCCGGCACCAGGACAAGCGCAGTTTCAGCACCAGGGACAACGATCGCTTGTCACCACCAGGGCCAGCTCCTGTTTACCAGCACCCTCGACCGCGTGGAACCAGAGCCCCGCCCCTAACAACGCACGGCTGGAGCGACATTACCGCCTCATTACGGCTCATCCCGGCGAGAACAAAAGGGGACGCCGAAGCGCCACACGCGTGACACGCACTATGGACACATGCACCCCGACCTCTAACCGGTTGTGTGGTTTCCCCCCGATTTTTCGCCCACTCACCCACCCACTCACCCACCCACTCACCCACTCACTCACTCACTCACTCACTCACTCTCTCTCTCTCACCTTTACCTCAGCAGACTCACCCACGGAGCGGCCCTGACGACACCTCACGACGAACTCCACGAGCACAACGACGGACTTCGACCTTCGACCGGTCCCCTCACTGCGAGTTACAATAAAAATGAGCACCTCCAGCTCGTGTTAAACTTGGTCCGTTGTGTTTTGCTCATTTATTCCACGTGTACCCGCCACAATTGCAATTTAGTGTATGTAGAAAATAGAATTGGTGACCTGCACTACAATATGGAGAAAAGAATCAGCTGGAGAAAAAAAAAAAACTAGATCAGAAGAGCTTACTGGATTCTGTCTTTTGAACTTGCATAAAATCAAACTTAATTCTAATCAGTTTGTTGCTTGTCGCTCTGGCACTTCAATTTACAGCAGGTTGCCTTACTAAGTCACATCATCCCAGTTTGTCATTTTTTAGCATATTACAGATATTTTGAGCAAGAAAATGGATAAAAATCAACATATTTTACACTTCATGTATATTAAGAATTAATTGGGGTTTTTGACAAACAATAATGATATCAAATATATACAACACTAAGGATGAGACTCATTCTCAACAAGAAACCTTAAGTCACAAACTCACAAAAGGACAAAAAAATGTATAATTTATCTGTACCTCTTTTTAAAACTGAACTTTAAGCCCTTCTTTATGAGATTGGGTTTACTGTAAGTGTTATAGCCAATAGGATTCAGCTTATAGTAAAAAGTAAAGTATACTGAAAAAAATCTTTAAAACACAGGACAACATCTTTATGAGCTTACAGGGGGACATCGAAGGCCTGAAATAACTACAGGGTTTGACACTAGGCCCCAGTTTGAAATGCTGTAAGCTCTTTTGACACTAAAGATGTAAGGAGGTGAAGAGAAGGAACACAGGAGGAAAGATTGAATGTGATTACACTGAAGGGTATTGGTTTAGGGCAGGCACAGACCAAAGTGAATGAGACTGCTGTTACATCGGTCAAATAAGAACAGAAAATTGCATCAGAGTATGTAGGAACAAGGTTGTGCTCTCTAATACATCCTATTTCTCATACACACACACAGGCTTAGGGAAAAACTATAATCCCGAGGTGAAAGGACGAGTGAAACCGCTGTGATGGTCCTGTAGGTGACTTTCAGACAAGGACCAACTGTCTCGTCTCACTGATCCTCTCTACTCATAGACACAGAGCCTTTGGGTCTCTCCCCTTATCGATGTCAAACTGAGGATGGAAATTTGGTTGGAGATGCAGAGTCCCAGACACGTTTCAGGCTGTGTTAAATATGGCCATTTGACTGTGTGCCACCATCCATCCTTCTGTGTCGCATGCTGGTAAAACTCCATGAAGGCTCCAAGAAACCTCTTTCTACACCACTAGGCAAATAATTGAAAATCAATCAAAACCGACAATCAGAACCCAACGTAATCTTGCCCCTGTTGTTTATTTAGATTATTTTTACATTCAGTATTTTTTTTAATTAATTTGTTCTCTAGTGAGTGTTCATGTACTGTCACCATAAAAACATACTTGTGCCTGTGTCGTCACGTGACTCAGCCTGGCACTACATCATGTCTGGCACTGCATGTGTGTTTGCTTCAATTATTTTAAAAGATGATATGCACTCATTAGAAAAATATCCTGGTTTTAATAGTTAGAGATATTTACAGTACAAACATTGCTAGTGAGCTATGACAGTGTTTTTCAACTGGTGGTCCGCAGCCCCCTGGACGTCCATGGCGGCAATGCAGGTGGTCTGTGACATGCAATCCAGTTTCACTACTGATATTACTTCTTAAAAAATATCATTTTTTACACACACACACACACGAACACACAGACACACAGTGGGCCGCAGAATACTGAATGATGGTTCCTGGACCATTTGAAATGAAAGAAAAAATTAACAAAAACAAAATAATTGATCATTAATTAGGGAAAATGTTGAAATAATCATGATATTGATTTGAGGTCATATCTCCATGTTCTACTTCACTACTTCCCAGCATAGACCGAGGAGCAAATAATTTGCCGTTTGCTTAGGACCAGAAGGAGACAAAATGTAGATATGATTGGGATTGGATAACACTGCGTCTGTAAGTCTGTTATTATCTTTTTAAGTACCTTGGAGTCACAAGTATGTTGGCGGCTGATACGTTACTTCCTTTCTCTGTGGCATGAAGAGGTGATCAATAGATGTTGGCAAGCCTCGCAGAAGTGCGTGAAAACTCTGAGAGGGAGAGAGAGCGAGAATGCGTCTCTGTTTTTAGAGTCACAGTGTAAGAGAGGGAGTCTGGGGGAAGTGTGAGCGGGCGGCAGGGCCAGAGGTTTGAGATTCATCTTGATCACAAACGTCATATCACAGGGCGGATGTTTGACTCATTTCAAGATCTATTTTGGATCGAAAAAGTTTATGTTCATCTTTAGAAGTCAAAGCTGGCATGTAAAACTACAAGAGAGAAGAGATGGCGAAAAGCTTTTTATGCCGTCATTACCGGAGTTCAAAGGAATGCTCCCAAATACCATCAGTTTCCACTGAAATGAAGTTTTGATCTTAGGGACAGATGTAGGGCTGTTTTGTTTACAAAACAATTCATATGTTTCAGTATAAAATTCCATGTTGCTTGTAACAGTTCTTGTGATTTGTCTGGAAAACAACAGCATCTCAGCATAAACTGAGGAGAGATATTTTTGACATTTTTAGCAAAAATTAGTTTAACATAATTTATTTTCAGTGCAGACCATATGTGTTTTGTTGTTACAAACCAGTTGATACTTGATTGTATAATGTCAATCTCATGTAAGTTTTTATATCTGAAGGCTACAAATGCATGCTTATGTTTTGAGGCATTTTGGTGGCTAGGCAATGAGAGGCTGTAAGCAGAATTAATAACACAAACTCAAGCAAACACCAAGTAAAGCCTCCAGGTACAGCCCCAAACCAAGAAACCAAGAGACAACAAGAAATGACCCGAGGCTAAGAAACTCAAGCAGAAGCTGGCCTGAACTATACACCCAACACAAGAAAGGACAAACACAAGATAAAGACAATGAGGAGAAGCACACTGAAATAGGAAAGAACACAGTGAGTGAAAGTGAGTGATTATTTGTCATTGTGAACACACCACAGCACAGCACACAGTGCACCACAACGAAATGTGACCTCTGCATTTGACTCATCCATGAAGGAGCAGTGGGCAGCTAACAAGGGCACCACCCAGGGAGCAGTGCTTGGGGACGGTAGCTTGCTCATGAGTACCTCAGTGGTAACTTTACTGGCCCTGGATTCGAACCTGCAACCTTCTGATCAGGGGGCGAACACCCTACCATTACGCCAGCAACAAAGACACTTGAGGGCCAGCATGCCTGACAAGGGAAAACAAGAGGCCAATAGTGGCCAGGTCAGGCAGTGCAATTAGGTTTGATCCAACTCATCTTTCTTGTGGGAGTTCTGTTACAGCAAACATTCCACACAGCTCCCTTACCCCAGTCCAGAAATACCCTTTTCAACTTGTAGCCAGCTGAATTGTTCTAATATCTAATAGATTTAAATAACAGCAATGATATATTCATCAGTGAGTGTGTGTTTAGACTTAATGTAGTAAAACAGTTCTTTGCCATGGAAAATTCAGTTGATATTGTGTTTATGTCTTGCTATAATATGTGAGTGGACATGTCCAAAGGAGCACTGAAACACATGATGAATGCTAATTAGATGATTAACAGCTTATTTTCCAGATCTGACATATTTGTTTCTTCATGGCAAATTCAAAAAAGATTTAAGTGCAGAAAAATCCGGTGCAATATTTTGGTCTTAATGGTGGTTTAGTATACACTTATATGATCATAATATTTCGATTGTATAAATAGGTTTTCAATAAATAGGTTCCCCAAGTTTCCATATGTGCCATTTTTTTCAATATTTCAGTACCAAGCAGGCCTATTGGTGTCATTCTCAGTAGTGGGAATCTCACTGCCTCCCTGTAAAGCCGACAAAACAAATAAAGGAATTAAGCAACATTGTTAATGCTTGCTCACACCAGCTAGGGGGTGGGGGGCGCAATGTAGAATAACGGGGCATCACAAACATTATGAGCAAACAACATTTCAACAGCATGCGGTTGCATGAATCCAAAATCACTGCACTCTCAAATCTCCTGTTTTTCACTGCAACAGTTGTCTGGGCTTATTGGGAAACATGGATCAGGCTGTCAGCATCCTTCACCCAGATCTTGAAGCCAGCAACATTTTGTGGTCTTGTATTTTGTTTTCAGAGCTTTGCCAGTTTAGAATGTATAAATGAAAATGTCATTCAATTGTTTTTTATTTCCTCCCTTCCCTCCCTGCCTCTCTCCCTCTCTTGTTCATCACTTCACCAAACTTTTTCCTATAAATGATTATTTCCAGAGGTGGGCTGCAATGTTGACTAGTCTGGAAAATGTCAGACGTGTTGCTGCGTGCTAACTGCCGTAACAACCCAAGATTTAGCCGGTCGTCATGCTCCACCCCTCGCTGGCTAATTGAGTGAGCGTGAGAAGCTGTTTCCGTCTCCGGCCCTCGGCGCCTCGGCAGATCCATCTAGGCCGATCTCCCCATTGTTTCGGTTCTGCTGCTTTCTGCACAATGAAGCACTTTATTTCTCATGGTGCCTGACAGCGTGAGCGAAGAAGCAGCTATTTTTAAAATCATGTGGGTGCTTGCACGGGCTAATAAACGCTCACATTACACCACCCGGCACTGGGCGAGAGCGGGAGCAGTGAAAAAAGGGGATGAGAGAGAGAGCGCAACAGAGGGTAAAACACAAATGGCACCCGCCGCCCGATACTCGCAGGTGCAAAAACGCGCCTTCTCATTACACGGAAAATCCACTCGCATCAGCTGTGACGCTTCTTGAAATGCCATCGCCCCGTATTTTATTTAAAGCTCTCTATGAATTGTATTACCATTCAGCACAGGGAAACGGGCCTGAATCATTCTCTTGCTAATGTAGCAGAAGATGTAGCCGCTTACCAAGGCAGGAGAATCAATTGCCCCCCCCCCGGTTAACCATATCGGATG
This sequence comes from Distichodus sexfasciatus, assembly GCA_032718565.1. Classification (NCBI taxonomy): domain Eukaryota; kingdom Metazoa; phylum Chordata; class Actinopteri; order Characiformes; family Distichodontidae; genus Distichodus; species Distichodus sexfasciatus. The sequence continues at coordinate 2,154,360 of JAVGVS010000007.1, forward strand.
AGATTTACCACTCCTGTCCGTTTAGAAGGGTGCATTCAACTCTCTCTCTCTCTGCTGCTCTGTCGTTTCCTATTTTCCTGGGTGTAAAAGCCAAAGATCCGGCGAGAATGATTCCCTGCCAATTCATTACTCCGAGGAGACTGGCTGTTGAAGGCTAGTTATGGATCAAGCGTTTTCAGCAGTGTTTGGGCGTAATTGGTATCTTATCCTGACATCGGCAAATGTATGGCTATTGACCGCTGGGTCAAACTCATTACCTATTGTGTCTGCAGAACCTCATTTATTTCTCAATGCTAATCATTAGCCATCTAGCTTAAAGGTACACGAAGAAATACTTCTGCACTTTGAAAGACGTATAATTACTGAATCGCCGCTTACCTGGCTAATGGTGCAGTTAGTCATAATGTGTGGGCCTACAGGACTTAAAGCTTTGCCCAGCTAGTCCAAAAAGATCTCTTTTACACTGTAGCAAGCTATGCTGTTTTGCCTTTTCTAACATCAAGGCAGCAATATACAGGAATGTGGAAATCTATCCTCTGAAATATGTTATCCAGGTGTTTGTAGTTTGTGTTATATATGGTTTATTGATTTACATTTACAACATTTACTTTAGCTCTTTTTAACTTATATTTTCCTGGATTAAGTTGGGGTTAAGGGTCTTGTTCAGGGGTACAATGGCGACTCCAACCCCTGACTTCTTGATCTCTGTAACCCAGCATATCCATCTATCCACCTTTTTATGTTCATTATTAAACAGGTTAACTAATTAAAAATTTAAATTGGTGGTTTAAATGGTCAGAATAAAAACTCTAGCCAGGACTTACATGTCACACTCCTGCTTTTATTCTGAGGATTGCTACTGAAAGTCAGACCTGCTAAAGCAAAGGTAAGTAATGAAAGCTTAAAAATGATGTATTTTTACAGTGGTTTTGTATTATTGCAATTATGTGAGAAGCTGAAAACTGACATCCAGGTTCATCAAATAAAAATCCTGACCTGAGTTTTGTTCTCACTATTTAAAATCTGCAGAACTGCAACTAATAACTGGTTCTCTTCTGGTTAATTGAGCAGGTAGAAGAAAGAGCTTGACTGGATAATTAATGACTTGCTGAAGCTAGATTTTCACATCTACTGCAATAATCAGCAACTGACCTTCATTAACCAGCCCAGATCTATTCTGAACAGAGGAAGTCATCAGAGAAAACCAGCCCTGGTGACGAACACACCTGAATAAACTAATTAGTTCTTCCTTCAACGCAAAGGCAGCATGCCATTGTGGATTAAAATGTAAATCTCACTGCTCAGGTGTTATTTCTCAGCGGAGAATTTCCGAGCATTGCTCATTTGATTTGGAGAGGTGGTGTGCAGCTGCGTTATTAACTTCATAAACAACTTCATATAGGGAGTTTAGAAAATCAATGTATAAATTTGTTTTGTCACTGCATCGTTTATTCTGTCGGGAGCAGTCGATAGGAAAGCGATTAGTGATCGTTACCTCTCATTATGTCCGATGGAGTCTGGCCAATGTGTAAGTGTGACATTGAAGCATGCTGCTTATCCCATGATCATGGCTATGGCCATTTGTCTCAATTAAGGATGACAGCTTCCTCTGAGCCCATGTCTTCTTCTATCAGAGATGTTGTGTGTGTGTGCGTGCGTGAAGCCTTTAACTGCACGTATATGTACAGGCTGCTACCTGTGAAAGCAGACTCAAGATAACTGAGGTCGGATGCCTGAATCACAGTTATTTCTGGTTGTAGTGAGTCCAGAATGACTTTGAAGAACTGGATCAGCATAAGATGAGGAACACACACACACTCTCTTTCTCTCCCTGCCCACACACACACACACAGAGCATATATATATATATATATATATATATATATATATATATATATATATATATATATATATATATATATATATATATATATATATATATATATATATATATATATATATATATATATATATATATATATATATATATGTGTAGTAGCGGGTACCCAGGGAATGAAGCAGGCACACGCGCCGGAGGGGCTTCTTTTTATTAAGAAGTGCGGTGAGGGGAAAGTCCGTGGGGAAGAAAGTCCGAGTCGGGATGAAGGTTGCTGCTTCCTGTAGGTGAGTCGAGAGAGAGAGAGAGAGAGAGATCGGTTGAAAACCACAAATCATTAGAGGCCGGGGTGCAAGCGTGCGTAAGGGCGTCTTCGGCGTCTCTTTTAGTTACCGATGAGCTTAATTTTGAGGGCGGTAAGGGGCCCCTGGGTTCCACGCGGTCGAGGGTGCTGGGTGAACAGGAGCTGGCCCTGGTAGTATAAACCGACCGCTGTCCCTGGTGCTGAAACGCTGGTCCTGGTGCCGGAGCGGCGGTGGGGCGTGTGATGTCACTATATATATATATATATATATATATATATATATATATAAAGAGAGGGGGGAGAGAGGACCAGCACTGTTATGGCTCTTTTTAACAAGTTGCCTGGAAAATTGGTTCTGTGACAGTTTCCATGGAAACTAGGAGACTCTGACTCACCCCAAGAAGTTTGTAAGTGCACAAGTGTGTGTATGTGTGTGTAAGCATGATAGCATCTCTGCAGAAGATAGACAAAACACGGGTTCTGTCCTCTGCATTAACACTTGTAACTATCAGGCTGTTCATTAAAGTGAGTGTGTGTGAGCGTGTGTGTGTGTGTGTGTGTGTGTGTGTGTGTGTGTGAATGGATACAGACAAAGAGGCAGAGATATGAAATATGCAGGAAAGAATATGGTTGATTTCTGTTGAATTTTCTCAGCACAACTATTTAAATCTAGCCTAAATAGTTTTCAGAAATAAGTTATTTAATAATGGCTGTGTGTGTGTATGATGTGTGTATGTGTAATAAGGGTTACCCCTGGATGAGATGAGATTGGCCAAGCGAGGCAACAGAACCAGTCGCTGAGGCTGTAATTTGAGGAATACTATGTTCCATTATTGCATCTTTTACTCCATGACCTGGATCCCAACTCTAGCACGCGGACTGGAGCATCTTGGCTGTCTGTTGATGCAGCAGAATGAAGGAAAGCTGGGCTTCATCTTTCTAACCATGTCATGGAGCCAATCTTCTTGCACTGTGATAGCATGACGAGTTGGTCATTTGACCAAACATGGCAAACCCCATTGCTCTCCATTGTTCGTGGCTTGTAAGAACAGCTGAAGATTATTTTTTTCCCACTTTTAAAAAATACAAAAATACAAAATACAAGCTGAGAAAACAGTTAGAGTTAAATGCATGTTCGGAAGGCTGCCAGTTCAAGTCCCGGGACTGGTAAAGGTACCACTGAGGTACTCATGGATCCCAAAAGTTCGCTCCCTGGTTTGGTATGTCAGGTGCCCATTGCTCCTACATGGATGGGAAGTCAAATGCAGAGGTCAAACACTGACAGCTGTGTTCACAATAACAAACAGTTATTCACTTAAATACCAAATTGCTTTTTGTTATTTTTAAGATGCACTTTTCTCATTTTGGTAAAGCTGTAAGTTTAGTTTAGCAATCTATATAGTGTATTACATCATTGTACTGTTGTACTTTTAATGGTTGCTGGTGGTCATCAGCTGATTGTGAGAATATTCTTACACACCAACATAAAGGTAGATTGTTTAGAATTTGTAGTTACATTTTCAAATGCATTTGATGATGAGGAATTCAAAATGTTACATTCCTGATAAAAACAAGACTTTTAGTAAAGAAGTTATTTTCCTATTACAGTGGGTACACAAAAAAAGTAAATAAGATTAGAAAGGAGATGGTTAGATCATAAACCTATTGAATTGTGTATATAGCTATTTTAGTATAATCAGAAAAGATTAAAGGAAAAATAACTCACAAAAGTCTACCTACACCAGGTAAGGTCCACTTGCAACCTTTCATTTCAGTCGCCAGACTGTGTAAAGCATGTGTTTCTGGATGTTTTGTTGGAAACTCAGTTGAAGTAGCCAACTGGCAGCATTTTAAGTGATTCCTGACTGATTACATTTAATCGCTCCAATCAGGCATTTCTAGACCAGCCGACTCTTCTACAGACCTTTTCAAAACACAGAAAAAAGAGTTTTTCAGGACATGCTTTTCTCAAATACTGTATATTCCCACAAAAGCTTATGAATGCAAAACAAAAGAACAACATTGTGATCTTTTTGATGTTGCATTTTCAATTGGTTTGGTTTAAATAATATAACAAAATATTTAAGGTTATTGGAACAAAAGTGCAGTATTGGAATCATCAGATACAGATCCTTTGATGTTTGACCAACAAAATATCATTAGTTAATCACCTTAATATTAGCCAAAAATCAGCCAAAAGACTATTTGAAGTCAAGTTTAAGGCTGTGAATAGTGAATAATAGAGGAATACCAGTATATGTTATATAGGATGTTATTTCTAGATATGTACAGGGTGGGCAAGTACTGCACTTGTTATTTCCAACACCAAAAGTGAAAAGTTGTACAGTCAATTTTTACTTAAAGTACTGAAGTAGTTGCTTTAAAAAATACTTAAGTATTAAAAAAGTACACTTACCCTACCTAATGCCTCTACTAGTGTAAGAGCCCAGCCCAGACCCAGGGAGGAGTCCACCTCATCAGACTCCAGATCGTCACAGCAACCCCTGCGATCAGATCTACTGGCCACCGGAGTATTAGCCTATCAGACTAATTTTCCAGCATTTAAAGACCCTTTAGCTGCTGTTATTTGCTAAGTATTGTTATGCCTTGTGCTACGTACTTGAAGACGCTTGTATTTGCCTGTTTCGCTCTGACCCTTGCTTCTGTTTTTGACTAATTCCTTCTGCTTCTGACGATTCGGATTTGTTTGCCCTGTGGACTGTGTATTTTGGTACTGACCCCGCCTGAATAAAACCTGCGATTTTTCGACACCACCCCTGTGCCATTTAATTGGTTTTATCGACTCTTATGCTTTGGGTTCACCTTGCCTGTCGTTACAGAATACTTCGCTTCCACAATGGACCCAGCGAGTTCTTCAGCGGCTGCTGGCGGAACAAGCACGAGCGACATTGACCTCGCCTTTGAGCCATGGCGGCCCTCACATCGGGGCAGCGCTGAACCCGTTACCCGACGCCGCGGCCGCTAGTGCTAACGAGCTAACACTCGCAATGCCACACCCGTATGGAGGCGAGGCCAGCGAATGCAAGGGATTCCTGATGCAATGCTCACTCTACATCGAACACCAGCCAGCAAAATTCGCAGCTTAACAATGACAAGGGGTACATTTATCATGTTCTACTTACCGCAAAGCACGCGACTGGGCCACAGCACTTCGACGACCCGCAATCCGCCCCTCGACCGCTATGAAACGCTTTGTCTCCGCACCGCCATGTATTCACCATCCTCCGTCGGGAAAATCCATCCACGACCAGCTCTACGATCTCCGACAGGGGTCCGGTTCGGCCGCCGATTTTGCCCTCCAGTTCTCAAGACGCCGCGTTTTCGGAGCGTTGAGCGACCTTTAGCGCCTCACTATCTTCCGACGCTGACTAATCGTGAACTGCAAACCAACCGCATGTCATGAGAGATGTTACCGACCAGGAAGCGATATCCACGGCCATAGCTGTGGATCAGCTTTCTCCAACATCGCCGCCGTCCACCTGCTGTCGACTGGACGCCCGTGCCACGCCCTCCGCCTCCTTCCTGGCCAGCAGCCGGAGGCGGAGCCTGATGCAATCGGGCGCGCCTCCTCTCGAGCCCAGAAAGACAGAGGCGGTTCCAGGCCTGCCCTGGTCTCATTAGGAGAACCCGTGGGGCATGTGATTGCAGCTTGTCCTATTCGGTCCCATTTAAAAAAAAGAGGTAGTATGCGAACACCCTTTGTCGTTATGGCTGAACAGCTCACTATTCCTATCCGCCTTTCACTTCGCTCCTTTTCCTGCACAGTCTCTGTGCTAGTGGACTCCGGAGCAGCAGGAAATTCCCATTATTATGAACCATGACACTTAGGGAGGAACCACACCTTGCACACACCCCCTGCCTGTGAGGGGTTTAGATGGGAGACCCCCGGACACGTACATTATTTTTCCAGACTCCCCCACTAGAGGTCAGTGGGGGGCCTTACACCATGGCCTCATTCTTTTGTTTCACTCCCCGCATAATCCCAAGTATATTGGGTCACTTTGCTGGTTCTCCACAACCTTGTGATATCCTGGGCATGAAATAGTCATTGAGTTCGCGGGAAGCCCAACCAGTGCCTACTTCCCAGCACGAATAACATCTATTGAGAGCCCCAGGAGCCTGCTCCATATCCCGCCTGCCTATACTCACTACCTCGACGCTCTTTCGGCCACTTCAGGACCCGGCCTTCCTCCACACCGCCTCCTGCGACTGCACGACGACTCCTCCTGCCAGATGTCTGCTATCGCTGGTCGTATGCATCTTTGTCTCAACCTGAAACCAAGGCAATGAACACTCTACATTAATGAAGCCCTAGAGAAAGGAATTATCCGTCTCCACGTCTCCTGCCGCTTCTGGATTCTTTGTGGGAGAAGAAGGATGGAGGTCTGGCCCCTCAGATTGATTATCGCCCCGAACAAAGTCACAGTGAAATTCGCATCCTCTTCCACTCATCCCTTCAAGCCCTCGAACGCCTTCTGCTGCCACTCATTTTCACTTCTAAACTAGACCTCAGGAGCCAAAGACATAACCAATATTTCCCAGATCCGAAGGACGAAAGGAAGACCGCTTTCATCACCAGCGAGGCCATTTTGAATATCTGGTTGTCCCTTATGGCTCACAATGCACTCCTCTGTCTTCTCCAGTCCTTCATGGACGAGGTCTTCTATGACATGTTGGATGATTTTAGAAATATATCGTCTACATTGACTACATCCTCATTTTTTTCTCCTCGACCACCTCTCATATCACACATGTCAAGAGAGTCTTGCAACGCCTTCGACAGAACTTCCTGTACGCAAAAGGGGAAGTGCGCCTTCCACCAACCATCAGTAACCCGGTCACGCCCTTCTGTGCCGAGCAGAAGGAGGAGTCGCTGAAACCCAAGCCGTAAGGGAGTGGCTCTGAGCCTAACACCCTCAAGGAGCTACAACGCTTTTAGGTTGCCAAACGATGATCAAGTATTTATTCGAGTTTCAGTGAGAAGGCGCCTTTAACCGAAGCTCCTCAAGAGTGGGTAACAAGCGATCATGTGGAACCTACTGGCTACCCAGGCCTTCCAGTCTCAAGAAAGCCTTTGCTCGCCCCAGTCCTCTGCCACCCAGACCCTGAACTACCGTTCGAGGTTGAAGTTGACGCATCGGAAACTGGAGTTGGAGCGGTGCTCTCACAGCGGCAAGGTAACCCCCAGAAACTCCATCCGTGCGCTTTCTTCTCACGAAAACTGTCCCCTGCTGAAAGGAACTATGGAGTGGGGGACTGGAGTTGTTGGCCATCAAGCTGGGCCCTGGAGGAATGGAGACACCTGCTCGAGGGAGCCATTCAATCTGGGCTCACACTAAAGTTCACGGACCATGAACGAGTAGGTCTTCAGTAAAGACCCTCAACCCCCGAGCAGGTTTCCGAAATTTGTTTCACCAGGTTTCGTTCACGGGGTAACTCACTTCCGGTCCAAGAACATAAAGGCTGGATTATGCTTGTCCCGGTAACAAGAGAGAGGGGACACCCCGCCTCCTGCCACCGCCCTCCTCCCGGATTGCATTGTGGGCCCCATCAGTGGGGAGATAATGGACAAGATTGGAGGAGGCCAACTCGGGACAAGACCCTCCTCCTGCCGAGACCCCTGCCCCAGAAGGTGTTTTGTGCTGAAGAAAGGGGTTCTGAGGCAATTCTGCTTCAGCTAGCCCACTCCTCCCAGGGTTCCGGGCACTTGGCGCCACCCGCACCTTGGCCCTTGTTGAAGAAGCGCCTGGTGGGCGCCCTCCATGGGAGATGACATCACTGACTTCAGGGTCTCCTGCCCTGTCTGCTCTCAGTCCAAGACACCTGCCAACCTCCCAGTGGCCTGCTTGAACCTCTCCCTTGGCCCTCGACGCCCGGTCCCACTCTGGCTGTAGATTTCATCACTGACCTGCCCGAGTCTGAAGGTTTCACTGTCGGCTGTCGTCGTGACAGGTTCTCTAAGATGCCGGCTCATACCTCTCCCCAAGCCCCACTGCCCTGGAGATGGCCGACTTGCTGGTTCGGAGGTGTCAAGGCTCGGGATCCCGGAATATGTTTGTGACCGGGTCTCAGTTCACGCCCTGTATGGAAGGCGTCCACCGTCCGGCTATAGCCTCACACCCCCTCCAGTCCCAACTTCTCCTCCCGCGCCCCCTGGAGTTGGATGGTGACACTGCTCATCGGTCCTGCGGCGCCTCCCGGATCAAGGCCATGGTCAGTACCTCGAGTACTCTGGTGGACTGGGAGGATACGGCCGAGGAGCAGTCATGGGTATGCAGATATTTTAGACCCAGCTCGTTTGAGGACTTCACGCCTTCAGCACCTGATCGTCTGGGTCTCGGCCACGGGTCGCCCCCGCGACGCTGCCTCGTGGCCAGAGCCGCTTCGTGGAGGGGGGGTACTGTAAGAGCCCAGCCCAGACCCAGGGAGGAGTCCACCTCATTAGACTCCAGATCGTCACAGCAACCTCTGCGCACCAGATCTACGTCACCGGAGTATTAGCCTATCAGGGAATATCTTCCAGTATTTAAAGACCCTAGTCGCCATTGTTGTTTATGGCTATTGTTATTCTTTGTGCCACGCATCGAAGCGCTTCTTGTGTTTGCCTGTTTTCGCTCTGACCCTTGCTTGTTTTTGGATTACCCTCTGCTTTGATATTCGATTTTGTCGGCCCCTGGACTCCTGTATTTCTTTTAGCCTGACCCCGCCTGAATAACCCACATTTTCGGTCAATTCACCCTGTGCTACGCATCTGGTTTTACCGACTTCATGCTTGGGTTCACCTGCCTGTCGTTAAGGCAAACTAGCTTGTATAACCTGTTGAATAAGGAACCGGTAGAATGTTAAAGAATGAAACCCAGTCCGAACTGACAAAGAAAACCAGTCATTAGTTTATTTCTTTAATTAATTGTTAGTCTACACACCACCACAAAACAGCATTGTAGTGTTCTGTCACAGCTCTGGCAGTGCGTGAATGTTAATAAGGAGAACAGTGCAATAGCTGTAAATGCAGCCTGCTCAGAAAATAACCTGCTTAGAACCCATGACTTTATGACTTTCCAACAGCAACAATGTTTTAAGCATGCAGAAAATTGCAGAATTGTCTGAATTTTTCTGAACTTGTGTACAGGCATGATGTAACCCTACTGATTACTGATAGGCTGACACCTACAAAACAATCACATTTCAGAAAAGGGAATAACATACACTTTATCCACAGATTTGAAAGTAACAAGTAACGACAATCTTGATAGAAATGTAGTGAAGTAAAAAGTACAGTATATGTCTTTCAAATGTAGTGAAATGAAAGTCATAAATTGCCCTAAATATACTACTCAAGTGAGGTACAGATACTAAAAAACTGTACTTAAGTACAGTACTCAAGTAAATGTTCTTTGTTACTGTCCACCTCTGGATATGTACTTTTAGAATGCTGTATATGTACTGATAAAATGTTAGAGAAGGTGGTCAAATGTTCAGGTTAATAATAGTACAGCTATACCTACAGCTTAAATCCTTTATTCAATCAGCAAAACCTGGAACATTTCTGTAAAAACCATTTTGTCCTCACAAATAGAAAACATCCTCACAAAGCCACAAAAAATATGACAAATGTCAGTATTTTTTGTCTGTTAAAGGGTGGTTAAGTCCTCACAAGTACCTAAAAACCTGGTCACAGATAGAGCGAAAGAGAGAGAGTAAGAAAGAGTGAGAGAGATAGAGAGTGAGGGAGAGAGAGGAGGCACATCTGTTGAGTTTGGCTGAGGTTTTTTCTTTCCCTGAGTCTGGTGTGTTGATTGGAAATGTTTCTCTCTCACGCCTCCACTGCTCTGAGAGAAGGTTGATAACAGAATGTGTGTGTGTAGGCGTGTTGAGTGTGTGCGTGGTGTCAGAGTTGGGTGAGATGTGCAGAACAACGGAGTCTGTTGATGTCTGCGTTGAGATGAACACATCTGCGCACAGCCTACAGCTGATAAACCTGCTTTTACAAGGAGCAGCAGCGCCAGCACACAATATGGCCCAAACACCAAATCCATCATAGCAATCCACCATGAGGCCCATGGCCGCTGCTCCATCTGCACTTCACCATCCTCACCACTAGTGGGAGAACTACGGCTTGTCATATTCCTCTATTCAATAATGCCCTGAAGATTTACTGTGTTCAATATTTTAAATATTTAAAACATTGATACAATATCAGATTAATATGCTATAGATAGAATTTTTTTCTGAATTGCATCTAGCAGGGTACTGAACATTGGCAATACCCTGCTCTAAAGCTTCTAAAGTTCTCTATTTTATTTTCCTTTGATGTCCATTTCTTTCTTTGTTACAAAGCCAAAGTTTATTTAGGTTTATAGAAGTTTTAAATTTCTATATGTAATACATAGAACACAGCATATATTGGATATTTTAATGTAATGTAAATTGAAATACCTCAGGATGGCAATCAGACAGAAAAGCTTGTGTCCATATCCATAAGGTATCAAAGAATATGATTTTACAAGGCTAAACATATATACATATAACACTAAGCATTACTAAATAAAATAGTAAAATATAACTGCAAGCAGTGATTACGGGGGCCATGCAGTTTGCAGCTTTATCAGTTTTTTATGAATTGAATTACATATATGTTGAGATTTGATATCTTTCATCTTTTTTTCTACGTATTTATGGTTAAAAACTTATTAGGCTAACTTTAAAATAGTTTATTATGGCGCCAATAAGTGGGATATCGACTTTGAAGTGAAGTTTTGCAGCCAAATAAAGAAATACCTGAAAATGGGCTTAATAATTACTATAAGAGAGTGTCTAAAAACTGTAAATTATAGTAAAGTTTCCTTATTCAAACATGTCTTGCTGAATTTGTTTTTTAAAGTATTGATTTGCATAATATAGCCATATGAATAGGTAAATGAAAAATGTGCTCAATAACTATTAAAGAAGAATATGCTGAGATTAAAATAATACGATTTCATATTATGAAAATTAGCGCTAGCTCACTCAGAGCTAGATTTCTATGATATTCAGTGTGTGGCACTGCATTACTATACGAAGCCGAGCACATTTATTTAAAAAAATACAGCCAAATGAAAACCTAAATTAAAAATATACTCAATAATAATTAAAGAAGAATGTCTTGGGATTCAAATAATACCAGTTACATGCAGATTGGATAAAAATCCAGGATCTAGTTGACTGGTTATGCCGATTAAAGAAAAATCCAATATGGGAAAAATAGATACGAGGGTTTATTAAGATTCGCCGAATTTCTATTACACTCGGTGTATGAGTTTGCCGTCCTACGCCAAGCCGAGCCATTTATTTGCATATTACATAAAAATGAAGACCTAAATTAAAAATATGCTTGATAATGATTAAAGAAGAGTGTATTGCGATTCAAATGATACCAGTTGCATGCAGATTGGACAAAAATCCAGGGACAAGTTTTTTAGTTGCGAGGATCTAAAAAATTCGTCTTAAACTAAAGAATAAGATGATATAAGATTTTTGAGAATCAGAGCTACGGTTCAACATTTATTTGGCAAAATGCAATTTTTTTTTTGGAAAATTGCAAAATAGCTTATATTGGTGAAATTTTTTTTGTCTGAGTAGTGGGTGGGGTACCGGACCTACCTGCCAAATTTCAAAGCTGTAGGTCTTACCATTTTTTCTCCACAACGCGTTTTAAGGCAAAAAAAAAAAAAAAAAAAAAAAAATTGGCACAATAACAATAGGGGACCACGCAGTGTTCCACTGCATGGCCCCCTAAAAAAAAAAAATCGGCACAATAACAATAGGGTACCACGCAGTGTTCCACTGCATGACCCCCTAATAACATTACATAACGTTACAAATAACAAATAGCAGACAAAAAAATAGGTTAATGTCCTCAACCACCCTGTCTGGGTTAAGCAAGAAACTCTCCACAAATTAAAATATTATTATAAAATATTTAATTATTTTACCACCTACCTGCAGGGAATCCTTACATGTTGCCTATATATTGTACATTCTGATGCTCTAAATTGTAGATATTTGAGTGTGTAGGTAATTTACCAGTTCATTTGATTTGTCATGACTGTCTGTGTTTATTCTGTGGGTGCTCTGATATTGAACTGAACCACTGGCTGGTCTTTATTTATCCTTTGGCTGTGAGAGCCTTAAGGCTGGTAGGAAGTGGGACAGAGACTCTATAAATGAGCTTCCAGCAAGGTCAGGCTCGAGGTTCTATGGCCGGATCTGTGCTGCTCGTGAATGCAGGACGCCTGGAGTGGCCACAGTCCTGTTTGGCTCGGCGCTCTCAGCTATAGGTCATGTAGGTCACTGTTCACCTCCTTAGCTTTCAGTTACACATCACATATTTGCATTTACGTTTACATTTTGTTTTTTGGCTGACACTTTTGTTCAAAGAGACTTACAGCTCTCAAGGGGGAACTTTGGGTTAAGTGCTGTGTTCAGGGCCACAGGGCTGCTGCTGTTGGAGGTGGGATACAAATAGCTTGGGTTCAACCCATGATCTCTAAACACTATTTTGGGCTCATATCTATGCAGGAGGCCATCACCACTGTGAGGCATGTAACAATACATTGCGTGATAAGTAATACCAACAAAATGATTTTGAAAAAAGTACCTCCACTTAATCCTATAGTTAAATCAATTCTAAATATTAATATTCATGTTTTATATGAAAATAACTATTCTTGTAGAAAATATATAATTTTAAATGTTATACATTTTTATATACAATATAGATTTTTATTATTTTTTAAATTTTTGGTATGGGTTGAGTAAATGATTGTCAGGAATTTGGTTAGGATACGAACAGAGATGCTAGCCGTTAGCCGTTAGCACGATGTAGCATGGTTGGTTAACCCAAACACGGCTGAGAGCGCGAGTAGGTAGGAGAGCCACACGGTTTGCTCTAAGAACTCCCTAACGAGTAGAGCAAGGATTCCCACAAGAATCCGTGTTCTATATGACACACACTCGGAGAGATAACCAAATAACTGAGAGTACTCACAGTAGAAGCCAACTTGGAAATTGGAGTTGGGCTGGTGACTTAATGACTGAGCGATGCGCCGCGAGAAAATGACTCCTTTTATACTTCCCGGACCATGACCGACCATTTCCGGGTCTTAGTGCCGGTTGGAGGATGGATTGCACATGACAATGATAGATGCTTGCCTTGCCATATGCCTTTTAGGATTTTTTTTGCATGCAATGTACTCGCATAATCTCCCGGTGAGTCTTAATATCCATATTGTCATTTCCCAGTGATCGATTACTTTAGCAAAAATTACCAGAGTTTACATCATTCTGATCTCTTACCTTTAAGTAATGAAGACCCATAATGACTGACAGAAGGGAATGTAAGGACCAGCACTTGCTAGATAAAGGAATAAATAAATCCAGGCTAGGTCATCTAAAATGTAATCTGATAGTAGGTTAGCTTAGCAGCTAAGCACATATATAATTTACTCTGCGGGGTTGTTCTGAGGAATATTTTTGCTCACAAAAATTACATAGCAACGTAGCAACTGCATTGCTATATTGGATACAGCAGGAGAGGTGTTTTGCAAATCGACATATTTTTGTGTGTCTGGGGAAAGCCATAAATTTCCATTTTATTTGCATATGTAAGTGACAGGACATTTTGGTCAAGGTATATATGTAAATATATTGTGTGACATAATGGTCAACTAGTAGCCGTGCTGACTTGTCTTGGTTTGTTTGCCCTAATGTGCTTCACCTGTGTCTCTTTCTGTTGCTCTTTGTTTCTGTTCCTTGGGTCTCTGTGTGTTGTCAGATTCTGTTTCTGTGTCTCAGGTTTGTGTTCCTCAGGTTTGTTTTGAGTATGCTTAAGGGCTGAGACGGCTGGATTTTGTTTCTAAAGAGCATATGAATAGGAATTGCATCATGTATAGTTGCTTGCCCGGCACAGTAGTACACAGTTTGTAGTTGACAATTTTATAGTTGATTTTTACCTATGAACATCAAGTACAGCAACTTTATTGTCGATGTTTAATCAAGATGTCAAATCTGGGGCGGCAGTAACAGAAACCCTTTGATGGTAACCATGACGTTGGGGTTTCAAAGCAGGAAAACACTCAACCCAGGGAGACTGTTCCTATGATTAGACAATATAAGTCTCTCTAAAAAAGACAGCCTGATAAATGCTGTAAATGGAGATCTAAGACACTTTCAAGCATCAGACAGAAACTTGGTGGTGCTGGGTCAAGATCACTGTTTAATCAGATAGTAATTCAAATCATCCATTTGTGAAACTGTCAAAGTGTCAAACTGTGATAAAATGCCACCCACATTACCAAATGATTCAAGTTCTGACATTCAATGTTATTATTTAGTGACTGCGGTGATTCTTTGGACCCCTGCTAACCAAAAGATTATTGTTTCAAAGCTGATTCTATCCTACTGCTAGAACTACCACCACGGGGCATTAGAGCAAGAATCTTAACCTCAAGTAGCTCCATGAAGACAGGTCATGTAATTGGTAAAGGTAAAATATTGGCTCAGGTCACTGTGAGAGTATTTTTCTAACATCATGCTATTACGGCATAGCAAGGTCCCAGTCGTTATCTATTTGACTGTGAGTTTGAGGGACTCTTTCATATGCTTGAACAGGAGAAAGAAGTGAAGAGCAGGGCGGAGAGGGGCAGAGAGAAGAGGAGAGAGACTGATAAGTAGGAAGAGACCTACTTGAAATCCAAAAATGCATTCACTGACAGAAAAGCACGTCCATGACCATGCCTCTATATCAGAGCCCTTGAGTTCGCCCAAGTGTCAACAGTGTTGAGACTGACTTTGTAATTACCTCCCTCTTCAAACTGGCGACTACCACACACACACACAAACGCACACAAACACACTTTTGCTCGTACACTTGTGTCAGACATGACATTGACGATGCTCTAGTCCTGGGTTGCCTAGCACTGCTACTACAAGTAACTTAGCAACAGGGGAAGTCACTTATTACACATTGACCCTGCTCACTCCTGAGTACATGCCACTATAATTATACCACTCATATTTAAGCTACATCTTACTCAGCTCGTTCTCATACAACTTAATTTACTTGAAAACAATCATTTAGGAGCTGGAGGAGCAGGTTAACTTGCAAGATCCTTAACACCAGGGAAACTGTCCCTAAAATTAATTAATGGAAATTGGTCTGGATAGTCTGCTAAATGTTGTGAATGTAAATGCTGTAAAACATGGGGAATCTCCCTTGGACATACTCCTAAATTATAGTCATAATATTTAGGATGTGTTGAGGTAAAAATTTCTTGTGTTTCACTTTCCTCCTTTAACTTTTTTTTGTGGGGGCAAGTTGTTTCTGAATGTGTAGACCAAGACCAAGATACACATGCAGCAATGGCGAGCCCAAAGAATTCAAAGGTAGCATCTTTAAACTGGAAGTACAGATATAACTTCAAGTTTGAGCTCCACTAACAAAGAAGGAGATGGAACCACACCATCTAAATCACTGTTGTCTGAAGTTGTGTGACAGTTTGATTTATTTAATTTGCACTACATTTTTTTTCTTTACATTCCCAGCATTTACCAGACTTTTTTTCTAGAGCAGATTACATTTAATAATTACAGGGACCATCTCCATGGAGCAATCTGAGGTTAAAGGCCTTTCTCAAGTAGTAGTTCTCTGATAAAGCATTTGAACCTACAACCTCTCCGTATTTGATCGTCCTACTACTAGACCACCACCTCTAGTTCATTGACAAAGGTTTAAAAAACAGTAAAGAACAAAGGTGGATAAAAGCACTTTGGCAATTAAAAACAATGGGCCCACTCGGCAATATTTTCTTCTTTTCAGTTTGTTCTAAGGAAAGTTAAGACATTTAAATAATATAGCATACAACTGTAGAATTTAAGAAAACGAAATAAGTTAATATAGGATGGGAAAACAACACAATATGGTAATGTCAAGATTTCTAAGATTTTTATCATGAACTGTAATTTCTACCTTGATAATGAATTCACTGAAATGCATTTTGCGCTTAAAACCCACTTTTGTGGATAAATACATAGATACATAGATATTTACCATAAACTACTATTTTGATGATAGTGTAAATGTTGCTTACCCAGTCATATTTTATTTTGTGTTTACAGTGAAAATGCTTCAGATATGCTTGAGAAGAACTCATTCAGACACTTTCTGATTTTATCCAAGACACAAACATATAGGCTTTGAATTTCACTCACAAATATGTTTCACCGCATTAAGCATGAACAAGTGCTCACTGTTGAACATACTATTGTTACATTATTTTAACATTAGACAAGTTCAGGTAACTTAACTGGTATTAGGCTCTAAGCGATTTATAACCAGTTTTTTTGCATGATATGAACTCAATTTAAATATGCATATGATGAGGTACAAGGTGCTGCTTTTGAACCAGGTAAAAAGGGAAGGGAAGCAATGCTTCTGGTGCTGGGGTCAGAAACAAATTTGAGATGCTGGCAAACAGGTGAAGCAGTGTGGTCAGGCTCCGATGCCATTCTCATTAGGACAGAAATGGGAAAGAGAGATTGTGATGGTGAGGTGGATAGAGCCCAGAGTCTGGTCATGTCACAGCAGCCATCCAAATATACCCCCTCCTTTCCTCCATCTCTCCCTCCCACCTCTTCCCCTCCCTCGCCAGGAGGTGATGCAAGTCCTACATGGGAGAGAGACAGAGCCATTTTCTTATGACTTTAATAGAAGTTGGAGGAAAACAAATCAAATGTGCTGTCCTCTGTAGCAGTAAGACTGAAATGTTTTGGGGGTAATATATTGTGAATAATGGAGAACCAATCAATCCCCTTGTAAAATACCAAGGAAGGGCTTCCCTGTTATTAACTGTAATTGTTATATTATAGATATAGCTGCCATAGTGCATCTAGCAATATTGGTTGTATGGATTTAAACTGTACTGCACATTAGAGTGTATATCTGTATTGTTTGTATCTGCTCATCCATGTGTAACAACAGGTATGGTTGTGCGTGTGAGGTGTGTAAAAAGTGTAAGACCTTTCTCACCACCCAAAAATAACTGTGGCTGATCTGGGAGATCCACTCATCCAATGGAGGTGAGGTCACTCTTAACTACTTCAAGAGGTAGCAGTGATGAGATTTCAGGCGATCGATACAACTCGGGAGACTGGCCCTGCCGTCTTTTTACCGCCCAGTCATCCTGCCCATAAGCCCCTGGCCTGCCCTCTACAGACTCTCCTAACCTGGGGACAGTCATTGAGGGGATTCTGGAGCACAAGAATCAGGCATCTAGGCTCAAAGAATGACATAATAAAGTGCCAGATCGAAGATAATCATGGCTTTTGTGGAGGGAAAAGGGAAACATTGGTTCATATGAGTCAAAAAACAGAAAAAAAGTCTAGATCATATCAGTGGTGTCTGGCATTTAGTAGACCTGCACGAGAGCCTTAAACAAACCTCACTGCTATGACTTCTGCAAAACATGACCATACAATTTACCCCAACAAGAAAAAAAAAAAAAAACAAACACGAAATGGGGAGGCATCATTTCATCATACCAGTTCTTCTCGGTTTAGAGACATAGTGAGAATCTTGTTTTCTTATTTTTTTTCTTCTGCTTGAGATAAATGATGGATTAGAATTGATTTGTTTTTGTAATGCATTTGTGTCACTGATCTTTCCCAAGGCTAAATGCTGATGTGATGACAGCATGTCAGATTGCAGATAAGTATTAATAATGTCATTTACTCAATTCAAGGATCAGCCTGGCATGTAAACCTGCTTGCTGATTGCACTGTTCATGGTTTCTTATGCAGGTTCAAGGACTTGTTGAGAGAAGGGTTTTGCTGAAAATAAATAGTTTTAAATTACATTATCACATTATTTTTCTCAGTTATTTCTTCAATATTTTATTTTGGTTCACATTGTAAAATTGGTTGTTTGAAACAATGTCATTATTAATTACATCTTTCTAATTACACATCACAAAGTTTTAATTACCTGAATTGAATAATAAGCCTAAGTACTATGTGACATATGGTGAATTCATTGAATGAAAACCAAATCAAAACATCAGCAGAATTGTAGATCACGTCTTTGACGTGCTTTGTTTTAGCAAAATGTCACTCTGTGGCATATTAGTTAAAGTGCTACAAAACTTTTCTGCTGATTAATGTCAATCTGACTAAACATTTTTAGTCTAACCGCTGCACATTAACACCCTCACTAAATGCCACCCAAGCAGGCCGAGAAAGGCGAGCTGCCAGCACCACACCGCTGACACTGATCAGCTTTTATGTGAGTAATTTTGCTGTAGTAATTGGAGCATAATTTGTATGTCTGTTTTATGACCTTTGTTCTCTTTTAATGAACTCGTAATCCTATTTGGGAGTGAGGCAGGCAGTTAAACAAAGAGACAGGAAGTTTTTAAGATCATGAAGTCATCTATGTACTAGCCCTGAGCTTACCAGAGCTTCTGGTGAGTTGTTGCCGATCTTTTTTGTAATCTCTTCTGCATAATGTGCCCTGTAATTGTACTGCGATGAGTGTTATAACAGTCATTTCAGAATATAAATAAATATAGTCAGATGCATATTCAGCCATTTTAATTTATAAATCAGCAGGCATGACAGTGCAGGTTACCTTTTTACATGTTATCAAGAAAAAAAATCAATAGAAAGGGTGTGAGATAGATCTGAAGCACTTAATGCTCTGATGAAATTACTCAGAAGAAAGATTTATAAAGCGAGAGAGAGAGAGAGAGAGAGAGGGGAATGACGAAATTAAAAAGAGTAGCAATGAAGAGGGAAAGCATGAACCCAGCATATGAAGTGATACCCCAAGTGTCCTTTTTTGTTACTTCACTTTCTCTCACTCATTTTATGCATCTGGTGGTTTATCTGTTTCCATCTCGACTGTTCCTACACTTGGTATAGGAAAAAACATTGTCACAATGTGCTGGGTTTCCCTCGGAACAGAAGACACAGAGGCACAAGTGAACTGAAATGGCGTCCGTTTTATTATTAAACACTGTACAGGGGAACACACACAAACCTAGACACAGGCTAGCCTCATAAACTAAAATTACAAGTAAAGACTCAGATGAATATTCTATACAGTGCACAATCCTCCGGACAGTGGGGGAAGTAGAACCGTGAGTTCCGGGAAGAGCAAGCCTGGCTGATGGTGGTGGCTTTTAAGCAAAAACTGTTAACCATAGACAGTAACGTTGGCATGACAGTGACTGGACAAAGGAAACAGGGTAAGACAGACTTAAAAAAAGGAACAACTGGTGAAAGAAATTTTACAAACAAACAAAAAACAATAGCGAAGGAGAACATAGATATTGACGTGAACAGGAGAACTAAACAATCAATAGCAGTGTAAACTGAATGAGGAGAGATAACAAGACACAGGTATGAGTAATAACAAGGGCGGAAACTGAAAGTAACGAATGAGAAAAGCTAAACGCAAACCTCAGTAATCTGGTGACATGGACCAGCAGTGGCAGGTGCACATCACACACAACCCAAAAGTAAACATCTAAATTTTTGTGTTTAAAATTTGAATTAGGACAATCAAAATTGTCTTAATTCAATAAAAAAATTCTGTCAGTGCTAAGGACATTAGCAAGAATATACTCACCATAGTCCATCTCAGACTTAATGATGGTTCAGGATGTATTTCTTTTTCACTGATGCCATGGTGTCCCCTGAGACTAGGTCTTATTTGATTAGATTTTTTCAAATCTTTTTTTTTTTTTAATCAAACAGGTTTTCATTAAATGTTCATAATAGCCATTGTTTATACCAGTCATAAAAAGGTTTGTCAGCATTGCTACTTGATTCTTACTCAGTTCCTATTCAAATGCAAAGGAAAACTTCCCATCCAAAGAAAAACTTTTATGTTGAGACTTTGTTTATATCAAAAAGAAAGATGAATCATTGTCTATTTATTGTTTCTATCCCACAGCATCTGTGCATTGTTAGTGTCCTCACAATTTTTGTCCCTGAGTACTGGAACTATACTTTTCCCTCGATGATTATGTAAAATTAGTAGAAAGTAACAATAACTTACAAACACATTCATGAACACATAAGGCTGGTTTCTTGCTAATGGATTAAGCCTAGTTGCAGTTGTTGTAGTACTTATAGAGATATACCATTCAAACTCTAAACTAGTCTAGGACTAGGTTTAATCCTGCACTGGGAATTGGCCCCTATTGTTTCAGCTAAGGCTAAATATGTCATGCAATAACCAGTGAATCTCTTTACTGCTCTAGTCTCTCTTTGTCAACATATTCTTTTATAAATATACATTTAAATTTTAAAAAAGCTATATTTTTGTTCTTGAAGAACTCCTCTTCCTCCTCTAATCTTGTTCCTTTAAAAGTTTATCTGCGTCTCACGACCCTACATCACAAAAAAAACAGACATATTTCCAGGGTTGTTCTTTTCTCCACTCAAAAAAGTTAAACTTTATCCTTTAACTTTTTTTATAGCTGAGAAAAATAACCTGTAACTATTTTTGTTGTTGTTGCTGTTGCATAATCCCTCAATTTTTGTTGTTTAGGTCTATTTTTCAATGCTCGTCTGTGTTTTTATTGTCAAGGTTGCAAGCTGCTTTGTTCGGTGCGATTCAGTGATCCTGACACGGTAGAAAGAGACAAAAAGCAACTTCAGTCTCTGTTCGGTAATAGATGGGTGAGATCAGGATGGAGAATGAGATCCCCCCGCCAAACACTTTATATGCACAGAAAGAAAAAAGGCCATAATTTGATTTGATTTCATCTTTGCAATAGATCACCACTGACACCCTCTCACCCAGAACCATGCGGCTTATCACTTATGAAACAAATGGTTTTAAATAGATGAAAAATGAGGCGCTCGTTATTTTCCTTATTTGTTTACTTTAAGAATCCGTCAAGTCGATGCCGCTCACTCTGCATCACGCGGATTGGTTAGTAATCGATGATGCCAACAGCTTAACATCCCTTTACCCTCCCTCTCTGCCTTTCCGCTCAAGCTGGCAGGCCATGGTCCACGGGTAATCCGGCCGCCGCTCCGCACCTATTCCCTGATCGCATTGTGCCACGGCAGCAGACAGCGCTTTTATAAGCATGCTAATTCAAACCCCGCCCCAGGGATACCCATAATACTCTGCTTGGCTTCCCTGCTGGCTCTGGCTTCCTGCTTCAGGGGGCGAGATCTAATCAGGTGCTTATGGGAGAGAAAGTGAAGAGGCTGAAAGTTAGCCAGTCACCGCTCATGCTCGTCCCACTTCACTTCTCCGGTAATCCCACTTTTTCATTTTTTGTTACCTCTCGCTCACTTGCCCTTTTCCTGCCTCTGTGGAGGAAAGCAGGACCAAGAGGCAATTTACCTTTATTTTGGCTTTTTAGGGTTTAACAAGGTGGCTTATTGAACCTGGACAATTCTTGTCTCTATGACGTCAGGGAGAGTAAAAGTAAAGGCAGCGTAAAAGAATGTGAAAAATGTGAATTGTACTGGTCTTCTTCTAATTGCATTTTTCCATGCATTTCTATTTATGCTTTGCAGCTGACGTCACATGCACATCCACACTGCAGCCACCGCCATATTGAGTACCGGGAATATTGAGTACTGCACTTGTGTCCAATGATCATGAAGTGTCTATTTCCTATCTATCTATTTAACCACATTAGAGACACAGCTTCTAATAATAAGCTGTTTAGCTGTTGCCAGTCTGTCAATGAGAACCAGCACGTCACTGTTGGTAACATGTAACTTAGTTATCAATAAATGTGCATATCAATGGCTGTGAAGGAAGTAACTACTCTTAGGTAAAGTTTAAGTTAAGTAAAACGAGTATTAGTACAAACAAAAAATCTAAAGGTGTAAAGCGTTTACAGACAACAGTGCATAAGTTTGATATGTGTAAATAACTAAAGAGCTCGCTTGCGTGGAGGCTCGCTCATGGATTTTGGTACTCACTATGGTAATGACATCATCCAACTGATAAGATAGATAGATAGATAGATAGATAGATAGATAGATAGATAGATAGATAGATAGATAGATACTTCATTTTGATTGGATACAACTGCAGTACTACAGTTTTGCGATGTCACTGCAATGAATGAATAGAAGCTGGATAGTGTATATGATAAAATTTTTACTCTTTAATTCACACACACACACACACACGCTCACCAAATATGAAAATGTGACAGGATGAAAAATATATATTCCATACCCTAAATAATTTCAAATATCCAGGTTACACAAAGTCTCACATGCAAACACACATACAAACACCAATGATTTACATTGAAAAAATATTGAATAAATGAACAAATTTCACATTACATTTAAATTATTGTCAGGTGCTACTGTTCACTAGTCACATTTTTATTTTCTGAATAATGTATTTAGGGGAAGATATTGGACCCCCTGAATAAATGGCCTTTTAATTCTAATTCTTAACTTAATCACAATTCCAATTTGGCAAGTTTTATAGGTAAGGATGGTTCTGCTGTGAAACATAATTTATCTCCATGTGGATGGATATGTCTTTATCCTTTATATATAAAACACACTTAACCTATGAGATGAGAGATATTTCTCCAGGTTGTGCTGTGTGCTGTAATGGTGAGACAGATGGAGGAAGAGAGAGAGAAAGACAGATGACCTAACCTCCACATTAAGAGAACTGCCATGCAGCGAGAGGCCGGCGTTTAGCCTGACCTCTCAGATCTGCAGCTCAGATTAGCCCAGGAGTTGAGGCCCTTAAAAAGAGCCCCATTAGCACATCCCAGCATTTGGGCTCAGTGCTGTAGATATAATCGCCGCCCTGCTGAGGAGGAGGAGAGGTGTGATGCTGCAGCGGTTGAGGGATGGGTTTGATGGACAGAGAGCTGGTCCTGGCTCGAGCTTGATGGAGGGTGTTGCTCTGTGTGCTCCTTCTGATAAGCTACATCTGATGAGATTTACCAAATTCAGGAGACTACGCACATACTCACACAGACTGTATGAAATCATATGAGCAAACCTATTTTAGAGAGGCATTCAGTTATTTAACAGCCTGCAAAAGATGGTTTCTCTTGGAAGTTCTTTTAAAAAAAAAGTTATTAATTTTTTAAATAAATAAATTTAATTAATTGTATAATGGCATAATAATAATTCTATGTTTCATGGTGTTTTAAATATTATATAAAAGATTTTGATCCAAAAAGAAATTATGAACAGCTGTTATAATTAAAACTAATTGTTCTTTCACACATTACACATGTACAGTAATTACAAAACCAGTAGCTTTAGTGCTGTTAATTGGATAAAGATATTAAATACTTAAGCAGTTTCCGCTTTCATGTTGATTTTTCCTTGGAAATGAATGAATGAATTAATGTTGCTTTCCTATAACATTCTCCACCCCTCCCAAATCACTTTACACTGTCAATGCCACTTCAACCAGCACCAGTGTACAGCTCCACCTGGATGATGCTCCAGCAGCCATTCTGCACCACTTCACTCACCAAACTTCAGCTACAGTGCTTATGGGACAGGACAGAATTCACCAATTAGAGATAGTGTGTGATGAGAAGGCCACATTAAAAAAGGTCATGATGGATCATTTTAGCGGGACTTTGAGGTTCCACTTCTACTCTTTTAAAAAGATGTTCGGGAATCCTTCATGAGCTCAGAGAGTCAGTGCCTGGCTTCTATGTCTGAAGGACAGTGGAAGATTTTAGCAAATCTCAGCAAGCTAGAGTGTTGAAAAGAATGAGCAAGATCAGATATGACACAGTGTCCCTCTGCTGCTGCTTTACATTCAGATTCAAGGAGAAAATATGTAACACAAATATTAAGTGACCTTTGACTCTCTCTCTCTCTCTATTTATTTCTTGCTCTCTCCACAGTGACACTAATTAGCTGTGTTTGTAAATGATGGAGGGGAAGTTGGATCCGAGTGGCAGAGTGTTATGTCACACTGACCTTTAACTTCACCTCCAAGAAAAGGCAGTCAGTAATTAGACACGTGTATGTATGTGTGCATGTCTGTGTGTGAATTGTGTTCAGGATTGGTCACTTTAACCAGCATCAGTAGACTGAATTGTATAAATGATCTAGAACATGCATGTCATACACTCCATACACACACATTTAAGCGAACCTGTGGGGGACGAGGGACACATGCACCCCCCCCACCCCCTTCCGAGGTTGTCCCCCAAAAAAAATTCTTTTTAAAAAAATCGCACTTATTGTAGAAAAAATATATGTATGTATACCTAAAATAATTGTGTATAATAAAAAAATTAACGCAAAAATGCATTTAGTAACAGTTGATTTCTCCTCCCTTCCTCACAGTGGTTTGGGCCTAATTGCCTGCTTTCCCGTTCATCTCACTCACTCTACACACACGAGTCAGGCGTGTGGCTGCGGCTCAGCTAATGTTGAACTCCAGTAAGTAGGGTATTTTATTCACTTTAAACAAAGCGATTCTCTTTAATGTGTTTGATACAGACTCATTCATAAATTAGTTGCGGCAAAAATGCTGATTACCCATGTAATTTTCCATGAATCTGCTCATATTAGCGATTAAAATATTACTTATCTAGTTAACGTTAGCTTGTTTACACTAGCTTGTTGCATAGTGCACTGCAACTAACACGCCAAAGCCGTTTCCCAGGCATTATTTTATTTGTGACGACTTGGCATAATGTTAACTTAACAATAACGGCCACAATTAGCATATTGTTTAGCTGTGCATTTACTAAATGAGCACTGTGCTACGTCCTAATCCGACCTCAATTGCATTTAAAGACGTGGGCTAAGGGCTACTATGGGCTAAGATACAGACTTAACAGTCTGTTATCTGCAATGTGCACAAAGACAAGCTCATAACCTTTTAACATAAACAACATATGCCAAGAATTTGTGGGGCCCAGTGATACCAGGAAAAACACATTTGGTACTTTTGTTTAGTGTCCATTCATTAATGTAAGTTTGCTTTAAATTGCAGACCTTTTTTTTTGTTTTTTTACATAGAGCAGTTAATGTAAAATTGATGTTTATTTAATACTGATTTTGTTACAAAATTATTACTTATTTTATGTATCTTTTTCACAGTAACATTCATGTTTAAATTTTATTGTATGTTGATGGCTTGACTGTAAACAACATAAACAATGCAATAGTAATGGAAGAAAAATCTGCTTTGTCATTGAACCTGAGAAAATAACCATAATGACGCAGTCTCCATGCTACAATAATAATGATTGAAGCAAAGTTTTTCACTGTGGGGACAAATCTTTATAAGTACACTTTGACTGTATTATTTGTGTCCCCTTCAAAAATTGCTCATGAGAAGTTTTATATTTATTGTCCCCCCCCACTGTTAAATGAAATTTACGCCCACACACACACACACACACACACACACACACACACACTCACACACACACACACACACACATACACACACACACACACACACACACACACTTTCGTAAGAATTCTTTATTCGTCACATACAAATTATACAGGTACAACATGCAGTGAAATGTATCAATGTATCAATATGACCATTATGGGGACTGATTTTTAAAGGGAGAAGGGAAAAGTTTAGCTAAATCAAGGCTTTTATGTCTCCATAATGACACCTAATCTCAATTTATCAGTGTGTAAGCAGATAAAGCCAAATTCTTATGGGCTAAGCACTAAAATAACACATATTAGTTCTTGTAGGAGTAATTCATGAGAAACATTGAGGTACTTATGAGCAAGGTACTGTCCAAAAGCACTTTCATTTTTAAGGATATGATCATGATGGGGACCTGTTAAATTTTAAAAAAGGGGGGATGTAGGTTTGAAGAAATAGGTATGTTGCAGTGATGGTACAGTTTCTGTATCTGTTGTGATAAAATTTGTCTCAAGTCCTATAGGGTGAGGCTTTATACACACACACACACACACACACACACACACAAACCCACCAATACCAAATGTGTTCAAATTGTAAGAAATGTTAAATCTTCTCACTTTCTCTCTTGATTACCTTTCTGGCCATGCAGCTTTTGTTTCTTTTTACATTCTCAATCCCTCTCTCTCTCTCTCTCTTTTCACTTTCTTTCTTCATCTCTCACTTCCACTGTCCATCCTTCATTCACTTGCATCCTCTCTGTTCCCTCGTTGATGAGTCTACCTATTGGGCGCTATACATTTTCGTATGGAAAAAACTCTTTTTTCCTTCTCAACTGAAGCCTTTTCAATCATGCAGTGAAACTGCACGTCCATTGGTTCGTGCAGTGCAATAAAAATGAACCAATGACTCGGTGGTGGAGGAGCGAAGCAATGGCTGAGCCGCTCGCCCGAGCCCGGCAGAGTGGGCGGGGCTTACGGGCTATATAAGCGGCCGTTGCTGCCGCCGCCGCTCAGATTTCTTCTCTTCAGCGACGAGCTTTTCTTCGCTGAACGCCGACTCGCCGTCGAAACGCACTGCAGCTGGAAAACCGGCAGCCTTCGCCTGTCCGACGGTCACGCTGAGTGTGTGTCAAGTGCTTGGGGAAATCCCACGCCAGATGCTGCTCGTGATCATGTAAGCATTCAGTCTTGCCTTTACGCCAAAGTGGAGTGAAGCTTTTTCAGAGAGAGACTCCACCTCGTGCCCTCCCTGTCTTCTTCCTTCCAGGAACCTGCGAGGAAAAAATTGCGGGGCAGAGATCTTGAGCAGTCGGAGATTGACGAGCGCACGCCTTTCCTTGGTGGTTTTATTGACGAGGGAGTTCACGGCTCCTGGTCTGACCCCCGCCCCTCTGTCAGCCATCTTCCTCTCGCGAGCGCCAGGACCAAGACACAAACAAAGAGCTCGGGTCTGCAGGATGACCAAGGCTGTCGGTGAGTCAGCCTGACTGGCTCTACCCAGAAGAGCCGGCCATGAGTAGGCTGGACGCATTGGTTTCTCCCGGGTCGCCAGCAGGCCCCCCGCCAGTGCTTAACCCCCTTTTTTCCGGAAGTCCATGACAAGCTCACCAAATCGTGGCGAGCCCCGATTTCGCCTCTGTTTCTAGGTTTCTACGCCCGTGACCGTTGACAGTGCCGAGGAGAAGGGGATACGAGCACCTGCCTCCCCTGGATGAGTCCGTGGCAGCGCATCCTTGCCCGCCCATGGCCATCAGATGGAAGTCGAGGGCAAACCACCCTTCGAAGCCGTGTAGAGCCACTTCAGCACTCGCTGGACGCACCTACGCGGCAGCTGGACAAGTGGCTTGCCGCTTTCACTCTATGGCGTCCCCAGGCCTTTCAGGCTGTACCGTCATCACCGGTAGAAGGCTGCCAGTCTTGATGCTACCTCTTCAGGGATTCGCGAAGTGCGACGGACCTGGCTCTTCACGCTACCAAAGCCACCGCCTAGGCCATCGGGCGTCATGTCCAGCGCCGGTAAGTAATGCCACCTTTGGCTCACACTGACGGAGATGAAGGAGGCAGACAAGGTCCCCTTCTTGGACGCTCCAGTGTCAGCGGGCAGCCTGTTCGGACCGGCTGTAGAAGGTTTCACGGAGCGTTTTACGGAAGCACAGAAGTCGTCTCAAGCGATGCGGCACATCCTCCCAAAACGCCCCAGTGCCTCACCTGCTGTTTGTTGCCCCAAGCCTGCGCTGACTCAGCAGCCCGACATGCCAGTGCCAGCCGCCCTGAACCACGGGCCTAAGGAGCGACAGGAGAGAGGACGTTTCACCTAGCGCAGACGTTTCCCTTCCTAAGTGCCAGGGGACCCCAGCTCCAAAGATCGCCCTGATCCGCGCCTTGAAGTCCTCTGATCAGCCAGGCAGAAGAGGAACGTCTAGGTCTTGGTGGCTGACCACTCCTGCAAGAAGCCTCTGAAAACCTTCTGCCGCCTGCCACGCTGGGTGCAGAGGGAAGTGTGTCATCGGTTCCCCACGGTCCCAATCCTGCGCCCGGGTGTCCGACAGCTGTGATAGCAGACATAATAAAACACACACTTTTTTCAAAAGAGTAAAATTTCTCTACCACAGACATCCAGCTCAGGCAGCTAATTTGTAGAGACCGTGATTCATCCCTTCTGGCCATTGAGCCGAGGCCTGGCTTTCGCAGGGTGGTCCCTACTACAGTGGTCTACGGTGGTCCCTACTACAGTGCGCGGCGAGAACGCTCCAGTTCTACACGCAGACGTGGTGAATCTGCTGGAAAAGGGAGCCATAGAGATGTTCCTTCAGCTCAGAGTGAGTCAGACTTTTACAGCCGCTACTTCCTCGTTCCCAAAGAAGACGGTGGTTCACGACCTATCCTAGATCTCAGACTCCTGAATCATGCCCCGGTAAAAAGGTCAATCAGGAAGGTCACATTGAAACAGATCCTCTTGCAAATATGCCTAGGGGACTGGTTCATGTCTCTGGATCTGAAAGATGCTTACTTTCACATCCAGATTGCCCCTATGAGCAGGGTGCAATTCCCTGAGATTCGCCAAGGGGGTGGCATACCAACACAAGGTCCCAAGGTTATCCCCTTGCTCCTGCACCTTTACACGATGCATGGATGCAGCTCTACTGGGTTCCCCCATGTTGGTGTTTGAGTCGTCCCCCATCATAGCACGGCGATTGTACTGGTTCTTACACAGTCTTATACGACGCAGGCACGCAGTGGAATATCGACAGGAACGACGTTACTTTTGTAACCTCGGCCCCAGGATATGGAACGAAAAATACTATGCTCTCACAACATGTGCTGCACACCTCAGTCGCTTCATTCGAAGAAATCTGAGCGGCGGCACAGCGGCTGCTTATATAGCCAGTAGCCCCGCCCATTCTGCCGGGCTCTGGCGAGGCTCAGCCATTGGCTTGCTCATCGCCGCCGAGTCATTGTTTCATTTTTTTATTGCACTGCACCTAAATCACTGGATCGCAGTAAAGTTTCACTGTGTGGGGATTGAAAGGCTTCAGTTGAGGAGGAAAAGAGTTTTTCCCATACAGCGCCTTACTTAATGCAGTACTCTGCTCTCATATCTCAGGAATCCCAGTACGATTCCTCTCTCTGTTCATCACTCTTGCATTCTCGTATTCTCTGCTCCTTTCTTGGTTGTCTCCTCACTTTCTTTCTGTCCTCATTCATTGCTCTCTCTCTCCTGCATTTTCTATCCTTCTCTCACTCTCCCTCTTTTTCTCCCCCATCTTAGACTAAATCAATTAATTCTCCAGTAATAACATTTGAAATATATTGTTTAGTTTTGCAATTTCATGCGCGCACACACACACACGCATGCACACACACACACACACACGCAGTCTTGTATTAGTATCTTTGTGAGGTCCTTCCATAGACTCCCATAATGACTAAAGTACATAATTTTACACCTACACCTAATCCTAACTCTAACTCAACTCAGTAACTAAAAAAAAGCACATCTTTTTACCTTTAGTTTCTCAAATAAAATAATATTTTTCATAAAGTCATTTTCTCCTCATGGAGACCTCTGAAATGTCCTCACAAAGCCCAAAAACAGATAAAGTGTTGGATTAGGGACAAAATGTCCCCACAATGCGATAAATACATGTACACACACACACACACACACACACAGACTTGTACAACTATCTTTATGGGGACATAGCCTCCCATAATGACTAGATATATATAATTATACAGCTAATCCTCACCCTAACCCTAACCTTAACCTCTGTAACCAAATGCACATCTTTTACCTCTTTTAGTTTCTCAAATAAAACATGTACATTTTCTATTAAGGCATTTCACTTCATGGGGAATTCTCAAATTGGATTTAAGGGGGACAAATGCCCAGTGTTGTCCCTATAATACATTAAAACATGGTACACACACACAGAAAGAGCAAAACTCAGGAGCATAGATGTGTGGCTCAATATATAATACATGCCAAAAAAACTACGGACCACATAAACTCAAATGAGAAATCATATCAAACGTAATAGATCTCTCTCTCTCACACTCTTTCTCTCTTACTCTCTCTCCCGCACATACACATGCAGTGAGAGCGAGGGAGCTGAAAAATCTTTAATTTTGACGTAAACCTCTGTATGTTTTATTTAACAGAGACATATAAGACTTCGCAGAGAACTCCAGCTCCATCAGCTGTGTGGTTTGTCTTTCCACTCTGCTCTCTAGGATGAAATGGAAGCCGGAGTGTGTGAAAGTGTTTTATGAGATGCTGGTTTTGATGTTACTCTCCTCAGTGCCATGGTATAAAATATCACCTCCATACGCCCAGCCAGCGGCACACACGGCTGCTCACCAATAATCCTAATTGCTGTCAAGTAGATTAATCAGCACTTATGAATCCCCTTCATTTTATTTATCTGCTCAGGCACACAGAAGTTATTCAGATGTGATCTGTGATGGCACTGGCTTCTCTTGCTCTCCTTCAGCTGCTGTTGCAATAATGAAGAAACTGTCACACACATAGCTCAAATTAAACACCATTATAGGCATTCATTAGGGAAGGATAAATATAGCTTTTGCTCACTCACGCTCTCCCTTTCTCTTAGTCATTTGAATGCCTCAGTTCTTAGCTTAAAAAGAGAACATTTATTTAGAGAGAGAAAGACACAGAAAGAGAGTGTCATTGTCTCCTAAGTACAATGCACTGAATGTATACATGAGTTGAATATGGAATTGTGGGGTTTGTAAGGCAGTGTGTTTGCCAGATACAAACTGTAGTTATACTATGCAACAATAAGGATAAAACCAGATCCTGATTCTATTCATTCCTAAAACTGTGCAAAATCAAAAAATATAGCTAAGCTGCAAACAAGGGGGCCCAAGCAAAAGTCATGACAAAGTAGCAGAAAGGGTCAGCACTGGGATCATCAGCAGTACCTGTGTATGTGTATGACATAGACACTCACCCACACACTGTTGATACTGATGTTTATGACAAGACAAAAAACCAGATAATCAACTGAATTATATCAAGACATAAGGAGTTAGGAAATATTAGAACAGTAAAGTGAAATGGTAGTGAAACCTCTTTTTTATGACAGCTTTTGTATTATGACATCACATAAATTGATGTACTGTTTTAGCGCTCCTAGTGGTCAAAACAAGTTTTCCTTTGCTATACTGCCAATTATAGGCCAATCACTATGCTTTCTGGCCTATACTGGAGATGCACACCATTCCAACCCACCCTGAAATTTCAGCTTTCTGTGACTTATTCAATCCGCTAAATAAATAAATAAATAAATAAATAAATAAATAAATAAATAAATAAATAAATAAATAAAAGAAGAAACAGACATCGCAAGAGGGTTCAGACAGCACTTTGGTGCTTGGACCCTAAATATGTTCTCTAAAATAGACATTTATATTATGAACAGTAACTGTACATGAGCATATGTACAACTGTGGATATTAATGGAAGGTTGTGCAAATTAAAGTAGAAATTGACTATTAGATTTAACTTAGAGAAATGTTACAAGAAAAGAAATTTTAAAATATATAGAAAAATATAAAGAGAGGCAGGCAGATAGAGATTACTTGATTCCTTGATAAGTTATAGAGGACTTCTACGGAACTTTGCAGGACCTTTTGGCATTACAGAGATGCGGCAGTCCACCTACTTGCAGTCTGATTTGATCACTTGTCTTTAGAGAGAGTGAGAGAGAGACTTTCAGAGCGCAGGTGTCTGTCTGAATACTGACAGATAGGTGTGACCTTCTGAAGCCTCTCACTCTGAAGTTCCAGCTTAACCACGCATACTGACTAGATTAGTCAAGTGGTACTAGGTGGGAATGATTCCTGGAACATTTGCATTTCGTCAAATGTCTCCAATTTTGTATAAATGCCCATTATGAGTGTGATTGTGAACACACCACAGCACAACACAGTGCACCACAGTGAAATGTGACCTTTGCATTTGACCCATGCAGTGGGAGGCTAACATGGGTAGTGCCCGGCGGGCAGTGATTGGGGATGGTACTTCGCTCATGAATATGTCAGTGATACCTTTGCTACCTTTTGCTCTGTGTGTATAGGCTATGCGCATTTATATACAAAAGCAAAAACGTGACTTACAATTAAGCTTTAATACAACAGTATGTGTGTATTTGTGCATTTGTGTATGTGTGTCATGACCCTTAAAGTTTTTTGTAACATTGTGAGCAGCTGTGTGTGTGTGTGTGTACAAAGGGCAGGTGTGGTACTTCAGGCTGACTCGTCTGTCTCCCTTATCTCAGAGATCGCTCTCCTGCTCTGCCGCCTTGTGGACTTGTTTTATTTATCTGCCCTCCGGCAAGCACTGGCGAGGCCTCAGCGCCAAGCTCCTGGAAGCGGACTGGAGCGAGCAGGAACTAACGCCATCAAGCTCCTTCCCTTTCTCCCTCCATCACCCCATCCCCGATTCCCTCTCCTCCATCTCTCTCATCCCTTTCTGCTTGCTAATGCAGTTTGCAGACTTTCACAAAGTCAGATGACCACTTTGCTTCTGCCAATGGAGCCGCTTACACCAAATCCATTTGAACAAATAGTGATGAGGGCAGCAACAAGTGAACAAGGGAGCTGTGGGTTAGAAGAAAAAGAAAAGCCAGGGAGAGCAGGGCAGCCGCTGAGGTGACTGACGTGTACTTTTTTTTCGGGTGGCTATGAAAGATTTATAGTTCTTTCTCGCTCTCTATGTGTTTGTCAGAGTTTCCGGGATCAGTGCGCAGGCCTGCTGTGCTCTCTCCGCGGGATAGGGGGAAGACAAAAAGAGAGAGCGAGAGACACGTGAGGGAAAAGTGAAGCCAAACGCTTTCAATTGGCGGCCGGATATAAGGGAGAGAGGGAGTATTTGAGACTCCACTGTCACACTCAGACAACCTGGAAAGTCTCTCACCATGCCCTGGCGCTGGCCTCTGTACTGCCTTTATCTGTTCACTGGCCAGTGTCAGTCCACACTTTCTTTCTCCTTTTTTTTCTGCCTGGGCTTTAAGACAGCAGGTGTGTGTGTGTGTATGTGTGTGTGTGTGCATGTGTTTGAGAGTGTGTGTCCGTGTTGTGGATATGTTTAGGTAGAAGAACCATCAGTCAGCCATGATGAGAGAGCACTTTAAAGTTTATGGTGTGTGAAAACAGCCTGGTGATTGGACAGCCAGAGCTCGGCTCCCTGCGCTGTTTCCTTCCCTCTGCATCATGCCATTGATGAGAGTGATTCATGATCGACTATATCCGTCTCTTTAACCTTTTCACGAGTGCTGGGTCACCGACCAGGTCATGATCTCTCATGATTCATAAGTCCACATTTGCTTTTATAGGTTTGCCACTAACATCAAAAATAGAGTCTGCACTTTTTTCCTTTTTAAATCCTGCTGGATTCTAAGAACAAGATATTATAGGCTTTTTTGTTATAGAAGGAACCAACTAACTTTTTTAATGGTGAAAACAGTAGGATTCCAAGTCGACCTTACATTTCTCATCATCTGCACAAATTCAAAGTGAGAAAACTCAAAATTGGGATTTGAGTTGTGAAGTGGCTGAATCCAGTGGGAATTTCGTGTCATCTGAAGGGTCACTTTTGGCTAGTATGATTCTGAAACAATGTTTGTCATCATAGAGACCTGTTAGATGTGAAAACCTGCTGGATTCTGAGAAACAAGGCCTGAAATTGCAGTGGTGGGGACACAGTGATGTAAAATCGCACCATCCTTCTTGGAGGTAGCTTGTAAAAAATTGAAGACCTAACAGAGATTTTTTCCAGCATCTCATAGGAATATAAAAGAAATAAAAAGAATTTAGTGTCTATAATCACACTTCAAACAGATTTTGTTTTCCATTACGTTAAGAGAGAAAATATTTCAGCAAACAAAATTATCCCCTGGGGAGCACTTTTGGCATCATGTCCTACTATGTTCCTTTTCGCCTCCTAGTGGCCAATGTGCCAGACTTGTACAATCCATCTTGTAGCTACAGGTTTGCTGTGGCAGCTACTTGCATGGGATACCAACAAGGACATCTGGTTGCTGTGGTTATAGGGGCTGATGGGTCTAATAGAGGGCACCATGCTGTGATCTGTGTGGATCCCACATATTCTCTCTTGCTCTTTTACCTTAGCCAGTGTTTGTTGAGTGTTCTGGTGACGAATGGATGCTGAAGCATCATCAGGAAAGAGCTGCACTTTTTGCTGCAGTTTGAAGTGGAGAAACATTGTTCTAGTAAGGTAACCAACACAAAAGCTGCTTAAGTGTTTTTGTTTATTTATCTAATTAGCAATTTTAACAGGTTAAAGGTATACTCACAGCATACACCCCTGCCCATTTCCGGGTAATGCGTGCGCGCCATGGGTGTAAAGACAGTTTTTTATTGTTACACAGCCATTAATAAAGTAAATAATATTGAGTATGCATATTTTTATAAAAAAATCCATGAGAAACACTAATAATAGCATTGTTTGTTCCTGCTTTAAACTATTGTAAATAGATGTTGTCGTTAGCCACGGATATATAGTCTAGAATCTGTAGACATTACTGTATTTTCGGGGCACCACATTGTCTCATGATATCTGTTCTAAAGACTGTTTCAATATAAGAAGGAGAAGAGGAGAAGGAGGAATGGAGTAGGAGTAGTTGAAAGAAATAAAAACTGAATGAATGAGAAAAAGGGATTAATTGATGTTTTCAAAAGGGGGGATAGGGAGGTGTGACTTGGAATCAGCTGTTCGAGAGTGTTAGTGGAGATCTACTGTAAGCTTTAATTATCACCTAAATGTGTTGTCATATTCTCCCCAGCTGGAGCACTGCTTTGTTTGGGAGTCTCTCAGAAGCAGCCTGGCGTGGAGATGAAAGGAAAGCAACAGTGGGAGATCAGCACTGAACTCTCCCACTGTTCCAGATGTGAGGGAAAAAATCCCTTAAACTTGGCGCTTTTCTGAGTGTCTGTCATTCACCAGTCAAGAACACCATCTGCTCATCAAATTACCATAGTCTCTCCCTGGCTCTTTCTCTCATTCACACACACACACATATACATCTTCACACAAACTTTCATTTTATAAACAGCTTATTTCAAACTTGAGAGAGAGAGGCTAATGACTAAAACACCCCTTTTTTCTTTTCTAATTGTTTTTTTATCTTAAAAAATTCATGTAAGATATGCAAGTAATATTATCTGAGTATATACAAATTCCATGAATAAAATTACCCTGCTTGCTTTTCTTATATTAAAATCAATTTGCCCTGTCATTGTAAAATGATGAGAGCCCCAGAGCAGTGAGTCAATGGCCCTCATCTCCTGTAACATCATGGAGAATTTGACCTTTCACAGAGATACCATTGTCGGCGGAGATGGTTCACAGCTTCCCTTTAATTCCTGCTGGGCTGGTGTGTACAATAATGACGGGTCCAATGCAGGCACCAAAAACGATTCTTGCCCTTCTTTTGATGCTACACATTTAATTTCGTTTGATGTATTTAAACATATCATTTTTATTTTTTAACAAATATAATTGTATTGGTTAACCATAAAACTAATAAATAAATCTACTCTTTCAAATTAAGTAATCCAAAATAATTGGAGACCTCAGTCCGTCCTAATCAGCAATAAGTCTCCAGCACCATCAGACTGACACAGAAGCCCTCAGGAAGCCGCGCTCTCAGTCCACTCTGTTCACACTCCTGATCTATGACTGCACCACTCCTGCACAGCTTCCAAACCACATCACCAAATTCCCATCGACGACACGACTGCAGGGCGACAGCAACAACGATGATTCGCTGCATAGAGATGAGGTTCAGCGGCTACGCCCCTGCAGCAGGAACAACCTGTCGCTGAATGTGGACAAAACCAAGGAAAGATTGTCGACTTCAGGAGAACTTGCCCCACCCACACACCGCTCAGCATCCATGGTTCCATGATTGAGACTGTAAAAAACACCAAGTTCCTGGGAGTTCACATCTCAGATGATCTCACCTGACCACCAACACCACCTCCATCACCAGCACAAGAGCATGCCTCCATCTCCTGAGACGGCTGGAAGGAGCCAACCTCCCTCCTCCCAATTTCTCACCATGTTCCCCACAGGGGCACTATATAGGAGAGCTGGCCCTGACCAGCTGCATCTCCGCTTCGTTCAGAAACAGCAATTGCTGCCGATAATAGGCGGCTTCAGCGATTGTCAGAGCAGCTACAACATCATCGGTATGTCTCTCTGCCGCTGCAGGACATCTTCTACAAGCCGCGATCCGGAGGGCCTCCGCATCGTGGCTCCACCGCACATCCTTCACATGGATTCTTGCACCTCCCACCCCGCAGACGCTTATCGCAGCATCAGAACCCATCCACCAGGATGTGATAGCTTTTTTCCACAAGACTGAACACACGTCCTGCCCTCACGCTCCCCCCCACACACACCCGGACTGTGGACTAACTGACTCTGTTGCACCACTGCACTTTACACATCACTGTCGCGGTGATGCACTTTATTTTTGCTGCTATACTAGACTATTTCCTCCTCAAATGACTGTTGACACAACACTGCAATAAATGTTTTTGCACTGCTGCCAATTATTTGCACAAATATTGAACATTGAATGTATAAATAGACTGGATATAGAATTCTTTTTCATACTATAACTGTTTCCAATCTCTTGCACATCCAGTGTAAAAGTGTACAAGTGGATTCCACATTGTAGGTAATACTGCATCCAAACTGTCTCTCTGTCTGTCTGTTCTCTTATTTCTAATTAAAAATTCTAGTTCTAGTTTAAAGTTATATTTAATATTCCACGTCTAGCTTAAAATGTATATTATGTATTTTATTTATTATTGTTTATTCTATGTGCCTTAATTGTTCTTGTTCCTTTTTCCTACTGCACTGCTTAAACTGGAGTCAGCTGCCTAGTCTCTCTCTATGTACAGTATATAGCAGAGATGACAGTAAAGTTTACTTTGACTTTGATTACATTTAGGGACCGCCCTTTTTGCGGGCTCTAGATGGCCTTTTTTCGTGGGCATGTACTTGATCTACACTGAGAGAACACGCTCAGTTGGACGCCAAACTGCTCGACGTGGAATCTGTGTTGTTGGTAAGGTCTGTTTTACCGGGTAAACGTATTTTGATGCACTAGTGATAGTGGTGTGTTTAACGTGAGTAAAGACTAACTTGGCTGGGGCTCGTAGTTGTCGGCTATATTATCTCCGTTATCACGGCAAAATGTCTATTTTCAACCCATACAATAGGCTTGTATAAACGTTTCTGATCCGTTTAGCACTGCCAGTTCATCATAAGTTTACATGTAGGCCATGGGGTTCACAAATATGTGTTTGCAACTGTTGCACGAAACTTGTACATATACATGTTTTTCTGTTTTATTCGCTGATATACGTGGCTAATCTTGCAATAAATCAAAGGAAAATGTTAGCCTATTTTAGAAATATAGATTACATTACTCCTGGGTATTAGAATCAAACATAGTGCATACACAAATGCATCAAATGTTAGTAAACTTTAATGTGATCTTTTGCAGTTTGTTCAACTTTACCAAGCTACTTGAGGCAACCTCCCAGTGACAGTAAGTAAGCAATGTTGTTAATATTTTACAAACTGTCATTTGTTCCCTGTGTCTTGTGTTAATTGCCTTAATTTCTCCTTTTTAGGGTCATGAATATGGAAGTGCAAAGAATGTAGTTTGGAACTTGCTAGTAGGTATTTGCAGCATTTTAGGCAGTCACATGGCCATTTTAGAGGCAGTTATCGATATCCTTGTCCATACATAGATTTCGGGTTCGTGGTACCTTTAACACATGGCACAAAGTTCTCAATCACACATATAAAAGTCATTCTAAACAGAATATTAGAGAAACATTTGTGGCATCTACTTTCCAGTGTCATGTGTGCTTGTGCAGGGAACTAACAACAGAAAAATATTTTTTCCAACACATAAATAGACACCTCAGACACTATGAAACAGTTTCTTGTGTGTTCATAGGATGTGAGTTTAAAATAATATTTATAGTACATTCAACACTCACAAAAATAGGAAACACAGTCAATACTCATTAAAGGACTTTAAACCGGATGTTATCTGTTCAAGATTTCAAAATAGCTCCGTTGGGCATTTGGCATGATTTGGCATTTGGACAAACTTGAAATAGATTAGAAAAAATAAGACATCTCACAACACTTCACTTGACAGAGACAAGCCTCAAATGTTTCTAAAATAATAGGAAAAACTATTGAGGCAAATTTTAGACATTAAATCATCAAAAAAATTATACATTAGGGTCGCCATCAATTGGTTTCCTTTTCTAAATTTCACTGTACTATCAATAATGACATTCTGGCTGAATTATGTCTTGTTTTGCCTTAGAGTGACATCAGTGGTATCCTTAAGTGTCTAATCTTGTACCTCAATGAAGATCCAGACTTATTCTTCAAGGAGTATCTCTCAAGTTTATCACTTTTCAGCATTAAAATAACATTGTTTAAACATGTTCTTTTCTTGGTAAATATATTCAACTGAGCATTATGTCTTCTTTTCTTAGCTTTTTTAATCATGAGAGCACATCTTTAACATGAGTGATCTGCTTTGTGTTGCTGTTCAGGCCTCTTCCAGTGAGGATGTGAAAAGGGACATTGCAGAAACTGTCATGGGCATTTACAAGGTCCGAAGCGATAGATGTGATGAGTCATGCAACATGGGAATCATGATTGAAGGTGTTAAAGTTCTACAAGCCATGGACAGTGTGATCTTGACATTTGTCATGCTTTTTGGGCTCATATATGCCCTTGATCTGAGCTTTCCAGAGAATCTCAAGTACACCTTTGAGTTCTGTCAGAAGATCATAATGAATCTTGATGGACACAAGCTGAATGTGAAGATACAACAGCTGAAAATAAAGTTGTTCGCGTAAGAGGTGGACGTGATGCATGCACTTTTATTGTTCATACATTGTATGTAATAGTTTCGTATAAAAAGTTCACTGAACTGCACAGACATGGGTGTTTACGTTATCCCTAAGTTTCTCATGTCATTTACCTAATATATTTTAATAATTTAACTTCTTTGCACTGTGTCACTCTCTATTCTAAACTTTTTCTGTGACATTGCTGTTTTTGAATTATCTTGCACATTAGTACTGAGAGTTCTCTGAGATTTTTTTTTTTGTTGTTTTTGACTGGAGCTAAAAGGTTTCAGTTTGCACATGCATATATTGTTAAGAGGTGAAATTGTGCCTGGTAGTTGTTTACAGGTTTTATATGAAGGACTGTGTGTGGCCTGATGCTGGTATGTTGTAAGACAGAATTATATTTTGTATTATTAATAAACAATACATCTAAACCAGATTTTATTTCACATGTCCTTAAAATGGGGATTCCAAAAAATATCCAAAAAAATCTAAATAGCTTAACTGAACATGAATTATTCATATTCACATAAATAATAAAAATTAATTTGCATAAACACACTATAATAAAATAAATAATATAATATAATAAAAGTTAATGTAAATCCTCAGTTAGTGAAATTGTAATTGAGAAAATTTTAGGTTGGTCTAATGCAAATAATTTAATATTCTATGAATAAAACATTATTGTCTACATTAACAACGCTAAATTGTGTTATTTAGTTGTCACATACACCTAAATGGTGCAGCTCGGACACATCCTCAGTGATGAACCCAGGGTCATAGGGTGTTTCGGGTCTAAGATCATCAGACACCCTCTCCTAAGGACGTGAGCGGGGGTGATCAATCCCCGACTTGTGCCCGAGCAGCATTACACCACGGCTCTTCCCTCTTGATCCACAGCCACCTTGAGGCTTTTTCCACAGCCTCGCTGATAATTCTGGTGGCTTTTGTCCCCTGCCTCCCTCTGATCCCAAGGAGCCTGAATGCCTGGTGCAGGGATTGCCCCGGAAAACCCCTGCAGCCCACCTCACAGGGCGCACAGCGGGCCCTCCAGCCGTTTCCTCTGCATGACTTAATCCTATATATATATATATATATATATATATATATATATATATATATATATATATATATATATATATATATATATATATATATATATATATCCATATTCAAAAATAAATAAATAAATCAGAAGTAAGAGATTATGGTTAAACTAATGGATAAAAGCTGTCACAGTGGGTGTCAGCATGACAAGAGTCAAGGTATAGGTGCAAGCCATTTATTCAGCAAAACTGGGGCTGGACCAAAACAGCCCTAGAACCAGGTGTACAAACTAATAAACATTGATCTACCAATGAGACACAATAGGAAGGTGGGACAGGGACTTGACAGACAGGAGACACGAGACCAAACTGAACACATGAAAACTACACAATGGCGGCACCTGCTGGCCGCTTAGCAAACGTCACAGGCCTGTTATGGCCAAAGTCCAGGGGGGTCATGACACTCTCGAGACACAATCTGTTAAATGTAACTCGATAAGTAGATATTCTTTTTAAAAAAATATGTATTGAATTACATATTGGGGGGGGTAAAGGGAGTACCTCACAAAAAAGACTATGCACCCATTTTAGGAATTTTTGAGAATCTGCTTCTCAACTAAAAAGAAAGAAAACTTGAGATTTGTCCAATTTGTGTTGCTTTGATGATATTTTATATGTGGGGACTTGTTCTCATGAAAAAAAAGCTTATATAGAAAAGTTCCAGTTGTTATTTGTACTACCAAATACTAGAGAGTCTCCCTTGTGATTTTAATAAGTTTACATTTAGGGTTAGCAATTGGTTTACTGTAGCGATTCTATTTTCCTAGATTGCTGTATTACTCATTATTTATAGATCTAGTAATTATGGAAGCAAGGCATGTGTGTGTGTGTGTGTGTGTGTGTTCTTTGAGGCTGCCAGGCCAGAGCTAATCTTCCAGCTGAAAGCTGAGAACAGATTTGGCTCTCTTTCTCAGCTGGGTGACAACATGGCCGCCGCTCCTCCTCCTCACTCGGCCTAGTGTGGCTTACACGGCTCAGCACCGCTCCCAGCCCTGCACTGCTGACTCTTAAAGCTCCTCTGTCCTCTCTCTTCACACCCTCTTCCTGTCTCATCCCTCACTTAATCTCCCTCACTGCTCACCATCATTTTCTCTTTTAATTAAATGTATGTGTAATATGTGTGCACTTCAAGCCATAGTTCACACTACAAGCCATCTTTCACCAAAAATGACATCTCCAGCTGATTGTCGCATTGTAATTAAACTTGGAAAGTCTCCAAATTAGAGAAATACTGCCCCTTATTGTCACACACACTATGTAACACGACCGGCACTAGGACCCAGAAGTGGTCGGTCATGGTTCAGGAAGTATAAAAAAGGAGTCATTTCCCGGCGGTGCTTCGCTCAGTCATTGAGTTGCCAGCCCAACTCTGATTCAGTTCAGCTTCAACTGTGAGTACTCCAGTTATTTGGTTATCTCTCTGATTGAGTATGTGTCTGCTAGAACATGGTTTTCTTGTGGGAATTCTTGCTCTCTTAGTGAGAGAGTTCTTAGAGTAAATCGCGTGGCCATCCTACCTACTCATGCTTCAATCCACGTTTGGGTTAACCACCACGCTACACGGGCTAATGGCTAGCGGCTAATGGCTAACTTAGCATTTTTGCCAAATCCTTATCAGATCACTGACATACTTTTAAATTGGTTGTTGAATTCCCTAAGTAAATCCAAAAATGCAACCCAAATGTGTCCGTCAGACTGCCGAAAGATGCTAATAGCAAGTTTGACATTTTGACAACTGCTGACAAGAAAATGTTTCAAGAAAATTCTTAAAAATGATTAATGAAAAAATGCTCAAACATCAAGAAATAGCAACATTTATAATAGCAACATTTATTTATTTACATTTATATCTTTGTTACATGATTTAACATGAACTAAAATACTAAATACTCCTGAGGTCACACACAGGTTCAGACTACCAGCCCATTATTGTGTTAGGAAGCATGTTTTGCTTAATACATGTTACAGCCTCCATTTTCTGTCACCATCATGAAGTAGCACCAAGCTGTGTATTTGCACTTTATTTGCCTGTGCTGACCTGTATCCCTAGCTACCATGAGTGGTTTTGATTCTTGAGAAGCTCTTAAAATTAATGTGTTTTAAATGATCAAAATGTTCCCCAGAGAAGCGGGTGATTTTGGTGAACTGGGACTGGCCTGAGGATAATTGGTTTACTGAAGCTGCAATCCCTCTTCTGCCAACAAGGAAATAGAAAACACCTTTCAAAACTTGGCACCACAGACAAAGTCATTGTCAGATGTTATGATGCAGTGTGTTACGATGACTTACCTGAGGGAGATGAGGCCACCATCTGTTGTTTACAACTTTGTCTCTGCTTCTTTTAAGCTCTGTGCTCCTTGCTGGTTGCCATGTCAAGTAAGAGCAGCAGTGGTTACAGCAACTAATGTCTGTAGTCATAAACGTCTTTAAGCTAGCAAACCCGACTTCAGCCTTTTCTGAACAAAGGCCAATATGAATGTTGCATTTGTAAGACACCTAAATGTTGTTACAAACACATTGTTTCTCTACTTCAACCTGTACCAATGTGCAGCTCCACCTGGATGTTGCTCAAGCAGCAATTCTGCATTGGTATACTCATTACACGTTAGCTAAGATGGTGAAGAGGCAAGAGAGAATTCACTAATTTGAGATGATTAGGAGGCCAGATTTTAAAGGATCGTGGTGGGTCATTTTAGCAGGACATCAGGGTAGCAGCTCCAATCTTCTAGAAAGATGCCCAGGTATCTTTTATGTGCTCAGAGAGTCAGGACCTTGCATTTATGTCTCATCTGAAGGACAGCACTATTTTTACTGCAGTGGGGAATTGGGATCCACACAGACCACAGCATGATGTCTTCTGTTGGTTTTACCTATACTGTAACAAATTTCTGTAGCTTTCACAGCATTGTTACTGTATAATGAACAAACCCTTACTGTAGAACCTGTATACAGCATGTTGCTTTAGGTTTGCAAAGCATCATGGTTAGAATTCCTAGGTGGGTGTATTCTACAGTAAAACTATGTTGCTGTATATCATAATACAGTAATTTTGAGCTGGAATTTTCATCTTTATTTCTCATCTTTGAGTTATTTGGAAAACAGAAATCATATTTCTAGCATTTGTTTTCACGAAGCCAGAGGACGACCCAGCGTTTTTAATGTTACGTCCTCCATAATATTATGAAATGAAGTGCTGATGGCCAGCTTCACACAATTTTCTTGCAAGC
The DNA here is from genome assembly GCA_032718565.1 of Distichodus sexfasciatus. Taxonomy (NCBI): domain Eukaryota; kingdom Metazoa; phylum Chordata; class Actinopteri; order Characiformes; family Distichodontidae; genus Distichodus; species Distichodus sexfasciatus. The sequence continues at coordinate 2,197,722 of JAVGVS010000007.1, forward strand.
GCTAACTAAGGAAATTCAACACTTTCCTCAACCTTTGACTTCAGCAAGGTAAATTAACTCATTATTTTGCAACTGTATGTGTATTAGCTTAACCTAGCACTAATTTAGCTTAATGTTATTTTTTTTCACATATTGTGTTCCGATCTGTTAGCTAGCTACAGGTAAACAGCTTGACACTCATTTTCTTCTTTGCTAGCGACCGTTGGTATCGTCAACGGAAACAGGCCGAGGCAACACAGGCTGCTGCAACAGGTAAAATGCCGCATTTTTGATAGAATGTGTCTGTTTTATGTGTCTTCTGAGCTCCATTGCTGGGGCAGCTAACTTGAGTGGACTTTGTTAGCCTAACCTGAGGATACAGGAGTGTCATTTACGTTAATTTCCCGAAGTTTTTTTTCGGTTAATGCTAAGTGTATGCAACTTGGTATGCGTCTTCTAGGACGCACTGCGAAACGAGTAGAGAAATAACTGTACTAGCTTGTACGACATGGTTGTGTAATATGACCAAAATAATTATACATATAAGATTTTGCACATAATTTCGACTGCTTTTGAATCTGACCCGTCATGGCCATCTGAGATACTATGCGACTCGGATGACAACAAAGAATGCGGCGCTGACCCGCAGCACAGAACAAAGAAAACGTGGGGGGAAACATGGCGGTGTCCGCAACAGAATGAGAGAATGAGCTCATTGCACACCACTGCCGAGTATCCTGCTGGCTAATGTTCAGTCACTGGATAACAAGTTGGATGATCTGCGGGCCAGAGTTACTTTCCAGCCCAACATGAGGGATTGTAACATTCTGTGCTTTACTGAGACATGGCTCACCCCCACCATGCTGGACCGAGCTGTAACGCACTCGGACTCATTCGCTGTGTCCCGCATGGACAGAACGGCGGAGTTCAATAAAGCTAAGGGTGGAGGAGTGTGCTTCATGATAAACAACAAGTGGTGCGACGCCCGGAGTGTTTCTACTCTCTCCAGCCGCTGTTCACCTCATCTGGAATATCTGAGCATAAAGTGTCGCCCTTTCTACCTGCCTCGCGAGTTCACCTCAGTCATCGCCACGGCGGTCTACATCCCACCCCACGTGAACACAGGTACAGCTTTATCCAAACTGCATGATGTGCTGTGTGCATTCCAAAACACGCAGTGCTCATTGTAGCAGGGGACTTTAATAAGGCAAATCTCAAAGAAATTATGTCGAACTTTCATCAACACGTTACATGCCTGACAAGAGGAGCTAACATACTGGACCACTGCTACACACCATACAAGCAGGCTTATAAAGTCTCCTCTCAGCCAGCTTTTGGAAAATCCGATCATTCCGCCATTTTCCTCATACCAGAATATCAACAAAGCTTTTGTCGTGAGGCTCCGGTCATGAGGGAGGTGCGACACTGGTCTGCCCAATCAGAGGTTACGCTGCAGGACGCGCTCGATGACGTAGACTGGGACATGTTCCAAGCCTGCGCAGACGACATTGACGAGTTCGCAGATGTAGCAGTTATCTTCGTTAGCAAGCTTGCAAACAAAGTCATCCCAATGGTGAGAGTTAGAACTTTTCCTAACCAGAAGCCGTGGGTGGACATTAGGGCTGGGCGATATGGCATCAAAATAATATTGCGATATTTTTAAGCTATATCACGATACACACTATATATCTCAATATCTTGAAATTTCCTCTAAATCACTGTATAAATGATAAATTGGGCCCTATATTGCGTAAAATGACACCAATATAATGAATTTAGCCAAAGTTTAACATAGTAAATGCTTTTATTTTAAACCAAAGTATAATATAGCAAACTTTATACTTTATATTGGCGACAGACAAGTGGGCAAGGGGAGCCATTGATTGCGTGCTTATTAAACGTGTAAGACCTAACTATTAAATTATAATTATAAGATCGATAAACTATAACTTGCGTTTAACCTACCTGCCGCTGTTCCTCTTCCTCCGTCATCTTTGGTTTTTCTGTAGAAATTTTCTGTAGCGTGCAGTCAATCACAAAACCAGGAGCCATCGGCCAATAGGATTCGCAGGCAGAAACTGCCGAAACCCCGCCCCAAATCTGCCGAAACCTGCCCCTTTCAAACAGAAAGGACATTCGAGAGAGGAAAAATACAGTTTGCGCGCAATATTATCACAACCGCACAAACGATTCTTATTTTTGTGCTCTCAAGTTTCACATTTGCGCTCGCGACTTTCAAATTGACGCCCGCAAACTTTTTGCGGCAAGCCATTTTGCGCGCTCTAGTTTTGGCATTCATGTGACGCCATAGGCGGGGGAGCGAGCAGAGAAGCGAAACATGAAAGCGGTACAAAACGTGCATGCGCTAGGAGAGTTTTCTGGATGGGCGGGGGAGTGAGCTGTCTCCTTTGACGGGGCAGAAAAGCAAAACTCGAAAGCAAAGTACATGCTGTCTGTTTAACAATAACGTGGAACGTTAGATTTTATACTCGATGTTCACGATATAGTCATTAACTACACTGCACGTGGAACAAGCCGAGATACATTGAGTATATTTGATATATACTGGACAGATCGATTCGCGCCACTGTGAACACCCGAACCGCTGCTTACAATGCCGTTCTCATTACCGGCCTCTTACAAAGCGGCCTCTTATGACCTTCGCTGCCGGATTCGATCTTGCAAACACAACTTCAGACAGCGAATCGAAGCAAAATTTCATCAGGTGACGCACGAAGCTTGTGGCATGGACTGCGCATGATTATGGAATATATAGCTAAAGACACCGCGATGATCGGCACTGACTCTGAATTTGCCAACGAGCTGAAGGACAGTGACGTCACCAGCGAGGAATGCATCATCAGCATCACAGAGCACGATGTCCGTGCAGCACTGAGGAGGGTGAACACCAGGAAGGCGGCGGGTCCAGATGGCATCTCCGGGTGCCTGTTGCGCTGCTGCGCTGACCAACTGGCAGGTGTGTTCACTTACATCTTCAACGAGTCTCTGGCGAAGTCTGTGATCCCCACTTGCTTCAAAAAATCCACCATCGTCCCCGTGCCCAAGAACAACAAACCTTCATGCCTGAATGACTACCGCCCTTTTGCACTGACATCGGTAGTTATGAAGGTGTTTGAAAGACTGATAAAACACATCATCTCCTCCTCCATCCCAAGCACCATAGACCCACTCCAGTTTGCCTACCGCTCCAACAGATCTACAGAGGATGCCATCTCCCATGTCCTACACACCTCTCTCAGACACGTGGACAAGAAACAGGGAAACTATGTGAGAATGCTGTTTATCAACTACAGCTCATCGTTCAACACAATAGTGCCTTATAGACTGTTTACTAAGCTGAGAGACCTAGGACTCAACAACCGCTGGGTGCTGGACTTCCTCACAGGCAGATCTCAGGTGGTGCGGGTGGGCAGTTGTGTCTCCAGCAGCATCACCACCAACACAGGAGCTCCTCAAGGATATGTGCTTTCTCCGCTGTTATATTCACTCTACACTTCGGACTGTGTGGCCTCTCACGACTCCAACAACATTGTCAAGTTTGCGGATGACACAGTGGTGTTAGGATTAATGTCCAACGACGATGAGATGGCCTTCATGGATGAGGTGGAGAACCTAGCACTCTGGTGTCATGAAAACTGAGGACCTGACCTGGGCTGAACATATCAGTGTTCAAGTATTACATACTCAAGTCAAGAGGGCAAAGCAGCGTCTGTACCACCTTAGGAAGCTGAGGAGGTTTGGGGTTTCCCCTACCGTTCTGAAAGCTTTTTATTCTGGCGCTGTGGAGAGCATCATCACACAGAACATCTTGTCCTGGTACAGGAACTGCTGTGTTCATGACCAGAGAGCCCTCCAGAGAGTGATCCGAGCAGCGGAGTGCTGCTGCATGTCAGCTCTCCCTCCCCTGCGGACATTTACACCAAGAGACGTAGGACCAGGGAAATTAGGATTATAAAAGACTCGTCTCATCCCAGCAATGGACTGTTTCATCTTCTGCAATCACGCAGAAGGTTCCGCACCATCATGGCCAAAACAGAGAGACTCAGGAGGAGTTCATGCTCATGCCATCCGTTTTCTGAACCAGGACATGCCCTTTCTCTAAAAGCCTTATTGCCATTCCATACGGTCTCTCAATCATATTGTTATGATCATTTATACTGTCTGCCATTTCTCTCTGTCCAATAATACATACTCCTCCTCTGTTTGCTACTTGCTACATTGTTCACTGCTGTGCAGTTGCAGTCGGCACTTTAAATAGTCACTTTAAACAGTTAAACTGCACCTGTATATAAGAAACAGTTATTTATTTATTTTTATCTTTCCCTTATCTCCTTTTCAAATTTGTACTGTAACTTTATTTTATTTTAATTTTAAATTTATTTTTAATTATTTTATATTATTTTAATTCTGCCTAAATTGCAGTCAGGAGCGGATCAGGATACATTTCACTGCATTTTGTACTTGTATAACTTGCATGCTACAAATAAAGAATCTTGAATCTTGAATATTATTATGTGCTATCTGGTCTCATAAGTCTGGTTCAGGGGAAGCATCACATGATAGACGTTTAATTGCAATTGTGTGTGCGCTTATGCCTTTAGTATTGCATGTCGGTCTACAGCTAATTAGCTTGACACTTGTTTTCTTCTTTGCTAGTGACCGTTGGTATCGTCAGCCGAAATGGACCGAGGTGACACAGGACACTGCAACAGGTAGGACGTCACACTTTTGATAGGATTATGTGTCTTCTGAGCTCCATTGCTGGGGCAGCTAATTTGGCTGGACTTTGTTAGCCTAACCTAAGTATACAGGAGAGTCATTTACAACTTAGTGAATACATTTTGCCGCATTATAGATTTTGGCTTTTGATCCTTATTTGTCATCCTCAACTATCCCTACACTACCCACTGCTGATTGACTGAACACACCTGATCCAGGTAATCAGAAGCTGTAAGTGCGGGGATGGTGGGAAAATGAGCAGGAGGACAGTGGCCCTCAAGGACCGGGGTTGGCTACACAGTGTCTTACTAATGCCCTCTTGTTTGTGTGTTTGTATATGTAAAACTGTGTGCATGTGTGTGTTTTATGTATTTTACTAGGCTACTGCACCTTCATGTAGTGATAGAAACATTGTTTCTAATGGGAAGTAAGGAGTCACTAAAAATTGTAATAGAGCCATTAGTGCTGATTAGTGCTGATTAGTGCTGCCTATGCATTTCTACTGTACATCAGTAACTAATTCCTCTCTGTCCTTCCACTTCAGGGAAGAAGATTCCAGCTCAAGAAGACATATCCAGTTCAGCAAGAAACAGCGGAGGAACCATATATGTCTTTGGGACCAGTAAAGTCAGTCTTAAACATTTTATTGGTTGAATGTCTACAGTTTTTTTTGTACATACAGTATGTTGTTTATGTGTGTTTCTACATTTCTGCTTTTAACTGAACATTTTACTTACTTGGATTTTTTTTGGGTTTGTAAAAAAATCAAAACCTGAAAATATGTAATAGTTGTCTATATGGTGATGCTTTTGTGTGTTTTATCGTATTGAATTAACTGTACAGGATACAGTGACTGCATGTACAAATAAATGTCTGGTAAAGCAAATGTAAAACACCTTGCGTAAATCTCTGTCCTCTGTCGTTTTTCCTTCTGTTTTTTTTCTTTTATAGTTGTGTCTAAAAGTACAAAACAGTATTTTTGAAATTATCTGTATATGTATTGAAGTATTACAAAATAATTCTAGGCCTTGGTGTTTACATGGGCAGGTTTATTTGAAGAGGATGGATTGTTTGGGAAAGTGGTGTTCTTTAAAAAGTAAAACTTTTTAAAAACTGTTTTAAACGTTAAGTTAAAAAATAAATGAAATGTTTTGTGACAAAAATGGCGTCTTCATTTTACTGTATGCAATAATTTTACAGTTATTAATTTACGTTATAACAAATAATGCAGTAATGCATATTGCAGTAGTCTAATATGTGCTGTAATGAAAAATACAGCAGCTTATTACTGTGATCACAATTACAGTCTGTGCTTAATACTGTAACCACAATTACAGTACACTTTGTAGGTACTGTGGTTAAATTTACAGTAAGTATACTGTAGAATGTTCTACAGCAACTTACTTGCTTAAAGCTGCCAGCTAGTTACTGTAGATTTCACGGTATCCTTGTTACAGTGTATGTTTCTAGAAGCATCAGCCAGCTGTGCTCTATCCAAGTAATGGCCAGGACCAAGTCCTCTTGGAATTAGGACAGGTGTTTTGACTGCTGATGTAAGCTGTGACAATCATATTTTGTGTTTAAATGTGAAATTCAACTCTAAAAGGTAAAACTACTGGAATGCAAAAGACAAGGCCCTAAATTTTCTGCCTGATATCTGCATCATTAAAAATTTCAAACATTAAGGTTTCCTCTTGGGCAGCAATGTGGCGCTGTGGTTAACGCTGCACATCAAGAAGGTCCTGGGTTTTGCCCTCATAAGGTGTGATTGTGATTGTGTGTATGCCCTGCATTGTGTTGATTCTCACCACAATGGGCCTTACCCACATAGTTCTGGGATAGGCTCTGTTCCCTGCATCCCCGATATGGATTAAGTGATTCAGATAATGAATGAATCAATAGTTTCCTCTTAGTTTGGTTATGAACTCCAACTTACCTTTGCAGCTCACATGAGAGGCAAGAAAGCAAGACTCATTTGAAATGCTAACATCCTGCAATGTTCTACATCCTTACATTCACAAGTTTTACCCTGAAAATAAAAGATTCTGAAGAGGACAATTACCATGTCAAATGTTCCTGCATCCTTCTTTCTTCTCATGCAAATATCTCTGACAATTCTATGAACTTTTACCTGACCGGATTGTGTATGTGCAAGATCCTTTTTGGACAACTGGGACTGAGTTTAGTGAACCATGAGTTTAAGAACTTTTCAAGTTAACTTAGTTTTGTTGCTGAGTTGATGTGAGGAGTTGATGGAGCTCACCTGCATGCATTACACGTAGGAGGAGCATGAGGGAAAGCTTGTGTGCATATTCATGCAGTCGTGGAGGAAGAAAGATGCCAAGAGGGAGAGTAGAATGGGTGAACGGATGGATGGATAGATAGACAGATAAATGGATGGGTGGATACAGAGAGTGAGATGGTAGACTGCACTTACTATCCACTGTTGTGGAGTTGGAAATGTTCTTGGGGAATATGCAAATGAATCCAGTTCTGGCCCTAATTTTCTGTCAGGAGAGTCCTCTGGGAGGAGCTTCATTATGCTTCTTGTTCATATTGAGAGATCTTTAATGTGCTCATTTCAAGAAAAAAAATTTGTGGAAACTTGTTCCAGGTTAATTAAAACTGAATTTTGTTAGCTAATGTGAATTATATAGATGCACATTTTAGATATTTTATTTATTTGAAACAAAAGTAAATAAATAGCCTAACATTAAAAGAAAAAGATGTCACAAATTTTAGTTTACTATTACAAAGCAATGACAATTTAATAATTTAAAATACTTTATTTAAGAAATGAACAAATTTAAAAACATATTAAGGTATCGATTTAAAAGTAAGCCTAAAATATTTGCACAAAATGTGTTAAAGATAAATCTAAATTTAAACTATGAATTCTAGGAAGTTACCTCACTTCCTTCATGTTACTTCCTTTAAAAGCTTGTGAACTGAGATGAACCCATAATTCATCACAAGTGAACCCAGATTGCCAGAACAGCCGTCAACTTGGCCCAAAAACTGTCCCATCTGGGCTTTTTTTCCAATGGGATTTTCCCGGATGACAGTGGAAAAAAAGGAATTTGATGGTTAAAGGTGTGGCAAAGCCACATTGTTTCAAGGCCTCATCCGGACTAGCCTTCAGACCCAGTGTCTGTTGGATTTGTGTTCGGGCAGAACTAATTGAGCCCCTGAAATACCATTCTGTCACTGCACACACACTAAGACGTACACAGGCCTTCCCTCGTGCCAAACCTTTGTAATCCTGCTTTGCCAGCTGTACTGCAAAGAGAATTCCTTCCCTTCATTCAGTTTTAATTCAGTTTTCATTTTCAAGGTGCTTTCATTGGCATAGAAGTAAGTGTGTGTTGCCAAAGCAATTAACAAAAAGGGGGAAACTGGTTTGTGGAGAAGTGACAGAGACAGTGCATAATTAATTTATTACAACAATAGCACATATACCAGTCAATATTTTTGATTTCCTTTTCCTCTTCTCTGAAAGATTTAATTAAAGTGGCAGAGAGCAGTGTTGTGAGCATATTGATTATATTTTGCAGCTTTGTTATTTTGATCGGAGATGCTGGCGATGTAATGCATTGTTATGGTGGTTTTTTTGGAGTCAGGTTATTAAGCTTAGATGTTCAAACCACATGAATGAAGTTTCTCAGAATTCTCAAAAAAATTATTTCAGTCCTTATTTGGATGATCACTTTCGGCCAGTAGAACCTTTGAGATACAAAGTGTGGTCAACTGCCTGAAAAAAGAGAGAAGATGAGTTCCTGGATAAAGTTTAACTTTATTGTGTGTGTGTCTACAAGTTTTCTCTTTTTGTGACTGGTTGTGCTTGCTTAGGTTTGAGCAGAGAAGCCTGTTGTGTTTGGTGGAGGTTTGAGGCGTATTGGTGGCGATTGCTGTCCCGCTCCATCCAGCGCTAATTTCCCCCGTCAGCACACTGTTAGGCGTGTGTCAGGAGGAGAGATGTGGAGACTGGGCTAGAGACAGCTGTGATGACAGTCTTCTCACACACCGGACACCAGTCATATCAAGCGGTCAGTCCCACTGGATCACCAGCAGCCACACCTGCATCTGGAGAGAGAGAGTTTGAGAGAGAGATGGAATTAGATAGATAGATAGATAGATAGATAGATAGATAGATAGATAGATAGATAGATAGATAGAGGTTAGGTGATAATAAGTAGAGGATGAATAAATATCATAGAGTGTGAAAGGAGATAGGGATGAATTTTCAGGGAGAAAGAGCAGGTGAAATTCAGATAAAGAGATGAATTATCATAGAGAGAGAGAGAGATGAAAGTGAGAGGGAGAGAGAGTGAGAGAGTAGGGTGATAGTTACATTAATTATCAGAGCGAACGAGAGCAGACAGACAGATAATTTTATCAGATTGAGAAAAGAGAGAGTCAGATTGAGAAGAGAAAGAGAGAGAGATTGAAAAGAGAGAGAGAGAGAGAGAGAGAGAGAGAGAGATTAATTATCACAGAGACTGATAGGCTGACAGACAAAAGGAAGAGAGATTTTTCTGATTTAAAAAAAACAAAAAAAACAAGCACACTTAGTTCAAGTCCTGACGCAGTCAGTTGGAAGTGAAGAGTCTTTCTCATCTTTTTTTTTCTCTCTCCTCTCCACTCCATTTTGTCATATAAGATGTGCATCCTGCAGTCAGACACTGCTATAACACCTGAGCCTGCAGAAATGTGTTTACTGTTACGGCAGAGAAGTTGTGGACAAGGAAAGCCCACAAATTCACATTTCACATTTACAACCACTGAGCAAGGTTACAATGTGGGGAAAAGATTTTAAACTGTTTGATGGATCACTGATAAAAAGTGTGACACATAGATTTTCCTTTCCACTCAGTTTTCCTTATTGGTTATATCAACATATCAAATGAATTTAATAGAAATCTATACAAATCCAATAATCACGTGAATCCTGGTATTTGTCTTTTGGTTAGTTTGATATTAAAAAGAGGAAGGGAATGGGTTAATCCTGACCTCTACCAGAGTCATTATTCAATAAACCCAGCGTGACTGAAGAGAAAATTATGAGGTGAGACTTTGATACCTCAAAAATTCATTTGAAGAAATATATTAATATACATGGTATTTAATTCTTTAATAAGCTTTTTAGCCCATATTTCCTTGCCTTGCATTAATTTCCTTGTAGGGGGAAGACTGTAAGATATGAGGAAGGACTTTGCAGTGGGAAAATAATAATAAAAATAATAATAATAATAATAATTAGAGTCAAATGCAAATGTGATTTTCTTATTTCCATATCAAAATATTCAGTGTTTTTACACATGCTAATCATGGTGTGTCATAAATAATGAAAATTGTATCACTGAATATTTACAAGCTTTCAAAGGGACTGAAGGGGGAAAACGTCCTCTTTTATTTTATTGCCCTGTGATAGCTGTCAAGACTTGAAGGAAACATTTGATAGAGAGAGAGAGAGAGAGAGAGAGAGAGAGAGAGAGAGAGAGACAGAGAAGAGCTCTGAGCTCCCGTCTGTTCTCTTTTGTTTACTGGCTGAGTTATAACAGCATTAGGAGGCAGTACTTTAACAGAAGGACGTTCATGATTTACTAGAAGGCTCTGATTAAAGAACTATAATGAACAGTTGGGGCTGGTTTCTTGCTCATGGATTAAGCCTAGTCTTAGACTAAATTGTAGTACCAATGGAGATTTACCATTCAAACTCAAAGTATAGTCTAGGACTAGGCTTAATCCTTGACTGCAAAGTCTTACTAGGCTTGACCTTTTTGATCAGGAGTAATCAAGAGGCCCAGAGGTTTTGTGAATGTTCTGAAATTCAGTTTGATGGAAAACCTCCAGGACACCGGCCCTCCAGGACAGGAATTAATTACCCCTGTTTTAGATGTAAACCTTCTAAAATGTTCAACTACATAATTATAACAAGTCTCATCATCATCATATCATCATCATTACTCTTACGGTCAACTTAGTTGATACTTAATTAGTTTATTTAGGCTTTTATCATTTTCCCCAAAAATTGTATTCAAGCATGACAAACAGAATATTTTGTTTGGTAAGCACTAGGACCCTGAGGAAACCAACACTGTTCTAATCCAGAGCTCTGACTGGCCACTATTATACAGCTTGGAGGTATCGCTTCTCCAAACATACCAAAAAAAGAAAAAAACACTGGGTAAAATATTACATAGCAACAGTGGAACACAAACTGCCATGAAAAATAAGCTTTGCAGTCAAATTGAATATAGTAGTAAAAGAATAAGAAGTTAAAGAATAATACCAGCTGTGACATACAACAGTGACTACGTTCAGAGGTGGGCAAAGTAGCTAACTTCATTACTTAAGTGAAAGTACAGATACCACTAGTCAAATGTTACTCCAATACAAGTAAGAGTCGTACAATCAAATTTTTCCTTAAGATAAAGTACCGAAGTACTTGTTTTAAAAAATACTTAAGTATTAAAATTATATCTTCTTTCTTTCATTGTTGTATTGTTACCATAACACTTACAAAACCTAATGCCTCTGACTAGCTTATAGAAGCTGTAGAATAAAGAATTGGTAGAATATTACAGAATGAAACACAACCAGGACTGACAAAGAAAACCAGGCATTAGTTTATTTTATTAATGAATTGTAAGACTACACACCCCCACAAAACAGCATGGTAGTGTTCTGACCCAGCTCTGGCAGTGTGCGCGCACATATATGTGTATGTTAATCAGGGGACAGTACAATAGCTGTAAATCAACATTCTAACCTGCTTAAAACCCAGCTCTACACCTCTAGTTTCATGACTATCCAACAGCAATAATGTTTTAATCAAGACAGAAAATGGCATAACTGTGTGAACTTGGTTCTACAAGCATGACGTAACCCTTCTGATCACTGATAGACTGTCACCTGCCAAACAACCAATCACCTTTTAGAAAAGGGGGAATAACATCCACTTTATCCACAGATTTGAAAGTAACGAGTAATGAGAACCTTGATAGAAATGTAGTTAAGTAAAAAGTACGGTATTTGTCTTTAAAATGTAGTGAAGTGGAAGTCATAAGTTTCCAAATAAAATACTACTCAAGTGAAGTACGGATACTCACAGACTCTACTTAAGTACAGTACTCAAGTAAATGTACTTAGTTACTGTCCGCCTCTGACTACGATAAAACCAAGTTTATTAGTGCGGTGGTTGGATACTTGCTTACAGATCAAGAGGTTGAAGTTTCAAATTCTGATCTTACCTCCACCAGTAAATCCACTGGGCCCCTGAGCAGGACCCTTAATCTCAAGTTGCTCTAGGGAGAATGCCTCTATAATCAGGAAATGAAAGAAGCTCTGGGGAGTACAGGTCAACCGATGTTGGTTTTTCTGGTACGATATCGATACTAGTTAACAGAGTTGATTACTGATATTTGAATCAATATGTAAATCAATTAATAAAAAATAATTTGTAATAACTTTATTGTTTATAAAAACTTAAACTTTTTACATAACTTTAATTTAATTTTAAATAATATTAAATAAAAGACAGCAGCAAAGCATCAGTAGCGAGCCTTGTAATCACTTAACATTGGTGATGGTCAAACCTAAAAAATGATACTGATAATCCCTTAATAATTGGCCCAGCCAATAATCAGTCGACACTTAGATAAGAGCATCAGATAAATAGCATAAACTGTGACAAAAAGCTATCAAGAAGCTGATATAGACAGCAAGCTAACAAACTAAACAAAGATATTATGATTGATTGTACTGTATTTACTGCAAAAAATGAATGAGCTAAAATGAGTGATAAAATACATTGTAGGTATAAAAGTACCTTTAGAGTTTAAAAGTACCAGTGAGAGTTTGTAACCAAACGTATCTGGTAAAGGCACAGGCTTCTGTCCACAGATCTTTAGTTGACAAATAAAGTGAATCTAAGTGGATGATTATTTGACATTGTGAACACACCACAGCACAGCACACTGCACTATAACGAAATGTGATCTCTGCATTTGACCCAACCCTGAACGATCAGCGGGCAGCTTTTTGGTAGCACTCGGGCAGCAGTGCTTGGGTACAGTACCTTGATCATTATTACCTCAGTGGCACCTTTACCAGTCCGGGAACCAGTGATCTGTCAAAGACAGGCCCAACCTCCTAACTGTTACTCTACCAAACTGCTCCAAAAATGTGACCCCTGCATTTGGCAGCTGTTAGCAGCTGAAGTGCAATGACCAGGGAGCAGTGCTTTGGAATGGTACCTTGCTCATGAGTATCTCAGTTTTACCTTTACCGACAACCTTGATCAATGAGATTCTGTAAGCTTAAATAGACCTCAATAGTTGTTGCCATGTTTCTGAACTGAACACACACACCACAGGACCCTAAAACATACATGAGGGACCAAAGCTCATGTTTAGGAGACAGATGTTCAATGCTTCTTCCAAATATTCAGGCAAATGCATGCCAATTTCCACATTACATGCAGACACACACACTTACACGCACACACACGTCACTCATGCAAATGTGAGCACATTTGCTCACTATCTGAAAAATAATTGCAAATGAAGCAATTAAATGCTCAATTTCTGAGATTCGTTTAAGTCGGTATCATGTGGTGCCTATTTATTAGGATCAGCCACATCCAGAAGCATGGAGATTACTGTCATACACAACATTACAGTCTCACAATTCACAGTTCCTCATACAGTCTCACAAAACCAACCACAATCTGAGGCATAAAGCAGCAACAAATGTGGCCAATAACTTTAAAAACTTTAGCCTATGCAAATATGTAAATATCTTTATATTTGATTCACTTTTTGTGATTCCCCTTTTACAGCATTATCATATTTAGTGCTTTATTTATATTGTCCATCAAGGCCAAATATGGCGTGCTGACAGCTGTCTGTTTGCAGTTTCTATCAAATCTCTTTTTGAAACCTGCTGGTAAGTCCTGATGTCCTGCGAATTAAAATGCTCTGGGATTAAATGTTAAAATTTTAAATATTGAAGAGAGAGTGTCTGCCGCCCACCAGCCTGAGTTTAATCTCTTTCCGGTAGCTCAGAGCAGAGGAGCATGTCACTGCAGAAATTACGCTCCCGCAAAATGAAAGGAGCTCTACAGAGAAGGAAGTGCAAAAAAAGGAGGGGGGTGGTGTGGGTGTGGGGGGTAAGAAATCTGTAGAGAGAAAAATGAAATTTGGCAGTGGGTCATTGTCTCTCACTAAATGCCCATCACACACCACTGCAATGTTTAATTTCCTGTGTGTTTGCTCTGTGGAATGGGTGTTGTCAGTGCTGAAGTTGGTGGAAAGACATTCCATAAAACCTACTGAAAAATCAGCACCTTCCAATTCACCTTTATTGACACTGCTGAAGCCAAATTAACTTAAACATGACCAAGCAATCAATCAATCTGATTCTGCTATGCACTTGATTATACATCAAAAGGGGAACTTGAACTGCCCCTGTTGAGACTATTTTAAAATTGTATTATGCGAGGCAAAGTTTGTTTTATTTCTGGATTTTTGGTTTTGAAGTAGAACAGTCATACTTGCAAAATAGCTGCGTTCATGTTTTCCGGGATAGGCTCCAGTCCCCCCACGACCCCGGTTGGGAAAATGAATGAATGAAAAAGATTTAATATTCATATGTTGAGATTTCTTAATAAAGAATGAAATATTTGGTGGGGTGTCCTAACTTTTGCACACAACTGTACCTTCTTCTATATCTTAATTACTTCCCAACTATATTGTCTTTGCATAGTAAGATATAAGTGATGGTGACAGACATCCCTGATGGAGACTGCACTGTTCAACTTTTACACCAAACTCTCCCACACTGCATTTTATGGGAATAAAAAGTAGATTCATTTTTCTATATATATTTTTTAAAAGTAGCATAAAATAGTCATTTTGAGCTTGGTGTTATATCATTACTGACAGCTTTCAGATAAAGGGAAGGAAACACTTTTCTGCTGAACGGATAGGAATGGGAATGGAAATGTTTTGGGAAAAAGCTCCACTATAGCCAAGCGTGACTCCTCATCTTATTTATGCCAAGGCAGACATGCATCACTGCAACTTTCTCAAACCTTGTCATGGTTGCCGCTCATGTGTGCTGCACATGTAAGTGGCTTGTTAAGCTCTGCTTCTGACATACCTGCCTTGTGGTTCCATGTACACGTTGTCTTCATTCGTTGACAGACGACCAGAGTTGCCATAGTAGCATGCAATTAACACACGGTGCATGACGTCGGAATAGCTCCATGCAGTGTGTGCTGAAGCAGCTGCAGTCGCTCTGTTAAAGCCTTAATATGTATTAAACTAATTGTCACCACTGCATGACTGCTTTTTTAAACTCTTGAAGGGATAATCAAGCCTAAAAATGAAATGGAAAAACAAAAAGATAAACATAATCAAATACTCAATACATATCAGGTGCCAATATGTTTATAATGAGAAAAGGCCAGAACAACAACCTATGAATTAATAACGAGTTTGATTCTTTCAAATTCCTTCACACGATTCCCACTTCCCACCTGCCCAAAAATGGAATTTAAAGACCATTTCCTCATATCAAAGAAACAGTTGTCACTAATCACTTCATCAATTTTGAGTTATGCCTTGGCAATATAAGTTTCACTGGAGGAGATGAAGACAGTTATAGGACTGTAAGCAACCTTCCGATCACGGGGCGAACCCTCACTGTTACGCCACCAACTACCCCTTAGCGAACTTGCCCAGACTAGCAGGTTGACTACTGACACTATGCAGGTGGACAGGGCCACAGCAGTAGATCTGGGCAGTACTATGCTAAACATAACCTCTCCAAGTAAGCAGGCTGCGTTTTAGACCCACCCTACTTAGACCTAACCTGAAAAGCCATGAAAAACTGTTACACTGCATAACTTCACAATGTCATAAAACTGAATTCAGATGTTTTTCACATCTTTTCAGACACGCTTTTCTGACACGTTTTACATGTTATCAAACCAAGGATCGTTTCACCTTACAGGGTCTTTAAACTAAATAAAATAAATTTAAACAAATTGTTTTTTGTTGTTATTCTTAGTCCAAGAATGGATGTGTTACTGAACGCCCTGGACTTTTCAAAACTCAAGATATGTCTTGTTAGGTACTGATGTTAACTTTGAATAGAAAGCTAATCTAATTTTAAATGAAACAATTTAGTCAAGTAATGCATTATTTAAAACAAGTGTTATTAGGCAAAACCGCACAATGGCAAATTAAGAAATGTTATATGACTTAAAACCAAGACCTTATATAAACTCCATTACCACTAACACAAAAAAACAAAAGAAGACCACTGGCTTCTGTTTTGGACTGACAAAACAATGAAAACATTACAATTAACAAATACGTAACTAAAAATGTAATGTCAAACATAAGAAGCACACTTTGTGCTTATAGAGCAGCCTGCTGTTTCACTTCATGGATGGGTCAGATTCAGAAGTTACATTTCGTTGTGTTGTACTGTGTGCTATGCTGCGGTCTGTTCACAATGACAAATGTCTTTAAAAATGACCAAGAAAACCCTAAGCAAAACAGTGCGATACATGAGGGCTAAGAAGCCATAGGTTCAGATAAGATAAATATGATACAGCGTGGGCAATGGTTAACATAAGAGGAAAAAGATGATTACTATAGAGCTTACTGCACATATCTGGATCTGTAAATACGTCTTTTATTACTATCGTAATTTGAAATGCAGTCAAATGCTGCTAACCTAACTGTATAATTATTATATTCCATTATTATAACTTCAGACTCATGAGATATAACATGTAGTATACACAACCATGTCGACACGTCTGACAGACTGACAGCTCAACATAATTTTATTCAATGTACATAATGAAGTTGATTTGCATTTGGCATGATACTACTTACTGTAAGCATTGCTTGCCTTATAAAACTTAATTTTTTACAACAAGCAAAACCAGACTTGTGTGAGTTAAACTGACTTTTGATCAATTCCTGCAATTTTGTCAAGTTGAATTCTGAGCCATCTATGGGAGAATGTGCACTAAACATTGTGCAATTATAACCAGCTCCTTGTCTATCTGTAGCACGCAGTACAGTCTTGCAATCGACACCTTCAAGATGCCTGAAGGGAAGTATGAGAATCAAATTATGAGAAGGAAAAAAAGAATAAATTGATGGTATACAAGCATACCATGCAGAGCATTTACAGAGAGCTTATTGGATATCGAGAGTCCAGTTGAGTTTACACTCTCCCTCGGTGACTGGTCTGTCATTGGAAATGTAATAGTTTCTAAAGTGGTCCTGCACTGGACTACCCAGCATCAGAATTTCCGAAGGCATTTTTCCCTCTCGCCGAAACACTGGCTCAATATTTCCTTATGACAAAAAATTGAATTACAAGAGCATATTGGATAACGCTGGATGAAAGGAGTGGAGCCTGCTGTCCATATAAAGAGCTGGTTGTGTTATCTTTTTTCTCTTTACATCTCACTATTTTAGACTTTTTTCAAATTCATGCTCCATTTTACTTTTAACTCCTTCAGAAGAACTGCACAATCAGTTTAATACAATTTTTGTTGTACATTTGCTGCACTATTACACTTAATTCTGTCTGTTCTGAAAACTATACTGACTTTGACAGTTCTTCAGTGTAAGAAAATAGTAACTTCTACCCAAACCTTTCATGTATTGTGCCTTATTAAATGGATAGCCATTTCAACTCAAATATTGTGACTGAATAAATAATTGAACACATTTAGTTTTTCTACATACTTTAAGTATTTTGTTTAGACAGCATTTCTTAATTTCAACGAGCACCACAACTGGATGATGCTGTAGCAGGCATTCTGCACCAGAACACTCACCACACATTAGATAAGGTGCTGAAGGAAGAGGATAGAATTCAGCAATTAGAGGTAGGGGATGTTTAGCAGGCCAGACGGAAAAGGGTCAAAGTGCACCATTTTTAGCAGGATATCAAGGTTTCATCTCTACTCTTTAAAATGGTGTCCAGGGATCTTTTATGAGCTTTTGGGTTACATCTGAAAGACAGAGCAATTTTTACAGCACTGTACTCCCATTACTGCACCGGGGCACTGGGATCCACACAGAGCACAGGGTAGTTGATGAGTCCCTGTTGGACTCATCAACACCTTTAACAGCAGCAACCAGCCAGAGGTGGGGAGCAGATAACTATAAGTAGTGATGCCATTAACTTAACTGAACCTTTTGCAGTAGCTTCTCAGTTTTAAATCATCACTTCTAAAATGATGTAGCTATAAAAGTAGCTAAGTACTTTTTCACATAGTGATGTTGCAAAGAAAAAAACAATATTTTTATTCTCTTTACAAAGAAAAATATTTTCAACTGCCAGATGTTTCTGATTGGAGTTGAATTGGCAGACTTGGTATCTCAGTTACCGTGCCCACATGGCAGCATGCTCACTGTGTCACAGCACAGTCTTGGCAAGAAAGGAGTGGGAGTCCACCTTTGTTTCCCCAACACTACAACCAGTTTTCTCCTATACAGGTTTAGGCCAGAACGAAACCTGCCTAGCATTGCTAACCTATATGGCATTCATTTGAGTTCAGTTTGAGTTGAGTTTAGTTCAGACATATGATGTCCACATTCCCTTAGTGAGAAATTTAATTATCTTACATACACATTGTATATATAAAAAGACCTCCATCAGGTGAAGCAAAACCACAGCACTTTTGCTAAAAATGTCAAGTGTCAGATACAGCATGAATGAGAGAAAATAAGAGAATGGAATAAGGAGGATTCAGTAAGCAGAATAGACTAAATAAATGTCAATAGACACACCCAGAGTCCATTGTAATGTCTAGAGATAAATACTAACCTAAACTTAAATCTCATTAACCATAGCAAATGTAGTTTTTTTAGTTTTTCAGAACAAAACCATTACCTTTCATATAAAAGCTTTTGTTGATAATTTCTTTTTAATTTACAGCATTTGGCAGATGCTCTTATGCAGAAAACTTTTGTTTGCAAATTTCAGGGACAGTCTCCCTGGAACAACATGGAGTTATGGGTCTAGCTCAGGGACACCACTGATGATAGTGCTGGACAAAAAGATCAACTTAGTTCAAAATGTAAAGCACACAGCTGCAAAGGTAAAAGAAAATCCATATTTTAAAGCTACATTGTGCCAGAGGCTACTTTAGATCTCAGAACACCTGGTTATGGGGGTTATCTATGCACAGGTCTGCAAAAAAGCTCTCCAGCTCCCTTCTAAAGAACTACTGATGAAATGCCTGCTTTCAGACAGGTGCCGATGTGACCAGTCGCATAAAAAAAAAAAATAATTACTTTTGGACATCATGACTGCACTTTCATTGCCCATTAACCATTATTAACACAGTGTGCTGGTCGCTACAAACAATGACTTTTTCTTAGGAGCAAATTGAAATATAACTGCATATTCAAAAAAGGGCATTTAAGAGTGCCAAGTGGACTATGTAATAAATGGAAACATTCTGTGACATTCTTGAAAAGTGGGTGGAGGGTGCAGCAGTGGTTGAAGTTGGTTCATAAAATGCAGCGTTAGTGGGTAAAAGCTAAACGGCGCTGTGAATTGTGCAGGGGTGGGGCCAGCGGCTGTCAGAGGCAGTTGTCTTAAGAGATTAATCATAGAGGAGCAATAAGATGTGGAGATCTGGCTCTATTGATTCCTTCATAAATGGCCTGGCTTTCCCAGAACTGTGCATCAGCAAGGGCCTCAGACATGGGAGGAGAGCGGATGTGGGATAGTGTGGGTAGAGCTGAGGGAGGGAGAGAAAGAGAAAGAGTGAGAGAGACTTCAGCACTGCAATATTACAACTCAGATCCACTAATATCTTCACTGAGATGGGTGGTGAGGGCGATATAGATTTACTGTGCAACACACATCCACTTCGCCTCCGTGCTCAAACTAGCGGAGGTTGGACTTGATAACTAATAAAGAGTTTAGATTGCAGTAATGTCTGGCTAATATTTTCTGATGTCACAACGATACCGTCATTAATGTCTCTTTTTCTTCCCTTTGGAAGTCATACAAATCTCCATTAGCTCCCTTATATGAATCAGCTTCTAGACAAAACAACAAAAGTTGGGTAGAAGACAATAGACGGAAAGACAAAGAAAGTGTCTTATTTTTTTTATCAAATTTGAATGGCTTCATTGTTCCGCCTCCATGTTTTTTTTAAATCTTCTTGTAAACTCCCCATCTCTATTTAGAGCTGCCTGCATTTGTTGGTCTGCTCCTCCATCTATTGAGCTGACTCTGAGCGTTGTTCAAAAAAGAGAATAACATCAGTTCCCTCCACCGATGCTGTTGGCGGTCTTTCCATCTTTTAAAAAGCTGTATAGAACCCAGTAGCGAAGGCTGTGTTTAACAGTGATATGCTGGAAAGTCAAGGACACACCTGGGCCCGCAGGAACAAACTCATAAATCAGGGAGGCGAGACTGGGCCTCGAGTCCTTTCCCAACACCCTCCTGGAAATATATGCAGGCCCTTATGAGGCTGTAACTTACTAGGGTCAGTCACGTCCGTAGGGCTGCCAGTCGTACGGGCCCAGGGCCTGGGCATGAATACATATCTTTCTTTCGCACATTCATTCAGAAGCACACATGCACGAACCATGCGCTACCAGATCCACAGACACTTGCCAAGGTCGATGGCTGAAGTTGCAGCCCAAATAGACCTCAGCAGCTTACATGAGGATTTATGAATGATAAAGTGATATAAATGGCCCAGAAGACTCAGAATTTATTTTTTAAAAGATAAACCATACAAATTTACACAAAGTAAGATCAA
Organism: Distichodus sexfasciatus; assembly: GCA_032718565.1. Classification (NCBI taxonomy): domain Eukaryota; kingdom Metazoa; phylum Chordata; class Actinopteri; order Characiformes; family Distichodontidae; genus Distichodus; species Distichodus sexfasciatus. The sequence continues at coordinate 2,218,267 of JAVGVS010000007.1, forward strand.
AATAAGGACAACTGCACTTGTCACTGACAGAACAGTCAGAAGATTCTCTTCTGAACATTCTGAAGTTCTGAGGAACTGAGCATCTGGTCACCATCATGTTTCTCTCTGGTTCCAGAGTGTTCACTGTCAACTGCTACAACCAAACCAGGCTCGTGGTACATTCCCCAGAACCTCTATATCTGATTTTCTGTGTCTGGTTTTCGAGTTTTTGAAGTGTGCCTTATTTACTGACTAATGACTTTCGGTATGTATTTTAGTGTGAGCCTGAGTCTGAGTCAGTGCTTGTGTTTTGTTCGTTAAAATCACAGCACTAATACCTCCTGCTTCTGTGTCCTCCGAGTGAATACAAGCCGCACGTGACAATTATATTGATAGTGTACCCTTAAAATAAGTGATTACAGCACTGCATGTGACTTATGACCACAGTATTTGCTGTCAGAAGTGTAAAGTTGTATGCTGATTTAAAATAACAATATCCCCACAATCCACCTGACTCTAATTTTAAGACCAACACACCGAAAGCCGGTTGTGAGGTTATTTGTTAACTGAAAAATGCAGGTGCAAGATGGAAAAATGAACACTCCACAATTCTCAAACAGGTCAAAATGGACTGGGTGTAAAATGAAGCCAGAAAATTGGGAGTGGCAATGGGACATCATAGACGTATAAAGAACTGCTAAGTCACATAGTAACAGAAAACGGATATTATAAGTCTTGTCAGCTTTAGCATTAATGGTTAAATGTGGCTAACAATATATAATGCCAGTCAGGCCAGTGACATAGCTGTTTTTATGTATCCTATTAAAGCATACATGAATTAAGAAAAAGGAACAGATTTTATGAAGTCACTTGTCACTTTCCCACTTAGGTCTGGATCTGATGGCTGGCAGTTTTACTGTGGGTTTGGGTAGAGATGGTTTGACGGGTTCTAAGGCGTAAGCACAGGAAGCACAACATCCTCTCTTATCTTTGTGGTTATTAGATCTCCAAACCTGGAAATGGCTGACTTATATCATGAAATGGCTTCTCTTACCTAGAGTTCCAGTGGGATGTTGCTGTCCATTAAGTCAAGAGAGGAACCTGGAAATTGTATTAAAAATTCATTATGTAATTATCATCATATCATGTTAAAAGATTATGTGCACCAGTGGCTAATGTACTAGTGGGTAATCAAGATACAATTCATATACTTACATTTAAGATGTGTTTGTTTTTTCTTTCAAACCGTGCAAATAAAACCTCTTTTGCACCCTCTTGAATGTTTAAGTGTGTTGAACTAGAAATAATGTTCATAATCAATGAAAATTTTAGGCTCTGTAAAAGAATATGCAGCTGCCCTCTTATGTTCGTGAGCCCAAAACACCTCGTCTTGTTGATGCTTGCTAATGCTCATTTCTGCTAGCACTTACCCTTAACATAGTGTGATTCCCACAGGTGTGGTAGAGATTAGCATTAGCTTGCAAAAATTAATATAAATTAGTGTTTGTTCTAGTTTGTTGTGATTGTGCCTTTTAAAAACTCCTGTGATGCCATGCCACAGCAGTGAGATCTGCCATATGGTGGAGAGGGTGGAGAGCTTCTCCCTGAGCCTCCGAGACATTGCAAACTCCTACTGAACTTAACTTTGATGTCTACTCGCAGTAACTCTCAGAACAGTGTGTTCTTTTAGAAGCACCTTAATGTTTCTTTTCAAGATTTAAGATCTGTTTTTATTGACATACTGTATCTAGAAAATACAGTGTAGTAGAAATTTCTTAACTGGACCCCTGCACAGTAGAAAAACTAACTAACATCAGAATACAAAGACTACATATAAAATGTTGTTGTTGTTGTTGTTGTGTTGCTGTTTTGTTATTGTTGTTATTATTATTATTATTATTATTATTATTATTATTATTATTATTATTCAAATTCTATTAATATGCAAATGTCTATAGTGCAATAATTATGTTTTCAAAGTAAAGACTGAAAAAATTTTAATTTCCACACATATAATGCAGTCATGAAAATTGCTTGAAACAGTTATACATAAGCTTTGTGAAAATATCTCATTTGCTATACTAAAAAAAAAAAAAAAAAGAATTGTATATATACTGGATTACAGTAAATATACATTAGCGGCCACCACAGGTGATCATCATTATCCGTGTATTGATTTATGCAAGATTTTACAATAAGTTCCTTTCACGACATAACTCTCCTTATTCATATGGGTTTGATTAATTTATACTTGTCATGCATCTGTTTATGTCCTTTATGCTTTCAGTGTACTGTTAAAGTTTGCCTATGTACAAAGCAGCTTATAAGGTAATGTGTGTGTGTGTGTGTGTGTGTGTTGCTGTCCCATCCTAAGCTGTGCGTCGGCCACCATTAGTGAGAGTGACACTGCAGGGGTTAGCGGGTCACATTCTTTAATTCCCCTGGCTGCATATTAGGTGTGCTGAGTGAACATGTCCAAGGCCCACACAATTATAACTCTCAAGGTTAATTTGTCAGGGCGAAGCGGTTGTTCTTCTAAATCTTGCCTTTAAAGGATGAATCTGTTCCTGCTGACCCATACAGCCCCTCCTAATAAGTCTCGGAGTAGTTGCCCTTCTTTTCCTACTCTCTGATTACTGCCACACTCTCCCAGACATGTGTGGTAGCGGGGCTGTGAGGGGCTAGCCGAGGCCCTGGCAGAGTCGTGACCTCGCCTCCATACTCTGAATCCAAGTGAAGGCTCAAATGAATGGGCTCATTATTGATCTAATTAGACATGACCATGTTGTGAAAATGCCATGTTGGTTATGAAACAAGAGGACAGTGGAAAAATTGATTATTGAGTTCTGAGGAGAAGACTGAGCACTAGACATTATCACATCATTATCAAAGCATTGTAAAAGCTTTGTCATTGTGGTCCAGATTGTTATTGAATTTTGAGTTAGTAAAAAGATTTAGTTCAGAGTTTGTACAAGGTGCTGCTTGTGTTGTGCCATAAATAATATTTCGGTTGATTTCTGTGGGACTTGTTGACATGCTTTCACGGAGTAGTATCACACTTTACTAGGTTCAGACTCGTCAGGGATGGAATTTATGTTCTCAGGGTTCCCACATGTAGCAAAGACAGCAAAGTTTCAAAAGCAACTAATAACCTCTGGTTTTAAATAGAAAGAGCTGAAGGTGAAATGACATTAAGCTTAAATCAATTAATCGAATACATTTTCACAGTCTTTGACACTTGAGTTAATCAACCTCAAACATCAATGTTTTAAACTCATTCACACAATAATACTTTGCTGGCATTCTCAATGTTATCTTGTTTGAAATTTGTTTTTAGGTAGGAAGAGAATCTAAGAATGCTGTAGAGCACTTTTATGGAAATTTTATTGTATATATGTTAGTGCAGATTATTGGGTTTTCTTCAGCTCTCTACAGTTTATATAACACTTAAAAAAAAGCTTGTTATTGATTAAAAAATACACTACAATAGCATTCAGCTACTTTGGGGAACTGCAAATAAATTTTGGCGCTGGATTACTAGCATTCTTACAGATCACAGCAAGTTACCACCTGTTGAACTGCAATACCTGTAGCAACAAGATGTCTCCTAAACAAATTGGTCTCCCAGTCAAGTATTGGCCAGTCACAAACACATCTTCAAGTGAGGCAATTAACTAATCCTCAACTGATTGTCTACTATAATATGTATACTTAAAACCCATAATTTCTTACTTTATTTATATAAGAGCTTTAATGGTCTCTATTAATGGCGATAATAAATAAATCTTTCTTCTGAGGCGTGCGCAGGGAGTTAAGCGCTACCACCTCAAAGAAAGTCCTGAAGCAGTCATGGTGCGCCTGTAGGGCCTTCTATATGTTTGTGGGTTTTCTCACAGGTGCTACAGTTTCCTCCCGTTCAAAAACATGCATTATAGGTTGATCGGTAACTATAAATTGGCTAAACTGAAGTGTGTTTATGTGAGTGTGTGCCCTGCGGTATGTTGGCGCCTGTCCATTGTTGATCCCCGTCTCGCGACCGTGGTCCCGGGATGGGCTCTGGTCCCCGTGACCCCAGTAGAGATTAGGCAGTTCAGAAAATGAATTGAAATCTTTCTTTATGTATTCTAAGTCATCTCAGAGAATTTACTGTCTAACGCAGCTACAAAACAATCTTGTTGTATATTGCTGCACGAAACTGAACAAGGTTTTTAATGAAAGTCAACACTGCTTGAAAATCACACTTAATAGGATATAAAAAATCAACAAATTATATGACTTGGTTTCTGATGTGCAGAACTTTTTACAAGGCAAAATAAAAGTAACATTAAGCATCAATTAGGAAGGCATACAATTAATGATCAGTAATAAACTGGCAAATTACAGAATTAGTTGCAATCAACTGTTTAATTAGCAAATATACAACAGATTGGATACCAGGAATTTCAGCTTTGTTAAGCTGACTAGTCATGTGGTTATTTGATGTAATACTTCTCCAACTCCCAATGAGACTCTGTTCACATTAAAAGAGGTCTTAATGCTAAATACTATTTCAATTTCTCCAGTTTAGTTCGAAAAACCTGACATGAAATATGACCTGCCCATTCTGGCAGCAGTCTCAAAACGACATTGAATGTGAACTAGCTTAGTATCTTTTAATGTTTCTCCACTTTAAGCAACGCAATGTGCAGCTCCACTAACCATTCTGTTAGCTACTACACTCACACACTCCAAAAGCTAAAATGGTGAAAAATTGGGAAAATTAATCAATGGAAGACAAAGGAATGATTAGGGTTGTAGTGGGTGATTTTTTAGCAGGCTACCGGGGTTCCATCTCTCGTCTTGTAATTTTTGTGTGTATGTTCCATGAGCTTAGAAAGTTAGGAACTCACATTTACATCTCATCTGAAAGAATTTTTACAGAAAAGTACTGCATTTTTACAGACCACAAGGATGGTTGCTAACACTGGAGGTACAAAACCTCTAGTTGTCTCATAACTCAGTAATGGCCAGGCTCAACGCAGGTTAGCTTCAGATGGATTCCTTAGTCTAGTAGTCTGAAGTTCAGGTGCAGGTGGTGTAGGAGTGGTGGTTCAGTGGTCGAGCTCGAATTTGGACCAAGAGGACATAGGTTTGGGGTCTACCAGAACTACCACCCCTGTGTCCCTGAGCAAGACACCTTACCCCAAGTGGCTCCAGGGAGACTGTCCCTCTAATTAGAAATGGAAGTTGCTCTGCTAAGTGTAAATATAATGTATGACTGCTGGCAGAATTAGCCAAAATATTGAATTTGGACACTTTTAGTTTATGTGAACAGTTTCTATGGAGCTGGATGGCTTTAGAAAAGAAAGTGGAGATGCTTTATAGAGTGGTTGGTGATGGACATTTTTCCATCTCTGCTGGAGTGGAGTGGAGTCAATTGGTTGCCAATCATTTCATCTCTTCTGGCCTTGGCTCTTTTAGAGCAAATATGTAGCTGACAGCCAAAGATCTTGGCTGTGCAAAATACGCACTGCAGCCTCGTCTGTCTTCCAATCAGTTACTGAAACTCATCCATCTTTCCTATCTGTGTTTGCAGATTTCCTGTCTGATGTCTGGATTGTCTGGCTCAGTGTAGCATGAGACTGAGATCAGGTACAATGAGAGGGTTGTGAACTGTGTAGTTAACTCTCACTGGCCACTTTATTAGCACCATTTTTTTTATATAAAGTGAAAATGAGTGATTTAATTGTCAGTGAGCACACAGCACAGCACAGCACACAGTGCACCAAAGTGAAATTTGACCTCTGGGTTTTTTCCATCTGTATAGAATGATCTGTATAGATTCCAGGTGGCAACATATATAGTGGCGCTGCACGCCTCACAACAGGTTTTCTCTGGGTGCCTGGTTTCCACCCACAGTCCAAAAAGGCATGCAATATGGGTTAACTGGGCGGCTCAGGTGTTTACGTAAGATGTGAATGTGTGTGAAGGTGCTGAAGATGTGAAGGTGCTGCTTGTGTTGTGCCATAAATAATGGCTTCCGGTTACAGTTTCTGTGGGACTTGTTGACATGCTACGGAGTAGTATCACACTTTACTAGGTTCAGACTCGTCAGGGATGGAATTTATGTTCTCAGGGTTCCCACATGTAGCAAAAGACAGCAAAAGTTCCAGCAATTAATAACCTCTGGTTTTTAATAGAGAAGAAGCTGAAGGTGAAGCTGACATTAAGCTTCGTCAATTAATCAGATACATTTTTACAGTGCTGAAGCACTTAAAAAAGTTAATGAGCCTCATTCTCCAAATTTTTTTAAAACTCATTTTTAATATGCTGGCATTCTCAATGTTATCTTGTTTGAAATTTGTTTTTAGGTAGGAAGAGAATCTAAGAATGCTGTAGAGCACTTTTTATTTTATTGCATATATGTTAGTGCAGATTATTGGGTTTTCCTCAGCTCTACAGTTGTATAACACTTAAAAAAAAAAAAATTATTGATTAAAAATACACTACAATAGCATTTCAGCTACTTCAGAACTGCAAATAAATTTTGGCAGCGCTGGATTACTGGCATTCTTACAGATCATAGCAATCTACCAACTGTTTGTTGCCACCAATACCTGTAACAGCAAGATGTGTCTAAACAAATTGGTCTTCCAATCCAAGTATTATTGATCTACGTATGCTTAGCGTCGAGGAGCAATTAACTAGTCTCAACTGGTTGTCTATAATATGTATGCCAAAACCCATATAATTTCTTACTTTATTTATGTAAAGCACTTTTAATGGTCTCTGTGGCATGATAATACATCTAAATCTTTCTTTCACAGGCTGACACGCAGGAGTTAGCGCTGCCACCTCAAGAAAGTCCTGGGCTTGATCCCCGGCTCGCCTGTAGGGCCCTTCTATATGTTTGCTTGGGTTTTCTCTGGGTGCTACAGTTTCCTCCCACAGTCCAAAACGCCATTATAGGTTGATGAAGGTAACCTCTGGTGGCTAAATTGAAGTGTGTTTATGTGAGTGTGTGCCCTGCGATATGTTGGCGCCTGCCCATTGTTGATCCCTGCCTCGTGACCGTGGTCCCGGGATGGAGCTCTGGTCCCATATTTAGTAGAGGTAGCAGTTCAGAAAATGAAATGAAATCTTTCTTCTTGTGAGGGGATCTGCAGCTTATCATCACATGCCTTGGATTTCAGTACAAACTGTGAAAACACTAATTAAACCACCCAAATTAAAATGCTTTATTGACACTATGTGGGTCAATTTTTGATGATGAATCCGGTTCCACCCACAGTCAAGGCATGCAATATAGGTTAATTGGTGACTCTAAATTGGCCCCATAAAATCATGAATGTGTGTGACTGTGTGTGTGTGTGTGTGTGCGTCCTGCATTGTGTTGGCGACTGCCCAGGGTTGTTCCTCGCCTTGCGCCATAAGTTCCTGGGATAGGCTCCGATCTCCCCATGACCCCAATTGGGATTAAGCAGTTCAGATAATGAATGAATGAATGAATGAATGAATGAATAAATGAATATGAGGGTTAGGAGTTAGGGTTAGGGTTTTGAGTGCTAGTTTGGTGTGTGCAATCAGAGGCTATTCATTCCTGTATTCTCAGCTTTCTCTTATCAGCCACAGGTCAGTTTGTACCCACAGGACCCAGTTGAGCTGCTGTTATTTGAAGCATGTGTATTTTCTTAACAGCAGTGACACTGGCAATGTACTGTGCCTTGTGCTGCTACAACATCTATAAGACATTAGTAGCATTTCTGGGCTCAGTATGCACATGTCAGTTTCATCGCTGGTTTGAAAGGGTAAACAGGACCAGAAAAAAAATTAGGTCATCGAAAACTGACAATGATGAAGAAGGTTTAGTGAAGGTCTAGTAGATTATTAACACAAAGTGTCAATGGTAACAGATGGATCATAGTGTTTTGTGGAGGGGTTCTTAAATATGTGACATTATGTAATTGTTATATTTTTTATTTAATACTGTATTAAATAATTTTCTGTTTAACAAACCATATTTGTCGGGACTATAAACACAATTTACTCTTCGAAAGTTAATTTTCAAACTGATGCAACACATATAAAGAAAAATATTTTAACAAATTCTACAGGGGCTAAAATGAGTCCAGGTGACAATAATTTGGACGTGTTAAAATGTGCATCATCTCGCCTGTGTTTTTCTTTAAGTTAAATGTCTTGTTAGGAACACTCGTTAAGATGCAAATGAGACTCAGAAGGGAGTTTGGCCCTGTCTGTAATTTTCTGAGAAAAAAAAATCCCTTTATTCATCCACTTATTAATATATATTTTTTGTCCCATTCGCAGTTAGTGCCTGCAGCTAATCAAGAAAATGAGAAAAAAAAAAAGGGAAGCTTCTGGTAGTAATTCTTGTTCGCCAAGAAGTATATGTGTTTGGCATTACAATGATCCCATAAATATCCCAAGCTCCTGCAAACAGGAGAATCAGGAAATAATTATGATTAGCATTTTAATTACAGTCTAAACTCCATCAAGCAAATTTAGGATATGATTACGCGGGAAGGGATTGAAGAGAGAAACTACTGTATATGCATTAAATCCCATTGCGAGCTCAATCTCAATGAGAATCTTAGATAAGTGTAATATTTGAGATTATCTTTTTGCTATTTAGATTTATGGTGCTCGTGTCATGCTACATAGATGCTGAGACAGATGTAAGAGAATTGCAGATGACTGTGTCTAGAATACTGAAGATGACGAATTTTCCTGTATGGTTTTCTAGTAGGGTAGATTGGTCGAGGCGAAGAACATCTAAATGTAATGTGCTGGGAAGGATAGAGAAAATTATAGCAATAACTCCTAAAATAAATGGCATATGAACGATAGGTCTGCATTATAACTAGCTAAGATGATTTTTTTAAATTCTTAAAATAAAGTTTCATGATATACTTCTACCATGTTTCCTATTCCTAATCTTAACCATAATATTGACATTATTGTTTTAAGGCAATTGTTAATTTTTGTCATGTGATCAAAAGCTAGTGAGTGCATTATCTACTACATTTTGGTAAATCAATTCATCACCTATTATACTTTTCAAAGATGAATGGACATCACTTCGATGTGACATTATTAGGATGCCTCTACCCCTTGAGCAATGTAGCATGTGCTGAGTTATCAGATTCCTTCCATCTTCTGCAGTAAATGACTCATAGCCAAAGCTTACACCACACAAACACTCAGTTTTAATTGCTTGACATGATTGTAATTATTGGTTTGGAATGAAATATATAAATATTTGTATGACTCTTGAGTCTGCTCAACTGGATTCAGTTTGAATTCTGTTTCCTAAAACACTTATGACACAGACATACTTTGATCAGGTATTTAGTGCACAAATAAATCCAACCTTTTATTTTAAATTTAACTTCTTTTTCTGGTCAGAGTCTTCTGGGCTTCTACAGACCTTCAACTACAGACAGTCATATTTAAAAGACATTAAACATCATGTAGCTTCTTTTAATTCCTTGAATCCTAACACATAAATATTTTCAGTCACCTTATTCAAGCTTTCTTTGCCCAAACTTTGTTGGTAAAAAAGACTTCTACATAATTTTACTTTTCTATATTTCAAGGGAATGACTTTGAAAACGAAGTGAACATATGGTCATGGTACACCATAAAAGTTAGGAAAAGGGGAATGTTTCTTATCATTATGCAGATAAATTTGGTCAAAAGACAAAAAGATGTGTTTTATTTCATGTTTTTTATTTTAAATATGAATGTCTGTTATACCTGATAAAGATATAGTAAACTGATCATCTGATGTAACATATTTTATATTATTACCATTTGTGTGTGTGTATATCCTATATATATACTTCTCATATTTGTTTTTTGTTTTTTTTTGCCAAACCTTGTTCAAGCTATTCATCGCTTTTAAGAGAGTGCTGTTCAGGGTCCTGAAACTTTCCTACAAACGGACCATAGATGTAATAGGATGTTATTTTACATTATAGGACAAGAACCAGAGTATGCTTTAGAATATGATTTTGAACATATAACTTGTATATTTTGTAATAGTTCATTAATGACCATCATTTTATTAAATTCTAAAAGTAAGATTACTTTCACACACCTCTTTCTGGCCTCAACGTGAAAATCCACACATAGATGAATTTCTAAGAAGATCAAAGTGACAAGACCTCAAATGTAGCTTCAATTAAGTTTGCCATTTATGCTCTTTACTGAGATGTAATTAAAACTCCATCTACCTTCTTAATTACATTTGCCTGTGCTAGATGCTTTAAATGACTCTACCTGCGTATTTTTAGAATAACACCATGAATAGCCAAAGCTTTATTTGATTTCTATTATATAAACTCACATCTAAATCTATTTATTCCTCTTGTTTGTTTATGCCCTCATTAGGTCTCAGGCACCTGCTGATCTGTGGCTGATAAATAACATTTTCCTGGGCGTTCTCAGGCTTCTAAGTGCAAATGAGGCTGACCAATAAAAGAAGTAGTAATAGTTGGTAAGCAATTACAAATCAAATAGCTCTGACAACTAACTCTGGACAAGTGTTTAATCAAGGACAGAACAGAGGACACATCGTGCAGAAGACTGTTGTGGCTACAATAGTTTACTTAGAATTATAATAATATCTTGACAGATCTGACTGAGTATAGGAACACCAGAAAAAGTTCTCAATATGATCCCCAAGGCTGCAAGCAATTTGTGAGAAAAGAGCCATAACCTTGGGAGAGGGGCAAGACAAATGGTTTGATTTATATGTAGCCTTGTTTCGTGCTAAGTACTGTGTCCAGCTCTAATGCAATGTGCCATTGCTAGACACCTTTTTATGGCACACATGGCTCCTGTAAAAAGGTTTCTTCCTCCACCCTAAGTGACGCATTGGCACAGTACATTGATCAGGAAGACCCGCTGATTGCCTTAAGACCATAAGTTAAACATAAATCTCACTAAATTAATATAATGTAATTCATTCAGTTTCTACTCTATATATTAAGATATAAAGAAAAGACTATAAACAAGAATCCAAATAAGTAAAAAAAAAATTACATAAGCGGCCTCGCCTTCTTTCTTAAAATGTATGCCATTATTTTCTGACAAAATTCTAAGCACTGGGATGTACACAAGCTTGCATTCTTATATGCTCAAATCTACCTGCCCGTGCGAAAAACTTAAATGGCGTGTTTGCCAAATGTGGGCTTACAAATGGGCTGTGTCTGAAGCCGTGTAGTGCAGCACTTAATAGTATGGTAGGTAAGGCGCATTTATCATACTTTTTCTATACGTGTATGTACTAACCTGAAATAGCTGGAGTTGGCAACACTACACACTAGGTAGTGCACATGGAGTGTACACCACATTGGGTGCGAAGTGACTTTTTCTTGAAATGTCTGTGCATTACGCTCAAAATACTCCACCCTCGCTCGACTCTGCTTTCATGCTCGCTTGATTTGGCGCTGTGTGGATGTCCAGAACATAGATTTATTTTTGTGCCAGAATTCTGAGCACACAGTGGAACTTTGTGAGCAAAATATCTTGTCTTTACATGCTCAGCTCTGCCTGCTCAATATACTTCCTCATTTATCGGTATTGGCAGATGTGAGCATGAAAAACATCAGATCATATTATGATCATATTATGCATGCTTAGAAGTTACACGTATATAATGGATATGAAATTGGTCATCCTTATATGGGTTCCCACAAGGTATAAAAACAAACAAGTATGTGTATTACCATGCACAAACCCAGCCCTAAGCAGCGATTAGTGAAGTTCTGCCTTGTCTGTAGAGCTCTAGGTTGGGTTTTATAAGGGAGGCCAGAGATCACTGGCAAATCCCTGTCTCCAGGCTCATGGGATTGGGCTGCCATATCACCCTACTGCCCTCGTACCCAGCCAAGCTCACTGCCTCTGTCTCCTCGGGGTAGTACCCATGTCTGTCGTGCACAATAAGGGCATTTGTAACAAGGAAGTGGGTTGTTCTGTAGAGGACGACAAAGATGAGCAGCTCGACTAGGAGACTTGACATGGGGTGAAGTGAAGAGTCCAGCTCAACGAAAGTGCACAGTATGACACAGCATCATAGTCAAACTCTTTATAAACTTCATAATGCAACCACAGCAGTGTAGACCTTATTCTAATTGTCCCAGAACTTTCCGAAAAAGAAAAGGATAATGAGTCCATTAATTGATTTATGCATGTCTAATGGACAATGCAGTCTCCATGGGTTAGTTAGTGGTATTTGAGGTCAATAAGGGTTTCAAGTTGTGGGGTCAGACTCTAAAGATTCATCAGTCTTCCTTCTCCTCTCAATTCTTACTGCAAGTTTTAGAAACCGTTGCCAGGTTAGGCTTTTTCTGGATGATGGTATACTAGAAATTATAACCTTTATCTCTGGTTACGAACAGTGATTTGGAATTGTCAAGTCTTTTATTGACATACCACAATTATGTGTGCAATTAGCATACATAATTTTTTGGATTTGTTTGCTTACTATTGACATTTATTATTTTTCATCCATTTTGTGTGTAGGATTTTTTTGCTTACCCCTTGTTACAATGAATTGCATTGTTTTGAATTGGGCCCATCTTGTGATTCCAATCATGCCATCTCCTGATTCCAGGAGTCAATTCCAAACAATTTCACAGGTAAAATATTTTTAAACAAGTATATTTTATTTGCGTGCCTAATAAGCACATAGGTTTACTGAATGCACGTCTTCATCCTCCCTGGATATTAACAATTAACATTTTGTTATGTTAATTTCAAAGATTGATTCAAAGAGCTACATTCAGAATAATATTATAAGAACAAAATTTATAGCAGTCAGTGTGTTTGCAAATTAGTTCCTATAACAAGACCAAAAGCACATATCATATTCAAACTTAAATGAATGTGTAAATGGTTCTCAGTGCAAAATATCTTATGAATATCTTCCAATTAACTAAGCTGATAAACTACTATGACTCATGAAATAGCGTGTCATCACCTGTGGCGTTTTTCCATAAACCCTACTGATCCAATCCTCAGGATTTCATATGACCTTTGAGATTATTTGCGGCTTAAATGCCTGATTTTTGTAGCGCTGTTCCCAAAAATTGTATTTGAAAAGTTCAGTGTTTTAAGGCGTGTTTTTAAAGTTGCGAGGAGCAAGTCAAAGTTAGGAAAAAGAAGTTGTGATTTTACTCCTTTATAATTGGTTAACAATTAATAAAAGAGAGAACAAAACCACTATGCCATGCGATTGTTATGATTTCCCTTAGGGTTAGTGACACTTGCGCTCATAGGCCCAGGATAGGCTCCTGACAAAACCACTATTATTTGTGTTAACCTTTAATCATTTAGCTATTTTTGAAGGGAAATCTGAGGCGTTTTTATCACGTTTCCTGAGTCTTCCAAATATAACAAGGAAGTGAGTTGGCTGACGTATGGATCCTGGAGGGTCTGATTAGCAACATTCATTCAAAGACATAAAAGCCTTTATATAGCTTACAATGCATGTATCATATAATAGCTTCCATCAGTGTTCTTTTACTAGCCAGGTATTCTCTTTTTTCCTGTCAGTAGCAGGGCAGAGATAAAATGACCAAGAAAAAGACTGAAATAGATTATTAAAAGATTATTATGTACTGTAAGCAATGGAGTAAAGTCATGTAATTTATCAAAGTTGGAGAAAACAATAATTCTTTACAGTATGTGTTTGTTTTATTATCAAGATTGTTTTAATTCTCATAATTATCTAAAGTCTAGTTTTAAATACTATTTCATTTAGCAGTCATTAGTAAGTTTAAATATGAGCTCTCACAAACAAGCACTCACAGCATGACCAGTTAAGCAAACGAAGGAAAAGCAGAATCATTACGATTACGCTTTAGTACATAGTTCTGAGGCTTGTTGGAGCGCTGATTGATGTATTTGCAGGGTTGAAGCAGGCGTGAGATAGATGTGTGTTCGTGGATGGGGTGCAAAGGGCAGGGCGATGGATGGACAGGGCAAAGTGGGGTTAAAACACGCAGAGGATTGGGCAAGACCCAGCTATGAAGAGCGTTTAAACCTCACTGCTGATGCGCTCTGAGTGATGAGAGCCGCTTATGTTTGCTGTACACGACTAGCGCTGGCTGCTTCCGCTGCAAATCATCCATAGCAGCAGCAAACCGAGTCCAATTATGTGGGTCAGGACCTGAATTAGGCAAAGTGAGCTTTCAAAGAGTTCTTGTGTGTGGGTGTTAGTGTGTGTGTGTCATAGGTGTTTGTGGGGACACATGTGCACATGATGAAAAGAAAATTTGTAAAACGTGGGGACATTTGTAGATCCGTTATGTGATAAACTCCATTATTATTATTATTATTATTATTATTATTATTATTATTATTATTATTATTATTATTATTAAAGCAGCAAACAATTGAACTTTTAACATACTGTATTACATAGTCAAATGGAAACACACTATGGTGTTATTCACAATGTGTGTGTGTTTTGTGTCTGCATATGTCTTATTTTTAACTACTTTGTGCACATGTAGGCACAAATGTGTGAGACAGACATGAATGTTCGAGAACAAATTTGTGTGCACACGTGTGTGTATCTGAGGACAGAAGACCTCTATTAAATCAGTGCTGGCTGTGGGCAGTTGAAGGCAATGTAGAGGCCTGATATTTCCTTATTATGGGTCAGAAGGAAGCCTCTCTGGTGCAATTACACCTCTACTGTCCTCACATGGGAGGCGTCTGATAACTCTATTAAGTCCAAACCAGTCTCCCAATGCTGTCATCCTGCAAGCCTTCACACACTCAGCAGGACAGCCTGTGTGTGTATGTGTGTTGCCTCGTTTTGCTTTGTGTGAGTGCCAAGGGATAATAATGACACTAAATATGAAAGTGTTGCTGGTATTTCATAATAAAAACATGGCTCTCAGCAAAAACAAATTGCAGTCTTCACACTGACAATGCCAGAGAGAGCTGACTGAACGCCTTCTTCATCTACAGGCATTTTCACTTTATATATATATATATTTATATATATATTTTACATTTCGTATGACTGAAATTGCTTTCCAAAATATTAAAGTAGCTCTTTGGCCTAAAACATTGATGATGCTAAGAATTAATGAATGTCAGTGAGGCCAGCTGCATTCCATTCAATGTTTTTCTTGTTAGTGTTCTTGGGCAGATTATTTCTTTATTTAAAACTCTGTCAGATAAATTAATTTGAGGCAGTTGATAGAATAACGGTTAGTAGGTTCGTTCTGTGATTGAAAGGTTGTCGGTTCAAATCCCAGACCACTAAAAAGTACCACTGTAGTACTAATAAGCAAGGTATTAGGGTCTGACCATGTCAGCTATACACTACTTCAGAACACATGGGTCAAATGCAAAGGTCACATTTCGTTGTGGTTTACTGTGCTGTACTTTGCTTTGGTCACAATGACAACTAATCGCTCACTTTTACTTTTGCTTAGTTACATCAGGTCAGCCTTCCCAGGGTTGTTCCCCACCTTGCGCCTATAGTTCCCGGGCTGGGCTCCAGTCTCCCCGCGACCCCAGTTACGATTAAGCGGTTCGGATAATGAATGAATGAATTAATGAATGAATACATCAGTTCATCCAGCACATAAAAACCGCACATAAACTAGTTCTTAGGCCTCATTCTAAGTTCTACAGACCTGTTAGTTTTCATTTCTTGTTCAACAGCATTATTGGACTATTTGGGCCTTTACATCAACAATGAGAGGGTACAATTTTTACTTTCCGAAGCTAGAGTGTCTGAAAATATTCATGATGGCTGTTATGGAAAAGAGCCAGAAAAGGAGAATATCCAGAATAACCAGATGAATATGTCCCGCTAAATAAAGAGCAGCATGCCATAACAATACAATGTGACCAAGACTTTGAGTCAAGACACCATAGAAAAAAATATATTGTTTTTATGCTGGCAAAACAAACCAAAAGTGTAATTTCAAGTACAAATATATTACAAAGAAACTCAAAGGCTGAGTCAAGATCCAATTATTTAAGGAACTGCTCTAAAACAAAGTTAAGACGGAAAATACAGACAGCATTCCAAGTTTTGAAAACTCATTTTCACAGAGCTATTATACTCAAAGAACCCATTGCCTTATCCTTTTTTCTTCTTTTTTCACCACCGCCCAGATTCTGTGGTTTGGCATCTTTACTCAAGAGTTTCACTGTGAGAAAAAAGTGCTGCCTCTGCAGACTAGCAGCTAATATATATATTTTTCTGAACCAACTGTTTACTTCTGGAAATATCACCATGCTGAGAATGATTAATATGCTAAAAAAATTGTGTATGTTTAAGCATTGATAGTGTGGCCATTAAACCGTGATTTACAGCTCTATTTTAAGTCATTTAAGTCATATTTTGACTTCTGTCATCAACATTCTTCACAAC
Organism: Distichodus sexfasciatus; assembly: GCA_032718565.1. NCBI lineage: Eukaryota > Metazoa > Chordata > Actinopteri > Characiformes > Distichodontidae > Distichodus > Distichodus sexfasciatus. The sequence goes on from JAVGVS010000007.1 coordinate 2,234,654, forward strand.
TAAGTTATATTACTGTGATTCAAAGTTTCACTGCCTAGATATTAATTCATATTCATTTTAAAAAACTTTCAAAGCTTTACTGCTTGTGTTTTGATGCAGCTTTTGTGGACTATACATATTTTAAGTAGTTTTAGTGCCCCCATGTGCACTATCGATATTGACATATGTGACTTGTTGTTAGTTTGTTTAATAAGCTATGGAGTAAACAAAAATAATCAGATATTGTTAAAATATTGTTTGCTTTACTATTTCAAAAATATAGAATAATTTGAGTTTGAAACATTCTGTCTTGTTCACTGTCTTACTTGATAGCATAAGCAGTACTAGCAGTAGTGCCCAGTGAGAACAATTTGTATTATTGCAAGGGTGCATTTCAGGTCTCTTGTCTTTTTGAACTTACATAGCCTTTTAATACCTAATATATCTTATTAGATATAGGTCTAGTGGGGTAGTCTAATGGTTAGGTACTCACTTCTGCACCCCAACATTAAGGGTTCCAATCCTACCTCCAGCACTATGACCACTGGGACCCTGAGCAAGGGCCTTAAACCCAAGTTGCTCCAGGGAGACTGTCCCTCTAAATAAGAATAGATCTCTGGATAACAGCATCTGTTAAATGCCACAGTGAAAGGCATTAACCAAGCCTAAAGCATGTACAATGAGTTTGTTGTTAAATAAAACATGTTTATAGCAGGAGTAATTCCAGCAGGTTGGTGACCTATGTCCTGTGATTCAGCTTATCAGGACACTGATGTACTGGGTGTATTAGAATAGGAAAGCTACCTGACTGTGAAGGATTTTGACCTTTCAGATCTGTAAAAGGGCAAAGATAGAGTCAATGATTTCTGACCAAGTGATAATACGATCTAATAAAGCAACGCCAGCATGTCAGTGGTTGCTTTGTTTACATCATTTGACTTTTACTTAACAAGCATATGATTACAAATTTCAGCCACACTGTTCATATTCAATACAGTGAATTATACTCAGCGAGTAAAATAGTGGTTATCTATGAACTATTGTGTTTTTCTTTAAATTCTGAAGAGGAATGGCTGAAGTTGGACTCATACACAATAGGAAAGTATCTAAATGAGCACTTTGGCACATGTTAAATGCTATTTTTATGACAAACAGCAAGTTTCTCATATCTGAAGTTTGAAATCTCAATTTGTTCTATCACAGCAAATGCAAAAAGTTTGACATAAGTGTAAATTAGTTTAATGAGTTTAGAATTATAATCAACATTATAGATTTCAGTAGATGCAATGATGGAAATTATAATTTCAGCAAATTAAATTAGTCTATATGTTAAATAGCAGAGTATCTAAATAGGTGAATCATTTAATCTTCATTAAAACCGTCACTGAATCCCACATGATCAAATTTTATCATGACCAATACTGTTAAAGGTGAGACTCGCGTCAGGGGTCTGTCTGCATGGGTCTTTCATCAAATTATATGAAATTTTCCTTTAACAGTGTTCCCTGCTGTAGACACAACTGGAGTCAAATTTTGATCAAAGCTTTAATTGACTCATCCTGCTGTTCCTGGAGGTCAACGTTCCAACAGTGACAGTGACCCAAAGAAATTGGTCTATGATCCCCTTCTGTCTCCATCTTCCCAGACGGGTCACCCAAGCAGCGTGGAACGAATTATAGTGTTTATATCACACACACACCCGCACACTCACTGAGATGAACATTTCTCTCCACAGGAGCCCTCGTAATTACCCCAAAAAGAAACCTCTGGTAATTAGCATAAATTATCCGGTTGGGGCCAGGATCTGCAGAGTGCGTCCCCCACGCCGCGGTGCCGGGGAGAGGTTAAGTTCGTAATCAGCGACTCCATCACCAACTGTGGCGGCCCATGATTGGGATGCTTTGGGTGAGGTTTTTACACAATTGGGTGTTTGGAAGCTTTGTTTGTGGATATTTTATCAGTGTTATTTCAGTGGCGGTTTTGCCCGGCAAAGGTTAACGACTTTCCAGAACTCGCCTCCTTGAGAAGAAATAATGATAAGTGGTGTTGAGGTTAAATATGCTTGCCTGAGCTCTCATTCACGTCTGGGAGGTAATTGCAGTGAAGGCCATAACGTTATTTGGGGGGTTATTTAGGGGGACTTCCTGTTGATGAGTCATGATGAGGATTTGAAAATGAGAGGAAAAAGACAGTTTTGCGTGAACATTAAACATTACAAGAGCTGAGTCATAAGATAAATAGGTGCAGCATGTCTCTTCCATTGGTCTTTTAATGTGTCCTATATAATATCTGTTACCGGGAAATTAAAATCTGATCTTTTAATGGCTCCCATGCTGAGTGTCACATGCACTGGGCCAACCAGCCAGTCAGGAACCAGAAATACATTTATCATTACATACAAGGTGAAAATAATGCGGTTGGCTTCCTGATTAAAATAGAGAGCCTTGGCCTTATATCACAGCAGCCAAAAATTCCAGTTCACAAAACTCTTTCAGGTGTATTGACATTAATTAATGCATATACACACAGAGAAAAGGCTTGCTCAGAATAGCTCTCTTTCCAGTGCCTCTGTAGGACCAGAGATATATATTAAATATTTCAGAACAATCTGAAACATTCACAACTTTCCTCACTATATCCTTTCCTTTTATGGACTTGCAATTTGTTGAACCAACAATACACCATGTCTTTCAGCACGGTAGAAATTGTCCGGATGTCCGGATGTCACTCGAGTCATAGAGAACAATAGGATTCTGTATGAAGTACAGCGTTTGTCGTGTTCTGTGTAGGGCTCCTATAAGCTGCATGGGAGAAGCAGAATGGATCAGACTTGTTGAATCACAGCTCACATATGCTGGAATGGATTGAGATCAGAGGAAATGCTAGAGCCTGAGCAACAATGTCAACCTGTACCTACTGACTTTGGTCATAAAAATGAACCAGTTGTCCAACAACATGCATGAGAAGTACTTTATAGTACCTGTGTAACTGTACTTTGTTAGTGTAGGCTACTTAAGTATTTTTTCCAGTAATTTGTGTATGGACTAAATATTCCTAATTTTGACTTCAGATTTTGTCTAATGTGACAAAAAAAATTCAACACCCTATACCTTGAATTCTTTCAACAAACCTTAATATGCTCTTAATGTGCATTTAAGTATCAATATATTAGGAAGTATTTATTACAGCAGCTCATTTTATTATTTAAAAGCTCTCTTAATATTAGATCTTAATATCTTAATATCAACTAGTACTCTAATGGGTAAATCAACTTTTATTGGAGACATTTTCATTTTAAATAATCAGGTTTCAGGTCACCTGAAACAGGTTTCAGGTACTTTATACACCTGTTTACCTGGGTGCAAATGAGTATTGTTCATGCGATTATTTTTTTCTGTAGCTAATATTACTACCAGGTGGCATGGTGGCGCAGTGGTTACATTCCCAGATTGATTCCCAGATTGGCCGTAGGGCCTTGCTGTGTGCAGTTTGCATGCTTTCCCTCTGTTCGTATGGGTTTTCTCCGGGTGCTCCAGTTTTCTCCCAGAGTCCAAAAGCATGATGAGCATGATGAGTCCTGATTTGTCAGCACAGGCAAACTGAGAGGTTCTTCTTAACCTCTGACTTGAACTGACCTGAATCACATGTGTCTCTGGCACCTGGTCCTTTTTGAACCCTGACATGACAAAGTGTGTGCTATGAGCATCAAGACAGGAGGTGATAGTAGATTTGATCTGTGATTGTTGACCTGCAGTATATAGAATATTTTTCAACATGATAAAATCCTATTTTGAAGCTGATTGGATCTCTTCAGAACAAAACTGCTTTAATGGTAAGTGGACATTATATTGGTGAAATGTTCTTTTCACACATGCTACACTATGATTGATATTTGGTAGTTAAGCCTGGTTGCCTCCAACATCAGCTTAAAATACTGACTCTATGTTGATAAAGCATCATATGCCAGGGGGGTGATTCCTGCAGTCATCAGCTCTTTCATATATGTCACTGTGCTGTCCTGACAGATTAAATGTGAACCTTCTAAAATCAAGCTCTGACTCATTTGTGTGCCATTGCAGCACATATTCCATAACACAGTATATGGAAAATAATATTGATATTAAATGTGTGCGATGAAGTAAAATTACTTACCCAGGTCCAGTATTTAATGTATTCTGTTTTATTTTTGTATTCATTGAAATGTGGTTTTCCAATTTTGCCCTAGTCTTTCGCCTCAGAGCAACGTCTCCCTTGATGCCTCAAGTCATTTTGAAATAATTTAGGTCCTTCCATCTTCACTCATTGATTTTGCATGTATTTGTCCTTGTGCTTTTGCCTGTGCCTGTGCATGTGTGTGTGTGTGTCTGTGTGAGTTTGTTTGTGTGTGCGTGCGTGTGTGTTTGATTAAAGTGGAACCAATTTATTCATGACGTGCAACATTCCAGCACTCATAAAAGGCCTCAGAGCAGCTAAGGTTCAACAATAATCTATTTAGGCAGAGTTAAAAAAAACTGATTTATGGAGAGTCTATGCTGACTAATTAAAACAAATAAAAAATATTGATAATGTGTCATATACCATATTAATTCATAATTCAGTTTATTATATAATGAATTATTGCATCTCATGCTAAGGGCCAGTTTACATGTAATAATTTACATTTTAATTGCGTTTACACAACATTCAGTTTTTAAAAATCTCCATACACACTAAAACTCTGTGTCGTCACCTGCCATTGTTGTTGACCCGCAGCTGATTATTGTTGTCATGGTTATCATAGTCACTTGTGGTATGTAAGTAATGTAATGTTAATACTCTCACATAATTTTTAAGAAAACTGTGTTTTACTTGTTTACATGGATTCAGAGAATCCAGTGTTTTGAAAAATCTTCATGGGGCGGGCATTTAAAAAAATACCTGCCTGTTTGAGGTGACTAAAACTGTTTTCGTGTAAACTAAAGGCCCATACAGCTAAAAAAGGTATGCATGTATAAAAATATCCGCACACGTGTAAACAGACCTTAGACAACAAACTGAAATGGACCACTTTGCTTTTATCCACAATTTATTTTTCATCATCTTCTTCCTTCTCATAAAAGCAGTGCATTGCTTTCAGATGGTCACTGACCGACAGTTCTATGTCTTCAAGATTCAGGTTTGACAAGACAAGGACTTAACTATTTGGATCCTGAACCTGTTGACTTGTTCTGACTGGTATATTTTATATGTGTTCTATATACACTGTCAGTCAAAAGTGTGGACACACCTTCCCATTCAATGTTTTATTCTTTATTATCATGACTATTTATATTGTAGATTCTCACTGAAGGCAATATAAATGAACATATGGATTTATGTAGTAAACAAAAAGTGTGAAATAACCCAAAACATGTTTTATATCTTAGATTCTTGAAAATAACCACCCTTTGCTTTGATCACTGCTTTGCACACTCTTGGCATTCTCTCGCTGCGCTTCATGAGGTAGTCACCTGAAATGGTTTTCCAACAGTCTTGAAGGAGTTCCCAGAGATGCTGAGCATTTGTTGGCCCTTTTGCCTTCACTCTGCGGTCCATCTCATCCCAAACCATCTCGAATGGGTTTAGTTCAGGTGACTGTAGAGGCCAGGCTATCTGGCGCAGCGCTCCATCACTCTCCTTCTTTGTCAAATAGCCCTTACACAGTTCATTCATAGTTTTTATGCCTTTAGTGAAAATCTACAATGTAAATAGTAATGAAAATAAAGAAAAAACACTGAATGGGAAGGTGTGTCCAAACTTTTGACTGGTAGTGTATATATATATATAAACAAATAGCTTTAAAAAGCTGGTATGGAAATTGGTAAATTGGAGCAGGTTGTACTTTCTTTTAAATTCATTCATTCATTCATTCATTGTCTGAACTGCTTACTCCCAAGTGGAGTCGCGGGGGGACCAGAGCCTATCCCGGAACCTGACGGACGCAAGGCAGGGAACAATCCTGGGCAGGTGCCAACACAATGCAGGGCATACACACCCACACAATCACACATACACCTTTTGTTTAAATTTGCACTAAATTTAGAGACAATTACGCGCTCAAGATTCTTTATCTCACTTTTCACTTTCAAAGGTACTACTGAGTTACTTATGAGCAAGGTACCGTCGCCATGCACTGCTCCCCAGGTGCTTCCCTTGTTAGCTGTCCACTGCTCCTTCATGGATGGGTCAAATGCAAAGTTCACATTTTGTTGTGGTGTGTTGTGCTGTGGTGTGTTGACAATGACAAATAATCACACACTTTGACACAGACAAATATGATGGTGCTCATAAACTCTATAGTGACATCTAGTGCTGTGGAAGTTATCTGAGCAGGGAGCAGTTTTAGAACTTGTCTTTCCAAGTAGTGCAATCAGAGAACAAAATGTGTAAAACACACCACTTTTTTCCAAGCTCAAAAGCAATTAGTGTATTATTTTCTATCATACTTTGTAAACACACAATATGTAAGGCATTGTATGAAATGAATTCTTTTTAAAATAAAAAACAGACTGTTTCATTCTACTGTACTAAAAGTATAATAGTACATACTTCACAGGGCATAAGTGATTTTCCAGGACTATGGTATGGATGAATTAAAGCCCCAGTTGAAATGTTGTAAAACTTGATTAGGCAGAGATCTAATAATGTTCCAGTCACTGTTCTGTTTTTATCATCATTATACATGCAGAATGGTGTCTGTATTTACAAATAATATAATATATATTAATACATTTGTTTTGATGTAACATATTCAATGCCATATACAATGTCCTTGCATCATTTTGATTATCCTTGTAAAGATTTTTCTTCAAGAATATTGAAGGCATCTGGTCTCCTCAGTGATTTCTAAATATGATAAACAAGCACACACACTCACACACACACACACACACACACCCACACACACACACTATACTCCCTGTCTACTTCATATGCCCTGTGGTGAGCATCAAAGGATACACACTCTCCTCTTCACTTCTAAACACTCCTACACTACTAGGCTGCCACTGTCTTGCTGGCATGCATTTCTGAGCCACGTGTTCATCCCCATAATCTTTATCAGTCACCAGGGCTCAGGTGTCCCCCAGAGCATCTATTGAAGATCTATGTTGCTCAATAGATTTACCTCTAGAATACTTTAAGGACTTCAGCTGGGGAAACAGTTTTTTTCCTATCATGCTCATGCTGCCAATGTTTATGTTTTTATGTTGCGTGATTGACATGTCCATATAGGATACATGACAACTGCGGGACAGCTTTCTCTCTCTCTCACGCCCCCTCCCTCTCTCACCCCCAGCGTCGCCGAATTGGCTGTACATTGGCTGTACATGCTGTGTTGATGTCTAATTGCATTCATCCATCCTTAATGTGGTCACCAGAAAGCCTGAAAGAAGGGGGAGTAAATAGGCAATACTTGCTCCGAGCTTTTGTATACGTTGCACCCTCCTCCATATAGCATCCTCGTTTTCTCCACGGCCTCCCTCTTATCCACGCATGACCCGTATGAAAAGCATGACCACTGCATCGTCAGCAGGGCAGGCCCCAGTCTCTCTTTTTCCATCCTCCCATCTCCAGTTCCCACTTGCTCTCATTGTTTCCCTTGAAGTCCATTCCAGTCCTCATCTGCTGTGAGTCACTGCTACAATTAAAAAAGAAAAACTTCCTTTTCTTTGTCCTCCCCCCCCCCCCCCCTCCTTCCACCTCCCGTCTCATTTAGAAACAGCCACAGCCTCGCTCCACTCCTCTCACCAAACCCCACAGGCAATTTAGGGAAACTAGGGCAAAATGAAATATGGGCGCAATAAAAAACACACAAGACTTCAATTGCACAGGGGCAATAAAAACCTGTGCAACTGTGTACATGGCACGGCACTAAACAGTGTGTTAGATGGTTAAGTATGTTATTAGGAGATGGCCAAACGAGGGCTTCTCCTGCAGGTCCTCCCCCAGGCCCCAGGTCTTCTGCTGTGTGGCTCTGACGTAGGCATTACCAGGGCTGGGGAATAGCTCACTAAAATTAACAATGTTACTAATTTAACTGCTTATTATTAGTAGTTTAATTTAGCGAACCTTAAAACAGTGTAGTTTTTCCCTCATATTGTAGTGTTTTTACAAACAGTGACGTAGCGCAGCAAAATGCCATCCTTACAAAGATGCGTATTGTCATCTATTATGTATTTCTGATTGGTGTGGATTGGAGTTACAGAAGTGGCATCTAACAGTTTGCAAAGTGCATGCACAGTAGAGGTGTTAACCTTCATTGGTATCACAATTCAATTAAATGATCATTTTCCTGTCAACGTTTCGATTCAATGCAATATCTTGATGCATCCGATCAATTTTTCTACATTACTTCACACTGGATACAGATTGGGCATGGATCACAGATCAGGCAGCCACAGTTCTTTTTAAATACAATTATTATGTCATTGCCAGAAAATCACAAAGCAATGTCATTATGATATAATCCAGTGGTTTTCTACTGGTTCTGTTTAAGGGACCACCATTCACACTATACAGATACATTATCTAAATTTAGATAAATTATTTTAATTAGATAAATTATAAATAAATTAATTAGATAATTAGAATTATGAGATTAATTAAATAATAAAATAAATAAATAAATACATACATGAATAAATAAATAAATGCATGTAATAATTTTTAAAAGGTGATTTCAGTAGTGAAACTGAATTGCATGTCAGGGACAACCTGCATTGCTGCCGTGGACCACCAGCGGGCCGTGGACCGCCGATAGAAATCTCCTGATGCTGAGGACCAATGGTAGAAAACTCCCAATATAATCAATTATGGTCTGTCATTGCATCGATGCAGAATTGTCAATGTCTGCATCGCGATGCATGGATTATGTGATTAATTTCAATGCCCCTAATTCCCTTTGCATTACAGTCATTGAAACCTTATTATGATTTGGCATTACTTTGCTAAATTATATTACTGGATAAAATAGCTTTGCAGTAGTGAGCTACTTTTACTCTGTAGCTTTCAGTGTAGCTAACGACTATATAAAAAAGTAGCTTGGCTGTAGCTTAGCTAGTTTTATCAGAAGTAGCTTGCATCTTGAAAAACAATGGTTAAATGTAACTTCCCCAACCCTGGTCTTTACAGCCATGCAGATCTGTGAATTTGTGCATTGGCACAGAAGAGACAAGTGCAGAACACTGACTCTGCTCTTTTGTGGAAGAGGATAGTCTATCCTTTCCAGCTCCTATGAGAATGTGACACTGCATATATCCTGTAGGTGTGAGGTTCAGCAAATGCCTTGGCGAATTTGTGCTTTGTGTGTGATAGGCTTGTATTTGGACATTCTTGAATAGCATTTATCACGTTTTGCTCTCTAACACATGCATTCCCCCAGAACGCAAGGAGAACCATGGGACATGCATTTGGACAGAGAAAAGCCTGAATGGATTTACTCTCCGGTGCCAGTCGGAGGAGGGTGGTGCTCCTCCTACACTCCCTCTCCCTCTTGGGGTTCCTCCCTCATCTCCTCTGAGGCTGTTTTTCTTGCCAATGTCGCCCTAGTGGCTTGTTAAGGGCTTGGACCTGGAAAGCTGCTTTGTGTAAATGAATTGAATTGAACTGAAAGGAAAGCACAGCTGAAATGAACAAAATAAACCTAAAACAAAAAGCAAATGTATACTGTACAGTAAGCAATGTGCATGCTTTCAAAATTCAACAAAGGCACAAGAATGACTTCTGCAGGCTTCCACATTGCACAGAACCAATGCACATTCCCAACAAACCGAATGCATGTCATTTTATTACACACTTGGGGCTTCTTCACTCCCCTCACTTGAATGTGGTGGGTAGTGATGTGTACTAAAGCTAACCAACCTTTTGGAATTAACTCAGATTCTGATTCCTTTTGCTGAGAATCGATGAAATCAGATTCTGACACAGACATCCTTTATTCCTTGTGAAAAGTGCACTTCTTGCCATTTATGTAAGGATGCTGTCATGCTTTGTGAAACAAATACATGATAAACCCAAACAGTCTTTAATTCTGAATGGGCCTTCATAAAACAGGCACAGTTGAGATCCAGTTGCGACAGTGTACAGAACAAACAAATCCAAATTGTGTTGCAAAAACAGAAAAATCCAAAACCACAAAAACATAGTCGCTACATGAGAAGGAAGAACAGTAGAACACTTGATATGCAGTCAGAGACATTACAATACTCTACAACTAGAATGACGCTCTATATATACCAAACGTCAGGGGTATGGCAAGTTAAAACTCAGGTGATCCTGATCTAGTAATTCTCGTTGTGAAGACCTGAAGCTAGAGTCTGGATCTGGCAGTTCATCTGGGGAAATATCACAAACTTTCCTTTTTAAAAAGACCTTGCTTCTTAAAAAGACTCATATGTGGACGCTTGTGGACTCTATACTGACTCGTAGAGCTGTAGATGCCTCAGATACGTGAGCTGAAAGCAGTTCTAGAACTTGCCATGTGTAGCATAGACCACAAATCCCAACCTCAAAAGCAATTTGTGATTATAATCCATTGTATTTACATTGTTAGTATGTATATTTATGTACCTTATATATGTCATATTTATAAGCCTTAACATAACACTTAGAATGGAACAATTATCAATTAACTACAATGAGCAAGAACAGAAAAAGCTTCCAAACAGCCTCCAAAATAGTAAAAATCTGAAATGCATGTGTTTTTAGCTAAAACATTATAATTATAATTTAACAATCAGTTACCCCATGCAGACGTAATGTGTAGCATCCAATCAAGCAGCAGAGTTATGGCCTAGATGAGTTTTAAAGTGGTCGTTGTGAAAATGGCTGTGTGGTTAGGTACAATGTTCCGTCCAGATTACACAGATAATAGAACGCTCCAAATCCTCTAGAGCCAACATGCTCACTTATCAAAAGCCCAATGCATTAGAGGATCCAATCGATGCTGTGCAGTTCGTGAAACCAGACTCGGAGCAGTCAGAGAGTGTAATGGTAATGCATTTGTGTATGTGTATGTGTGTATGTGTGTGCTGGGGGGTGTGTTTCAATTTTATTTCAATTGAAATGTACTGAGGCTCTCAGACGCTCGAATGACTGATGAAATTCTATTTGCTTTGAGCGTTTTATATGTCAGTGGATCAAGTTTCAATTCTCTCTTAGCCTAAAACCGAGTTTAGCCCCATGTGGTTTCATCTGAGAGCTGTTTCCATAATGAGGCAAAACAAGTAAATGGATTATTTGAAGTTCTGGAGAGCTACAATGACAAGATAAACAAGTGCTGGATTGATTTGATGAAATCTTGAAAAGAGATCAAAAAGCTGTATGTCAGATTAGATTTTTTTTTTAGAGTAGAAGTAGAAGATGGTTGTTTGAATATGGCGCTTCCTGAGATTCATGCCTGAAGCTTGTATCTAACCTGACAACAGATTTGCCTTTGTCCACAGAGCTGAAAAAACACACAGAAAAAAAAAAGATGGCCCTGAGTGTGAATGACTTCATGACAAACGGATGACATGACAAACCTTAGGAAAAATGTTGAGCATTTTTTGCAGTTGCTAGACCTTTCTATTTAAATCTGAATCTTGTTTGTGAGTCTTTTGGCATGAGTGTGTCTATTAGTTGTGTTTATGTGTATGTAGTAGAGTTGGGATCAAGACCACCTAAACCAAGACCGATAGGAGACCAGGGCATGTAATATATATATAGAAATATTTTCTGATCAATTTTAAATGAAGAACTATGCTTTTGCACACGTTGGCGTTCCATGTAAGAGTCGCGAGCTATAGCATGTATCATCACGAATAATGTAATTAATGCATTTTTACGCAATTACTCAGAAATCATTTCACATACAAAGCAATGAAAATATTGTCCAGTAAGTTCAAATTCTTGTGATTCTGACGGTACGTGCAAATTATAGGGATTCTGAGTTATTAAAAAACTAATTAATAAACAACACGTTGGTCTCAAAGAGTTTTAATAGCAAAGTTCACAGAGTTGTGCTCTCGGCTGGTCTCAAAATAAAATCCCGAGGCCTCTTTGTCCAAGTCCATGACAAGACAGAGACTTTCAAAAACAGAACGAGATCAGACTCGAATACTACAACACTAGTATGTAGATGTGAGGATGTGATTTTCCATAAAATAAAAAACGTTAAGAGAACCCTGAAATTTGTGGCCTTTTAAAGACATTTTTGTATAAGGAGTCTTCAAAATCAAAAATGAATTCATATAAAAGCTCTACCTTTTTTATAATGACTGAAACGGTTTTAAAACATTTGCTTTCAGTTGAGGTTAGGTGTAACTGTAGAATTATTTATATTTAGACATAAAAGGTATTAATGGAAGTAACTAATGGAATTAATGGAAGTATTTCACAAAAACTGTAAATAGCAAACATGGCTGTGTGTGTTTGTGTGTGTGGGCGGATGTTTTGAATGAGCCTTCTCTAATAAAATTTTTGTCATATCAAAAACCATTTTGCATTCTACAACATCACCTCATTCCAATAATATCTCAGTGACATTTCTGTTAATTTTCCTTTTTGACACTGTCTGCAGATATACAAGCTTGGAGCCTCATTCGTACACTTGTGCCGGTTCATGTCGCCCTGATTGAGGATTAGTAGGGTGGGATTGGACTTGATGTCCATCAGCAGATGGAGCAGAGGGTCTAGATACACACGGCCCCGCTCGGACCGTACACATTAGGCTGTGTGCTTGCCGAGGCCAAGCATATGGAGCAGCGGATTTGACACCATCACTAAGGATCAGAGAATTAGAGAGCGATTCGGAACACATTTCCACTCACTTACTGTAATCTGTCAAATGACCTTCGCATGAAATCCCTGATTATGCATCTGCACTTTTTAATGGATACCCTCAGACTTCAGAGTGATTCAGAAAGAAAGAGACTTAAGAGTCTAAATGCAGTATGATAGACAGTAATAGTATAGACAAATATACACTAAATGTTAATGTCAGTTATTATGAGATTTTTAAAAGCCTATGATGAGTTAGGGCTGGTCTGAATAGCAGGCTGTGACCTTAACGCATCTCTCTCTCTTATCTTATATTGATATGAAGCGATCTCTATATTTGCTTGCCACATCCTGCAGGACATCACTCATTCCCAAGTCTCTCAATTAAATGCTTACATTAGAGAAATCCTCCTGCTCTATACATCACTACATGAATCTTCCCAAATCTCTCTCTCACTAATGATTCCATAGATAGGTGACTACCATAACCCAAATAAGGGCTGTGTCCCAAACCAAACATTTCCATTCAACATAATCTGTTGTTGGATTTGAGGCACTTTTTTAAAAATATGTAGTCATTATTGTATGTAGGTGTGTGGTTTGAGATATGACTGCGCTTTTTAAAGCAGTTGTGGAATGCTGACTTGACGTTTTGTTAGTGCTGGGATGAAGGTTCTTTGGCACCAGAGACTGAGCTGAGCTGAGAGGTTTGTTGAGGACTGACCTACTTTTGTGAACAGAGGAGGAGACCACCAAGAGTGGGAGGATCACTGCTGCACGGAAGGAGATGCGTATGGGATCTCGCCATCCACTCACTCGCTCATTTGCTTGCACTCATTCATTCATTCATTCATTCATTCATTCATTATTGACTCATTCGTTTTAATGCAAACACACCCCCATATGGCTCAGAGCTCTAACGGGTTTAGAGGAGATAATTTGCAACCCTCTATGATTTCCTGAGTCAATATTTATGAAGAGTCAGAGAGATGTAAAAAAAAGAGCCTTCTCTAAAATTCAATAGATCAATAAACCATCTCCCAATGCAACAGGGTTGTTCCTTCATAATTAGAAGATGAGGGGAGATAAGGATACTCTAAATCAGAGGGTGAATAGGAAAGTCCTAGGATAGGACTAGAGGGTGAACAGGAAAGCTAATGTGGCCAACAATGGATTAACTTAATTAGATTTAGCTTTAAGATGAAGAAGACTTAAGATGTGTCTTTAGACTGTTTTTTTGTGTTAACACTTTTGTATTTCACAACTGTAAACTATATAAAAGCAGTGGAAACTGATCAGCAGCTTAAACCTTTCACTAAACATAATCAAACATGTAAGGCTTAGAGCTTCTAAACAAAACAACTAGAAATAGAAAATAGAAATGGATTGGTTCAGTTCACAAATGTTTACAAGAATGGAAATCCGAGCAACTACCACCATATAAATGAAAATGAATATGTTGACTAAAATGATTAAGGTTTGCGATGTTTAAAAAAACAAGTTGGAATGTTGTAGGGTTATTAATGATTGTGGTGACTCATGGCTTCATCAAGGGCCTGATGTACTGTTTTGAAACTTCCAGGTTTGAGGCTTGGCTATGGAATTTTTTGAGTGGTTGCAGAATTGCCAAGTTGATTGTTTAGTTATTGTGTTCTAGGAAAGTTCTTTAGAATGGATGACGAAAAACTGAGAGCTTAGTGAGAAGTGATCTCTATTTCTCCACTTAAAAGGATGTTTTCAACAGCCTGGTGTTTCTGGATGCAGTCAGATAATGGAGTCCATTTTAGAAGCAAGAATCCATGGGCTTTTAATAACTGGGATGTTGTTTGCCACTTTTTCTCTGTAGCTTGTATTGTAGCTAACTACTTGTACCATTTGAAAACATATGTTACATGGTCCGGTACATTTCATGTTGTACTTGTATAACTATGTATGTGACAAATAAAGAATCTTGAATGATGAAAACAGTAACTTGGCTATAATCATGGGTAACTTATAGCTTCAAAAGCTCAGATTTGAAAGAAACTTCCTTAACACTGGCAGCCATCTTTGTTTTGCTTCAACAAATTTCATGAGGAATTTTTATTTCCTTTGAAGTCAAAGAGGTCCTGTGGGGGTATCCTTTTCTTGTAGTGTAAAATCTTACCATACCATAAACAGTAACAAATCTTTGCATAGACCAGTCTGTAAGAGTAAACTCCTCAATCTTTCAGTCATTTCAAAAGTGTGTATTATAACCCCAGTAACACAGATGCTACAAAGAGTAACAATGAAAGATAATGAGAGCTATAAGCATTAATCCCACATTAGGCCTCCTCTATTTTTAGTTACAGCAACATGTTCAAAACAAAGCACCCTTTTAAATACCATGAGCTTTCTTACTCAGTCTGACAACAGCTTTCACCATAAGCACTGTTTAGGCCCACGACACACCGCTCCAAGCAAATCACAAAGCCTCAGAAAGATGTCTCTCAGCCCGACACACCATCCCGTGTTTGTAGTTGTCCTGTCACTCATGTGCTGTGTTTCAGGACCGTTACGTCTTCCACCAGTGAACAGTGTGAAAGCGTCACTGCTGCTCTTTGACATTTTGCCTGTCACTCTGCGCGCCCTACAGTCAAGACGTCTGACGCGTTGGTGCACAGATCACACAGGCGCCCCAACGCCTGGTTAGTTGTGTCAGTGGTTCCTCTAATTATTTTTCTCTGATACACCGACACGTACACAAGCACACACACTTAAGGTGGGTGAGGTATGAAAAAGCAGAAGTAGAAGAAAGAATAATAAAAGGCTTTCAAAAAATTTATTTATTTATTTACAAAAAGAGATGCAGATGTGTGTTTAGCTTAGTTTAGCTTGAAGAGTGGTCAGCTTAGCCATGGTACTATAATTAGCATTGCTTCTAACTTCACTACTTTTTAAGTAGATTATTAGTTGAGAAGCCATTTTTAGAATGCTATAGCTATAAAGATACTTTTTTAAAATCTGGCCTGGCATCTGACAGGCTACTCACTGCATCACAATTCATTCTTGGCAGCTGCAAGAAGGAGTCAGAGGATGGAGCCTACTTTGGCAAAGATGGAAGTAAGAATCAGTGTTCATGGAATAGCTTTGATGGAGTTATCTACTTCGCTAACTACTATATTAAAACAGTAGTTTGGCTCTAGCTTAGCTAGGTCATGAGATGTTTGTAGCTTGAAAACCTGCTGTTGAATAAGTAGCTTCTTCAACACTGTCAAAGTCAGTTGATAACCACCAAAAAGTTGAACTGAGATGGCAGACATGAGATGCCACATCAACTAAAGAAATTAGTAAAATGGCATGATTTACACTGTGTGTTTTAAAGAAATCAGCACGCTTGACAGAGGATGGAACATTGTTGAGGCAAATGTCTGGAATGTTGCTCATAGTAAGGACCAATGGTCTTGCAATGATAGTATAATGATTATGCCAGCAACTAAAACCTAACCATCTTCAAACACAACTTTACAGAAAGTGTAGATTTTCAAAAAATGATTTGAAAAAGAGTTTGGAAATATTCCTGAAATATAGAAGTTTTCAAAAATGGTAATGTGGAAAAACTGTGGTTCTTTCATAGGATCCATGTATTGCATTCTCAATTAATTCTCAATTAATTCAAGCCTCTTAGTTTGTCTGACAGTGTAGATGTCTGAAAATAGTCATTTGTTACTGGATTGCTGCACACCAGGGTTTCAGGTTGTAGAAGATCTGATAGAGCACCATAATAACATTGCAACACAAAAACATGTATGTATATCTTCTTCTTCTTCCTCTTTCGGCTTTTCCCTTCAGGGGTCGCCACAGCATTTAGTCCATCCTCCATTTAGTCCATTTAGTCCTATCCTCTGCATCCTCTACCCTCACACCAACTAACTTCATGTCCTCTTTCACCACATCCATAAATCTCCTTTTTGGTCCTCCTCTCAGCCTCCTGCCTGGTGGCTCCAACCTCAGCATCCTTCTACCTATGTACTCATTGTCTCTCCTCTGGACATGTCCAAACCATCTCAGTCTGGCCTCTCTGACTTTATCTCCAAAACATCTAACATGAGCTGTCCCTCTGATGAACTCATTCCTGATCCTATTCATCCTCGTCACTCCCACAGAGAACCTCAACATCTTGAGCTCCGCAACCTCCAGTTCTGCCTCCTGTCTTTTCCTCATTGGCACTGTCTCCAAACCATACAACATGGCTGGTCTCACTACTGTCTTGTACACCTTTCCTTTCATTCTTGCTGAAACCCTTTTATCACACATCACACCTGACACTTTTCTCCACCCATTCCAACCTGCTTGTACACGCTTCTTCACCTCTTTTCCACTCTTTCCGTTGCTTTGGACCGTAGACCCTAGGTACTTGAAGTCTTCTACCTTCTTTACTTCTACTCCCTGTAACTTCACTGTTCCACTTGTGCCCCTCTCATTTACAAACATGTACTCTGTCTTGCTGCGACTAATCTTCATTCCTCTCTTCTCCAGCACATATCTCCACCTCTTTAGCCTTTCCTCTACCTGTGCCCTGCTCTCACTGCAGATCACAATGTCCTCTGCAAACATCATAGTCCATGGAGATTCCTGACTAACATCATCTGTCAGCCTGTCCATCACCAAAGCAAACAAGAAGGGGCTTAGAGCCGATCCTTGATGCAGTCCCACCTCCACCTTGAACTCCTCTGTCACTCCTATAGCACATCTCACTGCTGTCTCACAGTTCTCATACATGTCCTGCACCACTCTAACATACTTCTCTGCCACTCCAGACCTCATCATGCAATACCACAGCTCCTCTCTCGGCACCCTGTCATATGCTTTCTCTAAATCTACAAAGACACAATGCAGCTCCCTCTGACCTTCTCTGTACTTCTCCATCAGCATCCTTAAAGCAAAAATAGCATCTGTAGTACTCTTTCTTGGCATGAAACCATACTGTTGCCCACAGATGCTCACTTCTGACCTAAGCCTAGCTTCCACCACTCTTTCCCAAAGCTTCATTGTATGACTCATTAGCTTTATTCCTCTGTAGTTGCCACAATCCTGTACGTCTCCCTTGTTTCTTAAAAATCGGCACCAGAACACTTTTCCTCCATTCCTCAGGCATCTTCTCACTCGTCAAGATCTTGTTGAACAACTTATTTAAAAACTCTACTGCCACCTCTCCTAGACACTTCCATACCTCCACAGGTATGTCATCAGGGCCAACTGCCTTTCCCCTCTTCATCCTCTTCAAAGTTTTCCTCACTTCATCCTTACTCTTCTCAGCTACTTCCTGATCCACAACAGTCACCTCTTCTACTCTACTCTCTCTCTCATTTTCCTCATTCATCAGCAAAGTACTTTTTCCATCTTCCCATCACACAATTGGCACCCGTCAGTACATTTCCATCCCTATCCTTAATCACCCTAACCTGCTGCACATCCTTTCCATCTCTATCTCTCTGCCTTGCCAACCTGTACAAATCATTCTCTCCCTCCTTACTGTCCAACCTAGCATACAGGTCATCATACGCCCTTTGTTTGGCCTTTGCCACCTCTACCTTCACCATACGCTGCATCTCTCTGTACTCCTGTCTACTCTCCTCAGTCCTCTCAGTGTCCCACTTCTTCTTAGATAACTTCTTTCTCTGTATATGCTCCTGGACTTTTTTGTTCCACCACCAAGTCTCCTTATCTACTTTACTCCTTCCAGATGACACACCAAGTACCCTCCTACCCGTCTCCCTAATCATATCAACTGTATCTGTCCAATCATCTGGGAGCACCTCCTGGCCACCAAGAGCCTGTCTCAACTCCTCCCTGAAAACCTCACAACACTCTTCTTTTTTCAGTTTCCACCACCTGGTCCTCTGCTCCACCTCTGTTCTCTTCATCTTCCTCACCATCAGTTTCATCGTACAGACCACCATCCTATGCTGTCTCGCTACACTCTCACCTACCACTGCCTTGCAGTCACTAATCTCCTTCAAATTACAACGTCTACATAAGATGTAGTCCACCTGTGTGCTCCTTCCTCCACTCTTATAAGTCACCCTATGTTCCTGCCTCTTCTGGAAGAAAGTATTTACAATAGCCATTTCCATCCTTTTCACAGAGTCTACTGCCATCTGTCCCTCTTTGTTCCTATCCTGGATACCAAACCTGCCCATCACTTCCTCATCACCTCTGTTCCCTTCACCAACATGTCCGTTAAAGTCTGCACCAATTACCACTCTCTCAACTCTGGGGATACGCTGCATCAAATCATCTAGCTCACTCCAGAAATTCTGCTTCTCTTCTAGCTCACATCCTACCTGTGGGGCATAACCACTAACAACATTGATCATTATTCCTTCAACTTCAAACTTCAGACTCATCAGCCTATCTGACACTTGGTTCACTTCCAGAACGTTCCTAACAAACTCCTCCTTCAGGATAACTCCTACTCCATTTCTCTTTCCATCTCCACCATGGTAGAACAACTTAAACCCTTCTCCTAAGCTTCTAGCCTTGCTACCTTTCCACCTGGTCTCCTGAACACACAGTATATCCACCTTCCTTCTCTGCATCATGTCCACCAGCTCTCTAGCTTTACCTGTCATAGTGCCAACATTCAAAGTCCCTACTTTCAGTTCCACACTCTTGCCTTTCCTCTTCTCTCTCTGCCTATGCACACGCCTTTCTCCTCTCCTCCGTCGACCAACAGTAGCCCAATTTCCACCGGCACCCTATAGGTCAACAGCATGTATAATGCAACCATATGAAAAAGTATTTGCCCCCTTCCTGATTTCTTATTTTTTTGCATGCTTGTCACACTTACATGTTTCAGATTATCAAACAAATTTAAATATTAGACAAAGATAACCCAAGTAAACAGTTTTTAAGGGATAATTTTATTTATTAAGGAAAAAACTATCCAAACCTACATGGCCCTATGTGAAAAAGCCTAATAACTGGTTGTGCCACCCTTAGCAGCAACAACTGCAATTAAGCGTTTGCTATAACTGGCAATGAGTCTTTCACATCGCTGTAGAGGGATTTTGGCCCACTCTTCTTTGCAGAATTGTTTTAATTCAGCCATATTGGAGGGTTTCCTTTTTAAGGTCATGCCACAGCATCTCAATTGGACTCAGGTCCAGACTTTGACTAGGCCACTCCAAAACCTTCATTTAGTTTTTTTAAGCCATTCAGGGGTGGACTTGCTGGTGTGTTTTGGATCATTGTCCTGCTGCAGAACCCAAGTGCGCTTCAGCTTGAGGTCAGAACCTGATAGCCGCTCATTCTCCTTCAGGATTCTTTGGTAGAGAGCAGAATTCATGGTTCCATTTATCACAGCAAGTCATCCAGGTCCTGAAGCAGCAAAGCAGCTGACGACCATCACACTACCACCACGTTTGGCGTGATGTTCTTTTTCTGAAATGCTGTGTTACTTTTACGCCAGATGTAACGGGACGCACACCATCCAAAAAGTTCAACTTTTGTTTCTTCAGTCCACAGAATATTGTCCCAAAAGACTTGGGGATCATCAAGGTGTTTTTTGGCAAAAGTAAGACCAGCCTTTATGTTCTTTTTGGTCAGCAGTGGTTTTCGCCTTGGAACTCTGCCATGCAGTTGTTCTGGGTTCTTTTGTGACCTCTTGGATGAGTTGTTGCTGCGCTCTTGGGGTCATTTTTATAGGCCAGTCACTCATGGGAAGGTTCACCACTGTTCCATGTTTTCTCGATTTGTGAATAATGGCCCTCACTATGGTTCGCTGGAGTCCCAAAGCTTTAGAAATGGCTTTGTAACCTTTTCCAGAACGATAGATGTCAATTACTTTGTTTCTCATCTGTTCCTGTATTTCTTTAGATTGCAAACTTTTTCACAGCACTGTATATATATATATATATATATATATATATATATATATATATATATATATATATATATATATGTATATATAATACACACATATATACATATATATATATATATATATATATATATATATATATATATATATATATATATATATATATATATATATAGTGCTGTGAAAAAAAGTTTTATAATCTAAAAACATATATATATATATATATATGCCTCACTTAAGCTAAGCCTCCTCTGTGTATACACACTTGTCAAACCTGCTACCCAGTTTTCCATGCTGAGTAAACTCTTCTAGACACACCACTGACCAAATTTCATTTTCACTCTCAGATGCATTTTCTACTCAATAGTATTGCAAGATAATCATTCTTATCCGCTAAATTAGGGAAATGCACAAGCATGAAATTGCCACACATATTACCTCGTACCAATCATTTTGCGCATCAGGTGTGTAGATGTATTAAACTGCCATACAGGGAATACACAAGTACAATGAGTGAGAAATCAGCACAGCATGGGGGTGGAACAAAAAGAATAGTAATAATAAAGAAATAAAATGGACAAAATGCTAGTGCTCTCCTCTTCAAAGTTTAAGGCAAAAGCAAGAAAGTAATGCTGTTTCTTGTAAACATCAATGTGGAAACAGCAATCCATGTCACTTGCTGAAATCATATCTGCTATCATATGTTGTCATATTTAATGAGCACCGTGAATCGTGATTTGACGTGTTTACGTGAGAATGGGTGATTCTGCTAGACTCTAAATATCTCTATATAACAACAGTCAACAAAAATCTCTTTATAATAATGTACATGGAATATGAGCATGGTCGCAGATTGCAGTCAGACTGCAATATAGCATTTATTACAGAAACAAGGTATTTGCCTCTGAGATATAAATCTGTGTCCTGTTTGCTAAAAAGTCTAAAAAATAAATCTCTTTTCTACTAAAAAGTACATCCCAGATCGGATTCTGTATCACAAAATACATGTCACATGCATATCACATGCCTTAAGTTTTATTTTATCACAAAGGCATTTAAGTCCCACTTATCAGTTTGTCTGTCTATTTTTGTTGTTGTGTACCACAAATTTAGAAGATACTATTTATCTGTTTGTTTGTTTTTTAGTTGCGAAGTTATACATTTTACTTCAATGGTACTCTTCGATATATGTGTGTGACAAACATAATAATAATAATAATAATAATAATAATAATAATAATAATAATAATATGTTGTGTAATATTATATATTAACAATACGTTTACTTTGATTATTATTGTTGCTGATGTTGCCATGTACCAGATTTTCACATCTGTGCTTGTATTCGTGTGTTTATCCCAAATAAAGGAAATTTGGGATTGTTCTCGTTATGAAACTTCTTAAATGCTTTATCCAACCCTCGCGAGGCTTTCCCAAGTTTGACAGCAGGACAGATGGAAAAAGCTGTCTCTGTGCAAACAGCAGTATCGGGTTTGTTTGGCAGCGTTATTCCATACGTGAATAGCACACTGCTGTCCTCACTGCGCAGGAAGGAGGGGGAGAGAGAAGGAGGGAAAGGAGAGAGGGACAGAGGCTTTAATCGGTAAGTACCGAACTGTGTTTATAATCTGCAGCGTTTCCATTTCGGTTCAGTCCTTATATAGTCCGGAGCGCTTTAGCACGGCTCTGAAACTGCGCCACTTTATAACCGCCGGATTTCAACCGCATGTATTCATATGCAGCGACGGCGCAGCGCTGACTTTTGGGAAAATGATCGTATTCACGTCTCCGGATAAGATCAGAATCCCCACGTCAGACCCAAATCATAAGCTTTGCGCAGGGCTTGGCCCTTCCTGCAGGTCGCTACTGTGCGCTTTTCTTTTTGCCCTCCTGTTCTCGGGATCTCCCGTTTGCGTCACGGATTCTCGGTATTCCCGCTCTCCCGGGGAGCGATTAGGTTGTTCTGTGAAAGCTCATGTACTCATCAGTCCTCTTCTATAAGATTGCATATGCGCTTCATGTGTATCTGTTTTCATAAAGAAGTTATAGTATTGATTTTAAGAATTTGACCAACGTCTTTTTAAGGGACCTAAATGAACGATTTTTTGGTTATTCAGTGGAACACTAAAGATCTTAATTAAGATCTTAATTATGATTATATCCCTAAAGAGATGGAAAGAGAGAAAAATAGAGCTTGGTCTATATTAATAGCTGCATATATTGAGATCACAGTATAATTGGAAAATATATGTAATAAATGTAATATAAATCATAATAATGATGCTTGCAGTGATGTCACAATAATCTTAAAACTAAAGTTTCCTACATGATCCTCAGACATAATGTAGGAATTGAAGAAGAATCTTTAAGTTTGAATATAATACAGAATTATACTATCTGAATATATATAGACAAACATGACAGAAACATGCCTTAAATGGTTGTTGATGGAACAAAAACTTCCCTGGCTTTATTCCCATTTTCCATTTTGGCACTTGCATTTTTTGCACAATTTTCAGTGTCTGTTTGTTTTCATATAACAATAATTCTGGAGTAAGGACTATTAAACAAGATATTCTTACTTTCATTGGACTATTAGCAATATGGACTAAGTTTCGCACAATGCTGTGTGTGTGTATGTGGAGGGTCCCTGGCTGTGTGAAACGCTGGCATCAGGTTGGCAATAACAGGTGGTCCTGGCACCAGCTGTGCTGTTTGATGCCACTGCAGCTCTTCTCATAGCTTTTGAAGATGGCCAGCAGACTGGTTAGTGACAAAAAATTAAATTAGATAGGAAAATAAAGCACCTCATTAGCAACTGTTCAGACATTTTCAGTATTTACAAAACAATTAGTGCACAGAAGTGCTTTATCATTAAAATCAATGGTTAGTTATATAGTACTAATGCCTTATCTTATTAAAAAATTTTCTTTGCCATTATGACAAGGCAGTACTGGACATTTTTTTTTAAAATTCTCATATGTTCTGTGCCATTTATTTAGATTGAATGCCTTGCATTTGCACACAGATGCACATAAATACGGAAACGGCAAGTTGTGATTCAGATTGAGTGAATGCAAACCAAAGTAAACACACACTGACATGCTATAGATCATGGTCTCGTGATGTCTGTAGGCCTGTCAGAGAGCTAAGCCGGTATAAGCTCTGGTTAGACACACTTCTTACTGTCTACTGGCTGCAAAGCCTTGAGCCTGAAGGACGCAGTGTGACCAAACCCGGAGATTAGGGCAGAGCCTGGTCATGGGAGGAAGCCCTGCTGTAATTATCTCCTTGTCCTCTCGGCCTGTCCTCAACATGCAAAGTGCGATAATTGTGTGTGTGTGTGATTGTTTGCTTTTAGGCAACCAAATTTTTCAGCTAAGTCAGTAACACTTTGCAAATAGACAAAGTGTGGACAAGAAAATGGAAGCCAATTTTGAAGTTTCTTTTAAGAGTGTGACATACATGGCTTAAAAGGTTGTGTTTGGAAGCAATAATACCTCCAACAATATCTTGAAAAATTATTGTCTGGAAAACTAAAACTTCAAAAACATTTTGTTGTGTAGTTTGTGATATGGTTTTGAACTAAAAAATATACTAAAACAGGTTTGTGTGTGGTTTACTGACAAGACCCACCATATCAGAAGCATTCAGTTTAGCTGGAGCAAAGGCATTGTGTGTGTGTGTGTGTCATTGTTTGCTCTTTGCAAAGTATCATGAGTCCTATAGGGCAGAGTGGCACAGATCCGGTTCTGGAGTTCAGTTTGGTTTGATCTTTTCTGTGCTAATGACCAGTTATAGTAGGTGTGTCAGCACAGAAAACTCCCCAAACTGTGTTGGACGCTGGTCCTCCAGGACAGCCAGTTTTGGAGCATCAAATGTTTTTGTCACATATTTGTGTCACAGTAATCGAAGTAGTGCAGCAAGAAAAGTGGCGCTTTACAAAAGTGTAGCAAATGTGAATCATGTCTTCATTGTTATCTCAGTAAATACAATATTAAAATAATATTACTTTGATGTTTTAGTGATGTTTAACTGAAATTAAAAGAGTGTGTTATTCAACTGAAAAAGTTTTTCTAGAACAACTTAAGATTTGCTCAGAATTTGTTTCAGAGCTGCAACCAGTTCAAGAAAGGTCAAAGAATGACGGGGGTCATCTAGTTGGTCAGTGAGCTCAGTCTGCATTTAAGTAAATGGTCTGTGTCCATTACAGTGTTCACACGCTGTGTAAACCTTTTGATCTGAACCAGAGATTTGATTACTGCACTCTAGTCTTGCAGTTTTATTAAACACGGCCTTACTGGAGCCGATACCTGATGCATAGAAATCTAGCAGAAACTCTGCTTATCTAACTACATTCCGAGTCTTGGGAAGTAACAGAATACATGTACCAACGTTATATTTTCCTTTACAGTTACAGTTTAAATAGATGGTAATCGGAATACTGTTACATTGTTAAAAATAATGGATTACATGACAGTATTTTTCTGTTTCACATGTTTATCCTCTCTCTAATAAACTGTGGCAGTTACATTCATTACTTATTACTTCAGAACACGCAACCAAAGATTCTAATGTAAACGTCCATTTAACGGAAATTACAACAGTCACACAATGGAGAAGTCAGAGGTGGAGCCAGAATGACAGAGCTGAAAGGCAGAAAGACATTTCTGTTTTGGAAATTCAGACAACACTTCACATTAAGAGAAGAAAGAGGGTGGAATATGAAGGGTGTGATTTCTACATTTATACAGTTGTAAAAAACAAGACAATGTGGAAGTAATCCAAAGTATTCGGAATACGTTACTCACATTGAGTAATCTAATGGAATATGATACAAATGACATTTTAAGGGCATGTATTCTGTATTGTGTAGTGGATTACATTTTAAAGGTAACCTTCTTTATATGTGTTCTTTATATATTTACATTTACATTCATGACATTTATTAGATGCTATTACACATTTTCTAATTACAGAGGCAGTCTCCCTGGAGAGCAACTAGGACTTATCCAGAGCTCAATGTTGGTAGAAGTACAATCTCTAGGTCTGTAGACAAATATACTACTACCACTAGGCAAACACTATGAATATGTATTTTCTATCATCTATTTTCTTTATCTGATACTGACCGTCATCAAGATATGAGAGTACATTAGGTCTGTGGGGTAGTATCCATTTAAGATATGATGGTGCTCTAGTGGTGGGACGAAGGTGGTCTAGTAGTCCTATAAAGGAAGTGGTTGTTGGTTGAAATTCCACTCCCCCCATTTTGGCACCTGAGCAAGAATCTTAACCCCTTCAGTTGCTACAGGGGGACCATCCCTGAAATTCAAAAAAATTCGGATAAGTGTCTACTAAATGCCGTAAATGTAAATGTATGAAGGTCCAATGTTGGAGCGCATCCTTCATCTCTCCATCCCCATCCAACACCCAGTTTAAAGCAGCTTTCAGAGTTGCGCTGGGGGGCCAGATTTACTCAACTTTAATGCCCCTTTAAAGTGTAAATGACAGATTAATTTGACCGACATAGAATTAGAGATTTAGAGCTTTTATTTATTCCTGCTGATTTCCAAACCAAGTGTACATGATGGGTTTTTACCAATGGGCTATGTTGAAAATCAGAATCTAACAAGCACGGCTCATGTTGTGGAAGCATTATGACCTACTTGTAGTGTGCAAAGGAAACCATCTGCAAAATGTATGCGAATCTCTTTTTGAACCGTCACCTTGTTATTTCCCTCATGCCTGTGAGGCTTTGATTTGCAAGAATACAATGACCAACGTTCTTTAAGAACGAGGGCCAATTCCGCCCGCAATAGATCTTGGTCTCCAGGCAGTAATGTATGGTGTGGGATCTGAGACATGGGTCTTGAAATGCATATCGATTGTCCTGCTCTAACACACCTCCTTCGGATCACAATCAGCTCGATAATGAGCCGATGAATTGAATCAGTCTGGTGTGGGAGGAGGTAAACATTAAAATGTCAAGTGTGGGTTTGTTGGATCTGTTTTTTTTTTCTTGCTTCTTTTCCCTGTGTACAGGCCTCTTCTATACAGGGTTATTTTCAGGCTGTGTAAAGTGTGTGTCTGGCAGTATTGGTGCCAGAGTCTGGGCATTATCAGGCTTGGTTGGCAGGCTCCCAGTAGCAGTGCCATGCTGTGATTGCATACTCAGTAATGGCTCAGCTGTAACTCCTGGCACAGGCACCGCGTGCCGCATATGTCCTGGTGCCGGACTGGACGCTTTGCAAGGTCATACTGGTATTATCTGAGTTCAGCTCTCTCTGTCAGTCTATCTCTCTGTCTCTTTCTGTCCCTGTATATTCCCATCTCTCCCTCTCCCTGGGCATGCATTAACCTTGTGTGTTCTCCCTGAAACAGGGACAGATAGTTTTGTTAGAAGTAGCTCATTTGTTCTGATAGCATAGGAGTCACCGCACTGATGAGTGTGGACTCGTTCCAACGAAGGCCGTCTATGCTAGCGTGTCAGTGCCACATCACACGCTGCCACGTTATTTCATCTGCACTGTTGGGCTAAGAGATCATCGCGCCGAGGCTCTAGGCTGGCCTTTGAAGACACTTGAATCATCTCTTGCGCTGTCGCAGAATACAAATGCCATTATTTTAGGCCGAGTAAACAGGTGCCCTAGTGCTGAGCGCCCAGAATTGCTAATACCTTAATGACGGCAGAATTGAAAGATGAATAATAAGTGGACTAGACTGTGAGTGACGTTCCGGACTATTACGAAAGTCTTCATGAGCGTGGAGGCAGGTTGTGGGTACTTGGTCTTGGCTCAGTGGAAGATGTGTGCCTATGTGGTTGGATCTCTGGAGTTGCCACACCCACATAACTATGCAACTTATGCAAATTTATTAGCATTTTAGAATTCTACATGCCACATTCAGAAATCACTCAACAAAACAACTGAGTGATTATTTGTCATTGTGAACACACCATAGCACACAACTTACCATAATTAAATGTGACATCTGTGGAGGAGGAGTGGGCAGCTGTTTTGGCAGCACTTGGGAAGCAGTCACTGGGGATGGTACTTTCCTCATGAGTATCTCTGTGGTAATTTCACTGGTCAGGGAATTGAACCGCCAACCTTCCAGTCACGGGGCTAACTTCCTAAATTCTACGCTAACAACTGCCTCAGCTACCAGTTGCACTCAAACTATATAAGCTTACAAATGTAGTATATGGTAGGCTGTTTGTATCCCTATGTAGTCTGTCATTTGTAACTGAACTCCTGTCATGATTATGTGTGTGGGTCGAGGCACAAGGCTGGATGCAGGTGCGAGTCTACAGCATAAAGAATTTATTAGCAAAACTGAAACAAACATAAAACACACACTGGAGCCAAGAGGGAACATGGTACACATACTGACAATATGGGACAAATTCGAGCTCAGAACTGGGGAGAAACCAACTCTTCATCTTGTGACCAAGTTGGGAATCAAAGACCAGACCACAACAATTCCACAATGTATGTTTGCTTCTCCAGTTGCTGTACTGTATTTAATTATTCTCTCAGTTTTAATACAGCAGGAAAAATGACATGAACATTCCAGTTTGAGTAAAGCTCGTCTCTCACCACAACTGTTGCTGATGCTGCGTTAAAATGGCTGGTGGGTGCAGCTGCAATGAGGGGTGGATGTGGATAAAGAGAGGACCTTCATATGAGTGATGTCTTAAACATAAACTCTCACACATACCAATTGTTTTGAGAGTGCAAGTGAGGGATTATTTGTCATTGCCACCTTTATTTCATGTCCTGTGACGTTTGCCAGCTGTTTGATTTTGATAGTGCAGGCCACAATTTTACCTTAAAAACATCACAAATAACTTAACTGTTCTGTAAGTGTGGTGAACAGAGCTGGAAAGGGCAACAGGAAAAGAAAGTCCTTTCGTCTGGGTTCATGTTCTTCCTGCTGATCTTCAATGTTTGTTGTATCTGTCAGGCAGAGATTATGCAGGCAAATACTGTGGTGTGTGTGTGTATTCCTGGTTGAATGTGAGTGATTGAGCAAGTGAGGGATGTCAGAACGATAGAGACAGGAGAGGGTGATTGAAAAACAAATTTGCCTGTATTCCTTGTCTGGAGGAACAAAATTAAAGAAAGGAGGAGGAAGGGAGGAGTGGCCTTATCCACTTTCCACGCAACACACACACCAGAGATTGCCTGTGTCTGCTTATGCAGATCTGGCTATAACAAATGCAGTAAGAGCCCTTTGGGACACACTGACATTTTACATGCAATTTCCATGAACTCGATGCCCGTGATATGATAATATTGCCGTCGCCTGTCTGCTACAACAGTCATTAGGCGTTCCAGTGGCCTTTGTCTCAGGAGTCATCGCTTTACATTACACAATCCTGGCCTGATGGTGACAAACTGCCTTTTTCTAACAGTTGGTTGTATTGAATGGAAAATGGCATGAATGACAGGTGAGATATTCTCTCTAACCTGACATATAGCAACAAAATAGAAAGCCTGTCCTGTAAATGTCCCTTGTGTGCTATAAGGCACCGTTAATGGTTTATGCTTTCACATGCATTAGGTTTCAGAACTCCAAGTCCCCATGGGGTGATTGGGTATGTCACACTTAAGATGACCAAAATGAACCTTAGTCCTTCCCTGACCTTCTATGTCCATTAAGCAGAACCACATGCGGTCCAGAGACACATGCAGTCCTATTCTCCTTCATCAAATTAAAGGCAAAGCAAGTAAGGACAGAGCACCAACCCACTCTGGGTGCAAGTGAACACATTTGTCAGTTCTTGGATGAGCATTTCATTCTGTAAAGCTGCTCAATAACTATTATAAAAGGATTTCAATTCTCTGCTAAGAACGGGATTGAAGGTTGTGTGTTAAAGAGCGAATAAGCATCCACAGGTTTTTGCATTAAAGAGTTACTTATTCCAGTACTTCCAACTGACATGCCAGTTTGTTATAGACATTTGAACATGTATGTAATCTTGGTGAAATTGCCTGCCAAATGAATTAGAATATTCTACTAAGACCTACAGTTTTCTCACTTGGCCTTCCAATTTCAAATTTGTAAAACCTCCAAGCATGAATGAAATAATATGAGAAATTTACGTTAGGATTAGGGTTGCTGTCTGCCATCATATTTCGCTAGTGAAATTACTCTCACTATGAATATAAAATTGTACTGCAAGCAGTTTTTGCTACTCTAACACAACAAACCCAGTTTATGAAGAATTTGATAGTAATATAATGAGAGAACTCAGAAAATGGTTAAGACAAGGAATTCACTTTCCAAATTACATGAGACAGCTTCGCTTTATCATGTGTTATCATAGCATTGGCCAAACATAAGAATTCCCCTAATGCAGTCCCACTCGTTAGAGGCCTAATGAGGCTCTGATAAGATTTCAAAAGGGGAAATACTCTCGTCTGATTGATTTAGCATGTGATGAACTCAACTCCCCATGCGCATCTCTGAAATGCCATTTCATATTTTCGCCTCAAAAATATCCCCTGCAGTTTACTTTCCATTTGTCAAAACTGGATTCTTCTTTCCCTGCTAGCGTGGAAAATGTCAGAGTTCTGGGACGATCCGTCTGGTTGTAGCAGGCCATATTAATCAAGCAGGATTTACCCACTATCAAAACAGGCAATCAGAGCTTCTAATTTTAGAAATTGATTTCCCCCCTCCCTCCTGCTAGCTGAGTAATATGTGAGAAGAGAGAGAGAGAGAGTGTGAGAGAGAAGAAGAGAGGAAGAGAGAGAGGGAAGGGATGGCTTGGCTGTCTCCTGCTGAATGAGTCACTGAGAGCATTTTGATTGTGTCTGCCTTCCTATCTATCCTGAACTCAGCAGTAGCCAAGGAGTCATTAATAGCTGCCTGTCTGTCTGCACGTCTCTCTGCCAACCCCAGTTATTTTTTACATTGTCGCTGTTACCTAATGTAAGCATTAACACCTAAGGGGGAGAAAACCACAGGGATGTTGCATCATTGGTGGCTACCTACGGCTTGAACAAGCTCTGCTGGTTGCTTCATATGACTGCATGCATGTCCTTGTTTCTGTTTGCCAGATTGCCAGAAGACATGATGGGCTTCATCTCTTCCACATGGATCCTGGCTCTTCTGGTCCTTCACAAAGCAGTTGGACAAGACGATCTAGTCGTCTCCACCAGCAAGGGTAAAGTTCGGGGCGTGAGGATCCCCATGTCGGAAAGCTCCAACTCTGTGGTAGCCTTCCTAGGCATTCCCTATGCCAAACCCCCGGTGAACTCACTCCGATTTGGCCAACCGCAACCGGCTGAGAAGTGGAGCGGAGTCCGAAATGCCAACAAGTTTTCCAGTTCCTGCATGCAGTTTGTGGACACAACATTCCCAGGGTTTGCCAGCGCTGAGATGTGGAATCCTAACACAAATCTGAGTGAGGACTGCCTTTATTTAAACGTGTGGGCTCCATCCAGCAGGCTACAAGACCCTAACCAGCCCCTCTTGCCCGTCATGGTCTGGATCTATGGAGGGGGCTTTATTTCTGGTACAGCCTCACTGGACGTGTATGACGGACGGTTCTTAAGCCATTTAGAACAGGTAGTGGTAGTGTCCATGAATTATAGGGTGGGAGCTCTAGGTTTCCTCTCATTGCCAGGGAGTGAGGTCATTAAGGGCAATGCAGGCCTTTTTGACCAGAGGCTGGCACTCAGGTGGGTTGCAGAGAACATTGCAGTGTTTGGGGGAGACCCAGCCTCCATTACACTGTTTGGAGAGAGCGCTGGTGCTGGGTCTGTTGGGCACCATGTACTTTCAGAGGGCAGTGACGGCTTGTTTAGTCGTGCAGTTCTACAGAGTGGAAGTCCTAATGCGGTTTGGGCGACTGTGGAGGCAGCTCAGGCCTGGAACAGATCCTTAAACCTGGCACAACTCCTGGGCTGTCCGGTTGACACTTCACAGGATGAGATGTTGATCTGTTTACAGAAAGCAGATGCAGAGAAGATTGTTAATCTCCAGTTCAGTGTAGTCCATGATCCTGCAATTATAAACATACCCTTTCCTCCCACAGTAGACGGTGACTTTCTTTTGGATATGCCTGACATTCTACTCCAATCTGGGCGCTTTATGAAGATAGATCTCCTTCTGGGCCTGAACCAGGATGAGGGCCCCTACTTCCTGATGTATGGCATGAGTGGATTCGACATCCATCATCAGAGTCTGATCAGCAGGCAGTTGTTTCTCCAGGGAGTTTCCAAGAGCCTTCCAGGGTTTTCTGAGATGGCACGGGAGGCTACCGCTTTTCATTACACTGACTGGACGGATGAGATGAGTGGGCAGAAGAACAGAGATGCTTTGGGTTGGTTGGTTGGTGACCACTACTTCACCTGCCCCCTGCTCAGTTTTGTCCGCAAGTATACAGAGCAAGGAGGCAAGGCCAGAGTTTACCTCTTTATCCATCGCTCAAGTTCCAACCACTGGCCTAGGTGGATGGGAGTGCTGCATGGGGATGAGATTGAGTTTGTCTTTGGTATTCCACAAAACAGATCTCTGGGATACACGGAAGAGGAGGCAGCCTTGAGCCGGAGGATAATGAGATATTGGGCCAACTTTGCTCGAACAGGGTGAGTGAAATTTTATGAAAACTGTGTTACTATTTATAGATGAATTAATAAATAGATACACTAAAGTGACCCATGAAGTTTCAGGGCATCGCTGAAATTTTATAGAAGTTACATTTGAAGTAAATTGCAGAAATACACAAATCTTTAAAAGATATTAACAGTTTTAATATAACAGTAAAGAACAAATCATTGAATTATGTACAGTTTTAATCAGGATATCTATTTTTATTTCCATATGATCATCATATATAATGGTTTGTACATTTACTTAGGCTCTGATTTAGACCAAAATTGTGCCGATACTATTAATAGGTTATGAATTTACAGTCATACGTACAGTGTCAGTGAACAGAAAAGAGCATCAAAGGCAAACTAAATCAGAGAACTGCACATTGAAGTTTATTTTTACAGCTAAAGAGAGGATATTATTATACTTTGTATGTATAATGCAATTGGTTGAATTCGTCAGTGTTCTCAGTTTCCCTATTCGTCAGTGTTTATAGAATTTTTGTGTTGCGGATTTCCTGCCTGAGGATTTAGAAGGCCATAAGATGTCCTTTACAGGAGCATGTAAACGGCTCCGCTATTGAATTCCTTCATTGATTTATTCTGAAGGCTGTGTTACAGAGGTGCAGAAATGTATTGATGTAACTCGACGCTGTACATAAACTGACCTTTGAGTTGATTTTCACAGTTTTTTTTTCACAGGGATCCGAGCGTGGAGGAGTTTGAGTGGCCAGCATTCACAGCAGAGAAGCAGGAGTACATAACACTGAATACCAAACCAGCACAGACACTACGTATGCTCCGTGCTCAGCACTGCAAGTTCTGGGACAGTTTCCTACCTAAACTGCAACACATTACTGGTGAGAAAGAGGTGACACACATTCTAACCCTTACCACACATACTTACAAATTCAGACCACACTAGCACAAATCAAGGGATAATTTGAAGATGGACTAATGGAATGGAAGATGGAATAATGATTATGACCTAAGATTAAACAATGTAACCAAAAACATATTTTGTGTTAGTCCTGATATCAGTTTTACTTAAAATGATTTATAAAAATCACACACATAATTTAGATTTTTTAAAATTATAATTAATTTTTGAAAAGTAATTTTCTTAATAACAGTTATAACCATTTTGTAATGTGTTAAATACTACAATTAAAATAAAAGGGCTACATTATTACACACATACACATCTGTACACCTTTATACCAAAGTTTATTCCACAAAATGGAACAGACAAAAACTGGCAATGCATCGAAGCCGGCCAATGAGAGGAACATAATCCAGAGCAAGTTCAAATCTCGAGTACCGACAGCAAACAGTTTCCAGTGCATTGTAAAAACTGTATGTCTAAAGAGTAATGCAAAACGTCATATACTGAATACTATTGATATTAGTGTAGTAGTATTAGAGACCTGTCCCGGTGTCGAGACCAATTTTTAAAAGTCTCAGTCTTGTCTCAGGCTCGGCCATATTTCTACTTGGTCTTGTGATGGACTCGAACAAAGAGGACTCAGGATTTGGGTTGGGGTTGGTACTGCACCTGGAAGCATTACAATATGCTGTTTCTGTCACTTTTTGGAGCACACTGGGATCATTATTTATCATGAAATCATTAGACTGGCTACACTTACTGTCAGAGGTGGGTAGTAACGTGCTACATTTACTCCGTTACATTTACTTGAGTAACCTTTTGAATAAACTGTACTTGTAAGAGTAGTTTTTATACAACATACTTTTTACTTTTTCTTGAGTGTATTTGTGAAGAAATAACGCTACTTTTACTCCGTTACATTGAGCGACATTCCGCTCGCTACTTTTATTTTTATTAATCTGTTACCCAATGCACGATCTGTGTGTTTTGTCGGAAAACTTCCTCCTAAATGACCGTTCCACCAATCAAATGGAGCTTGGCAGTCACATTACCACACACGAAACGCGTGGACACACACAGAGATACACACAGAGATACACACACACAGACACACACACACAGACAGACACACACACACACAGACAGACAGACACACACACACACAGACACGCACACACACATACACACACACGCTCACAAACACAGACAGACACACATGCACACACACACACAGACACGGACACACAGAGATACAGACACACACGCACACACATACACAGACAGACACACACACGCACACACTGGACAGTTTATTCACAGACAGACTTGTTCTTGTTTTACTGTGTAATCTCTGCCTGCTGAGCCCTTTTGTTTAAACTAAAAAAGTTATTACAGATTATTGTACAGTTTATTGTGGCTGCATTAGCCTTAATTTATGTTACTTTGTATAGATTTTTTTATGTAATATTGTTTGGTAATATCCAAACACATTGTACATTATTATTTTAGGGATGCACCGATACTGGAATCGGTATCGGTACCGACACCTTCCCCCATGCACATACTCGTACTCGGAACAAAATTCCCCGATACCTACTACCGATACCACATGTAGAAGACATGATGTAGTTATGCTCATCGCCACGCGGAGGTAGTCTAAATGCCACAACACTTGCCAAATAAACTGTAACTGTGCGGAGATAAAAACGTCAGCCGTCTGGAGGTACTTTAAAATAAAGGATAACGACAGCAGCAAAGCAGACTAATATTTTTATATTTAATATTTCTTCAGTTGTTGCTTTTTTATGTTTTGATACATGTAGGACAAATAAATGGATAAAAAATGAGTATGATTCATTTGATAAAATGACATCATAAGGCTCAAGTGTACTTTAATTTATATTTTGGTTTTTGAAAGTGGTTTTTTGAGTTTAGACTACCGTATTTGCCCAACGATAGGCCGCGGCTTATACATCAATTTTTACAAACCTGCGTATTGGGTGCGTCTTGCTTAAATGGGGTGGCCTATCTAAAAATATGAAAATGCATTCGCTAAAAGAAAAATTCAGTGCACAAAAAAGACGACATACCCAAATGATTCATTGAATTTAAATGTACTGTTTACTGCAGCAAAGAACAGTTCGAAAAGCAACGCAAAACAAAGATAGATCAGTGATGATGTTCTGTCAATCGGCGCTGCCGCATCCAGCCTCGTTGTTGCAATGTAAAAATTAAACTTTTTCAGGCCTTTGCTACATTACATTACATCCTAGTATTTAATACAAGCTGGGCAAAAACCAAATTTAACAGAAATAAAAGGAACAAAAGTTTATTGTTATCTGGGAAAAGATACGTTTTAATTTTCATTTGAACGACTGGAGGGTGGGGGTACTGCAGTACAACAATGTCAATCATCTGTCTACATGTAAATACTTCAGTATAAAATTAGCAACACTGAAATGTATAAATTATTAGGCGTATCTTCAAATCCTTCAAAATCAGATCGGTAAACGTCATCGCGTTGCCGAACAACTCGACTGTGACCTGTGCTGCTTTGCTGTCGCTGATGTTGGACACGCTTTCGTCACCGGTATCGCTCTTGGATATTGCAGACGCTGCTTGTCCTGCTGGTGGGCTTGTAGGTGGAGGAAGGATTTCGGCTTTGTGAAAACCATTCTGTATGCTTACTGGTTTCACGTTGTTCCACGCCGAAATAACCCATTCACACTCTTGACTGTACGTTGCACGTCGCTGCCGGCTACACAGAGTGAATGTATAATGTCACTGTAGAGTTTCAAAGACCTCAGGGGTGTGGCAAATGACGTAGATGCTTTTACTTCAGATTGGTAAATTCAGTAACGTCGCGGCTAATAAAATGGGGCGGCTTATCATTGGGGAAATAAGGTAATTGATATTGGTAAAAAAAAAAAAAAACAATTCTAATATTATCGTCATTGTTATTAATAACAGACCTACACAGGTATCGGTACTGGGTATCAGTGAGTACCTAAAAATAATATCGGTACTCGTACTCTGTCTCAAAAAAATGGCATTGGTGCATCCCTAATTATAATCTTCAAGCGAGAAAATAAAATCTGCCTCCCAATTAACTACATCTAAGAATCTAAGAAGTATTGATATCGGTACTCGGTATCGGCAAGTACACAAATAAAAATATTCGTACTCGTATCGGTTTGTAAAAAAGTGGTCCCTAATATAATCCCTTATATTTTTGCATATTTGATTATATGATAAACCAATTAATCTTTAATTTACTCAGAAGTTACTCAGTACTTTTTTACAGAGTACTTTTTACTCTTACTTGAAAAAATTTTTGGATGACTAATTTTTACTTTTACTTGAGTAATATTCTTAAGTAACAATACTCCTACTTGAGTAAGATTTTTGGCTACTCTACCCACCTCTGCTTACTGTAAATACTGCTTGACTTCATTGTCACCTTGATTAAGTGTACTTTTATTTCTGTTTTATTGTGATATTTGTAAAACAAAAATGCAACAAATACTACACAAATACAGGGCAGGTGGTGGCATAACGGTTAGGGCGTTCGCCCCATGTTCCCCAAGCACTGCTCGCCGGTCGCTGCTCATGTAAGCTGCCCACTGCTCCTTTGCAGATGGGTTAAATGCAGAGGGCACATTTCGTTGTGATATGCTGTGCTGTATTGCGTTCACAATGACACATAATAACTCACTTTCACATCTAAATTTACAGTTATTTATAATTAAAACAGGCAAAACAGTCAACAACATCTTCCAAATTCACAGAAATTTCAAATGTCAAATTTCAAATGTAAACCTCTTAATGCAGCAGAAATTGGGTCAGACATTGGAACAACTTGTTACAAATATTAAGCAAAAAAAGAACAATTACATCAACTCATCAAGTATTATAAAACAAGTTTAATGGAATTAAAATGTGTTAATTGTTAACCAAACGCAGTTCAGCTATTTGAGTCAGTATCGGATCAGTATCTGACCTAATCATTATCATATTTAGTCAGCAAGGAGTCATGGAAAAAGATGAGGAGGAGAAGCTCTACTACCCAAAGCAGCTCTGCTTCGCTGGTTAAGTTTTGTAATGAAAGTGTTAGGTCATTTGGCAGAGGATTATGTCACATTCTAAGCGCCCCGCGAAGCCTTTTCCTGTGAAAACTGACTCGTGTGAAGTGGAAAAAGCCTTTCGCTACAGCCAGCTTGCTCATTTAAACCATTTGAACTGAATGTGATGCTCTTCAGCTGTTTGTTGCCCCTGGGTGGAGACCGTGAACTCCAAGTGCTAAACTAAAAGCAAGAGCGAAACATTATTCCAAGTGCTTTGTGCAGGGAGCTGTTGCTTTCGAATTTAAGGGACTGGAGTGCTACTCAATGCGATTCTTTTTCGAAAGCCGTAGACATGATTTATAAAATAAATAAATAAATCCAAAAACAGCTTCTTGCCTATCATTGCAAAGGAAAGTGCCGTAACCAGTTTTGTAGTTTTATCAGGGTTTTGGAGGTCCTTGCAAGGTGGTGGTTAATAGTGTACAGGATTGGAGGCCCCCGATTGTAGGCTGAAAGGAGGAATGCAGCTGGACTTCCAGGCAGTGCAATTTCAGGGAGCGGAATTGAATTTGACACTGAGATGGAATGAATCAGTTCTGTTCTCTGCTTTAGTGAACAACTGCAAACAGCTTTGCTTGAAAGCGCTTTGTCTTGTTTATTTATTAGGACACACACACATGCATGGAGACACACCCACACTTGCAAACTGACCAAACCTTCGCCATGAAAGTAATCTATTTTTAACGATTGTCTCCATGTGCTATTTTGCAGTTGTGCAAGCTGTGTTACAGCACCACTGTGCATGCAGCATTTGCTAAAGTGCAATGGATTACACAACATGCGATATGCAAATAAAATAGATAAATCTGAAACATACAGTAAGTGAACACTGCTTAAGGGATTGCATGATAAGATTTAATGACTTATCATGTATAAATTAAATCTTTAATGTAGAAAGCACCTATGTGTAAATCATCAGTTGACTCACCTGCTATAAGAGGTGATAATCCTGATCATTTCACACAGTTCTCTTTCTTTCTTTCTTTGTGTGTTGGAGCAAAGCTGTGTAGAGTGGCGTTCTGTTGCTAGGCAATTGATGAGTCCTCAGACTCCGCGATGTTGTTTCACTCCCCAGTAAAGAGCAGCTAAAATAGTATGAGTGTAATTGCCTTCCAACATCACTAATTCATCAGGAGAAGTAAAGTGGAAAACAAGAAAAATGAAGCAACATCTTGAAATGATTTTAACTACTTACTACTTACTACATATTTACATGTACCATGTGCATGACATCATCTCTGTGTACTGTGCACACACACCCACACCCACACCCACAAACACCAGACAGTTATGAATTTGGTAGAAGCCCTGTAGTGCCCTCGGTCTGGGCACACGGTTTGTGTGTGTGTGTGTGTGTGTGTGTGAATCTCCATTGCTAGGTTGTTAGCAAATGCTATTTTGTATAAGCACTGGACACTATCATGATTCATTGTGATTGCCCTAACAAATTACATTCACTAGTTATCTTAGACTTAGTTATCAGATAATTACATAACACATTGGAGTTTCACTGAGTTTCACTGGGT
The DNA here is from genome assembly GCA_032718565.1 of Distichodus sexfasciatus. Taxonomy (NCBI): domain Eukaryota; kingdom Metazoa; phylum Chordata; class Actinopteri; order Characiformes; family Distichodontidae; genus Distichodus; species Distichodus sexfasciatus. Next base: position 2,273,401 of record JAVGVS010000007.1, read on the forward strand.
GCTAGCATGACATTTGCCAATAAGTAGTTACTGTAATTGCCAAATTTCGCCATGCAAAACACAGGAAATGAGAATTACACGTGGCCCAGTGTGATTGCTGGATGCTTGACGTAAGTGCTTGAGAATAAAACATGATTATCTAGCAGGAATTTGCATTAGCTAATGGAAAACAGAGATAGTTAACATAAATTGGCATTAGTTATCAACCTAGTGTCAGAGATTTGTATTTGTTTTAGATTTCTTCTTTAAAAGGGGAGATGCCCATTAGAGCCAGCCGATTCATAACTCACCTGTGTGAATCACAAATCTGAGGTCTCCATTAACCGGAATTCATCGAGTCCTAACTACACCATGACTAAAATATGAACCCCATCTCTTACATACCACTCATTATCATTTCAAACTCATTACAAGATCAATACAGCCATAGTAGCAAGTATTGTTGCTAAAAATGTCAAAACTTACAGTTCGTTTGCACCACCTTAGTTAAAGTAGGGATCCTAAAAACTTTGTACAGAGTTGAATCCTCTTTGCAGATTATGGGACTCGTGTCAGATGAATCAGTAGTGTGGCATAAAGCACACACATTCAAGAGTGAATCTGTCACTTAACTTCCTCTACAGCCGGAAACCTATAGCCGAATCTGAATCGCTCACACAAGCGGTTAGCGCTTAGATTCGGCTATGTTTCCGATTGAATCCACCGGTTAACTTCCTCTAGTGCCATATGAAAACAAATATTTGCCACTCTGCTTGCCTTTGCTTAAAACTTTGTTGTTTATTTGGAAGTGCATTCATTCTCATCACAAGCCACTTATACTTTCTTCTATGAAAAACAAACAATTCGTCAGGCTATTTGGCAATACTGACTCAAGTGACTCACACAGGGTTCGTTTAGTGAGTGACTCAGAGGGAGCCGAATCCTAAAAAGGAACCAAATGTTACAGCTCTAATGTTCATGTAAGGTTCTAGCACACACTGTACATACCGTAGTTTTACAGCAAATACACTTTTATAGTAACACACAGTTTAGTGCAATTAAGCCCTAAAATTATGTTCCTAAAAATAGAGATTGAAATTATAAAGAGTGAATGTTTTGTTTATTGTGTGACTTTTTGTTGTGTGATGGACAAAAAACATACAGATTTGCAATTCTTTCTTTGTCATACACAGTTCATGTTGTGAACTGCACCATGATTTGTTCCTTAGGCTATGCAAATTAAAACATAAATTAACAGATTAAGCTAACAAAATGTTACAAGAAACTAGAAGTGAAGAATAAAAATATATAGAACATATATAGAAATGTTTCCTAAAATAGACAGTTACACTATAAAGACCAACTATACATGGCAGGTTGTGACAGAAAGTAAGACAGAAAGAATTTACACATACATACACTCAATGTTAAAGGCCATGCAAAGCATAAAACCACTTCCTAAGTTAGGATCTGTTACTGTATTGTTTTAGCAGTGCTAATGCAGTGTTATTGAGCAGAAATGGACAGGACTCCAATACATTAACAATACATTAACAGCAGTATGTGTGAATGCTGCATGGTCAAGGCCAAAGCCAGGCAGAACAGACTCTGTGTTGATTGGGCGAAGTTGTCGATACGTGCAGTAGGGGTGTAACGATCAACTGATTTACAACGATTCATTGATTCAATCCTCAGCAAGCCTATAGCATCGATCCAAAATGAAAACATTGATCGGACATCAATGTAGCAGACTTTGTGATATCAGCAGACATCAGATCATTGTCCATTGACTCATTGTAGTATTGTATCGAGATTTAACTTGTGATTTAACCGTTAGTATGCAGGCACCCTAAATATGTAGGTTCATGTTGCACATAGACAACAGAAACTCTACTGAAAGCTGACCTATAGGAGTAGCTCGTGTTAAGTGTCTCTTCCTGAGAGCAAGTTATGATATTTCTTCTGAAAATTAATCTTCTCTCCTCCTCCCTCTCATGTCCATCTATCTGTCTTTACACTTCACCCTTTTATCCCCTCCACACTGTTTTACCTTTTTTCCCCAACACTTTATTTTATTACTCTTTTCTCAACTGTTTTTGTTCTCGTCTCTCCCTTTCATCTCCTGTCTTCTTCTGTGCTTCTTATGTCTCTTGCTTTCCTCCTTTCAACCTTTCTTCCTACATTCATTCTTTTTTCTTTCCTCTCCACTCCTTTCGTCATCCACCTGTCTTCACCCTCTCTCATCGTCTGTCCTCCTTCCTCTTACCTCCCTGTGTCTTCACCTTTTCTCCTCTTCTTTCAACTCCTTTCCTTTCCTCACCAACCTGTCTTTACCCTCTCTCCTCTAAACTGCTTTCTTCTCCTTTCCACTCTTTGACTTCTCTCCTCGTTTTCCTTTTGCCTCTCTTTTTCCATGCCTCTCCCATTTCCTCTCTTTTCCCGCATATCCCAACTAATCTCTGCCTGTCTTCACCTTCTCTCACTCTCCTCTCCACTCCTCTGGTCTCCTCTCGTCACCCACGGTCCACCTCTTTTCCACTTTTCACCTCTCATTCCCCCAACATCCCACCCCCCACCCAATCTGTCATCACCCTCTCCACTTTTCCTTGCCCCTCTTCTCTTTACTCCTCTCTTGCCTCTCTGTAGTGAGTGTCGACGAGGTGGAGTCGCAGTGGAAGACTCAGTTTCATCGCTGGCTTTCCTACATGCTGGACTGGAAGAATCAATTTAACGACTACAACTCGGTGAAAAAACGCCAGTGTGAGAACCTTTAATGTCAGCCCTCTTTTTTCACTGAGCTCCGGCCTGTGCACTTTACAAGTCAATAGAGCTACAAAAGCCTGTGTGCCCACATGACAGAGGACTCGATGTGTTTTCTTTCATATGCTCTGACTGTAGCTGTACATACATACCATTTTAAGAGAGTGCCTTTCCTTCCCACAACATCAATAGAGCCTCGAGCAAGGCCTTGTTGCTTGGCACAGGGAGGTAGTCTTGGCTTCTACAAAGTAGGTCAGATATTGCAGAGTTTATCATGAAACATTCAGCCATGTTTCTATTGAACGCCACATGTTAATGTATACCATATGGATTGATTTTTAAAAGCTTTTTTGTTATTTATGCAGATAACAATTTACATCTTCTAGTTTTGAATTGATAGTGTCACACACAGCTTCTTACTTACAAACGTCAAGCTTCCCACATGTTATGTGCTAGAAGCAAGAATGTGTTACATGGAATCCACTTCCAATATTGAATATACCAAATTATTAAATATACCGATCAGCCATGAAATGATGATCTAACATTGCGTATGTGTGTGGCTACGCAGTTCCATACACAACAAACTGCACTGTGTGTTCTGACACTTTTAAAAATCAAAACCAGCATTAATGTTTTCAGTGATTTGAGCTTCATTTTTCCTTCCTTGAAACTTTTGGTAGGTCCTGACCACTGCAGACTACAGTTTTGGAGATGCTCTGTCTAGTCATCACAGATAACTGAAATCCTAATGTCTGCCTGTTGTTTATGCATCTTTCAGCAATCACCTTCAAGCACAAAATGTTCACTTGCTGCCTTGCTCCCTAATATATCCAACTCACTATGAACTGCCGTAATAGCAATCACTGTTTTTCCCTTAACCTGTCAGTGGTCATAATGTTACGACTGATCAGTGTGTATCTCTCTCTCTCTCTCTCTCTCGGTCTGGCTCTTGCTCTCCCTCTCTGTCTCTCTCTCTCTACACATATATATGAATGACCAAAAAATGACAAAAATCAAAACCTGCTTTAGCCATGTTGTTCAAAAGAAGATTAATTCACTGTATAACAGGTAGCCTCAACTTATATTGGACTGTATTATTTGGACCCATGCACCATTAAACTGAAACCAGTCATCCCTGGAGTCCATCAAAGGCAAGAGGCTGCTGACAGAGGCATTTTTTCCCTCTTCATGGTGTCCATGTGTCCAGAAAATTAAAGACTGGTAGAATTAAGGCTCCTCATGGACAAGCTACAAAAAATGTAATTAACTTGTGTTTATTGGCAATTTCTCCATCCCTCAATCTTTATTTACTAGCCGCTTAAGAAAACAATAACTCCCGACTATAACTCATCTTTTGTGTGGTACAATTTTTCTGTCTTCCTCTGTCCTACTGACCACTGTCACTTTTTGTCCACTGGAGCCCAGTTGAGCTGCTATTATTTAGGTTTTGGCTCATTTTCAACCCAGCAGTGACACTGACATGATAGTCTGTGTTGCGCTTCTGTGAGTACCATATATAAGACACAACAGCGCTGATGGAACTTTTTAGACACACTGATATCACTGCTAAGTTGAGAGGGTCAACAAGACCATAAATACCCAGCCAAGAAGGTTTCCGTGGTTACAGCAAGAAGTTTCATAGTTAGTGTCCTAAAGCTATATGGTTGTAAATAACCTAAAGATCCCCATTAGATTGCATTTTTGGGTCTGCTGTGTTTTGATTGGAGTTCCCCTTTAAGCAGATTTGCACAGAACAGGAGCACACAAGACAAGATGCCACACTGACACTGCAAACTCACTGCACCAAAAAAGATTATTAACATGAATTAATTTTCCCAAATGCTAATGACAGTATTGCAGCTTTTACTTTTTAGACAGTTTGTCTAGTTAATTGGGGAAAATTAGCAGTAATATATTTGAATGAATCATTCAAGATAGTAAACCGTTTTCAGAAAGCCATTGTCAACAGAATATTTGACAAATACCGTTAGTCATTAGAAACCATGTTCTCATGATAATTAGATCAAATGAGCAATGATTCCAAAATGTTTTTATGTTCTTTTTCTATTTGAATTATTTTTAATGTTAATCACAAAACTTGTTTATGTGGACATATGCAAAAACTATTAAAATGACAGGAGTTGATGCATTAAATGGTGTTTATATTATTTTGATTTGATTTTGACATTTTTGTATTAAGTACTTTTACTGACTTGCCTCACTCTGTCACATAAATCACATATTAAGTAATGTATTTGTTATATATGTATGTTTGTGCCTTTACAGTATATGAGACTAATTTATTGAGATAGTAATAATATATGGTGGGAGTCCTGGAGAGTAAAAATGCATGAAGTGCATGATCACGAGGTACTAAAATACAATTAAATGTGTGCATCTGAAAAATCCCTGTGTTTGTGCTTTACTTGGAAAATACATACATGTTTTTAGCTCTTTAGATTAGATTTAGATTTACTAAATTAGGTTTAGATATAGGCTTACAGGGCCAATCCCCTGTAGGATTAAGATTAGTCCTAGACTAACTTTAACTTTCAGTGGTAAATCTCCATTGGTACTGCAACTTAGTCATAGACTAGGCCTGATCTATGTTCAAGAAACCAGCCCGTGTTATGCCATGGTACTACACAAGTTAATGAAAATACCACATTAATATACAATAAATTAATGCGGATATTAATAAATAATGTCTTAGAACCCATTTGCGCTCATTTTCTATTAAACAAACTTTTAAATATTTTGAAGAAATATTGTGAAACACTAGTAAAAATCTATGATGTTTTTTAATTAAAAAGTAATAAAGCAAAAATGCTGATTTTTGGTTACAGAGTTAGTTAAAATGAATAGGTCTCACAGTAAGATGAAAACTAGTGTGTGTGTGTGTGTTTATGCAAATATCTGACCACCTTCCAGTTAGTATTTGGCAGAGGGGTCTGTTTGGTGTGTGCTGTTGTGGGTTTATTGGTCGAACAGATGGAGTACGGGCCTTAAATGCCATAGCTGTTAATTCATACGCTAATCATTTAGAAATGCTTCATGCCTGACCTTTTAGAAACAGTTTGGTGGAAGATAGCTTTTGGCTTTCTTCCAGATAAAGGGACAAAAAGAAGTGGGGAAAAGCCACTTTGTTACAGTGCCTGACCTTATTGTCATATTGATGACAGTAAATTATCATTTATGAAACTATTTGGCATTTGAAAATCTGAAAGAGAATTAAAACATAGCTTGCAGAATTCGCACTGTGCGCTGATGAATTGCTGAAATGATAAAGCAACTGGTGCAAAACAAGGAAAGATGCGAATCTGAAAGGTCTGTGTACGCCTTTTGTGTGTATGTCTGACTGTGAGTGTGTGTGTGTGTGTGTGTGTGTGTACGTGCATGCAAAGCAAATGATCCCAAGCAATCTTGCTGTGTTTAACATAATTGGAACCTATGATGACTTTAAATTCAGGTCTTTTTCTGAAAGAACATTCTGTCTGAGTTCCTTATTTATATAATATGGCGCTGTAGATGCAGCATGCGGCTCCATAATGTTAAAAACCGCAGACACACAAATGAGATCGTTTTGCCCTTGTTATGTTTTTGAAGCTGTACGATACTTCAAGTGGACACTGTACTGTCTCAGGCCTTATAGATAATGAATGCACTTCTTGTACACATTGACCATTAATTCCCCTCCTCTAAATGACTTCATCGACCTCTCCAATCCACCTCATCTCCATCCTTTTTGCCTTCCTAAAAGAAGGAGAGACAATCTGTTCTTTCGCCTTTACCAAGACCCGGTGGTGAGCCACAGCGAACAAAACCGCAGTGGTATTTCTAATTAGACCGTTAATTGCAATCCAAAGTAGAGATGGATTTAGGCCGAGTTCCCGTTCCTCCCCGCTCCTTTTGTTCTAGTGTGGCCTCCGGAGGCTCCCATGGTAATCAGAGAGAATTTTAGGACATGATGGAACTGGCGCAGGGACTCGGCAGCTGATCTGGGACGCTTTTCCCTAGCGATGGGCTTCATACAGTTTGGATGAGAGGATTAGGTTTTATAGAAGCTATTCAATACAGTTCAAATGTAACAGCAGTGTATAAAATATAAAATTTGACACTCCCGCAATCCCTGGTTTGGACACCAAAGTCCAACTTTCCTGTCCTCATTTAGATTTGTCTATCTGGATGTGTGGGTGGCACGGTGGTGCTGCTGCCTCACAGCGAGAAGGTCTTGGGTTCGATCCCCAGGTTGGCCGTAGGGCCTTTCTGTGTGGAGCCATCTCTCCCCGTGTTTCCTCCGGGGGCTCTGGTTTCCTCCCACAGCCCAAAAGCATGCACTATAGGTTAATTGGCGAATCTAAATTGGGCCTGTAAGGTGTGTATGGGAGTGTGATTGTGTGAGTGTGTGAGTCTGCCAGGGTTGGTCCCCGCCTTGCGCCAGTAGTTTGCAGGATAGGCTCCTGTCTCCCAGTGGGGATTAAGCGGTTTGGATGATGAATGAATGAATATCCTGATGTGTGACACCTGTGTCTGTGTGTATTTATTCCTACCTCTGTTCGTTGGGTTTGTCGTGCATCGGCTGTCTTGCGTAAAGGTGTTTTGTGTTCTTTAGTTTGATTTCAGTTTGTTCATTATCAAAGCATTAGTTTAACCCTCGCTCCTGCGTCCTATATCAATCCTTCCTGCACCTTTGTTCGTGACAGAAACAGGCTTGTATTTTTACAAAAAAAGGAAAAAAATCCAAAGTAACTTGAAACTGCCGATAGTGGTGTTGAGAATAATAGAAAGTAACATAGATAACATAACGTTTACCCATGTTAAGGAAAGTAAAGCAAAGACAAAAGTGTTTTACTGCAGCTCCTTCCTAAGCTCAGCTTCCTAAGAGAACGTCTAAAATGTCTGTCATTTTTATCTTAGTATATTTGTTACTGTATTAGTATTAAATTGATATTTTATTGGTATTTACCACAGCCCCTGGTGTAATCATGACTTTCCGAGGAGCTCATGAATACAATTATGATTAACTGCATACATTATGGAAGTTTCACACAGATGTTTAATACATTTGTAGAAACTGTAATTCTGTTTGTGCTGAGCCAATTTCCTCAGTAAAGATTGTTCATACTGAATCACTAAACTCTGCTTTTATAGTAATGGCTATGCTACCATATTATCCACAATTAGATAGTTAAAATTGCTGTTTAAATGTCAGCAGTATTTTATGGTTACGTTAGACCTTGACCTGAACTAAGGAAAAACTTAAGCAGCTCATCTTAGAGAAAATAGTTAAATATAATTTTGCTTAATCATTACTGGCCCAAGAAGGATATGAGATGAATTTGTTTTAGCTTTTTAAAAAACTGAACTTTCCTAATCTCGAATATGAGCCTAGGGCATTCAAGAGGGCAAGAAGGATTGTGGCCAATCCCTCTCACCCTGGGCATGAATTCTTTCAGACTCTCTCATCTGGCAGAAGGTTGTCGTCTATTCATTCATTCCTCATTATCCAAACAACTTAATCACTACTGAGGTAACGGGGACCGGAGCCTATCCCGGGAACTCCAGGCACAAGGCAGAGACCAACCCTGGGCAAGCGCCAACCCACCACAGGGCACACACTCACACAGTCACACTCTCACTTATCACCTTACAGGCCAATTTAGAGTCACCAATTAACCTATATTGCATGCTTTTGGGACTGTGGGAGGAAACCAGAGTACCTTTTTTTCTGTGAAGCGGAAGTGCCAACCACTTCGCCACCGTGATGCCCAAGGTTTTGGTCCATTAAAACCAAATACACATGGCCTGCTTTTTTTGATCACTGCAACTGGTCTCATCAAGAAACCACAATTGGCCAGAAAGCACAACTGACTAACTAGTGGGTGGGACTCTTCTCTCCCAACCTGTATTGGGTTGTTGCACACCTACATAGTCATATCATGCTTCTGACACTGTGCGCCACTGCACATCCTTGGTTCAGATTGTACAATTTGTTATTTATTTAAATTCATTGCATATATTCTCTACTCCTGGCTCACTCATGTCATGAGTACAAGTTAACTTTTTAATTAATAGCTACTGTGTATCCATGTACTTCTACTAAAAATATCAGTTTTCAGTTAATGTAGCAATATTCATATTCTTCTATTTATATTAGTATCTTATTTTAATCTCAGCAATTCCACAAAAAACACTGTATGTGACAATGTAATTGCCAGTAAGCTTCATTCTGATTCTGATCTAATCTAATCCATTCAAACTTATGGAAGAACAAGAGATTTGTGTTTTTGTAAGTGCTCGTGATCCCGGTGCCTCGGAGCTGACGGATCCCAGAGGTTTCCTCTCCACCCGAGCATCTATCAGGCCTCAGATTTGGCTACCGCTCTTGGCCAAAAAAAGAGAAAAATGGACCGGTGCCATGGCAACACAAGGTAAAGGCTGACCTCTGTTGTCGCTGGGGATTCTGTGTCACACCATTCAAATGAGCGATGGCTACAGATTAGCAGAAGGGAAGAGAAATGAAAAGAACAGAGGAGTAGAGCAATGAGTCGACTCTCAGAGTGGCCTGGGTTTTCTTGACATTAAACATCAGGCAGTGTGAAGACTTGGGGTTAGAAATGCAAGATGAATGGGGAGTAGGATGGAGGAGGATGAAGAGCAGGTAGTGGATAAGTGGCTGGCCTTTGAGTCGATGTACAGTGGATGTGGGGCAGGGTTTTAACTACATTAATACTGCAAAAATGTGCTATGGGATTTCATCATTTTGTACTTAAAATGGTGTGTGTGTGTGTGTGCATAATCTCTCATAATCTCTCTCTATTTGTGTCATTCTTTCAATCCCTGCCTCTTGCTTTCTTCCTCTCTTTCCCTTCTTTTTTCTCTCAATTACTTGTTTACTCTCTCACTTGCTTCCTGATACTTTATCAGTCTCATTCCCTCACTCACTGTTTTTTCTCTCATTCATTTCTTTCTCTTACATGATCTCGTGCTCTTTCTTTCTTTCTTTCTTTCTTTCTTTCTTTCTTTCTTTCTTTCTTTCTCTCCATCTCTCATTTACTAACTTTTTTCCATCACTCATTCATGTTTTCTCTCATATGCTCGCTTCCTCTCTCCCTCTCTGTCTCTAATTCACTCATCTCTCTTACTTGCCTGCTCTCTCTCTCTCTCTCTCTCTATTGTCTCTCTCGATCTCATACACTAATTTAATCACTAACTTTATCATACTCACTCTTTCATTACTTACTACACTCTCCCTCTCCCCCTCTTTCTCTCCATCTTGATCTTTTATTCAGCTCTCTCTCTCTCTCTCTCTCTCTCTCTCCCTCCCTCCCTCTCTTCTGTTCGTGAGTCTGTGAAGATTGCATTATGGGTAACTGAGGGAGCGTTTGTGAAGGCGAAGTAGGCCAAGGTGGATGTGTAGATTCTAGAATAGCATTACCTTTCTAAACCCTCCCGGAACATCTCTCTCTCTCTTCTCACACACACAGACACACACAAAGCCAAATATGCAGACTCAGTTACAGTGCACGGCACGTTTATTACTTACAGTATTTTGTGGTCTAAGATGAAAGTGTGTGAATTTGATCAGGGTAGTGAGGTCTTTGATGTGGGATTTAAAGCCACTAGACCAGAAGACGGGATCAGAAATGCTAGAAATCTTGATTCAGGAGAGAGAGGGTGAGAAAAAAAGAGGAGAGAGAAAGAGAGTTCACAGTAAGGTGTTTGCATTGGAGTTGCTGATTGACATTTAGCCGTATTTCATTAAATCTGATTATCAAAGCTGCACGTGGCGTTTGTTCGGCCTATCGAGGGCGAACGTCGACGTGCCGTCGAGTGTTATCCAGAGTTAATCAGAATGGCCTGAGAGCACAATAACTGTCCTATCCTGTTATTTCAGAACCTACCCGGTCTGCTGAATCCCGACGGAGAGGGTGCGAGAAAAAAGCAGAAAAGAGGGAAACAGAGGGAAAGGGACGAGGAGAAGAGGTGTGTGTAATCAGCGGGGATGAGTGCGTGATTGTGGAGCTGCAGGGGCAGAGATAGCGATGGTGGGGCTGAATGGCCTCATCATGTGGACGCTGGCTTTAACTCGTATGCCGAGCCCAGCAGCGCCTGGCCGTCACACTGCACCATCATCCGAGTATCATGCTACTGATGAGGGGCTCCCGATAAGACAGACTGAGAAAGAAGGAGTGCTGTGAAGGAAAGAAGAAGAAAAAAACACCATCAATATCATCCAGCGCTGTAGGTAGAAGAGTGAAATGGAGCAGATGCTAGGGGCTGCTGAAAATTCAGGAGAATTCATGGATGCAAACATTTATTTATTTATTTATTTATCAAATATAAAGCATTTATTTATTTACCTAAATAAGTTTGAGACAGGATACCAGAAAATGGTGTGTTTATTCTCTCTCTCTGCCTATTTCCTCTCTTTCTATCTCTCATTCCTACCCTGTATTTTTCTCTCTCTCTTTCTCTGCCTTTCCCTCTTTGTCTGTATATTCCTTGCCTTTTCATTTGCCCTTCTCTGTCTATTGCTCCTTTTTTCTCAGTTTATATATTCCTCCACTCTTAATTTGCCTCTCTCGTTCTCTCTCTCTCTCTCTGTCTAATGCAGTCAGCTGATTCACTTTTCATCCTAAAGAGGTTTTAGGGCATGGCTTTCTCCTACGCTGACATCACTGCAACAGCTCTGAGTCAAACAGGACCTTCAGGACCTTGGGACACACATACACCCTCTCTGATCTTCAGACATAGAGTTTTAAAGAAGAGCGAGCGACGAGGAGAGCTTAGAGAAATAAGATTGGCATGCCGTACATAATTTGATTTGCACTAATGGAAATTGTCCTACCATCTAAAGGCCTGTTTTCCGTTTGAGGTGCTCCCAAGCATTCAAATGATAACTGGATGCCAACAAATGTCATTGATGAGGACAGGACAAGGTAGTGAAAGCAGTCAGAGGACCGTCACTGGGAAGATGCCCCATTCCTCTGTTCTACTCGCAGTCGTACCGTGCTTGAAAGAGAAAGAAGCACAAAGTGGGGTGAGGAGAGGACAGAGTGAGGGGGTGTCGCAGGATGAATACATTAATTACCCTATCCATGAGGGAATGACTTAAAAAAAAAAAAAAAAAAAAGGTTTGGAAGGAAAAAATAAAAACATAGGAAAGGCAACTTCCGATTTTGCTTTCAAGTCGGAAAGTTTTACGTTTGTTTAAGGGCCTCCCCTGGTAGTCACCAACTCAACCTTACTTAACAGACTGCATCATTAGACAAAATTTGTTTTTTGTTTTTTTTAAGCACAAAACATCCTTCCCTGTGTTTATTCCACCACACTGTTGACTTCAAAATGGAATCTAAAGTTGTCATAGACTAGAAACTACTTCTCTGCTGATTGAAGAGTGTACTCCAGGACAAATTGACAAGCCAGAATAGGGTTGTCAAATGATTTAGTGTAAAACCAGCATGAAGGGTTCCAGACACAGCTGGTCAAAGGTAAAATGGGCAATTACAATTTTAAGTATATTATCATTTTTTGAAACTTTAAGACTGAACCAAATTTCAATTATTAAAAGATTTTTATATATTATATTTTTATTGTACTATTATACACATTTTTACGTGGAGCAATGTTATGAGATCTCACCAAGATAACATCACATAATTTAGTTTTAAAATAAGCCTATGTCGCATTCAACAAAAGCTGAACAAAACATAATAACGAATGTTTGATTAAATAAATCTCAAAAACATTAAGCAAAAAATGCTATAAGCTATATATCATTTCCTTCTAGTTATTACTTCTTGTCATTATGGGAGTCAATGAAAGGACCTCACAAAAAAAATAATAAGACCTGACTGAATGTGTGTATGAGAGAGGGAGGAAGAGAGACAGATCTGAAACATATAAATAATACATTTGTAAAAAAAAATCTGATATTGGTTTAGAAGAAGAGTTTTCCTTTGTAGAAACAAACAAGTTCTCTCATTGTGTCTTTAACTGCACTCTATAGCACTTCACACCTTCTCTCTCTCTCTGTCTCCCCCAAAGCTTTCTGCATTCTCTCCTTCCCCTTTTTTCCTTTCTCAGTTTTCACCCCCTCCAGCAAGCCCTTTGCTGAGAGAAACTAAATCTGTAATCAGCTTAAACATGTCGATGCATCAAAATATTTAATCAGCAATTTTCAAAGGCATGAGCATTAGAGGGAGAGCGAGCCGGTTTGAGTTAAGCAGCTTGGCACTGCCGTGGGTCTGGTAGGTTTCCCCTCTCATCATTTTCCCCCCAAAAATACATTTCATGCATTTTGTCCAGCCACATCCTGTTTCCCTCATTGTTTGAGGAATATTGAATATCGAAGACTGTCCACAATTTTATATTATCCTCAGCAAAAAAAACAGCAACCTAAAATGGGTCATGCCTGACCACAGCTGCTATATCATGGTCAGAATTTTGTCATCCAAGGCTCGAGACATTCTGTCATGAGAAAACCAATATCACTGGCATCAGACTGTTTGGAACCCTGCCAGAAAGCTCTCACATAAAAGCTCCCTTATTATCCTAAGATAATAAAGGAAATTCTGTTTATTTCTGAGTAGAAACCCCTCCTGACTCTTTTCTTTCACTTCCAGTAGACTTTGGGAGTTTTTCTGAAACTGTTGAATAATTTCATAGAAGACCACAGCAGTGAAAAGAACCTCCCATGGGCTTTAGGCATAAATCGGATTATTTCTAGTGTGTATCAAAATTGGGCTCATTGAGTGGTTTTTATAATTAATACAATAAGTCTCTAGGAAGCACTGGCAAGGTAAAATTGCATTCCCGTCTTGTAGGATCCATTTGAACAGTTCCACTATATAAACGTGGTAAACAATATGTTTATTATAAATATTCTGAATCTCCCCAAAAAATGATTGTCAGTTAGCACAATCTACTGACGACAGGAAATCGAAGAATTAGAGTTATACTATTATTTGGCTTTGGTTTATAGATGTTACCTCATTCTCTGCCAGTCATCTGTACTCTCAGCTTAGACACTTACAGTGACTTTTACCGTTGTTTAGAGGAGTTGTAAGTCTGGTTCCTGATGGTTATTTCGGTTTGATGGCTTGATGCTGGTTTGATAAGCTGGTTTGGCATCAAACCCAGTCCCAAAATTCATCATAAACCTTTATTAACCACTTCGTTGTATATCTAAAATGTCTAATATCAGTATATTCTATTTTGTCTAGAATTTGTCATTAAAAAAGTAAGACAAGTAGTATAATATTTTACAACTATAGAATTGAAGAAAACCCAATAACCTTATATTTTGCACAAACATGCGTGCAATATAATTTGCGTAAGAGTGCTTAGCAGCCGTAGATTCTGGTCTCTCCTAGGAACTAATCTTAAACAAGAAAACCTTAGTAAATATCAGAATCTTCATTGAAAACTGCATAAAGGGGTTGTTAAACATAAATGTTTTCTTAAGAATGATTGGTGAAATCGGCTTATTGAGTAGAAATTACATTTCATTACATTAACCTGGTGACCAGTTAAAATTAGTCAACTAATAAAAAAGTTTGTTTAAAATAATATAACACTACCAACCACCACCTCCTGCAAATGATTTAAGACAGACAACACGTGTCCACTAGTATCCCATTCTGTCCTGACTTGCCTCAGGATGTCTTGCAACTGTCTTGTTCTGCACAAGGAGCCGCCAGGAGCATTGCTGCATTGCTGAAGGAATCATAATATCTGACGGATCGATGAAGAGAAGGGAGGGCACCTCTATATCTGCCTCTTCCCGCCTACATTAATGTAATGTACTGTATATATATTTATACAAAATCTATTGAAGGATCTATTGAAATTTAATTCTCATCTGAGGAAATGGAGTTACATGATGCAGAAGGTCATGGTGTACCCTGAGAAGAGAAGTGGAACGAGTCTTTAAGTGTGTACTTAAACCACTGGAGTGTGTATGTGAGAATTAGAGTATATCTGAGCATTTTTTAGTTGATGAGTTAAAAAGTTAAGCCAAGCCAACAGAAATAACTAATGCCAATCAAGAATGGCAAATGCCTAGACACAGTTCTGTACCATAAGTTGGTACATTTGTGATATCACAAACTGGTACATCATTGAGCTGCTAGCTGGCATGTTGTCATCATAAGCTAAGCGCTTGCACTGCTGTGGTTTCAAACTTATCATGGTGGCCCTTTTTACTTTTAGTTTAAAGTTTATATTTCATATTCTATTCTATTTATATATTGTTTATTCTATGTGCCTTATTTGTTGTTTGTTCCTTGTGCTTTGGACTGTTAAAACTGCAGCCATGTTGTCTTATCTCTCTGTATACTTGTACAGCATATAGCAGAGATGGCAATAAAGTTTACTTTGACTTTGACTTGACTTAAGGTGTGACAGGTCACCTTCACTCCAAATGTGCTAACAGTGTTTTGCTTCTGGTTCTTCTGCTTTATGTGCATTGCAGTTTTTTTCCTGATTTGGTATGTTGACCAGACAACTTACTGAGTAGTTCTGTGGTTTCAGCATGTTGAATCAGACACATCAGCACAAATGGGGACACCAGTGACAAATCAACATAGACAGCCACCCAAAATCTTATTATTTAGCCATTCTAATTCTAGCCCATGAAGAAACATTTTATTTTTGATTGGCTTAACCTGTATTTTGAACCTGTGATCAATTTGACAAATCTGTAAACAAACTGTAATGAGAATTTACTAACGGTCAAAAATGTTTTTACAATTTGCCAATAGATTGATAAATTGAAAATCACAACTAAAAAGAAACAGAGAGATGGAAGATTAATCCTGCATTAATTACAAGAGTTTCATTGCTTTATTTGTCCACTAGACAGTTGCTTTTTTATTTTTGTCTTTTTACATTTTTAATTTGATACAATTGAATGTTGATGTTAAATGTGCTGCTACCTTGGTGTAAATAATCAAATATTGTTTCAACACTATTGAGCGTAATTAAAATAATCCTTTTTTCTGTTATAAGTCGCAACTAATACTTTGTCAGTCTCAACCTCAGTACTTAACTCTAAGCCTGAGGTTGATTTTTTTCTTTATCTTTTGCAGGAATGCTTTGTGAGACTCTAGACACACGATCAAACTGTTGTCCGGCACCCGTCTCACTGCTGGTTTTAACAAGTGTTGCTTTTATTATGGGAGAACTAGATCCTTTAATCTCCAGTGACCTTCACAAAAAGCGACAGAAGAGATGAAAGGATGAGCGCGATGAGGAGGTTGTTGTGAGTGAGATAGCGACTGTAGACTCACTCTGTTTTTTTCACTTCCCCAAAGCTTCCTGAGATAATTCAGCTATTTTTCTGCCTGCACTTCTCAACCTGGCTGTTAATAATTTAAAAGAAGTCGGCAATCAAAGGAACATGAGTTTTACTATGATGTAACTCATACATATTCATCAGTGGAGCAGAAGCTGGGTTTTTGGCTGTGTCACAGTACTCAACAAGCCTGCAAATACAACCCAAAACCTACTTTGTTTTTGACATTCTGCTGTAAAACACATCACTCTCTCCTGCCTCCTCTACATCTCCTTCTCTTTTAAACTATCCCTGATTTCAGGTTTTTCTTTCTAATCTGCTTTCTTCTATCCATTCATCCATCCTTCCAATCAGATTGATCAAAACCATTCAGTGCAACCTTCACAAAATGTTTCAATCAAATGATCAAACTCTCAATGTCCAATAGTCACCCCAAAGTTAGACTCTCGAATCAGTCTATCAATCAATCAATCAATCTATCTATCTATCTATCTATCTATCTATCTATCTATCTATCTATCTATCTATCTATCTATCTATCTATCTATCTATCTAGTTGCGTCACCTGCCATAGGATGTGTGTAAAGGAACGAATACCTCTCTCTGCCAATTCAGGCAAGAACAAGGCATAATTATTCGTCAGGCTCCACGCCTAGATCAAATAGATAAAAAGAGGTTTTTTTCCGGCATGAGAAATTAGAGGTGGCATGAGAGCATCTCTCTGTCTAGTTAGCTATCTAGCTATCTAGCAGTGCTAAGCTATGTCTGTTTATAGAAAAATATTTATATCTATATACTTATTTGTCTGTTTGCAATGAATCTCTCTTTTTTGCCAGAATTGAAAGGGTCATGGTGAGTCAGTTCAGGAGGACTTTGGATGTACCAGCTCTTTCAAAAAATAAAGAGCTTACTTTTCTACTCATTTTTCTCACATTTCCCATCAGAAGGACATTCCTCTCGCTCTCTGCATTCTATCTTTGTTTCTCTACTATGTCATTATTTCATGCATTAGTCATTTGATAACTTATGTGTATTTCAGGAATGACAAGTTTTTTTGAAAGTGACAGATTCTTTGAAAGTGTCTCTCTGCATTTCTCTCAGAAGCTCCAGCACACAGCCCCATACGGCAGATCTCAGCTCTGATTACTGTCTCAGCTCTCTGTCACTGTTAAGATCAGCACAGATAATGGTGCTTTATAGCATGCCACTGATGAGTCTGAAGTTCCTCAGCTTCCAGTGGAGCTTTTTGACACTGACCTTGTTGGTTTGATTGCATTGCATTTCTCTCTGGGAGGACTGAATACACAGCTCACATCACATCAGCTGTCTCGCTTTTAAAGTAGGAAGTCAATGACTGAAATAAACTACTTAGGAAGTACTCTTGATCTTAAATGTTAAATGTTCTTGAAATTGCCACTGAAGTTATTTTATTTAACATTACAGCTTGGGTTGGGTGCAGATTCTGACTGATAAATCATTGATTCCTTCATTCATTCATTATCCACACCGCCATCCCAACTAGGGACGCAGGGGGACCGGAGCCTATCCTGGGAACTACAGGTGCAAAGAGGGGACCAACCCTGGGCAGGCCCCAACACACCGCAGGGCACACACACACACAATCACACTCCAAGTCATACATTACAGGGCCAATTTAGATTTGCCAATCAACCTATAGTGCATGCTTTTGGACTGTGGGAGGAAATCGGAGCATCCGGAGACAACTCTCACAAACACGCGGAGAACATGCAAACTCCACACAGAAAGGCCCTACAGCCAACCTGGGAATCGAAACCCAGGACCTTCTCCCTGTGAGGCGGTAGCACTATTTTAAAGGAAATGGAGAAATGGAAGATCGTGTTATGAGCATTGTCATTGTGTTATTTTTTCACTAGAGGGCAAAGTTTAACTCTGCTATTGTTTTGTGTGTGTGTGTGTGTGTATTTTTATTTGTATTTTTATTTGTAATATATTAATATTACTATTTATTAGAAGTTTATGACAAAATAAACATGCTTATGTGATGTTATGTTGCAGAGGCTTCTGAGGCCTCATATACACTTAGCCAGGTATTTTTAAAAACAAATAATTTTTCTCCTCCTTTTCTGAAAATAACTTTGTACTTCATCAGCCCGTTTTCCAAATTATATCTGTACACACGAGCTGTGTAAAACCATGTCAGCCAATCAGAATCCTGGAAAAAAAGAACAAATTACATCCGGTTACAATGACTTTTACATCCGGTTGCTTCATAAACAATGGTGAATAGAGGGTGTTTCATGTTTTAACTCATTTGATCTAATGATCAGCTGCGTTAGCAGGTGCAAACAAGCACAGATGGCTTGAATAATGGAGACGAGAATCACTGCTCTTACAGTATCTATCTTCAGTCTTCAACGAAAACAAACGTCGCACATCTGACCTCAACGCATTTCCCTGTTGCACACTTATGACGCTATGAACCTAAAACTTTGCTTTCCCTGTCCACACATAGTTACTGAAGCCGGAGGTTTCAGAAGCCTCCACTTTTGCCGGCGTTTTCAAAAATAGCTGGTTTCAGTGACTGAAACATCTGTTTACGCGTGGACGATAGGCGCAACCGCAGAAATGAATAACCGTTTTTATAAATACCCGGCTACGTGTGTACGGGGCCTCAAATAACCTGGAACAATTTTATTTATGTTTTGTGTTTCTGAAAAAAAAAAAATATTGGCCCATGTTAGTTTTTTAAGCAATCTAAACCACTGTTAGAAAAATTTCATATCAGTTGGACTAGAGAAGTGGGCTCTTCAACATTTTATATACAACAGTATATGAATCTTCTTGCTTAAAGGGGCACTGCAACTCAATATGCTGTCATGTATACAGCAATCTATAAATGAATGCTAATGAAGAATTTTACCCTGACCCTCTCCTGGCCCTAATTTTCACTACTTTAAGATGCAGAAGTCCTCATTTGCTTTTATTCATTTTTAACCACATCAGCCTCTTTAGATGGAGTCTCCCTTTAACCTTTGACACGGCAGATTGTTCGCGTCCTATATCCAGCAGCTCTGCTCTCTTACATACTCCATACAAGGAAAAACTGTCACATAATCACATCAATAACCAAGTCAGAGGTCACCACTCAATTCAAATAAACCAATTTCCCAGCTGCCCCTCCATTTATTCCACAAAGTGCTTCCCTTCCTATAGCCTCAACCTTCTTCATGTGTGTTTCCTCATATGCTCCAAAGATGAAGCGTATTTCTTCATCATTCTTTATTAATTGCTATATTTCATACATATGCTATATAGTATTTGTTATTTAATTCCTGAGTCACTATCTTCGGAACACGTCTTCATTCATTAATTCATTCCTTATCCAAAATGCTTATCCAACTTATCGCAGGGGGACCTGAGCATATCCTGGGAGCCACGGGCGCAAGGCAAGGATCAACCCTGGACAAGCGCCAACACACCACAGGGCACACACACTCACACAATCAGACTTACAGTCACACCACACAGAAAGCCCATACGGCCGACCTGGGGATTGAACTCAGGACCTTCTCACTGTGAGGTGGCAGTGCTAACCACTACGCCACCGTGACGCCCAGAACACTGCTTATCATTCTAAAATAGTATTTATGTACAGCTGTTCAATTTTCCAAAAAAATTGTCCATTTAGAATCTCTCATTTACTTAGTCTTGTTTATATTGGTTAATTTGGTTAAGGCTTTCCTCAATGGTAGTGTTCATAAGTTTAAAAAATGCTGTGTTCAGTCATATGCCCCCCCCTTCAGACATAAAAAACATATAAAATCAGTTGTCATTTATTAATCATAAACAGCAAAAAGGAAGAATAAACAGCTAATTTTAAATAACTGCGATACTGACTATCCTTACAGAATGTTTTAAGATTCCTAAGCCTGAAGAATCATAACTGGGTTTGAGAAAGGTGTGTGGAGACCTCATTGGTTTGAATGGGAAATCCTTTAGGCAGTCTTATCAAATACAAATGGAACTTGAAAGATTTATCACTTAAGTGCTCTTAGGGAACACAAAAAATGACTTACTGAATGAAAACTATGAAAAAAGTTTTTGTCTCCTTTCTTATGCTCAAAAATTAAAGAAAATTGCAGCTGACATTAAGAAGAATGTGCTGTTTGCAACTCAGGAAAACTTCATGAACTGTGACTAAGTGCTTTTGAGATACTTTTACTAACTTACCTCCTTAAAGTAAATGCTTTAGGAGAGTAAAAGGAATAAAAGATATCAAAAACAAAATTAGAAGTAAAATGGTCTGATAATAAATGATCTCCATGAGAGAGAGAGAGAGAGAGAGAGAGAGAGAGAATAAATTTCAAATTCTTCCCTGATGTTCTCACTTGGTCTCTCAATTTTCCTGCCCCTCCACCTTCTCCTCACCCATCTGCCCCACCAAGACACAGGACCAAATTGCCCCAGCGTGGCTTTAATACGTGTCTCTCAGATGCTGAGGCTAAAGTGGCTGGAAGAGGCAGAGCTGATTGGAAATCAAGCCTCGGGCTCGAGAGTGCCGGGGTCCTGCACCAAAGTGTGGCGGGGGCCGTGGATGACCTGCTGTGGTCTTGGACAGCTCGCCTAAAGAGGATAGAGTGCAGCGAGGGCTTCTTAATCACAAACTGCCATCACCGGTGATTCCCAGGGGCCGATGTAATCGTCCAGCCTGGCCCCCAGCCATGGCACACGCCAAATGGATGTTTATAAGGTGCGTTATGTAGAGACCGGCCTCATTCATTCTGGGCTGATTAGAGCTGTCAGAGCTCATTCCCAGCCTATTTATTTATTTATTTATTTACATTTCCAGCAAATGGTAGGGGGTATCGGGCAGAGGCGCTCGAACACGGCAGGGGAGTTTGTGGATTTTATTTAAAAGCGAAGGAGGGGAAAAAGTGAAATAGGGCGTTGTTGATTTAAAAAGAAAAAGAATGTGTGTGGGAAATAAAAGAGGGGAGTTGTGGGGGGTGGGGGTGGATGCAGGGGTTGGAGGTCCCACTCGGCATGCTGCGAACAGAACGCTTGGCCATTAATCAACCTATCAGAAGTGTTTAATTCAGGAGGAATTAGAGAGCCTTCCTGAGCTGTGCTAACCCTGCTGCTCTCCCAGTGGTCCCTGCTATTCCATTACTCAGATAGTGGCACTGCAACGCCCCACTTGCCCGCAGCTAAAAAGCCCAAACCTGTTTGTTCGCTGATGTAGAGCTGCACCTGAACAGAGGTGAGACAGGAGAGCGTTTTTTCCCCCTGCATAATGTCGGTTCAGAACATTTATTTCAGCCTGTTCATGAGTTCACTATCTAATTCATGGGCCCATCTTCCTCTTGACTTCTCTACTCTGCACATTTGCCCTTCCACATCACTGTTTTATGCTTACAGTTGTTGGTAGCCCTCCATCAAAAAACTACTTACAACTATCTCTGAAATTACTTGAAACTGAACAAAATTAAATGGCACCCATTATTGTTTACTCCACAAATGATACTTTGTTTTTGTATTCAAAAACAAAATAAAAAATTATATTTAATAAACAAATGTGAAAGAATTGAGCAAAATAGGATGGTAACCGGGCGTCACGGTGGCGCAGTGGTTAGCGCCGCCACCTCACAGCAAGAAGGCCCTGGGTTTGATCCCCTGGTGAGCCGTAAGGCCTTTCTGTGTGGAGTTTGCATGCTCGCCCTGTGTTCGCATGGGTTTCCTCCGGGTGCTCCTATTTCCAAGTCAAAAAGCATGCACTATAGGTTTATTGGTGACTCTAAATTGGCACGTAAGGTGTGAGTGAGAGTGTGAGTGTGTGTGCCCTGTGGTGTATTGGCGCCTGGCCAGGGTTTGTCCCTGCCTTGTGCGTGTAAGTTTCCGGAATAGACTCCGGTCCCCCTGGGACCCCCGTTGGAATTGAGCGGTTTGGAAAATGACTGAATGAATGAATGAATGAGAATGGTAACCTAAATGTAATAATTTGTCGCACCTCCTTTAGGAGCAATCATTGTCAACAGGCAATCTGTACAGTTTGCAACAGGTAATTTGGATTACTCTTCCTGACCAAAATGTTCTGGCTGTCTCTGATTTCAAAGTGGCCTCTCCTCTAGGGGTGTAACGATACAGCAATCTACTATGATACATCGATTCGATATTCAACAAGTCCATAGCAACAATCCAGAGTGTAACTATCAGAAATGATATAAGCAAGTGGGAAACATCAGCTGCTTTTGTCACAACTTTTAGGGAGTATGACAACACAGACTACTGTAGGTCATAGCTCAAGTACAGAAAATGTCAAATAATACTTTGGCTTTTTGTAATTTGATATAAATGGAAGTCAGCCTGCTAAATCACCATGATATTGTGTCATATTGATCGCTAGGTCCTGAACTGAATCCAAGTGAAATCGTATTGTAGCAGACATTGTGATATCAGCAGACATCAAATGGTTGCTCACGGAATCAATATAATATTGTATTGGAATGAAATTTGTGATTTATCCCCCTATTCTCCACACTGCATTTTTCAGAGCTTTCCATAGATGTTCAAGAGGATTAAGATAGAGTCTTGCATTGGGTAATTTAAGAATAGACCGATTTTTAAATAAATCAGCCATTCTTTTATCTATCTGGGTCATAATACAACTGGAGGACCCTGCATCTGAGGTGAGCCTTCTGACACTGGACAGTATGTTTGCCTCCAGCATACTCTGCACAGATTCTAGGAAGTTTAGATGAGACTGCTGGAGTTTGACATGAACACAACAGCCTTTACCATAATTCATCCACATCCAGGAAAGGCAAGAAACACCGAAATATGAAATCACCAATATACTTGAGTTATCTGCTAGCAGTAGAGCTGTGTAACAACAGCTTGGCAGGTTTGCTGCACCTTTCCCAGTGGTTTATTGATGGTCAATTGGGTCACACAGGGTGAGCACCTCAGTTGTCGCAAATCAATCAGACTGTACAGTGTGAGCACTCATTTGAGGATTGTTAGAAGAAAAGTCATTCATTTAGTCTGAATACCAAGCAAAGTTCCAATCTAAAAAATGTACAGTGTGAGCCTGGTTTAAAAGAACCCAGAATACAGTATGTCAAGTATTTTACTCTGCCTGTGAACAGCATTGCAAGTTGGTGTTCCTCGGTGTTCTCCATCCCTCTTTACTGTTTATAGCCGTGTTCAGAGCTTGTTTATAGCCCTTGTAGGGGAAGGGTGGATTGATTCAGGAGTGGGATTTGGGATTTTGACCCATGACAGCAATGGAGAGTAAATGAGGAGGTCTATTATTGGCCCTTGAACATGGGGATCAATTGTGATGCTGTGGAGTACAACCCTGTGGTCACTGTTGAGGTCTGGGTCAGCGTGGGTTCAGCTTCCTCAGGCAGAACCTTCTCTAGGATTAAAAGATTGATAAAACCTGGTCTTCTCAGGTTAACTTATCATTCCTCAAACCAAGATAAGTTAAATAAACAGGGCTCAGGAAATTACTTTTAAATCGTAACTTTTTACACTATAAGATAGCAATGATTAAAAGTTGCTAAGCTACAACCAGGCTACTGTTTAAACATAGTTGTTAGCTACACTACAAGTTGCAGAAAAAAGCAACTACCTAGTATATAGGATGGAATAAAAAACCCATGACTGAAATAGCTTTGATGTACTTAGCTATTTTACAGCAAGGACTAGGGATTCAAAAGCGTCCCTCTGACTATTTTTATATCTTCACCTTTTTAAAAATGTGTTCTATGAGTATTAAATCAGAGACTCCATCACCTGGAACAAGCTGGACCTCTTTCGGACTATGTGGACTTTGGAATCCAAATCTGAAATTGAACTAGTTTTAGCTTAATGTTGCTGAGTAGATCTTAGCAAGTGGACCCAGCAAGTGGGTCTACTGTACAAAGAACATTAAGCCAGATAGAGCAAGCAAATATATAAATACAAATAAAGGCACATGAACTAAGAAAAAAATATATATTTGAAGTATAAAATATAAAAACTCTAGAGGTAGAAAAGAAAAGGGGTCTGTGCAAAATAATTACATGGAGAATTCAAACAATAATTTGGTCCTTGTGCATTGAATGCGTGTATGATCGGGCAGCAGTTAAATATGAGAATTTATAATACTAATAATAATAATAATAATAATAATAATAATAATAAATTTAACTGCAAGCAGTGATTACGGGGGCCATGCAGTTCACCAGCCTAATCAGTTTTTGACGATTCGAAGTGGACAGACGTTGAAAAATGACACGTTTCATCCTTTTATCTAGGGTGCTACGGTTCAAAACTTATTAGGTTTATTACTTATTAAGTGTGCAGATGAATTACTTATGAATTACTTACTTATTAAATGTGCAGTATAAGATTTTTAAGAATCGGAGCTATGGTTCAAAGGTTATTTGGCAAAACGCAAAATGGCTTATTATAGCTCCACCAACTGGCACTTTTTTTGCCTGAGTAGTGGGTGGGGTTTGTGACCTAACAGCCACTGCATTTTGCATTAGGCAAAATGCAAAATAGCTCATTATACGGCCACCAATTGGCAGAGTGGCGCAATTTTTTTTTGCCTGAGTAGAGGGTGGGGTCCTGGACCTACTTGCCAAATTTCAAAGCTGTAGCCCAGCCAGAGCCACATTTCTATGACACTCAGTGTGTGGTGTTGCAGTCCTATGCCAAGCCGACCACATTTATTTGCATATTACAGAAATATGAAGACCTAAATTAAAAATGTGCTTGATAATAATTAAAGAAGAGTGTTTAGGGATTCAAATGATACCAGTTGCATGCAGATTGGACAAAAATCCAGGGACTAGTTCACAAAAGATGATTTTGCATATTATGCAAATTAGAAAAAAATCAAATATGGCAGAAATAGATGCAAGGGTCTAAAAGATTCATCTTGATCCAAGTTATTCCTTGGTGGTATAAGATTTTTGAGAATCTGAGCTATGGTTCAAAAGTTATTAGGCAAAATGCAAATTTTTTTGGAAAAATGCAAAATAGCTTATATTGGTGCAATTTTTTTTGCCTGAGTAGTGGGTGGCGTACCGGACCTACCGCCCAAATTTCAAAGCTGTAGGTCTTACAGTTTTTTCTCCACTACGCGTTTTAAGGCAGAAAAAAAAAAATCAGCACGATTCTAATAGGACCCCTAATAATAATAAACTGTATATAAAGTTAAATGGTGCAATAGTAACATTTACCATTAGCTTATAATATTTGAATGTAATTAGTGCTGTACAATTCCTCATAGTGTCACATGACTTTTTATTTTTCTCAAAAAAAAAGAAAAGGGAATAAAAAAGGCTGCACGTGCACACAGTTTTCTCCAATTTCCCATTCCACTGATAATCTGGGTTTAGGAAGAGGTTGAGGGAGCCAGGGGCATTTGTGCCCACGTCTCTCCACAGAATGTTCCAGGCAGGAAAACGATGCATATTCACAACAAGAGCTGATTAGGTATATAAATAGGCATAAAGGCATTTTTGCTGGAACAATGTGGGCAAAACTGGGAGGAATTTATTTAAGGCCACAGCATTGTGATTTTTTGACTTTTCAATTCACATTTGATTACCTCTTCTCTCCCTTGTTTTTTCTTTCTTTCTTTCTTTTTTCATTTTTTTGTTTTTTCTATTTTTATGCAGACAATGCATCAGTGTTCTGTCATGTCTTGTGTAGTCGGTTCCCACTTTTAGTTCTGAGAGAGACACCAGGGAGAGAGATTTCTGACTGAAATTTACTTTAAATGTTGAAAATAGCGTCAAAAGCTCTATGATGCTGTGAAATTGTGGGTGAACTCTTATAAACTGTTGTTAAGAAGACGAACCCTCTCAAAAAGTGTTAACATTTGTTTGGAAACAACAACAATAGATATCAAATATAGTTTGGAAACGCAATAAAATATTACATATTGCATTGTGTAGAACTGGGATTTTTTTTTAATGAAAAGATTTATCATTTATTCTTTCAACTGCACAGTTAAAACACCAGTTCAGCTTGAGTTTAAACTAAGGCGAATGATGAAATAAAATTTCATTTAATGAAACGAATTTGCAGCAGTCTCTGCTATTCTCGAGCGATGCTTATATATCTGCCTGCTCTTTCAGCAAAATCAGGTCGAACGTAGAAAGCTCTCAGCCTCCTGCAGCTCTATGAGTATATTGAAAGTGAAGAAACAGCAGAGTTCTTTTCAGTGATGCTTATCTGCTGTGTTAATTTTTTCTGGGGTGCCTGATTATTGATCAGTCAGAACGTAGACCGGCCCCATGTCTGATCCGAGGCCGGCCTGACTCCAGCTATTGCTGCGGTTTCAGAGTGGCTCAGACAGACAGACTGATTCATTTGGGCCGCATTGATTTTCACCACAGCGATAAAGTAAATTAGAGGCGGCCGGCGAGCGCTGAGAAGGTGCTGTGTTCCCAGCAGCTTAGCATCTGTGAAAAAAGAACCAGAAATTCTTTTTTTTAAATGGAAGTGGAACTTCAGCAAAAAAGTGCACACTATTTGGAAAGACAGAAGGAAGAAAGCGAGGAGAAAGGGAAGTCAGAAGTACTGACCATGCAGTTCCACAGTGCAAACGCGGTTCAGATCAGGTAACTTTTTAGTGTTCGATTTTGATCCACGTCCAAACGCTTCTTGTCCAAGGCACTCTCGCTCTGTCCTGGATACACAGGAACCACGCTGCACTCGGCCTGAACTCGGCGCCTCCTAATCGCATGTCTCCTGCTGTTAGGAACCGAGGACGACTGGTGTCTGGATTTCTCAGAGGCCTGACTTGTGTTTGTTTGGACACGTCTGCTGATGGAGCGAGCGCTCCACAGAGAAAACGTCTGGTAAAGGATGGCTGCGTCACACGCCGCTGTTTCAAGGTTGGGCTGAGATCAGATAAGAGCCGATGATGAATGAGTTCCACGTTCAGTCCCTGAATGGAAGCATGACTGATGGGGGCATCGGCACCTGAGGATTTGTGCTGCATGTTGTGCTTCCCACTTTCTATTGATGTTTACCAGATGTTTACTGAATGCATATCTGGGTGTGATCCAAATGTACATTCAATTCATATTGCTTCTGAAAAAGCTGAACTTACAAAATATTATAAGTAAATTTAAACAAAAGCATTTGCATTTCTTAAGAAATAAAGGTGCGTGTGTTTCGATAAAATCCACAGGAGATTTTTTTGCAATGCAAAAATAATCACGTATATATAGCCGAAACAGACAGACACACACACCTTGAAAGGTACAAGATAGTTCCTTAGTATTGTCTAATAGAAAACAGCAGATACAGGGGAAGTTGGTAGAGTAACGATTAGGGAATTGGTCCCATGATTTAAGGGTCACTGATTCAAGTCTCGGATCAGTAAAGGTACTACTGAGGTACTCATGACCAAGGCACCATCCAAAAGATTCAATACATGGATCGGATATTGGGTTCGATAACGACTCGAATAGCTTGATGGCATTGGGCTGATCTCTGGAGCCGATCTGTAAATCGAAGGTTTTTCTATGTTTGCGTATGCGCGTACACTTAATTCGTTATGCATCGGAAGTGGCACTGCGGTAGAGCTAGTTTATTGTCTGACATTCACGCTAATTCATATGTATTGGTTTGACAACGAGCAGAACAAGCAATGTAACACACTACAACCCCAAAAGCAAATTGCTTACTAATTGCTTTTTCCATCGTTACAACTGTTTCCGTTACCAAGAACAAGATGTGGTGCGTAATGTGGTGCTGTAATTGAGCTCACTTAAAAAAATCATTTGGCTCTCGCAACCAAACGCACACTATTATTTCTGCAGAGTTTTTCCATTGAGTGATGTAATTATATATAATGTATATAATAAACTAAGATTTCAAAACATTAACTACTTTTAAAAAAGGATGTTATTTGTAATGGTCTCTTGAAAAGAAGGTGTGTGTGTCTGGTTGATTATATTCAAGTAGATAACACGATTCAATGGTTATACTT
The DNA here is from genome assembly GCA_032718565.1 of Distichodus sexfasciatus. Taxonomy (NCBI): domain Eukaryota; kingdom Metazoa; phylum Chordata; class Actinopteri; order Characiformes; family Distichodontidae; genus Distichodus; species Distichodus sexfasciatus. The sequence goes on from JAVGVS010000007.1 coordinate 2,301,426, forward strand.
TAGAGAAATAGTATTGTGTGCAATATCTTAACATGCTGTGTTGCTATCTGATTTTTGTTAAATCAATCTGAGTCAACACAATTTCACTTTACTATATAGTGAGATACCTGCTTTGTACTCACGTGAATATGGCATTTTATTTAGGATTCATATTCCAACAGAGGTTTATTGTCAATATACACAATATACACAGTATACAGTGTTCTGAAAAGCCATTTCACGCAGGCCGCCCATGGCACATATACACAAAATATCAAAATATACCAGAAGAAAAAACAAAAAATTACACATAAATAGTACATCTAACTACATGTAGTAATATTCAGTTAATCCTAATTAGGATTTATAACGTAAACGCGTGCATCACGTAGTTTTGGATGCATGTGCAGCTACAAAAAAGCTACATATGGAAAAAAAAAATTATCAATAATTTTCCTGAAAATCATTTTCATTATATGCGTCCATTCCAGCATTTAAATACAATTTGAAAATGTCTCAATGATAAATTGCGCAGCTTTTGCCACCGCGAACAATCCCGCTAGTAAAACAGTGAATAAGGAGCCAACTTCAGTCGCAGAACGAGACGCTGCCGAATAAGAAGCCAAACGAATTGGAAGCTGCGAACAAGTAGCCAGCTTCAGCCTCGTGTGTTGTGAGGAGGACGGTGCGCAGAAGAAGATGTACTTCCAGTTTCAGACATCGAAAATACGTCTGTTTTATTGTTTTTGAGCTATTATACTTTCATTATTTGAATCACAAAGAAATCCATAAAAGTATGTGTAGTTTTAAGTTTATGATGGCTATTTGTTACCATAGAATTAAAAAATGTTATTTTCCCTCATTTTATTCTTAAATCAAAAATCTAAATCTGAAAAAACATTTTATTTTCGTTTTTTTCGTTTTTGCTTTTGAAACGAAATTTCAAATACCAAAAAGTACATGGACCGTGTTAGATAATATTTTGTTAGATAAAATTGAGATTTCAAAGCATAAACTTTAAGTTTCAGTTTAAGTTTAAACAAGGCTTCTGTTTTGAATTGAAGGTCTCTTGAAAAAAAGGTGCGTGTGTTTGATATGATTCAACTGAATATTTATGTGGTTTAAGTATAATTATCATTGAGCAGATACACCAAATCCCACAAAAAGTTTAGAAGTAAGTTCAAGCAAAGAAAGAAAAAAAAAATCACTATTTTTTCCTTCCGTGGTTAAGTATAAAATGGTGTGTGTTGTGTTTAGATAAGATCCTTGTGAGAAGCAAAATGTGCCCAAGGTGATTGTTTTCAAAGATAAAAACAAAAGATTACAAAAATATATGTCAATGGAAATACTCCACAGAAATAGTAGTGAATTTGTGTGTGTGTGTGTGTGTGTGACAGAGGGAGAGAGAGAGAGAGAGAGAGAGAGAGTGAGTGAGACAGCAGTGTGGGAGTTTAACAAAACAAAAATACAGCCTATGCTTAAGCTGAGTAAATCTGCCTAATGCCATAAATGCGTACCATGCTCTATTGGCACTAGGTGAATGTCGTCTCACAGTTCTGTTTTCATCGACAGCAATTTTGGAAAGTTTTGGATGTGTACAGCACGGTTGAGATTCAGAACCCTGAACCCTAACAGCAGTGTTGCGTTTAGAGTAGTCCGCTTCCACCCTCTTTTCGAAGGTGTTTTCTTCCTCTCTTCACCTTTCTCTGTGCCTCCGAAATTAATTTGCGTGCTCCGGCTGTTTGCTCTCCGTCTCTTGCTACTCAGCCCTGCAGAGATGTTTGTCAGCGTAAGACTCCTCGACCACAAATTGCATTCAGCACCTTGTTAGGCTCGCAAGTAATGAAATGACGACTGGGCCCAATCAGGACAAGACACTGAAGTATTCATATGTTAGTATGGGAGCTATGTTAAGGTTCCATCAGTCCTGGGTGCTGGAGGTGCAGTGGTATAAGTGGCTGAAAAACTGGTGGCTTGAGGTTGAAAACAAGCTCAAATGAGCTTGAAATAGACTAGAAAAGTTAAAGTGCGGCCACAGTTGGACGCCTGAGCAAAGCACCCAACCCTGGAAAGGTCTCTGAGAGTCTACATTAGCATTTCTATGGAATTAATGCAATCATATGTGGAAATTAATGCAATCACAGATCTCTAGAGCAAAAAAGCATACTGATGCTATGTTAAGGTTACAATTGTAAGATGATTGTGGATGAGATCCCAAGCTATCATGCTGTTTAGATAGATTAACTTTCTAAAATCGGGGTGCGCAAAGGACACAGTGTTTTATCAGTCAAAATCTAGACCAGATCTGGGTGAATGTATAATTCTAATTTAATCTAATCTAATATAATTTAATACTACAGTTCTAGCTTAAAATGTATTGTGTTCTATTTACATATTGTTTATTCCATGTGTCCTATCTGGAACAAGGAAACAGGGGAAATAGAAAAAAATAAAGAATTAATAAGTTTCTTAACCTTTGACAGGTAATATAATGTTTTCATGAGGACCACCATAATTTTTCATGAGGACCACTCTTCTAATCGCTCCATAACCTCCATGCCATCCTGTCTTCGTGATGACATTTTAGCACCACAATGAGAAAAATGCCAGAGCGCCCTACACACACTTCCGTGACAAATACATTCATGTCTGTGTGTTTGACTAAGCTGTGTTTGTTGATGTGACATGAGCTCTCTTTTAGTAACTGTCTCATCACTGCTGCCTGTTTTAATGTGGAGAGGCTGTGGGAGGTTTGGAGTGAAAAACTCAGAAAGTCTCTCTCTCTTCCCTCACTGTACAGACCCACTCTCACCCACACAGTCATACAAGGGTCAGACTTCAAAAAACCAAACGAGATACGTCACAACGCCTACCCTACCCACAGTTCCACACGGCTTGCATCATAGGATTCACCCTCTCATGGTGCGTCTCGCTAAAGTTGGCTCTGATGGTGGCAAGACAAACGGTTATTACATCACGGGTCTCGGTTTAAACCTTCTGTTATCTTCTGAGTTATACAATGTATTTTTCATCCAAGCTTGAGATAACAAGACTAGAAAAATGCCAGATAAAATGAGTGGAGATAGATGCTGTTATCTAATTGCTCCCTATTATTGTCCAATTAGTGAATGGTTGTACGTCTTTAGGTGTCGTCTTGCGGTGGATCTCAAGGTTCATCGTGGCTCACACCAATTCATTAACTAGTTTTCAGCTTGGCCCGCTTTCCTAGACAGGCTAACTTAATGAAGTCAAGATTCTTTCGTGTGATAGCTATGCTATCGTGGTGAATACAAAATGTGTGGTGCTGTTTCAGTGGTGGAACTACGGGCGCAAGGAGGGGCCTAACCCTGGGCAGGCGCCAACACACACTTACACAATCACACTTGCAGTCAGACCTTATGGCGCCAATTTAGAGTTGCCAATCAACGTATAGTGCTGTGGACTGTGGGAGGAAACCATAGTCCCCACCAAAAACCCATGTGAACACATACCCAGAACTCCACACGGAAAGGACCTACAGCTGACTCGGGGATCGAACCCAGGACCTTCTCGCTGTCAGATGGCAGCGCTAACCACAAAAGTTTGTGATTAAAAAATAGAAAATGGTTATTTTTATAGTAAGAAACAACTTTATCTCACCATAATTAGAAAAATTGTGAAGAGTGACTGTAATGCCACATGACTGGAACAGTATCAGCACCAAGTATGAACTTTTTCTTTAACAACTTTTGCCATGATTTGCCTCCCAAAACCTCTTCCGAATTTATAATCATTATGCTATTCTACTAACATTTATCTTACCCTTTTGGTGCAAACACGCTCTCAATTGATTGATTACGGCTTTAATATCAAAGCATCACCTTTAGCATATTCATATTTTCTCCTTTCCTACATTAGTGGTACGTTCAATTTTTCATCTCCATAAAGTATGCGATGCAGAATCTCTGTGCTATGTTAGATGGAGAGCTGTTTTGACATTTAATTCCTTGTAAATATATAACATGGGAGCACTTTGAAAGGCTGAAAAGATGGAAGCCATTAATGTCACCTGTCTCTTTTTTCTCACACACACACACACATAAATACACGGCACGGTCAGACACTATTAGAGGTTGGTTTTGAACTTCCTGTCAGATTCTGAAGATGAACAGATAAAGGAAGAGTCTCTCCCAAATGGGTAGACGGATAGACGGGTCCCTAACCACGACCCAAATGGGCCTTTCATGCCATCTCGGAGGGATGAGCAAGGAGGCAGCCTGTTATTCTCTTGCCAATCTCTGTGACAGTGATGAATGATGGACATGGTGTGTATGTGTGTGTGTGTGTGTGTGTGTGTGTGTGTGTGTGTGTGTGTGCGTGTAAGAGAGGCCTCTTAAACCAAACCCCAAGGCTGTAGGGCTTGAAGACGTCACAAAAGATCAACTTGGTTATTAAAAATGCCAAGATGTGAATTGGCTAGAACAATCCAGCTACATTTTAAAGCAGAAAGAAGATTCTTCAGCAGCAGTATGTCCTGAGGTGGAAGAGTGTTATTAATACACACCTTTCTGATAAGTTCACCAGGTGGAGTGTCATGGAGAAGCTTAATTAGTGACTGCTGCCTCCTGTTCTTTTTGCGCTGCCGTCACTTTGTTTACATCCATGCAATTGCCTGACCATCACTGGGAGATCTGACACATGACTGCCTGAAATCTTGTTTATTCCAACACTCACTTACCAGGAAAGCAGAGAAATTAGAGTGGTTTTTGATTATCGTTTGCTGGGGATTTTATGCAGGTCAGGATGCTTCTGACAAGATTATAAAAAGCTTTTATTCTCATTATATGCTCTTTCAGCTATTTCAGTCTTCTGGTTTTGAAAATGAACCCAAGAGTTACCAGAGATAATATAATTGGTGCTAGTGGTGGTTCCCAATTTGCAACCAGTGCAAAATTGAAAAAAAAATGTGCTGGTGTAGCAAATTTGGCTCCAAACTGTCACCAAAACTTGCTGGTCTGTAGCTAAGAATCTGTGATGTCATACAAGGTGAGCCAGGTTAGCATTTTAATGTAAAACAGTTGGCCAAGTGTGACATCAGCCAGCTTTCACTGGACTCCTAAGTCAGTGGAAACGAGGGCCAGTTCTTTATGGTTCCCAGCTTCAGCACTGATTGAACACCTGCAACAGCACTCATGGTAGCACTGGTGAAAAAAAGTACCATTATCCTACACAACTTGGATCCAAACACCAATCTAATGGTTACCAACCAAGAGTTTGGCATATATGTAGTCTACAGTTGCACAATGTAGCATGTTTGTAAGACACACAGAACATACAGACATTATTAGGTGTCAAATTTTCATTAATTTAATGGCAGTGGTCTAGTGGCAGGATACTTCAATTACTTCCTGGACTATAACCTTTGGGTCCTTGAGCAAGACCTTCAACCTCAAATTGCTCCAGAGGGAATGTCTGTGTACATTTCTAGATTGTCTCAAAAGCAACAGGACTTGTTATAAGAAGCCTTTCAGATCAGTGGTGAAACATCCTCCACAGAGACTGTCCTTGCTATTAGGAAATGTAAATTTTTCCTCTGCACTTCTATACTAACCTCAGGAACTTTTCACTTGTGCTCATAGCAAAAAGTGGACCTAGCAACAAAAACTTTTGTTTGCAACCTACAGACAAAGTTTTTTATTTACTATTAAAAAAGGATTAATCAAAATGCACAATGAGCTGTACTGCCCAGCTTCTAATTTCTACACTCTCCATCATTTAAACATTGTTGTCGCAAGAGCAAGATTTTACCTAATCTGGGGGGTTTCATGCCTCTTTAAGCTCGACCACCAACTTGGATTGTCATCAGAACCTCCCTGAAGGATTCTGAAGACACAGCTTGTATGGGATACAAAAATAGTTCTTTAAGGTTCAGAAGAAATTAGTGCTGGGCCATGCAGGGTGAAGCTAGTGCCCGCTAAGAGACACAGAAGTTTGATGTGTATGAGTCTTGAGGAAGGTTCAGCACGTTTTTGTTGTCATGCTGCTGTAAACAGGGTCTTATCATAGCTGAGATCGTGTAGAAATACTTAATCCCTACGTGAGTGGAGCTCACCACATTATCTGCAGCATTGGACATGCTGCATCCATGCGGTGGATAATTCGCAAGAGAGCGTATCGTACAGGATGCATGCAGAGCACAGTCCCTCCAGGCAGGATTTAGGGAACAAGCCTTACATCGGAGTGTTTCCTGCGTGTATGCGAAAACGGGTGAGACGGAGATATTGGCATAAACTAGGTGTGTGGGTATGCTGTTGAGGGTGTGTGTGTAAGTGATTGTGGGTTGGAAAAGGGAGGCCATGGAGATATATATATATATAAATAACACTTTGACCAATCCGGGACTTGAAGTGGTAACCTTCTGATCACGAGGCCAACTAACCTTTTATGCTACCAACTGACCCAATAACGGGTGGGATATATACTGCCAAATTGTGATGACTAGATGACATGGTTAGACACCTCCAAAGCAGCACTGCTGAAAACATCATTAATGTACATAGGGATTAAAGGCTGGTCTGGTTGTTCCATGCAACAGACTAGCTACTGTAACTCAACTGTAACTGAAAATGTTAATACTGGGCCTAATTAGCCTCCTCTTACATTGGCAATTATGAGTTTGAGTTATTAGCTTGCTAAGCTACCTTAGCTAACGTTACATGATTTCTGTCTGATTTACATCAATTATATAGTTTATCACAATCAACCAAGCATAACTAATCCTCGCTGGCAGACCATTTTTCAACCGTAAAAGTACGCTTGAGCTGACATAAGTTAACAATATAGTAAGTTTACCTCATCAAGTTAGCACACTTATGCTAACTAATTGTTACGCTGCCTGGCAGAGGCTGGTGCTATTGAGCATTTGTTTTTTTTGGGGGTTGTTCTGACTGTTGATAAATGTGTTGTCACTCATTTTTCACCAGTATCAAACAAAGACAGGATTACTATAGTTCAGCATTCTCGACATGATTATGCTTTTTAAAAAATAAATAATTAATTAAAACACAGACACTAATACTATTTTTAGTTTAAGAAACTTTTTTACAAATTCTATTTTTTGGTTTGATATTATTACTGCAGACTGACTGGGAAAACCAGTCATTTACCAGATGCGTACCAAAGTGAAAAGCAGAAGTATCTTACTTTGTTTTCCGTTTCAAACACTGGACATTCCTCATATGGCCCATAGAAAGTTGTCACAACACACAGCACATCAAAATTTTCTGTGTATGGTGCTGCATTGCAATGAGTCTACTTATGGCTGGAGGTGTAGGTCGCCTAATTAATGTTATGCTTGGAAGAATAGATACATTTGCACTTTACTGTGGTGCAGTATCTTCTAGATGCATGCGTTACCTGCATTCATTTTATTCAGCTTGAGAGATAAGTGAAGTTTTAACAAATTCAGCATTTTTACATGCATGACTTTATTAAGCAGATTTCCTCAAATCTTTTCCTTAACCTTTAATAATCAAGATCTGTCAAATGAGCTTTCCTTAAGCTTTCCGATGCTTTGAAAATAGCAGTGTCTTTAATTGTCCTCTAAGGAAAATGTGAACCTAATTACACACACCTGGATACACAGAGAACAACAAATCCCACAGCCATCATCCAGCCCCTTACCAGCTGACACAGCAAAGTGGAACGATGGCAGAATGAGGTTTTCCATCAGAAATATATAGACTGGGTCTCACCTATTTAGCACACCCACACACCACTCTCAGGAAAGCCCTTCATATAGCTCACCTAATTAATGTTTTCTCTGCACACTCTTCTTCCGCCTTTAGTTCTCTTTATCACTTGCTGCCTCCTCCTACACTCCTATTTCTTTCAACACTTGCAAAAATGAGTCTGTGTAACCCTAACCTGTTCATGTTTGCTCTCTCAGAAAATGTCTCAGAAAAATGGGTGAGAAATGAACAGTAACAAGCTAGAACATGTTAATAGAAAGCAGTGCGTTAGAAAGTACAGATGTGTCAACATTCTGTACAATCGATAATCTGTTAAATAAATTATTCCCTGCTGCTATTTTTTGGTTTCATGGTATAAATGTAAATAAATGGAAAAACATGATGAAATGACATTTAGCTATTTTGCCAGTCACTAATTAAATCAACTGTCAATGAACATCAGATCAGCTCCAAACAATGGCAAAATTGAAAAGTAATAACACACACAAGTGCATTTTGATTTGCAGTTAACCAGAAATCCATCTTTGCAATACTAGCACTTCAAACAAACAAAAAAATCTGTTCTTTGGAAATGGGTCTGTACTACTTCTACACACATTGTAAGGTTGACAAAAAATGGTCAATTGTGTTATACAAGCTGTTTAGATTTCTCCCCTACTTCTACGTCACCCAATTCCACCCTCCTATCTGAGGATCTCCACCCACCAGGTAGAACTGCTAGCGCTTTCTGATCCGCCATGTTTTCTTGGAAGCGTTAGCATAGGAATCGCAATGAAGAAGTCTACTGGTGGAGTGTTGTGTTGTGTTGAACATGTATGGCTGTATGGACAATTCTCTTAGCAGCAGCCATGTTGATTAGTTTCACCTGAGGTAAATACTCGCCATTCTGTCTACGCCCCAGTGGCCGCAGAAACTAATTTGCATTTGGAAATACTAATGTGAAAAAACCTATTCTGAAAGGGACTGAAGTAGAGGGATTAAAAGCAGGCAAAAATGCCTAGTCTAAGTGGTATTTTCAGCAAACTACTTCAGAGACATGTTTAGGGGAGCTCATAAACCTAATTTAACTTGTTGAAAAAAAAGTATAATATGGGACTTTTAAGTACTATTTACATTATCTTGGGGATTCTTTTAATGTTTCTTTCTAAGACAACATTTCTTTTTATTCTATTTGAAATTTGTCCTATTGAATTTCTGTACTATAAAAATAATCTTGACTTGCCTATAGACGAGTGACTAAAGAAATGTGTGGTTGTTAACCCTGCTTCTAACTTTAGGCACACATAACCTTTCATCTAGTGTGCAAAGTCTTTTAAAAACTAGGTGTCATCAGACATGAAATTTCAGAAAAATTGGTATAAAATGACTCAGCATCTACATTGAATCTGATGTAGAGAGACAGAAAATATGCTTTCAGTCAGCAGAGAAAAGGAAAGCTTGCCTACAGAGGGGTTAACTCGAGCAGTTAACCTCTCCATAAAGAAGCTCACATTTTCCCCATTCCGCTGAGGGAAAACCTTTTCTGAGTCTCTGCATCATCGTGTTTGATGCCAGTTGTGTCTTAATATCAGTTCCAAACACTGCCGACAAATCATGAGATCACGTGTGTCTAAATTAGACAGCACATGCTGATTTGAATATGACTCAAATTTGACATTTACCAGAAAGAGACTTTCTACTTGCCTGTAGAAAACATTCTGCCTCTGTAAATAGTGGAAATCTGAGTGTCGTGAGTGAGAGTCATCATGGGAGTTTCCTGCACCTTTGGCTAACCCTTATCCTAGCATTGGTCTAGTCATCACACTCTGCGAGCTCAGTCTTCCTGTCTTAAGGGCTGCTTTCTGTGTGTGTGTGTGTGTGTGTGTGTGTGATTCACGTCAACAGTCATGATGATGAGTAAAATCTTGTATTGATCACACGTCTGTGGTAGTTCTTTCTCTCTCTTAAGGCAGGCTTGTAGGTGGACATGAGGCCCTAGAAGATGGGAGAGAGAAAGAGATAGGGAAAGAGAGAGAATTTACTACATCTGGTTGAGAGAGAGTGAGAGTGAGAGAAAGAAAAACATGTCGAGAGAGAGAGAGAGTGATGACTAAAACTGAACGAGAGAGAATAAAGAGTGAAAGAAAGGGAGAGAAAAAAGGAGTGAGTGAGAATGAGAGAAAGATATGATTACATCTGGTAAAGTGAGAAAGAATGAGAATGAGAAAGAGCACGCAAGCATGAGAGAGAGAATATGTCTGGTAGAGAAAGAGAGAGAGAGAGAGAGAGAGAGAGAGAGAGAGAGAGAATATGTCTGGTAGAGACAGAAAGAAAGAGAGAGAGGGGTGAGTATAAAATGACAGAAAGAGGGAGATGTGACGAAATCTGGTAGAGAGAGAGAGATAGAGAGAAAGAGAGAGGGGGAAAGAATAAAGTGGCTGAACCTGGCAGAGAGAAAGAGAGACGTGGAGGTGACTAAACCTAGGTGAGATGGCAGGACATTTACAGCTTGCGCTTCTCTTGCTGTTGACTGATTGGTGTGAGGTCTGGGTTCAACTAAACTGAGCTCCGAATGTCCCACTTTCATCTTCACAGCTATAAACTGCTACATGCTGTTTACCCCAGAGGCACACCGGCCAGGCTCTGGGCAGATATAACTCAAAAGTGTCTGTTTTACAGTAGTAGTCTGGACACACCTGGTTGGTTATATATGTCTTAATGACATTTTTATTGGGTGACTTACCTTTAAAGGTTTCTTTGATACATATATTTCACAAAGTCGGTATTTGTTCTTTTAATGCATCATAATACTGCAGTTTTCTACAAAATGTCTAAAAAGTACCCAACCTGTAATCAGCCTTGTAAGGAAGTATCCCAGACTTATCCTGATGCTGAATGAGCGAAGGCCAAGAGTGTGTAAAAGCTGTTATCACATCAAATGAACAATTTAGAAAAAACATAGTTTTGTGGTTTATTTAAAATGCTGTACTTCACTTTTTATGTTTAAAATTTTGATTACTATTATTCAAAAGAATGAGAAAAAGCATAAATAGAAGTTTGGCTGGTGCTGTATAACATTTGGGGCAACTCCACTCTCCAGTCAACTGTGTGGATTAATAGCCAGGTTTTGGTCCCCTGCTTTGTCTGATTGCACTATTTGCCCCACCTGTGTGTCTCCCCATTTAAATTGTTTGTTCTTTGTCATGCTCATGGGTTGTGGCTGCTTCAAGTTCCTGTCTCTAAAAAGCTTTAGGCCACTAAGCTGGTGGTCTTTGATTCATTAAACCATCTGTGTTTTCATCTACAATAAATGACACTATTATCTTTGGTATACCTTATGAGGATGCTAAAGTTCATTTTCTGGTTTAGTTTGACCAACATTCAAGTACAGAAGGTATTTAGTATGCACACAAATAAGATCTTAAAACTGAATCTGAATAGGCTGAAATGGTTAATATTAGGAATGTCATTTCCCAAAAGTCTTGGAACACACCTCCAAATCATTGAGTTCAGGTGCTCCAGTGGGGGTTGTTTTCAGGGGTGGGGCTCGGTCCCTTAGTTCCAATGAAAGGAATCCTTAATGTTTCAGCAAACCAAGAGTTTTTGGACAATTTCATGCTCCCAACTTTGTGGAAACAACTTGGGGATGGCTTCTTTCTGTTGCAACATGACTGCGCTCCAGTGCATAAAGCAAGCCCCATGAATACATTTATGAGTGAGTTTGGTGTGGAGGAACTTGACTGGCCTGGTCCAGACCTCAACCAGATGGAACACCTTTGTGATGAATTAGATCAGAGACTGCAAGCCAGGCCTTCTCATCCAAAATCAGTGCCTGAACTCACAAATGGTTTTCTGGAAGAAAGGTCAATAATTCCCATAAACACACTACTAAACCTTGTGGACAGCCTTCTCAGAAGAGTTGAAGCTGTAAAGGACAGGTTAACTCCATATTAAAGTGTAAAGATTAAGAATAGGATGTCATTAAAGTTCATGTGTATGTAAAGTCAATATAGGGTAAAATTAAGTGATGGAGTATCCCAAATCAACCAATAAATAAATCAATAAGCATAAAAGATAGTCATAAATTGACCATTCTAATAAATTAGCAAAGATCATGGTTCATAGCTGGTATAATCACAGCTAAACCCTGAACAGAATTTTTTTGAAATGTACAGAATTTAGGAGACACTCTTATTCAAAGCAACTTGCATTTCACTACAAGCTCTGTGTACCTGGAGCAATTTGGCTCCTAGCTCTCCCAGGATTTGAACCCCCAATCAGGACCAAGCCAGGATTTCAATGACTCAAAATCCTGCACCACAAAGTGTTGGTTATTCCTGTCGTGGAAAATTGGAGCAGGAATCTAAGTTTGAAACTTCTTCTAAGTCAAAAATCAAACGCAGTCAGAAAGTTGAGGCAACACTGTTTATTAAGGCAGTTTCATGATCCTTGGGAGCAGTGATCAGTTGCTCTCTTTTACAACTCATACACTCAGGTTAAATAGACCTTTAGGTACAACACCCCATTTTCAGATTACACCCACTCTTTGGCTCTCTGCCAATAAGAGTAATAATTGAATATTCAAGTCTCCACCTTCCCCAGTGTTTTCCAATAAATATGAGGTCAGGTATCACTTAATTAATATTCCCCCGTCATGAATGGTCACGCTTTTATTTTTTCTTATACCATGCTTAGCACATGAGCATCTAATGGATGATTGATATACTATGCATGCAAAGATTCCATATGTTTCTCGGTCCCACTGTCCGCAGGGACACCAGACCTTGAATGGCCCACTATTCATGCCCATCCTGACAAAATACAAATCTCATGACCTCCTGACATAAAAACTCACTCATGATTACTTTTACCAGATCACTCCTAGGTGGCTGGGTTTTCTCATCTTGAGCGGATTTAGGTGCTTATTAACGTACAGATGTTTTTGCTTTAAGTTTAGGGCTTTCCAACACAGTGTCCTTTGTGAAGTGTCTAGACTTTTCTAGCCCCTTTCAAGAGGTCAAAGGGCACATGTGTTCTCCATCTGGAGATCGTTCAGGGAGACCCCTTCAACTTCTAACCCTAACGCTGTGTAGACAATAACGGGGGTGAAGACACTATATTGAATAGCCTTTTTTATCATTTAAATCATTTAAATCTTCATCATACTCAGAGTGGTATTCAGTACCCAATCGACCCCCAGGAAACTTTTCACAAGCTTCCCTTTAAGCACATTGACAACTCCATGTTTAAGCATTAAGGGACTTGTATACTTCTGGTTAAATATGAATTACTATGGGACGTGAGGAAATAATGAAGTCTCCCAAAGCCAGTCAAAAGACAATAACAGTGAAAAAAAATAAAAGTGCAACACAAAAGTGCTCTTGAGACGTAGAGGTGCAAGACCCAGGAAAGGTCTTTATTGATTCCTTGGCAAATTAAGCTCTTATTTTCCCCTCTTGATCCTTCAGGCCTGTTTGCTAAAACATGCATGTCTTGTGAACAGAACAGATTCACACCAGTGCATCCTGGGATGTGGCGCCAAGGGGTCATTTTGCTCAGGTTCGCCTAGCGCCCAATTAGCCACACTTGCTGGTGTTCAAAACTCTAACCAAATCAGATCCGGGGTTAGCAGGAGTGCAACTGGAGAAAAGAATCATGGGCTTGCACAGACAAAGAATGGAACAGGAAATCCTTGCTGTAGCATTCTGCTGGTCAACTAGGCCTGAAGGATTTGCCTGATAAAATGTGAAAGTCTATAATTTTTCTTACTAAATATATCCAGATATTGGGCTTGCTTATCAAAAACAAAGATGCATCAGTTCCATCACAGAAGATGTGATGCTTTGCATATCATTGGTGATCAGTAACAATTTCTGAGATAACAAGGTAGCCGTAACAAGTGCACATCTTATTCTTTGACACTGCTCCACTACTGCAGACCCTACATTGGCGCCAAGTGGTTGCCCATATTAGATTTAAAACCTTAACACTTGCTTACAAGGCCAAAAAGGGTCCAACCTCCCTTATTAGTCGTCATTGATCAACCCAAGTGTAACTTCTTGGCCTCTCAGAAGATCAAGCAGTGCCCATCTTGATAACCCATTTCTTGACAGAAGAGAAAGACATGCATCTAGAATCTCCTCAGTCCTGGCACCTCAATGGTCCGATCAATAAACCTCCTCTAGCACGTACATAGCAAGGAGCACCCAACAGACTACATCTACTTCTCACTTATTTATTATTAACTTCTTATTTTAAAAATGATGTTAAAAAACACAGTTCTTCTTGAAATTTGTTTCTTATCACTGTTTAGATAACAATGCTACTATAATACTGCCTAAAAAGATTTTTACAACTACATTTTTGTTAAAAAGCAGCTCTTGATATTGATATATTAGTAAGAACTAACTTTCTTTTTCAGTGCACTACAAAGCAGTCATCTATGGCGCGCTGGAAAGGAGCTTCACCCAAATTCCATAATCCAAATAAATGTGACCTGATCTGGCACAATGAGTCACGGTGACCCAAAATTCAAAACTGATATATCTTGGTCAAAGCTATATCTTAAACGGTTGTCAAGTTACAATCGTTTGAATTATGGCACACAGCACCATTTTCCAACTGAAAAACCAAGAAAATCGCATTTAAAGTTTTTCGTCAGTTTTTTGTTGATATCTTTAACATAGCATCCAAAGAGATGCACCCAGTTAATTTTGAAGACCTTTTCTTTCATATAAGACCAAAAAAGAAAAATTGATATTTTTGATGTTTTTCAACATAATCGGCCCGTATCTAAATAAATAGAACGCCGATTTCCGACTCATTACGGCAGATCGGGTCACAAATGTAAATCTCAATTCACAGTTTGTGTGTTCTCTTCCATCATGCTTTTCCAAGTATTTTCTTCAGAGGAAAAGTTGCAAGAACCACTCTTGCAAAGAATGTGTTTTTTGCACACTTGTTCCCTTTGTTCCATCTGAAACAGAGCCAGCCTTCTAAACTAGAGGACACTAAGTTAAGGTTGACAGTGGCAATGTTTCAGCACTAAATCTGAATTAAATTATTGCCAGAAATCATGTGAAATAGGTGATGAAAAATTGGAATATATATTTTTGTTGCTGTTTTTCACAGAAAATCACTTGGAAAGAAATATAGTTAATGTGTAGCTTCTCTCTATGAATTGGATCAACAGTGAATCATTGTAGTGAACGCTATGACTAGTGTTGCCTTTTCCATTTTCTCGTTGCTATCTGTCTCTCTCTCTCTCTCTTTCTCTCTCTTTCTCTCTCTCTGTCTCCCACATACATACAACAGCACTATGAACAGGTAACAATAGCTACAGGCATGTATTTGGATGTCTCATCAGAGAATAACTTCAAGGGCCAGGTGACACTGCACGCAAAGCACTTTTGGAGCTAATATTACTGCACAGATAAATGACATACTCTGTCCAATGGCCAGTCAACACAACAAAGCTCTGTCATACTGCTAAATTCTATGGTTAGTGCATAAACACATTCAGCGCTAGTAAACATGTTTTATTTCAAATAAGCATTGATTTCTAGAGAATACATTTCTCAGGCAATTTTCTTTACCTATCATGCAATATATAGGGTGTTTGACAAGCAGTAGTGATGAAAACAAATGATTTCAAGCTTCAAGCATGCTTTCTTACAATGATATCTAACTTTTTTTTGGGTGGATCTGACAGATTTTGGTGTTGGAAGAAAGTTAATGCAATATGAGCATAAACTTCACGCATTAATTTTTGCAAAACACTCCTGAAAGTAAAACGTTGATCATTTTGATTTAAACTCTGATATATCACTTTTAGGTATCTAATCTTTTGCCTGTAGTACCTAATAGAGAACTGTGAGCATGTATAGATCAGCATTTTTCAATTCCTGTTCTCACGTCCCACACCTCTGCACAAAATTTATATTCCCACACCAGCAATGCCTGATCCTAATTAGCTAACATTGCTAATTAGGTAATCAGTTATGTCAAGAAGTGTAGTGTGGTTGGGAAAACCTGATTCAGAACAGTGCAGAACATTGGATAATTAGGAGCAGGGATGAGAAATGCTTTTTAGGGCAGTTAAAAGAGAGATGTCATCTTTAGTTTATAAGCCTTTAAAATTAAGGTTTTTTTCCAATTGAAGCCATAATAAGAAAATAATAATTAAAAATAAATAATTTAATAAGAATCTTTTCAGGGTATTGAAGAACAATTTTAGATTAGCACTACCAAGTTTGAAAACCTCTTTCTCACCTCAAAGATTCCTCAGTATGTTTATAGGTTTGGTACTGATTTGATTTTAAAACTTCCATATAGAAACTCCTACAAAGGCTCCTCTATTATTTAGAGTATATTTGATCCTTTCTACACTGTTAGAAGTTGCAAGATAGCTATCTTAGGTCTTCCATATGACACCATGCCTGACACATGCGTTTTTCAGACATATAACCTAGACACCTTTTACTGCTTGATGTTGGAAACCTGAATGTGTGGAGGTGATATTGAACTAATTCAATGTAGATGAGTTGCAGATGCCTAAATCTTCTCAATATTGCTGTAGTTGCAGTTAGACTCTAGAACTGAATTATCTTTTTCTCCAAGAAAGCAACACCAGGTCCTTTTGGGCCTCTAACCACAGATTACTGTGACATTGTCATTGCTTTACTGTCTTAGACCGATGTCCTAGAACATTGTTTTTTAACCTAATATCAGGTTACGTAATCTGGAAAGCTAATGAGCCTAACTGGTGCACAAGTAAGTAATTTACTACTTGGTACAAACTTGACCATATCTTCATCCAGGGCAATATTGAATATTTATTAAATATATCCAATATTATTTGACCCTGTGGTGGTGGTGATCAAGTGGTAGGATGCTTGCCTCCTGTTGCGGGTTGAAATTCTACCTTCAACATTACCACCGCTGGGTCCGTGAGGAGGCTGAACAAGTACAACAATCTGTTCCCTGTAATTAGGAAATGGAAGTCATACTGGATAAGAGCATCTGCTAAATGCCATAAATGTAAATGTAAATGATTGTGTCTGACCAGGCTGCATAGCTTCATATGAGCATAAAAAAGGGACCTTTGGTAATCGCAGTTCCATAGCTTTATAATTTCAGGACGGACATAAAGAGTTGGACTGTGGGTTATTGCAATTCCACTTTGCCATAAATTCAGCTTTACTGGAGCGCGAACACCCACAGAGGCAGCTACAGACAAGAAATTGAAGAGGCTTTTTGGTCGGTTGGTAGTGTCTGAAGTCTGAAGAGGAGGCATACATGATGCTTGAGTGTCAACAACTTTATCTAGTCCATGTGCAAAGCAAACTCAGGACAAGCAGACTCAAAATTAAAAAATAAAGAGACAGTTAAATTGACAAAGCTGAAGATACTAAGATGAATGATGAATGAATGTCGACTAATAGTTTTTGTTTCTTGGTTTTTTTGATAGTTAATGGGGCCAATGACCAATTTGGAATTGATATGCAAAACAGAATGGAATTTTTCAAATACCAAGCTTAGCTGAAATCCTCCTTTTCTTATTCTCAGAGCTTTATGCTGTGCTCATGTGTGAGTGTGGTGTGAGTGATAACAAGGCTTCATCGTTGATTGGCTACTACTCGTGTGACATATAGACAATCAGAGACTGTTGTGGGCGGAACATTAAATGAAATGAGTCTAGAGCAAATGGCAAAGAGAGAAGAGACGGCAGTGGAGCCACAATAGCGCACCTTGTAATTACTTAATATTGGTGATGCCAAACACTGATGCCAATAATCTGTAAAATGCTTAATATTGGCCCAGCTGATAATTGCTCAACGCTTATTTATACGCTCATCATAATTATACAGGTATAGGTATTAGGGCATTAACAGAAAAGCCGATTTGTCGACGCGTCGACGTCGATGACCCCTGAGAGAAGTCGACGAGTCGTGTGTTTTTTTCCTCTCTGTGTGTGTGCAATGCAATCTCTGCCTTTGATTGGCTTACATTGACATGCGTACCTTGACTTAACCAATTATTATAGTCACTTCATAAAAAGGGCGGGAACGTTGGTGTGAGGGGAATTTAAACACAAGACGATGTTTTGTTTTGTTTGTCATGTTGACTGTTATTGTTACAGAGAACTTTAATAAAAGTTGCTCATTGTTGGAAACCTGTGTTCCTCTGCTGCGTCTGTGTGATGATGTCATCAAACGACTTGTCGACTCGACTTCGACTTTTTTGACGGATAAGTCGATCTGAAAATATTTAAAGTCGTTAATGCCCTAATAGGTATATCTGGGTGTCTTACTTCATACCACCAGAAGAGATGTTTGTCTGTTGGAGGTTTTACTTTGATCATTTAATCCAGGCTAGGAAAATTGGAAGTCTACATGTGATGGGAGGTTTGGGCTCACAATAAAACTTAGGGATTGTATTTTCTAAGCCAAGCAGCTTTATTGCCCCATAAATCTTGGTTTCATTTGGTGATTTAACTATATACCTACAAGTTTTGAGATGGATTACTGACAGAACTTGGAGGATTATCAAACTAGGATCAACAGAATCTTTTCTTAGGTACTGACTTGGACACTAAACCAAATGACAAATTCAGGTGAGGCTGTTCCACTCATCTCCCACTTAAAAAAAAGTTTTGATGTTTGATAAAACTTGGGCCTGCACTAAACTGTTAACTGAACAGTGTATAAATTTTATAGGCGATGTGTTCTTGTTTATCGGGCTATAGGTTGCCATCATTAATTATGCCTGTGTTTATTGATGATTGTGTTGTCTTTTGTTTATTTTAGCTGCTACCCCCGCTCAAGGCTATGGTACTATATATTTTTCATGCTGATACAAATGACAAATGAAAGCACAATATATCATTGTCTTTCAATACATATAATAAAATAATATAATAATTATTATTAATAATAATAGGGATGACACAGTGGCGCAGAAGTTAGCGCTGCTGCCTCACAGCGAGAAGGTCTTGGGTTCGATCCCCGGGTCGGCCGTAGGGCCTGTTGGTGGGGCAGTGGTTGCGTAACAGTAGGGTGTTTGCCCCGTGATCAGAAGGTCGCAGGTTTGAATCCAGGGCCGGTAAAGTTACCACTGAGGTACTCATGAGCAAGGTACCATCCCCAAGCAAACAAGCTGCCCTTGTTAGCTGCCCACTGCTCCTTCACAGATGGGTCAAATGCAGAGGTCACATTTTGTTGTGGTGCACTGTGTGCTGTGCTGTGGTGTGTTCACAATGACAAATAATCACTCACTCACACTAGTTTTCTCTCCCTGTGTTCGCATGGGTTTCCTCTGGGGGGCTCCGGTTTCCACCCATAGTCCAAAAGCATGCAATACAGGTTAATTGGCGACTCTAAAATCAGCCCCCATAAGGTGTGAGTGTGTGTTCCCTGTGGTGTTTTGGCACCTGCCCAAGGTTGGTCCCCGCCTAGTGCCCATAAGTTCCTGGGATAGGCGGATAGGCGGATTAAACGGTTCGGAGAATGAATGAATGAATGAATGAATGAATGAATGAATGAATGAATGAATGAATGAATGAATGAATAATAATAATAATAATAATAATAATAATAATAATAATAATAATAATAATAATAAATAATTAATAATAATATTTAAATCTTCCAGCAATAATATTAATAAAGTCTTACTTAACTTAAATACTTCAAATATAATTTTGTGAGTATATTTCATAGTTGTTTTAGAATAACTTATTTGTAATTTTTATTACATTTAATAAAATATTATTCCTTTGAATTAATCTATTTAAAAGGCATATTTGACATTATATTACATGCATTACTATATGTCTTCACTTAAAGATTGATATTGCCATCTCTTTTTTTTTTGGCAAAATACTAAAAAGAAACTAATTTCATGGCATTTAATTATTCTGATTGTTATCCATACATGTATCATAACTGCATTAGTAAATGTTTTTAAACATGTTCTCCAGATTCGTCCATGATGCTTTTTTGTTTGCTAGTCAGATGGTTAGTGTGGATCAGAATCCAAGGTGCTGCTGTTTGCTATCATATTCGGGTTTAAACTGCTGTAATGACATAAGCGAGAGTAAGACAAGGTTCATGGTCTTGCTCACCTTAGGGTATGCAGATTGTTAATAACCACACGCTTGATTTTTCATGGCAATGCTGAAATCGGCACGTCCGACCGCTTTGAAAACATGCAAATGGGCTCACCATAAATATGCATAAAGGTCAAAATATCAGTAATAAGGAATGGAAGGATCCAGAATAGTACACTTTGCTATAATCTCTCCTGTGGGTGGAATAAAGCAAACAGGGTAGAGGCGCTTCCTCCATTAGCTATGTGCCATTGAAGAGTTCAGACAGACCTTGGAGGCTGTGAACGTGCTTAGCTTTAGGTAGTGGAGGGAGATCTTATATAATCCTGGGCTCTCCTGGGTATTATTGCGATCTGGTCTAGATGGAAACCTGCATCCCTCACTCCAGAAAAGATGGATGATTTGCTGGTCAGGATGGAAGAATGGAGCATGGAGTCTTCCTCCGCAGTTTCTTTAATACTAACTTGTTTTATAATAACTGTGCATAGACACAGTATGTTGCTGTTTTCTGTATTATGTTTTTTATTATGATTTTTATACGTTGTAGTACTTTAGATGCTACTATTTGAATTTAGACAGACTGTAATTTCCATGTGTAACATTGGTAAATCAGGTATTTATTCTATGTAAATATTCACATACAATGTGGTCAGTACAAGCCATTGGTAGACCCACAGAGTCTTGAGATACAAACTTTTAAAGCACATTATTATTATTATTATTATTATTATTATTATTATTATTGGAGTACTCAAAAAATATTAAAACACCTTTCATTTATTTTAATTAACTTTTTTTGCTTAAAAAGCTATTTATCTGTCACAAATGAAGCTTGTGTGGGACAAGAATTGAAGGCAGGGCAGGACAAAGGGAATTGACTGACATACCACATAAGACAGACACAAGACAGGACAGGGATGCCCTCCGATGGCCAACTGGGCTACAGTCCAGGGGGAGTTGTGACATTATCTGAAGCTTAACAATTACATCCTTAATGGAGTTCACCTTGCAGTGTTTTCGGTCCATGTACTTTTTGGTATTTGAAATTTCGTTTTAGAAGCAAAAACTAAAAATTTTCAGATTTTAATTTTTGATTAAAGAATAAAACAAGGGAAAATAACGTATTTTTTAATTCTATGGTAACAAATAGCCGTCATAAATTTAAAATTACACATACTTTTATGGATTTCTTTGTGATTCAAATAATGAAAGTATAATAGCTCAAAAACAATAAAACAGATGTATTTTCGATGTCTGAAACTGGAAGTACATCTTCTTCTTCCAAATCGTTCCCCCCACACCCCCACGATTCGTTTGCCTTCTTATTCGGCAGCGTCTCGTTCTGCGACTGAAGTTGGCTCCTTATTCACTGTTTTACTAGCGGGAATGTTCACGGTGGCGAAAGCTGCACAGTTTATCATTGAGACATTTTTTTATTGCATTTAAATGCTGGAATGGACGCATATAATGAAAATGATTTTCAGGAAAATTATTGATAATTTTTTTTCCATATGTATCTTTTTTGTAGTTAGATGTACTATTTATGTGTAATTTCTTGTTTTTTTTTTTTGTTTGTTTTTTAGGTATATTTTGATATTCTATGTAAATGTGCCATGGGCGGCCTGCGTGAATTGGCTTTTCAGAACACTGTATACTGTGTATATTGTTGTATTGACGATAAACCTCTCTTGGAATATGAATCCTAAATAAAACGCCATATTCTCCTGAGTACACAGCAGGTATCTCACTATATAGAAAAGTGAAATTGTGTTGTTAAGATATTGCACATATTAGTTTACATAAAAATGACATTGTCCTGGCCCAGAGAGGTTTAAGCTATTAAAATGATCATGGAAACCTGGCTTCTTATTCATACCATTGTGCACTATAATATGCATTGTTTCCATTGTTTTAGATTTTAAAAAAGAACAAGAAATTAAGATAAATTGTACATCTAACTACATGTAGTAATATTCATTTAATCCTAATTAGGATTTATAACGTTAACACGTGGATCGCATAGTTTTGGATGTATGTGCAGCTACAAAAAAGCTACATATGGAAAAAAAATTATCAATAATTTTCCTGAAAATCATTTGTGACTCTGCATGGCAAAACCAGTCGCTTGTCGCAATGGAGGTTTCCGAGAAAAACGACCGTTTATGTTGCGTGGGGTAAAATTTTGGATTTTTAGTTTTTAGTGTTTTGAAACAGTGGAAAGTCTATACTGTACTATTGTGAATAAATTTCACTGAAAAACTTACTCTTTCCATCCTAAAAACGTTACTTTCTTGAGGTGAGGAATTCAATTCCAGCAGAATGTTAAAAGTTTGTGTTTTGACCGCTCTACTTCAATATTTACGGTAAATCCACTTGTTGACTAGCGCGAAGATATTTCTTCGGAATCCATCTTCGTCTCCCGAGTTCAGTTAACCTAACGCAGGTAGGCTATCCGTGTGGCTGTGAATGCAGCGTAGGCTACCGTAAATGCAAACGTAGCTGCGACCGCACCAAGCGTCTGTGAGTGCTACGTCAGTAGTCAACTTCAAAGGCAGATTTCTCTGTTTCTCACTTGGCATGACAGGAGAAACCTGACTCCTTTGAATGTTGATATCTCAGTCATGTCATTCGATTCATTCAATATAGGTATCGTTTTGAAGGTTGATTCATGCCCTTTCATGAAAACATAAAACTCAATTTTGAAAATTTGCGACAAGCCGTGCAGAGTCACATTTTCATTATATGTATCCGTTCCAGCGTTTAAATACAATTAGAAAATGTCCCAACGATAACCTGCGCAGCTTTCGCCACCGTGACCATTCCCGCTAGTAAAGCGGCGAATAAGGAGCCAACTTCACTCACAGAACGAGACACTGTCGAATAAGAAGCAAAATGAATCGGAAGCTGCGAACAAGTAGCCAACTTCAGCCTTGTGTGTTGTGAGGAGGACAGTGCGCAGAAGAAGATGTACTTCCAGTTTCAGACATCGAAAATATGTCTGTTGTTTTTGAGCTATTATACTTTCATTATTTGAATCACAAAGAAATCCATAAAAGTATGTGTAATTTTAAGTTTATGATGGCTATTTGTTACTATAGAATTAAAAAATACGTTATTTTCCCTCGTTTTATTCTTTAATCAAAAATCAAAATCTGAAAATACCTTTAGTTTTTGCTTCTGAAATGAAATTTCACATACCAAAAAGTACACAGACCGTTTTCCCCCTCCTCTAGGGTGTACATCTTTGATAGTATTCAATCATTACATGATTCATTGACAACAAGTGGAAAGTTGTTTCATGTTGATAACATTCTTAATCAGACTCGCCCAGTAGAGATTTGTGGTATATTTGTTGACACAAATATATGATTTTCACGGATGCTGGTTCTCTTTTTGTTGACCTCCAACCCAACAGTTTGTTGTTTGTTGGGAAGCCATGCCTTGAACACTACACTGCTATAAGTTATAGATCCAGCTTCTGTTTACATTTTTATTTACATTTACACTCAATAGATTGTAGTTGTGGTGTATAAATAGAAGGGTGTAGAGTTATCATAAATGTATTGATTATTTGTCATTGTGAATACACCATAGTGCAACACAACATAGCACAACACACAGTGCACCACAAAGAAGTGACCCATCCATGATTTAGGCATTCTTACAAAGCATGACACATTCCCTCTTCAAGCAATCAATTTTAAACTATTTTAATGAGTTGTGTTGTGTGAGCAGGAAACTGAGTATTTGTTACCTTCTCTGTCTTCCTTTTGAACAAGAATTAACAGTCTTACCTTATGTGATCAAACCTTATCTGTGATCATGAGACATATCCGATGGTTCTGGGGGGCCCGAAGCAATTCTGGACTCTCTGTGCTGCGCTTTGATGTTGACCTCCCAGTTATATTCGGGTAAAACATCCAGGCAACGTGAGATTCATCGTTTGATCTTTTGTTGTGGTAGCCCAAAGAAATGGCCTGACTTTTCAATTAATTAAAATGCAGAGATCTTTGAAGTGTGACCATGGCGGAAGAGGTCAAGAGAATATGAAGAGATTTTGTGTGTGTATGTGTGTGTGGGTGTTGTCCCTGTTTTGCCGCATACACCTATTTTCAGAACTGATTAGTTCTGCATTTACTGAATGCTGTCCTAGATGTACAATGTACAGTTTTGTTGTCTTCCTAATTTGAAATGGACTTTAAAACTTGACCATAAACTTTGGGCATTTGGGGGTAGCGTGGCAGTTGGTGTAATGGTAGGGTGTTCCCCCAGCGATCAGAAGGTTGCAGGTTCGAATCCAGGGCTGGTAAAGTTACCACTGTGGTACTCATTTGCAAGGTACCCTCCCCGGGTGCCCCCCACTGCTCCTTCACGGATGGGTCAAATGCAGAGGTCACATTTCATTGTGGTATGTTCACAATGACAAATAATCTCTCACTACAATAGCTCCTAGATTAAAGAAACTTGTTGACTTTGAAACTTATCTTGAGTCGGCTGCAATCCTACCAGTAATTGCAAAACACTATAGTATTTTCTTTTTGACCATAATTCATTGAGAAGCATTAACTCTAACCAGGATTGCCACTTGTTCTTTATAATAAAGCAGGATCATCCTCTATCTGAAAATAAAATGATGGCTCCTGTATTGAATCAGTAAGAGGTACGGTTTGTTCCACACACTAGGTCTTGAAAGTGCCTTATTTATTATATTCTAGTATGTCAAAATGTTTAAGTTTTGATATTTTTTATTTGCTTGAGTGTCTTATACTTTTCCTCTATAAAAGATTGCTAGACTGTTCTCGTGGATTCTTAGATATGCATTCCTAATTCCTAATATTACCATAATCAGAGCTCTCTTTAATTTGTTCTTTTCACAGTCTATAAAGAATCAGTGAAAAACCTGTAATACTCCGTTGTGTTTATTAAAGTAATTGAATGTTCAGCATGAGTTTGCATGCTGTAGCATAGTAAAGCTAATGCTGGCTAATTGTTAATCACATAAAAACATAAAACAACACCTTCACTTTGATGTCGTCTCTTAATCCCACTCAATACGTCTGTCGTTTTTTTTGTCCTGATCCAGGGAAGTGATAAATTTGAGATTAAACACCAGTGCAGAGCAGAAAATCTGTAGTGTTATTGAACTCTTCTGTGGAGAGAGCAGAAAAGGTTAAATGACGGGACAAGGCAGAAAAGCAGAATTCAACATGATAAAGGAATTTGATCTGTGATTTGATTGTGAATGAGACTATACTATATTATACTATACTATACTATACTATACTATAGTAGGAACAATTCTCAGATACTGACACCAGTGGCACATGGGCTTATTCAGCATGTATGAACATGACTTGTGAAAGCTACAAGCCATGAATGCCTGACTTGTATTTACCCTGCTAGTACATCTGTTCATTAAATCTATTTATTTTGTGTTGTGTCTACCACTCTCTACTACGCACACCTTGCGCTCTTTGTGCGGTCCTTTCACTGAACCCTCAAAGTACCATTTGCTTAAACGTTTCTATTTAATCATGTTTACTATGTAACAAATCTTAGTTTTTCCTGGCTTGAAGGGTATTGGCACCGATTTTCCTTACCTCACCTAAGACACACACAAACACACAAACAACAATGTATTCAGATTTGTTTAGTTACTTTTCAAAACATATTCATTGCTCTCTCTCTCTCTCTCTCTCTCTCTCTCTTTTTCTCCCTGTGTGTGAGTGTGTGTGTGTGTGTGTGTGTTATTAAACTCAGCATTATTCCTTCAGGCAGGGTTTGTCCATCCTGTTTGTGTTTTGCCATTTTGAACTCCCCATCATTCTCACCTCGTCCCTTTCTTCTTTTTACATCACAGGGCTCTATCAATATTTTACTGATTGCTTCCTGAAACCCAGACAAACAATGAACGACACTTAGAAAGAGAAAATGCAGTAAGTGCACTTAGCGTGTCCTTGCAGATGTAAGAAATCCTGATTCTTTGATGGCTCTCTTTTGAAGAGCCTGATAGATCTCTGGCTCTATTACATTCACTTACACAAGGCTTCCTGCTCAAGCTGTGATGGGATTTCAAGCAGTTCAGCCGGCAGCCTCAAAGCTGAACTCCCTCTGAACTGTCCACTAACGGATCAACTCAGAAACAACCTACTTCTTGTTGGAATTGTATTACTCCAATACGACCATGACTCTCCTGAGGGCCAAGGACCAATTTGCTTTTAACAACCAATATCATAATTGTGATTTCTGTCATTATCTGTGTCCAAATCTCATTTTAAGTGTGCAGTAGTGTGCAGTAGTTGCTCTGCTAAGCATATGGTCTAAATGATTTGTACTTATTTTGCTAAGTGTGTGATTTAGGAGCAAGCAATCAGTGTGAGCAATCTCACATTCCCTTTAAAAGCCAGGTGTGCTTGCACATTTACTAGGTAATAGAGAATGTTGTTCTGTTTTAATATTTATATTAACCAAATTCATCAGACGCTTGTACCCAGAGCAACTTCTAATTATCCCGGAGAAACTTGGGGTTAAGGGTTAAGGCTCAGGAACCCAGTGGCTGTAATGCTGGCGGCAGGACTCAAACCCACTACCTCTTGGCCAGGGGTGAGTATTCTAACCACTAGACCACCACCACCCTAAATGTCTTTGGGGTAAATACAGTATCTTTGTGTGTTGCCGTGATTGTTCTCATAAATTGCCAAATACCCTTATTGTTAATGTGATCAACTGATTCTACTAAATATAGTAAACAATAAATAATTATGTATATACTGTACCTATTGGGAGAAGCCAAAAGAAGAAGAAGAAGAAGAAGAAGAAGAAGAAGATATAATTTTGTAAAAATTTAATTATTGTACTTAAACAACAAAACAAAACCAACAGCTACAGCAATAATAATACTAATAATAATACTAATAATAATACTACTACTAATAATAATAATATAAAAACTATGATTATACATTTTTACATTTTGTTTTACTCCACATAATATATAATACATAATAATATATCTTACTCCACATAATTTTGAGACCAAAATGACCACTAGCTAGTTGGATGCAACATGAAGAAAAACAAATATTGTACTTTTCTCAAACTAACAAAATCACATTAACCCTGTGTAAGATGGAGACGATGATAATAACGGGGATCACCTACCAGCAGTGTTTATTCAAATAAGAAAGTATGTACAGAAACTGTGACAAACTCTGTTTGCCTCTTTTTTGCCCAACAGTGTATATTGCAATTGATTGCAGTGATTTTGCAAAAAACAAATAGTTCTGAAGAGCCTGAATAACCCTTATACTCAATTAGCAGTTATAAGTTATAAGAAGGAAGCTGACTTATATAAGGCATAGTGAAAAGAGAGGAGGAGTGAGAGGTTAAAACATGTTCTATTGACTGTATTCATTGAATTCAATGTCCAAGTGTCATTAAACCAGTCTAACTGCCAGCCTAATGGACATAAGAACAGTGCAGTTATTTTGAGAATATCTACATAAAGTGTGTTATGGACACAGCGAGTACTCCTGCTGTTTTAATTGCAGACAGAGTGGTCTCAGTGGCCCGTCTAAAGTTTCAGAATAAACAGACACCTGTCGCAGGCCGCATGAGTCAGGCTTGTATGGACTTTGCAGAATTCTTCTGTATTAAAGCCAACATTTACTCACATGATTGGGGGGTGGGGACAGGAGAGTATTAAGCAGTGGGGTGACAGGATGGAGGGATCAGGGAGAATAAGAGGGGAGATACATTTATGGTAAAATAAATTGGTTCTGAAACGGACAATGAATGTTTTCTGATAATAAAAGTTAAATGAAACTGAAACTAGTTTTTAACTAGTTTTTAAGTTTTGGGTAGTTCATTACTACTTCAAATGATGAAAAAAAAAACAACAGTATTGAGGTTTCACATAAAAATGCAGAATCTTGCAGCCTAAACTAAGTTGGAAAGAGGGAGGAGAGAGAGAAAGAGAGCGAGAGAGAGAGAGAGAGAGAGAGAGAGAGAGAGAGAGGTGGGGTTCTTTGTAAAAAGAGAGACAGAGGAAGAGAGAGGGGAAGAGATTGAGAAAGAGGAGAAAGAGTAATGAGACTGAAACATAAAGAAAAGAAGAAAGACAAGGATAGACAATAAAAGAAAAATATCAACATTTAGAGAGGCAGAGATTCTGAAGAAAAGAAAATAAAGAGAGATGAGAGTGACAGAGAATATTTAAAGAGAGAGGAATAAAGAAAGAGGAAAAAGAAGGGCAGAGAAGGAAAGAGAATTAAAGAGATACACAGACACTGTGAAGAAAAAAAGAAAGAAAGAAAGAAAGAAAGAAAGGAGGAAATCAAGAAAGTTTATTTGATAAGTGACCAAGAGAGAAATGTGGAAGAGACACAGAAAGAATTTGATGAGAGATAGAAGTGAGAGTAGAAGAGAGCAAGAGAGAATTAAATTGTGGAGAGAGAGAAAAAGAAAGTATGTGAGCTGTCATTATGACGAGTATTCCAGCATTTCTTTAAATACCCCAGCTGCAGGAGAGACTCTGTGCTTATGAGTCTTGGTCAAGGTCATTTATTCAGAATGTGCTGATGACCTCAAGGCTTGGTTCCATCCATAGGGAAGAGATGCTTCCTCCAGATCCCCAATCCCTCCATCTGCCCATCAGCATCACCCACAAGGCTTTCCACTATAAGACCTCACTCCTGTCTGCTCGTGTCATGTTTGACTGACGGCTTACACACAGCAGCCGACCATTAAACATGCCATGAGGGACCAGGCGGCCTGCCCGGGAATCATGGGAAAGGGTCATTAGCTGGCTGATAGTGACGTGAGAGCTGATAGAGCTGGCTCTGCTCCCACTGACGACCTGCTGCTTAAAGCGTGAGTGTACTAACCTCTAGACCAAAACCAAATCACCAATTGATATTTAAATGATTTAAAAATGTGATAATGATGTAACAGCTGATTTATTATTATTTTTCAGAAATACAAGTCCGGTTCAAGTCCTAGGCCAGTAAAGGTATGAGGTATAGAGCTGGGCGATTCATGAGTCAAAAACAAATCATTTAGCTGGTGATTTGGCAATACTGACTCAAGTGACTCGCCCACCCGGAACAGTTTAGTGAGTGACTCAGGGCGAGCCGAATCCTAAAAAGGAATTGAATATTACTGAGGTACTCATGAGCACGGTAACGTCGCCAAGCATTGCTCCCCGGGCTCTGCCAGAAAAACAGCTGCCCACTGCTTCTTCACGGATTGGTCAAAAGCAGAGTTTACATTTCATTGTGGTGCTGTGCTCTGTTCAAATAATTACTCACTTAAATTCAATGGTGTTGCAGTGTGCTGTATTTTGGACAAAACCACACAGTCACAACACTGATAATATTGTTGATGGGGCGATCTTTTCATGTGTAATTGTTAATATCAACCCACCGATTTATCATTCAGTTACTGCCTTGGAATCGTTAGGGCTCACCTTTTATATAAATTACATTCTGAAGCCAAACCTGCTGCTAAAAGTGGACACGCCAGTAAAGCCCTGCAAACCGCTGTGGAGGAGAGTCTCATTTACAGCTCGGCACTTAAGTGGAGACTCATGGGAAATGTAGTGCAGGCTCAGTGTGCATTCTGTCATTCGGTGCATTGTTTGAGCATTGTGTGAATGAATGAGGAGGGAATTGTGGAAGGTGGATAAGAGAGGGGGATGCTAAGAGTAAAATGAGACTGATGTTTAGCCAAAAAACAAAAAAAAAGGATGTGTGTGCATGTGTGTGAGAGAGAGAGAGAGAGAGAGAGAGTCTGTGTGTGTGTGTGTGTTTTTCCACATAAAGCACTCCAGGGCAGATCAGACCCACTGGATTAGATTGCTGCCGCTCTGATTTCTCAGTGGAGGCGAATCTAACAGAAGGGTCTGAAGCAACTGAATGCTTGGCAGCCAAAAGACTCAAGACTGTGCTCCCCTGATCCTGTCACACAACCTACACATATGCACGCACAAGCAAATAAAAGTTTAAGTAGCTGATTGTTTGGAGTGATATGAGAATTTTTGGATTTATTCTATGGCTCTGACTCTCATTCATTCATTTTGTCATTCATTATCTGAACCGCTCAATTCCAACTGGGGGCGCAGGGAGGACCGGAGCCTACCCCGGGAACCACATGCGCAAGGCAGGGACCAATCCTGGGCAGGCGCCAACACACCGCAGTGCTCACACACTCACACAATCACACTCTCAGTCACGCCTTTTTGGGCCAATTTAGGCTCTGACTCGTGTTTTCACCATTTTTCAACAATAATATACAATTACATTATATAGAGACATTTTGAAATGTAGGAATTCATTCATTCATTCATTATATAAAATGAACCCTATTTTGAATATATTAGTCTCACATGTTTATACCTCAGTTAGTGTTAATAAGACCTACTGTAAACATGCATGTAAACATTTCGTCAACCTGTATTTTCTTGTCTTTTTTCATACTTGGAGGGGCTTAAGGAAATCCTGGGCAATCTGAGTCTGTGCAAAACGCAGAAATCTATGCAAAATGCAGGATTTCTAAACATACAATGAAGGCAATTTCAAAGAAAAGGAAGGCCAAGAGCACTTGTGAGAAGTTTCCTATTGCTTTAGGTAAGTGCTTATTACCAACAGTTCCGTAAGCAACGTAGCACGCACATTACGACAGGGAGGTGACGTCGGTGTGTAAATCAAGTCACCCCTCCCACTTCTGGGAATTTTACTGAGATTTCTTATCCTGTCTGAATCGGCTGTTAATATTACAGACGTCCCGTGGAAAAATAACATTACCTCACATCCTAATTTAAAACTGATCCTGTCGGAATAGCACTATAGAGGGATATTTTCCATGCTAAGTCTCTGTTGTGATTCATTAATTGAAGAACTCCATCCTTCTTTTCTGACAGCAGTAGAGCTATTCACCACCTCTACAAAGTTATTTAAAACTAAATATGCAGCATCTAAATGAGGAAAATGATAATATCAGAATCCCTTTCACCCTCCTCCTTCATTCCGAGGCAAACAGAGCGGGCAGTGGGCAGGATCTTCCACGAAGGAGAAGTGAGCTCATAGGCTGTAGGCAGCATGAGGGCTGGGTGTGGGTCATGCTGTTCTCTGGGGGTGGATGAGTAAAGGGGTGTGAGTGTGGTTGGATGGTGTGTAGCTGGTAAACCCTGGCATGGCACAGTAGTGTGTGTGTGTGTGTGCGTGTGCGTGAGAGTGTGTGTGTGGGCAGGCTTTACTAGACCCCTTGCCATCGTACCAAACATGTATTTCACCCCTTACCAACCCTTTTTTTATTCCATCTCTCTGTATAAAGCTTTGATCTGTTTGTAAATCATATTTCTCTTTATATCTGCATTATCTCTCTCTGAATCTACTCCAAGGCCTTGGCTGGCATTCTTTGTCAGAACACTTGGGACAGAATACAGACTAGAAACTACATACAAAATAAAAAATAGCTCATTTAAATCAAAACAGACTTTCTCTTGACAAACATATAAAATGGCTCTTCAGTGAATTTCTGACCAACACAATTTGTAGATGCTTGGCAAATTTGAACTCTAACATTTAACTTAAAGCATAATATTTATATATTCTGCTGCTGAAAATAAATGTAGATAAGTAAATGCCAAACATGGAAAAAAGATTTGATCAATAGATTTATGTCATTGTAATTGTAGTGTTGTATTTCATTTCAAATTTTCTCATATTTTAAATTTGAAACCACATATCAACCAAACAGAGATTTCACATCTGACACACTTTGAATAATTTTTTTGTGTCAGACTTTGAAGAATTATTTAAGCATATAATACCCTATTAAAGTATGGAATTTATACTTTTTTTCTGCCCTTGGTGAAAATTCATTTGTGATGGTGCTGTAGATAGCTCCTTTGCCCCATATCTTCAGAGTTACGGGTTTGAATTCGGGTACCGGATTTGTGTGTAGAGTTTGCTTGTTCTCATTGTGCTGGTGGGGATAACAAGTGGATCACAAGTCCTCCCGTTTCTCCCACCATTCCTGCCTCACACCTGTTGTTTTGGGATGGGCTGTGGTACCAGCATTCCTTATAAGGACAAAAGTGGTTCAGAAAATGAAGAAATGAGAAACTGCATATCTGACGAATAGGGACTGTAGTGTCCCTCCAGGCCTCTAGTGGCCACCCTGTACTTTTGTCCTATGTATTGTCTGCAGTCAATTTGCTCTAATGTACTTCACCTGTGTTTTTGATCATTTAAGTTTGTAAGTCTGCATATTCCCCTTTTTGTGGACCTTCTCAGCTTACTGTGTGGTGTTTGGTGCTTGGATTTTTCCCTTGCTTTCTTTGTTTCAGGGCATCAATCTAATGGTTTAGCTCTGTTTTTACTTAAAACATGTCTGCAGCCTGCTTTATCTTCACAGCTACAAGAGCATTAGTTCTTTGTATGAGGTGTTCAATCTTCTTGTCACATAAGCTGTTGTTGGTTTTATCAAACCACATAAAACAGGCTTAAAAATGAGCTCACACCTCCCATCACATAACATTTTGTTGCTATATAAAGTATTTTAGTTCCTCTTAGAACATCTCTCTTCGAAATATTACACAGAAAGATGTTTATGGTGTCCACAATGAGTTTGGCTGGCTTCTTGGCTGTTTGAGCAATCAGTAGGTAAATGATAATGGCTGTTTATTCGTCCCAAAAGAAGAATTTTACATTAAGTCACTTTTAAATGTTCCTTCTTAAATCCCCTTTTGTAATTTGAATTGAGGTACTACAGCTGTCAGTTTACAGTCTCACATCGCCACTGTGAATTTTTAGTGTAAAAAACTTCATTCTGTGTGGCAGGTTACTGATGTGTCACTTCTGACTTAATCTCTGATGAGTTTTCCAAAAAAAAGAGTCACCTTATCCATTAGAGAGAGCATTCACTGTGACAGACATTCAGTTATGTTACAGTGATCTCAGTTTTGGGAAAACTCATCTCTGATCTGCTGTCCTATCTGTGTTCTTATTTTATGTGAGCTTCTTTTCAGACTGTTCTGCTCGAATGTGTAAACCGGGCCTAAAAGTCTCCCTAGGGCACTACTTATAGCCTTGAACAATGTTTTTTCATGCCCTATGTAGTGCACTACAGTTAAAAGAGGGAGCCATTTCTCATTCAGCCTCCGGCAGATGAAAAGCCATTGTTCCAGGCTGGATGCTGCGTCCTACATAGGGAGAAAGGTGTAATTTTGAATACAGCCCTAATCAACATGACCAACAGAATCAAAATGTAACCAACTGCCCCAACTTAAATGCATCAACGTTGTGCTCCTTTTCACACTTCTTATAAATTCACAGTTGATTCAAGTTGTTTCAAACTGGAACTGCAGTCAAATTCAAAACACTGTAGCGCACATCCCCCCCATGTTTCATTTTGTATTGCCATAATTAGCTACCACACTGTCTCAGCGTAACACGATGCTGATGCTAGCCATCACCTATCACCATTTTTGTTTCTGAAACTATTAAGTCGGTTCCATGTCCCGTTTTTGTAACGTCAGATATTTGTAATCCAGAATGCTTGTAGCTGCAGCTCAGTAACTGGCAACCTGGATACTGAAATTCTACTGACTTCATGATTGGTCGATAGTGGATGTTGGCGCAACAGGGCAAAACACAAAACCAAAACATAAACGGGATTTGCGGGCTGTAAATTCGATTTTAAAATGTGAATATTCTGGCAGGACTAATTTTGTCAGTGAGATCACTACTTCAAATTAACATGATTCCATAATATTCGTACATATAACTCCTTTAACCTCTAGTTAGTTTCACTAAAAAAGAAATGTCATGGCCTAGTCATGCATCAACAGTCATCAGGGAGTGCGAAGTGTTGTTGCACTTTATACCTTTACTTTTTATTATTTACTCCAACTCTTCTTCCTCCTATTCACTTGATATTTAAGTACAAACCAATCTTGTGTGTTTTGTTTTAAAGACACTAAATTGTTAGTTTAAAAAATCATATCTAGATCCAATTTAATTAAAGTACAGCATCTCTGTATATATGTTGAAGTGTTACATACTTTTACTCATGTAACAATAATTTATTTACATTCTTTTATTTCCATTGTAAAATTGTACACCAATCAGCCAAAACATTATGACCACCAACCTTATATTGAGTAGTTCTGCAGCTATGCACAGTGGCCCCATGCGCAACAAACTGTGATGCACTGTGTTTTCTGAGATCTTTCTGTCAAAGTCAACATTAACATTTTCAGCAATTTGTGCTACAGTTGCTCTTCTGTCAAACTAACCACACATCCCAGCTTTTGCTCCCCATTTCCACCAGTGAGCCATACCTGCCCATGACCCTGTCACCAGTTCACATTTTCCTTTCTTGGCCACTTTTGGTAGGTCCTGACCATTGCACACGAGCAACATCCCACAAGAACAGCTGTTTTGGAGATGCTCTGACCCATCTGTCTAGCCATCACAATTTGGCCCTTGTCCAGTTCGCTCAAATCCTTCAGCTTGTCTGTTTTTCATTCTGTCAATAGATCAGGAAAAATGTTCACTTTCTCCCTAATATATACCACTGACTGGCCAGTGCCATTATAACAAGGTAGTCAATGTTAGTCCCTTCACCTGTCAGTGGTCATAATGCTGGGGCTGATTAGGAAATATAATAAGAAACTGCAGAATAATCTTTTTAATTAGATATGCACATGCCCTTTCATGGAGAAATAATATTGTGACATTGTCTAGTGCTGTGTATTAGTGAGATCAGCTCTCAGCTGGTGAAAGCAGAAGCAAAATATTTTTACAATATTAACATCAAATGAGATGCGCTAATGTTTGTTTAAATATTTACTAATATCAGAGGGCATTTAAATTACCGTAATCTCCCTAAAACTTTGAAACAGGACACACCAGCTCCACTGTTGTGTTAAACAGATACAGTTGCATTAGTGATTACTGGGTGAATTTGTTGGCTAGTGACCCAGCAACTGAGTCCTGCTGCTGGATGGACATTTGTGTGTGTATATGTGTGTGTTTGTGTGTGTTTGTGTGTGTGTATGTATGGAGGTTTGAGGAAAAGGTTAATGAGTTCATGACCACATATGTGGAGAGTGTTAAGGGAATGGAGGGACAAACTGTGACCTTTATTTTGACCTATTAACTAGCATGTTAATAGTCACTACAGTACATGTTTTCACAACTGCATTGGTGGCACACACATAGAAACACACATCCTGAGATATTTTCTTCGACACTCAAAATGACTAGATGAAAGTAATGCTACAACATTAATCTCAAATCTATTTCCTCTTTTAGTTTTTCACATAAAAGCCAAAACTTTTACCTATACAAGCATTTTTTCATATATGAGGACCAGTTCTCACCTACAAAAAAGAAAGTGAGTGATTATTTGTCATTGTGAACACACTACAGCACAGCACACAGTGTACCATAACGAAACGTGACCTTTGCATTTGACTGATCAGTGAAGGAGCAGTGGGCAGCTGACATGGGCAGTGGTAACTTTAGCGGTCTGGAATTCGAACCGTTGACCTTCTGATCATGGTGTGAACGCCCTACCGTTATGCCATCAACCGCCAACTGTACAAATGTTTTTACAGTGAACTCACACACACTTAATTTTGCATTTTTGTAGGATAAATTTAGGATTAATTTTCTTTGTGAAGAACAGCCAAATAGTTACATTTGACCAAAGAGTTTTTAGGGAGATCTTCAGAAATGATTAAAGAACACGCTATCCACCAAAGGACTAGACAAATGTTCTTACTGTATTAGCCACCTGTTATACAGTAATGACAGTATTTCTTTTCACAAACAGTTAAATACATACAGCATCACACACACACATATGCAAACACTTGTCAGCAAACTTCCAGTATATTCCTTTCTGTTTGTTATTGCTGGCTGAAAACCTCCTATTGTGTCATTTTTTTGCTTTTTAAAGGAATGTGCAGCAGTCTGGTATTTTTGGCTTGTGTTGACACCAGGACAAAAATAGAATCCCACCTTTTAATGTTTGACTGCTTCATATCTCAACGCAGTGACAATTTGATGACACAGAAGTAGACAGAGGAAGAGACTATGTGTCTTTGCCTGTACGTGCATGTGGGGGTGTAAATTGTTGACCTGGAATACCCGTTGCCACACAGATACACACACACACCCATGTCTATACTGTCTTTTATAAATCGTGCTCTCTTGAGCTTGTGTGTTTGCTGGTTCACTACAGGCAAAACACCTGAGCTCCTGCTGCATTTTAGACAAAAGAAATCCCACAAAGTTCATACCATAAGTGGATGTGGAGCTCTAAAAGAACGTCCAGCTTCTGGTTTGAATTAAGTAACTTTAGAAAGTGCTGAACTTTTTATAGGAAGAGAGATTGCTCAGTAAATTCATTTAAATGCCTGACTAATTAATACTTAATCCCCACTTATGTGGGTGGTCAGTGCGGCTGTGTTTGACCTTTAAAGCCTTGCAGACCTTCCCATCGTGCAATTTCAAATGACAACATGAGTTGTCCACCTCCGATTTTTGACTTGCTCTTTAAAGATGGTAATTATTGTAATGAATTACTGTAATTATCGCTGAGGTCTTTTTTAACGAGCACTTTCTCATTGTCTGAGCTTTGTCTTTGATCAGACTCCGACATAGGCAATCCTGGTTATTTTTATTGTGAATGTGTCGGCTTGGTTTATTTCCCATAATGTCTCTCATCTGCTCTCCTCGGCCCAATTCATATTCTGCTTGTTATCCTAATGTTAAGCCTGTGGGCAGCCCAATGCTTTATGTATCACAAGTGCATTATGATAATAATCATATCAATTAAAAAGTCTAGCCGGTTCCATACTGACCTGCAGCTCTGTGTGTTAATATTGAGAAGCTGAAGAACGGAAATTATCTGCAGCCCAAAGTCACGTCTGACACGAATCAAACGGACATTGAGAGGGCAATGTCATTTTTCTGTTCACTTTTTTCCTATTATTGTTTCTCTTTCCTTCTTTCTTTCTTTCTTTCTTTCTCCTCTCACTCATTTTCTTTCATCAATTTATCAATTCGTTATTTTTCTTTCTATCATTTTATCTAGTCTACCCTGCCTCTTCCTCTTTTGTTCTCCTTTCTCTTACTTTTTTACTGATGCTTAATACTAAACCATGTTATATGTTAACTTGCTGTATGATGCATCCTTCTTACAATCTGAAAAATTAAGGGTCTTAAAAGGTTCTTCATATCATTATTCCATGAAAACTATTTAAGTGGTTTAATTTGTATTTAACTATTAGTCAAAATGGGAATGAGATTTGGCAGAATTTGTGGCACCAATCCAGAATAATTCTTGAAGCAATCAAGAACCAAAGAAAAGGTAATTTTTTGCATCCATTCATTATCTGAACCGCTTAATCCCAAATGGGGTCGCGGGCGACCGGCGCTTCTTCCGGGAACTACAGGCACAAGGCAGGGACCAACCACGGGCAGCCGCCAACACACCGCAGGGCACAACCCACACACAATCACACTCACAATCAAACTTTACGAGGCCAATTTAGCCAATTAACCTATATTGCATGCTTTTGGACTGTGGACAGAAACCGGAGCCCCCGGTGAAAACCCACGAAAACACGGGGAGAGCATGCAAACTCCACACAGAAAGGTCCTATGGCCAACCCGAGGATCCAACCCAGGACCTTCTCACTGCAGTGCTAACGACTGCACCCTAATTTTTATGCAAAAGTAGTATTACTTCAAAAAAAAACTTGACTCAGAATATTATACTTTACCATAGCCAATAA
The DNA here is from genome assembly GCA_032718565.1 of Distichodus sexfasciatus. Taxonomy (NCBI): domain Eukaryota; kingdom Metazoa; phylum Chordata; class Actinopteri; order Characiformes; family Distichodontidae; genus Distichodus; species Distichodus sexfasciatus. The sequence continues at coordinate 2,339,035 of JAVGVS010000007.1, forward strand.
TTGACATGAAACCTGTTCCAAACCCTGACATTACATGCTTGTAACATCTATTTTGTTCAATTTCTAACCCACATTAGGCAATGCTACTTGAAACTTCATTTCCAGTAAAAATAAGGATTTTACGATTAGTTCTTAAAAGAATTTGAGACATTATTACATCCTTGTGGGAAATTTGTCTCTAAGGCTTCCTGTATCACAGCCAAGTCATAGCAACAATTCAGCATCATGACCTTCAGTGTCAAGATGAACACATGTAGTCGATAAAAACATGCTTAAACACATTTTGCACATTTTACCTGTTATTCACATGGCTCGTGTGTCTCTGGGGTCTGTGTGAATAGGTCCAGCGGGATGTCTCACTTCTAATTCCCAGAGCGCCACATTATTACAATAAACAATTATCCAACGAATGATGTTCAGACCTTGCTGTGGAACACTCCTCAGTAAATCCCAGGAGGGATTCTTTGTAACCTAGCAGAAGAATGTCTGGACACTTTTTTGTCCATAGTGGCTCATAGGTGACCAGGGTTTATTTTAATTAACTGGCAAATGAGAGTGTTGAAGTGTGGATTTGCAAAGTCAAATTTGGGGAAGCCAAAAATTATATCATATTCATATCACTATCATATTCATCCTCTGGGCTTTAAATTTCATAACCACATAGTGAACCAAGAGGCATCTACTGGACATCTGAGATCTAACTGACAGCATACTGAATATTCAAAAAAACAAAAACAAACAGTGTGATTCAGGTGAGGAGGGGAAAGGACAGAATGCAGGTGTGAACTTGGACTTATTCAGCATCACAACTGTGATTAGAATACCAAAAATGTTTTGAAATTTTATTATATATATATTTCTGTATATTATTGTTTTACAGAGAGAGACGAAGAGGTCATGGATGGCACCACCATATTGTAAGCCAACAGGTGGCACAATAAGAGACTGTCAACCTGCAGTATGCTGACAAACTCTTCCTTTTATTTATTCGTTCCAGCAAGCTTGTGAGACATGAGTAGGGTACTGCTGTGGTGGCGGTGGTGAGTGCGGAGCGTGGAGGAGATACAGGCCAGTCATCCTCACACTCTTTCATCTGCATTTGGCCCGTGCGCGAAGAATGCCCACGAGGCCAGAACAGACCGCTACTGGGCTGCGTGCCACACGGAGGCATGGCATCGCTGGCAGCTTCACACCGCACCATGTTATTTTTGGAAGATTCTTTGTCCAAACACTCCCTCACACTGGTGTGCTGATAGCCTGACGGAACCTGTGGTGAAATGTGGTGGCTGAACTCATATTTCAGACTGCTGAATAAAAACCCACGAGTGCCGCTGTCTCCAGGCAAGTCGAGCTGGACTCTGTGCCTCTCTCACTGTCCTGCATTTTTCAGGGAAGAATAAAGAAAAAGGAGTGAGCTGGTCTTTAGGGATCCAAAGAAAAAAATGTGAACCTCCTCAATGTATTAAATTACATGTGTACACCACCAGATGGTGATTTTGTCAAGTGAAATAATGCACTGTCAAATATTTTGACCTAATTCAGAAGATTTTTTTATTATGAAAAATTCTGACTGATATTTATGACTAAACAAACATGCATAAGACAGACAGACACAAATTTATTTGTCTCAAGAGGAGACATAAAATATAGAAAATGTAAAAATATATAATAGCAATATTAAATAGCAAACCAGAACTATCAGAAATCCAAAAAATATAGCAACAATTAAACATTAAAAAAACTTAAATAAAAGGCTAGTAAGTGTAATATAATTCAATATAGAAAACTATGACATGGCATCTCTAAATTTCTAAATACATACAGTATATTACTACTACTCTTCAGATATGGAGAGGAAAGTGAAATTTGGGATTTGAAATGGTGATGCTGTGAGTTGAGATTGACTGACACACTGATGTTGGTTATTTTTCTCTGCTCTGAGAGGATGTGAGATGGCTGTTGGAGCATGGAAGATACTCTGCCACCTCCCAGGAGGCTGTGGAAAGACCTGTGACATTCCCAAATGTCCTCGAATCTGAGCGTCTGCTGTCCAGGAGGCCAAACACAGTCTGTGTCAAGAGAAAGAAAAGACAGAAAGAGCAAAAAGCCTATCTGGTCCTAATGAATCATACCACAAGATTCACAAACTGTACATTTTGCTGATATGGGCCATCCTTCATATGTAATATAAAACAAGACCAAGTGCATCAAGTAAATTTCACCAGGAATGGGGGCAATGGGTTAATAGAGACGGAAGTGACAGCTTCACACATATGTTCAACAAGCAACAATGCTCATCTTCTTTAGCACTTCTCTATAACCGCCCTGAGTTTGTTTATTGATATCTTGCTTCTATTTCACCACATTTACCTACATCTCTTTCATACTCTGTCTCTTTCTCAGGAATAAAGGCTGCCATGTGATCACCCTTGACATGTAAATTTTCTCTCTGTTGCTCACAAATGACAGGAATAGTGGGGTCAACAGTGAAGGTAGTACTGGAAGAAATATAGAGCCAGACATCTAACCATCATTTATTACATAACCATGTATCCCATGATAGGCCTGTTGTTGTTGTTGTTGTTGTTGTAAAATTACTCTGGGTTGAACATTAACGAAGGTTGAGGTTTTCGTCAATTGACTGGGTTAAAAGGCATTTGATGAGCTTTGTCCATTTTGGGCCTACAACCCCATCTCTACTCAATTTACGACCATATTATTATTATTATTATTATTATTATTATTATTATTATTATTATTATTATTAAAGCTACTCTCTTCAAAGTGTCTATAATGTATGAAAGTGCTGTGTGAGTATAACTCATGTACTGTGTGTGTATAAAGCGCGTCGCTCCGTAGCGCGGCCCACGCGCAGATCTCGGTTGCCCGCTGCAGGAAGAGCGCGGGAGCGCACGAGGAGCGCGCTGTGGACACAGAGAGGCTTTCATTACCGAGATCTGCTGCAAAGAGATCGAACCGAGAGAGAGAGAGAGAGAGAGAGAGGTGGAGGATGCGCGCTCCCGGTGCGCCACTCAGCGCGTTCCCTGCCGCCTCCTCTTTTTCCTCCTCCTCCTCCTCCTCCGTCCAAACCTCCAGCACCACCAACGTCCCTTAAATCTCTCCTCCTCCCTGCCGCGCCACTTTCTCTCTCACTCTCGCATCTCTCCATCCTCGTCTTAGTGACGTCTTAAAGCCCGAGCCGGTGCGGCGCGTGTCTCCGCTATGATCCAGCACCCGCGCGCTGCGCGCTCGCATCGCACCGGAGCCGCGCTGCCTCTCCCGCCTTTACCGGCGCGCTATTAACCGCATTCTAAACAAACCCGGCGAGGAGGGAGGGAGAGACACAGTGAGGGAGAGGGAGAAAAAAAAAGAAAGGAGGACACAGCATTCCAATCACGTCTCCATTTCCCCACAGAGAGAGAGAGAGAGCGAGAGAGAGAGAGAGAGCGAGAGAGAGAGAGAGAGCGAGAGAGAGAGAGAGAGAGCGAGAGAGAGAGAGAAGCACGGCAGACGACGGCGAAGAGGACGAACTCCAACAATCTTTTCAACTCCAGTCTTTTTTTCGGATGCATCTAAACTCCATCACTAAAGGAGGTGAGTGTTACGCAAACGCGCGCCCGCGGCCCCGATCCGCGACCGTGGGAGGACGCGCGTGCGTGCACGCGCATCGCAGTCTCTATATTTGATGTAAAGATGCTCTCGGCTCGCTTTCCCTCCGATTTAACGTCCGCACTCTTTCTCCTCTGAGCCGGAGACCGCGGTACTTTCCCCTCTTTTCGCTTTTCTATTTCCGCCAACTCTCACCATCTTCGCATTTTACCCCCTCTCCATGCGCACCACAAGGTGTTTAATCACTTCTAATTGCACGCATCGCACACGGATGTGTTACAATTTATGCAGTCTGGACAGAAGAGAGAAAGAAAGAGAGATATTTTTTCTTGTTTTTTCTTCCATTGCAGTGCATGTCTCCTACCAGACCGCGAGCGGAGGCAACCCGGGACCGCCCGTCTCCAGAGCCGATCCGCCAAAGGAGATGTAAAGTTGGAACGCGTTAAAAACTGAGTAGGTACCTGCCTGTCTTGGGATTATAAGTTTCCGTTTTTGCGACGCTCGGTCGAACCCGGTGGCTTTGGATTTCGGTGCGCACACGCCGAGAAATAGCCAGGCACGATCTCGCTCGGTGCAACGGAGACACAAAGTGCGCTATTCATCAAAGACCGCAATCACTTTTTTCCTCTCCTGCATGGAGCCGAAGGAGCGCCGTTACCCGACTTTTGGCGTTTTTTAGAGGGCGTCTTTTTCAATATCAATATCAGGATGATGTATGTGAAAAAAGGTCAGCAGAATCGGATCCGTGATGCTTGGGACTGTATCTCATTCGGGTATAGTTTTTTGTGTGATTTTTTGGCACCGATTTGCTGATACCACACTACTGAGGTATGCACTTAATGAGAGTGTTCTGGTCTTTGGAGAGAGACAAGGCTTCGCCTCGCACAGTCTCTATAACTGGATGCTGGGGATGTTTGTGTCCTCACTAGGTTTAGACTGGGATGAGAAATCAGTCTGTTGAAAGAACCAGTGGCATTGTCTACGAATGATTTGAAGATTGAGTTCAGGGTTTTTTTTTTGTTTAACAAGAAATATTCATTCTGAGGAGAAATGCAACACAGGAAAAACACTGAGTTGCCAAATGTCCTCTGTCCCACTCGCAGTAGTGTGTGGTTTGTGGTGTGAGTGTGTGTGGGTGGGTTGGTGTGGAAATGTGTGTGGATGTATGTGTGCGTGGTGTGTTTGAGAGCAGGAGATAGATGCGAGACTCGTCGTCTGATTTGATGCATGCAAACAGTGGCCAGCTCCAAAAAAAATGCATTGTCACTGACATAACTAATGATGTGAGTGACATTTTCCAACCTTAATTATTTAGTCCTTGCATTTGGATGTGTATCCTGTCCCGGGAAGATTGGGTCGTTATGTCTCTGTCGACCTGGTGCTTTTCACCTTGATGCTAGTGTAGGGATGTGAGGTGCTTGCATATGCGAATCGGTGTTTTGTGTGCTGTCATCCCCTTCGCGTTGTCATCATCATAAAGTGGGGGGAGCTCTCGTTCGCATGGGTCAAATTGCGCGTAAAGTCCTGAACGTTGTCACAGATGTCGAGGAGCAAGCGTAGCATTCGTTCCAGTAGGGTCGGCCGTGTTGCGAGTTCTCTAGCCTCTGATTCTCTTTTCTTTCTCTCTCTCTCTCTCTCTCTCTCTCTGTTTCAGTGCAGTGAAGTGGCTGTCAGCCGTAAACTTCATCAGGTCTTGGCGGAAGGATGCTGTGGGTAACCCTTCTAAGCACAATAGCTTTAGGATGGACTACACCAATCCCGTTACTGGACGAATCCGAGGAAATCGACGAGCCTTGCTTCGACCCTTGTTACTGTGAAGTCAAGGAGGGCATTTTCCATGTTCACTGCGACAGCAAAGGATTTACAAATGTCAGCCAGATCTCGCAGACGTGGACAAGGCCCTTCAAACTCAACCTACAGAGGAACTCCATGCGCAAATTGTATTTCAACAGCTTTTTGCACCTCAACAATGCTGTGTCACTCAACCTGGGGAACAATGTGCTGCAGGACATTCATGCTGGTGCGTTCAACGGCCTGAGCATTTTGAAAAAGCTCTTTCTGCATGAGAACAAGCTGGAGGTTTTCAGAAATGACACTTTTCTGGGACTGGAGAGCCTGGAGTACCTGCAGGCGGATTACAATGTTATAAAGAGAATAGAAAGTGGGGCTTTTCGCAACCTACACAAACTCAGAGTGCTTATTTTGAATGACAATTTGATACCGCTGCTGCCCAATTTGTTATTCAGGTCTGTGTCGCTAACGCACCTTGACTTGCGCGGCAATCGGTTAAAGACTTTGCCTTATAAGGGGACGCTGGAGTATGTTGGCCGCAGCCTGATGGAGATTCAGCTGGAGGAGAACCCATGGAACTGTGTGTGCGAGATTGTGCAGCTCAAAACGTGGCTGGAGCGCATTCCGTACACAGCTCTGGTGGGTGACATTACGTGCGAGTATCCGTTTCATTTGCATGGCAAAGACTTGCGGGAGATCAAAAGGAGTGAACTCTGCCCCCTGCTCTCCGAAGCTGAGATCGAGGTAAAACTCGGCATCCCTAGATTACCTTTTAGCAACGAGAACACGTGGCCCACTAAGCCCTCATCCATGCTGTCATCTTTTCATAACACTGCCTCCTCAGTGGAATACAGAGAGAGGCATGTTAAGCCAACAAAACGTCCCAGACCCACAAAAACACCACCAACCCCTCGTAGCATTTACCCAGGTCCTAACCTGCCCCCAGTCCCTGCCTACCAGACCAGACCACCAATTCCTATCATCTGTCCTGCAGGATGTATGTGCAATTTACACATCAACGACTTGGGACTTACTGTCAACTGCAAGGAAAAAGGATTTCATAACATCTCAGAACTCTTGCCGAGGCCACTCAATGCAAAAAAGCTCTACTTGAGTGGAAACCTGATTCAAAAAATATACAGGTCAGACTTTTGGAACTTCTCCAGCTTGGATTTACTGCATTTGGGGAACAATCGGATATCATACGTTCAGGAAGGTGCTTTTATCAACCTTCCGAATCTAAAAAGCTTGTACTTGAACGGGAACGATATCGAGCGGCTAACTCCAGGTATGTTCCGTGGTCTACAGGCATTGAATTATCTGTATTTAGAGTACAACGTCATACGGGAGATCCAGCCGGCTGCTTTCAGCCTAATGCCGAACCTGCAGCTGGTTTTCCTGAATGACAACCTGCTGCGCAACCTGCCCCTTGACGCCTTTGCCGGCACTTCCCTGGCCAGGCTCAACCTGCGCAACAACTACTTTCTGTATCTCCCGGTGAATGGTGTTCTGGAGCATTTGCACTCCATCGTGCAGATCGACCTGCACCAGAACCCATGGGAGTGCTCTTGTGACATTATCCCTCTAAAGCAGTGGATCGAGAAGCTCAGCTCCGTCATTGTGGTGGGGGAGGTGATCTGCAAGACGCCAGAGTTTGCGTTTGGCAAGGACCTCCGCACCCTGGAAGCGGAGGTCATTTGCCCCGAGCTGAAATTAATAGCCTCCTCCCCTGGCCTTGCCAATGACGTGACATCGACCAGCCGTTCTGGGTTGGGACACGCCCCCTCCGCGGAATCTGTGCCCCTATCAGTGCTGATCCTAAGTCTTTTGATATTGTTCATCTCTGCCGTGTTCGTAGCCGCTGGCCTGTTTGCATTTGTTCTGAGACGGCGGAAGAAGCTGCCCTTTAGGAAGCGACAGGAGGTGGATCTGACAGGCATTCAGATGCAGTGCCGAATATTCGAGGAGCGACAGACGGCCTCGCCCGAGAAACCTCCCGGCCATGTCTATGACTACATCCCTCATCCAGTTACTCAGATGTGCAACAATCCCATTTACAAACCACGCGAGGGGGAGATCGAGGGAGAGCAGTTTTCGGAGACCAAGGAAAATAGCAGCAATTATCGAACTCTGCTGGAAAAAGAGAAGGAATGGACAATGGCTGTGTCCAATTCTCAGCTCAACACAATTGTCACCGTCAATCAGGCGGGTGACATTGCGGGCTTTCACGAGAACGGGGTCCTTTGCCCCACAGTGATTGACAGCCAGAGACCGACCCCAACAGTTGGATTTGTAGACTGCTTGTACGGCACCGTTCCTAAATTAAAGGACATGCACGTTGCACACGCACACCCCCCAGGAATGCAATACCCCGACTTACAACAAGATGCCAGATTAAAAGAAACACTACTGTTCACTGGGGGAAAAGGATTTCCCGAGCAAACCCAAAGCGAATACCTCGAGTTAAGGGCCAAACTCCAAACCAAGCCAGATTACCTCGAAGTCTTGGAGAAATCGTATAGGTTCTAATTCCAGAAAGTATTCTCACATCCACAGCGCCCTCTCCCCCCTACCACTACCACGACAAAATTATCAAGAAACAGCATGATAAATTATTATATATATATCTTAAAAACGTTTTTCCCCCAAAGTTGCTTTGGAGGAAAGGCCATACTCAGATGTTCAATGAAGTGCCTTCTATCAGAGTAGCCAGCAATGTTATCAACCCTTATTTTTATACGGAGCAGATTTGTTTGTGTCGTGGGAGCCACCGGGAGAGCTCGCGCTAAATATTAGACCAAGCCTCCGTGGGAGGGGCAGGATGTTGCCTCGGCTCCTCGCTCGGATGCTCGCCCCAAGGCCCGGCACAGTTTTGGTTAGAACACTGCAGTTTGCTGCATGCATTCAACTGCAAGGGTGGGTATCACGGAAAATGATTATTCACCCTGAACAGAGATACTGAAATGCATTACTCTTCGGTGGTCTATTTATTTTATATATTATACAAAAAAGACATCAAAAGGTCCTCTCTCAAGAGCGTATCCAAGGATCAACATTTGTGAATACAAAATGACACTTGAGATTTTATGGAATTCCACGCACTTTCTTAAGACAAAAAAGAAAAGGAAAAAAAAAGCTTCTGGATATTATCACTAACGGCTTTGTAGGAAGCACTTTTAATGTTTTCTCTCTCACAAAGATTTGAAAAAGAAAAATGTGCATATATTTATTCTGTAATTTCAGTGAAAATTTAATTGTAAAGGTAATGTTAAATCTATGTATAGTGATTATGCGTCTGGTATAGCCTTCTTAATAAAAAGGAAAAAACCCTCTTAAATCAAATAAAAAGGGTACCAATGAAAACCTTTTGTGAGAAATACAGTGAACGTAGTACTATGACGCTGGATTATGGTGCATATATCTATATATTTTTTAAAATCTGTAAGGCAAATTAGAAGATGCCTATAAATCTTGCATCTAATAAACCCCCCTCACTGCTGCTATAAAATAAGGGGAAAGATGACTAGGATGGTGCTGGTCTGAGCGAACAGTGAAACTACTGCCTTCATATGTGGTCCTGTTAAGCAGTGGCAGCAAGCTGAGAATTGGCAGTGGATATGAACCATGCTTACATGTTACGTTCCCACCGTAGTATATTTGCTTGCAGAATAAGCACAGCTAAATTACAAGCTGTCACACATCTGACATTTGCAATGTCAATTGTCAATACCAGTACTGTCCACAAGAGGGCGATGGTGCCCTCGCCTCCAATTTACAGATTGAGGGAACGTGCACAGAACAGGCTGCCAAAAATAGATGAAAGCTGCTGAAATGCTTTAGAAGTATTCAAGAATATATATATATATATATACCACAAAAATTCTGCATTTAATGTGGTGTTCCATTTAACTTACAACATATTTAAGATGGAATTGGGAAACTGGATAAATAATTAAAGAGACACAAGTGGGGACCTACTGACTTTATCCAACAAGTCCGACAAAACGACTATTAACTAATTCATGCCAATGCTTGTCCCAGTAGAGTAGAAAGTCAGAATTCCTCTTATATGTCCCATTGTTGACTGAGCAAAAACCTGGCAAACAGCTCACCTGTAATTTGGCATGCTGTCACTTCAAACATGCAGGTAACAGTCACTGATGCACCTTGTGTCTTTTCCTAGTGATGAAATAATTTTACATGGTTGCTAAATGGTGTAAGTATTTTTCCCGTTTGATATCAAGAATTCTTCCTTTTTTAAACATTCACATACCCTGGAAAAAAGTGTTATGCCAATGGTTTAATAAATCACGTTTGTATTCATGGACGGTCAAGCTCTTTTTGATTCCAGTGTTTTGGGTCTGGGCTGACTGATGTGCTCTCTGCAGTGTGAGAATATTCTCCACCTTGTCTAACCCAGCAGCAGGGGGAAAAGGAGGAGGGGTTAGGTGTGAAAGCATTCGCCATCCCTGGGTTTTTGTAGGGAGAGGACAGTTTGAGTGGGACTGAGTGTATGTTTGGTGTTGGTGTGTGTCTAAAATATTATCAGCATGGAGATTTTTGGATCTGACAGGGAAGGTATTGCTGAAAAAAGGCAATGTCCTGGTCATTTAACTGTAGGTCTGCTTGTGTTATGTTGTGTGTGCGCGTGTGTGTCTGTGTGGAGAACAGAGAGATTATATAAAATGATACCGTGCACCTAAAATATCTGCTTTCTTTGCTGCCTTGTTTTCTTATGTAATCCATTAGAGTTTTCTAATTTTGTACAATTACCTGGTATTGCACTTTGGATTAAGTCCTAAAGTCAATCCTAACGGCTATATCATTAAATCAATGCATCATGTCAGACAAATGGGGGCGGCACGGTGGCACAGTGGTTAGCACTGCCACCTCACAGCGAGAAGGTCCTGGGTTTGAACCCCTGGGACAGCCGTAGGACCTTTCCGTGTGGAGTTTGCATGCTCTCCCCGTGTTCGTGTGGGTTTTCTCTGGGTGCTCCAGTTTCCTCCCACAGTCCAAAGGCATGTAATGTAGGTTAATTGGTGACTATAAACTGGCCCTGTAATGTATGAGTGTGATTGTGTGTGTGTGTGTGTGTGCCCTGTGGTGTGTTGGCGCCTGCCCAGGGTTGGTCCCCGCCTTGCACCCGTAAGTTCCCGGAATAGGCTCCGGTACCCCCGCGACCCCAGTTGGGATAAAGCGGTTCAGAAAATGAATGACTGAATGAATGTCAGACAAATAGTTTTTGTTGTACTTGAATGTAACACATTTTCAATTTGTGTGGTGAAAGGGATTATGGGAGAAAGTCAAAGTAATGTTAGGAGGATTTTTTTTTTATATCGGTGCCCTGGGGACTCTGTAACACACTTAACTAACTCTACTAATTATGTCTGGTGGTGGATGGGGTCTCATGGTAGGAATCGTGGTTGTAGACAAAGAGGCTTCAGGTTGGAGTGTGGTTTTTACTTAACGTCAGCACTACCACCATTGAGCAAGACCCCCAAGTTACTCTAGGGATGCTGTAAATAAGAAATATTAAAAAAACTCTCAAAAAATAAAGATGAACGTTTATTGGAGATCTTTTCAACAAGTTAATGGGTTCCCATAACTGCGATTGAAGAATGCTATTTTGGTGCTTTCGTAAGTCTTAATGTCATTTCACTTATGTTTGGCTGTACTCATTAGCATTCTTAAAATGCTTTTTTTTGCTCTTTCATTCATTCATTGCTGTGTGTGGATCTAACAGAGACTGATGTTGTGTTGTTGATCTCTAGTTGGCATTTGTGGAGGCATGTTTGTACTGTGTTTCTTCTTGTCCCTTTAATTTATTTTCCCCCGGGGTTGATCTTGGCTTGTTGGACTTGCGCTTCTGCAATCATTAGTTGGCTTGTTGAAGTTTTTGTAATCTATACTTGGCTGATGCGTGATATTGAATGGGCACTCGGCATCAATGGCATTATGTGTGTTTGTGTGTGTGTGTCCGTCCTACCCCAGATGGGCATGTTGACATTAAAACCTCCTCTGTAGTTTGTGCTTCATGCATGTCTCTCTTGTTTTCTGTCGTGTGGGAGTTTACTGCCTCTGCGTTCACGCATAATGGATCTCACCACAGACCGTTTGCCAACTCAGTTTCCCTGCTCTCTCTCTCTCTCTCTCTCTCTCTCCATCTCTGACAGTAACTGTTTGTTCTTTGACTTTTCAAAGCCTTAATTAGCTGAGAAATGATCAAAAAGAGGCCATGTGGCAGAGGGAGAGGGAAAACAGTGGAGTTAGAGAGGCATAAACAGGCAGACGTGCCACATCAGCAGCACTTTTCGGAAACCTTTAAAATATATTTTTTCAATCATAGAGCTGCTATTTATCCTCCAGAGAGTGCACATTTAGAGAAGCTGTTTAGTACTAGAGATGCCTTTGCCCTCTGTGTATGTGTGTGTGTGTGAGATAGAGAGATGGGGTTATGTTTGTGGGGAACTGATTGTCCCTCTAAAGAAGAAAATCTGAGATTTGACAGATTGTTTTGTGTGTGTTTTTTTTTGTGTGTGAACACAGCTATTTAATGAAAAGCGCATGTTGACTAGGTTAGTGGTAGTCAAAGGAGCTGTCCAGGGTCCTGAAGTTTTTTGGCCCTCATTTTTCCTTTTCTTGCTGAAAATTTCTAGAGTTCTAGAGGTAATATTGACATGTTCACTGTCACTGCTGCTGTGGTTTTAGATAAATCTGTGTTGGGTCAACTACAAACCGTTTGCTCCAATTATCCTGTTTCAAAACCATTAAACCTGCCCAGAGGAGATGACCACTTTAGGATTACTTTGTGATTAGACCTCATTGAGTCGGGTTAAAAGCTGTAAACATCATAAAATGCCAGCTCCATTTTAAGTTGGCAGAGTAAGCATTTTGGATGAGTGGCACTTTATTAGTTTTATTCACAATTTAGCCAAATGACGGGCAAATGATGGCCAGAGATCAAATGTGTTGACCAGACATTACTTAACTGCGCTTAAACCCCATAATGGACCACTACTGAAGTGGACTTTGGTAAAAGCTGATTACTACAATAATGATTTTGCGTTTGGGCGTCAGAGAGCAGCGAGGACCGTGTCATGAATCGTGCAGCAAGTTTGAGCTTCACATGCGGGGGCTCCTAGAGCTCACTCATCCTGCTGCTGTGTGTAGGAGTGTGTGAAGTGATGGTCAATAGAATCCGTCCTTGACTGAATCTGGGCAGAACGGCCTCGAATGCTGCTGCTTTTCTTGCCGCTGTTGCTTTTTTGATTGTATCTTTATGGGGTGCTAAAATGATGTTGACCTCTTTTGGTCAGATGTTTTATGAGCTGGATGGAATGTTGTGGTCAAAGTAATCGAGTTATTCTTTTAGTGCATTTGTGGATTCGACTCCGATTCCAGATTTAGTTGTTGGGAATTGATTTCAGAGTAACTTTTTCCTCAATTCTTGATTTCATTAGCAAAAGACAAGGGAAAAAGTTTTGTACAAAAATCACTGTACAGATCTTGGTAGTTCCTAATAGTGCACTTATATTTACTTCACATGCCACCAGTAAGCTCAGAAACCCTTAATCCATGTTAGTTCATGATTGATTCTCCCATGACACCAGGTAGATCACAATCTCCTACTTGCCTTAAGTTAATAGGAACCTTGATATTATATCATTAAACTATGAAACAAGTTTATTTAGTGACTGGTGCTGATAGTGAAGGGTCTAAGGGACTGTGTTTATGATCATTAGATTGGTGGTTTAAATCCCAATAGAGCCTAAAACCACTGCCCTTAAGTAAAACTCAACCCCAAGTTACTCCAGAGAGAGACTGTACCTGTCATTAAGGAACTGGAAGAATCTGTGGGTAAGAGCATCTGGAAGAAATAATGTAAATGGTAAATGACTGCATGGAATTAATTCCAGAACCATGAAGTTCCTGTGAACTGAGCAAATGATTATATTTGTAATCAACTTCCAGTCCTTTTTTCTACAAGTCTCAGCAATCATGACCAGTGATTCTCTATAAGTAACATTGCAGAAAGTAATTAAATGAGTAATTTTTGTTATTGTGAACATACCACAACACAGAACACCTCAATATTTGATCTCTGCATTTGACCGAACAGACATAAAGATTTTGGCACTTACTGGCTCTCCATTCACAGAAGAAACACCCAAACCTAGCACTGCTCTTGTGCTATGAAATCAAGTATAAAAATGTGTGTTTGTGTGGAGTGTTTTTAGTAGGGAGATTCACAGAGAAAACAGACAGCAAAGTGCAAAAACCCTCTGAGAATTGATGCGATTACTGCCATTGTGTTTGACAGCATCATCCTCTGTCTATCCTTTAGTTTTGAGGAGGCAGCAATTTTCTGTCTTTTTTTGTCTTGTGATATTTTCTGTTCGCACGGATTGTGAAAAAAAGCAGAGAAAGTGCAAATAAATTATTCTTTGGATATCTATCCTTTTGTAATCCATTCTCAAACTAAAATATTGTTGGAATGTTAAAAACATTTATGAAAATTTCCTGCCCTGAGCCCTAACCCTGTCTTCATTTTTACCTTTTTTTAATTGAGGTTGGATTATGCAAATATTTTGAATATGAAATTATGAGCTAGGGGTGGAGTTTTGAATTAGCTGCCTCTATTGGATTCCACTTTTAGGTGTTGTATCACTTCCATCATCAGAAATGGATGAAGCTCCTGGTAAAACCCTTTATAGTGAGAGTGAGGACAGCATATGGGAGGCGGGGTTGAGGGGTGGAGCCAGGGCAGAGCCAAAAGGCTGTTATTGGATTCTGGGCTCCAAGCATGTAAGTGGGGTCCAAATATTTATGGCATGTTGTGGCATCACTGTCAGGGGATCTCATGGTTAGCTGTTTGTGCTAAAGTGAGTCTAAGTCTCTGCCTGCTGTATTTCACACACCAGTTACCTGCTCCACAGCTTATCAGAGAACCTCTCAGACCACTAAACACACACACACACACACAGCAGAGAGTATTGATCAGCTCTGCAATGCCTGACTGTGCTCTGTAGAAATACCCCTAGAAGCACTTTATTTTGCTGGTTCTATGTGTACAGTGTGTGTGTGTGTTTGGTTGGGGGTGGTGGTGTGGGGCGAGGGGGGTTGGCAGCAGGGGGTGAGTGGGTAGGGGGGGTGTGTGAGTGTGTGTGTGTTTTGCGTAAGGCACAGCAACATCATTAATGAGTGCAGCGCTGACATTTGCTGTTCTATCAGAGAGTGCTGACTTCCTGTGGAGTTAGACAGTGCAGAGGCAGCATAAAAAGACTGGGTAGTGTGTGTGTGTGTGTGTGTGTGTGTGTGTGGGCAGGTTTTTAGGTATTTGCTAAGGCATGATGGTCAAGTTATGGGTTTCCTGGGTTTTGGTATTCAAGGGCTGGTCCTCAAATGTTTCTTTAGAACATTTTGTGTGTGTACCAAGGAAGTGCGTGGCTCAGAGGAGATGTATGTGGGAGGGTAGTCAGGTTTTTAGGTGTATGTAATGATAAGATTTTCTGATTTTTGTGGGTTTAAAAGGACATTTTTGTTATGTGAAATGTGATATAGGAAACATCTTTTTATGGAAATGTTTTTTGTGTGGGTGTGTTTCAACTGTGTACTGTATGTGTTATGTCTACACTAGTAAGACCATGCACCATCACAGTTCCACTTAGAAAAAAACTCAGCTGCAATGTGGTTTAATAGGACAGATGAAGTGAAAGAGGAAGTGATAATGTTGACAAGGTCAACGCTGCTCTCCCACTGCTCCATACTTCCACAGCCTCACCAAGGAGTGCATTTGCTCTGCCTCGTTAGAGGCTGGAATAATGCGCCTTTATGTCTGTGGTCAGCACTGGCCTTTCTAATGTTCCACTTCATTGCTTAGGATTTTTTCAAACTTTCCCATACTGCTCTTTCCTTCAGTATAAAATCAGTGGCAACACAAGAGTCGCCTCTGACAATCCCATACCAACATACAGCAGGAACACTCACAACCCTTTAGTAGAAACCACACGCACTCACATGCATGCAAACTCGACACAGAAAGACCCTACGACCAGAACCCAGGACCTTCTCCACTGCGCCACCACGCTGCCCTGGTGGAAACCAGCGAGTGAAATTTTTAATTGGAGATATAAATGATTGTCACAGTTTAATCGTACACAGTTATATATGCAGGAATTTGTGTTCTTGTAAAGCATGTGACCACCCAAAAAAGTGTCCCATTGTGTCGCACGAAGTTGAATTTCTTGCATGTGCGGTACATTTGTAAAATGTAGTGCATGTGCTGTCATTTTGGTTGAAAATTGCATTGAGCTGTCACCAATATCACGTAATGCAGTTAAAGATATAAGCACATTAGCTTTGGTTTCATAAATTGTGCTTTAAAGAAAAATACAAGACAAAATATTTTTTGAGAAATAAGTCAAATGCTCGAAAACACAAATAATCCAAAGTGGCCCTCTACTGGACAAACTATGTAATGACACCACTAATATCTCAACATTTTCCATCCCTCCATTCCTTTTTAAATGACAAATTATCAACTGGCATTAAAACACCTTTGTAATCAGCACTCAGTTTATATCGGCAGACAATATTGTCTGCTGCATAGTTGTTCGAGCTTTAGTCTGTTTGCCACATTTCACACCTCCCCTTCCTTTTCCCCTTCCTCCCCTGACATTTAGGCTTTTACAGCACAGCCTATAGCTCTCAGCCTTGCCATTATAATAATGTCATCGATTATATTTATTTATCTATCTTATTTATTTATTTTTGATTTGTCTATTTTCTAAGTGTTGAAAATGTCCATCCTGACAGTAGACCCTGTGAGACAGAGGATCTGTTTGGCTAACCAAACAGAATAATGTGAATAACGACTAACCTACATAGATGTGTTTAAGCTGCAGATGTGTGTGTAAGTTCAACAGCAACTTCTCAGTCATAAATAGTATATATTATTATACCTTTCTCTCTCTCTCTCTCTCTCTCGTCTATTTTCAAAAGACCTTTTTCTGTAAAGACCTTTTTTATGAAAGAGCCGAGGACATTTTTCTCACTCACTTAAGGAATAAATGGCCAGAAGGCTTCCCATCTGGATCTATAATAAGTCCTCATTTTGAAGCCAGTCTTGGTTAGTATAAAAGCCATTTAGGTTCAGCTTAATTTAACGATATTACTCAGAACTGATAGTCTGACATCGTAACCTGTTGATGTGAAATATAGCAGCATTTTAATAGCTGCATTATACTCATGAACAACTTAAGAGAATTGCATGATGGACAATCTTTAAAAGGATAAAAGAATATATTTATATTTAATTTGCCAAGATCATTCCTGTCAGTTTGTATAAATTGCTACAAAGAGCAAGAACATTTGTAACATACCTTAATATTGATGAATATAATCCTTACCAAAGGCTACTGACATGTCTGAAGAAAATGCAGCAGTAAAGTGGGGCTGGGGATCATCCCATAATTCCATATTTACTTCAGTTGCAATTTTCACAGACTCTATTCAATTAGGTTACAATTTGATTTGATTTGTTTATTATTTGAGTATTACATTAAGGTTTTAAATAAGGGTGATGCATTTCTCTTTTATATGAATAGTTTGTTTGACAGGTAATCCACAAAAATACAGGTAAACAAGTAATCTACAAAAATCTATGTTATTTAAACATGGCAAAGAAAAGCAAAGAAGAAAATTTACACTATTAATATAACGATCCCTTAAATTATCTGAACATCATTTTAACTGAAAATTAATTCACGTCAGTGCGTCTAACGTCATACTGGAAAGCCAAAAAATATCATTTTTAATCATATACTACTATTTTGATCATCATAACTAAGTATTTGATTTAGGTAGATCAGTTTTTCCCCTTTTTAGATCCTGATTGTCCAGTACTTCAACAAATCTGTCTTGGTCAGTATAATGAATATATTAGATTGTGGTGTGTGTTAATGTGTGAGTGTATTTCTCTCATGTTTACTGTGTTTGGCAGAGCAGAGTTGTGTGTGTGACCGGTGTAAATGTGTAAAGTTGTGTATTCACACAATTTTGTTGTAATAAGGATTACAAACACACATACACAAGCACAAACACACAGGAATCACTTATGCATGTGTGTCTCTCACCTATACACACAAATAGGCACAAATAAACAGAACAAACACACTTCATTTATGCATACATATCTCCCACATATGCACACAATAAAAAAAAAACCTCTCACACACACACACAGTCTTGTATTACTATCTTTGTGATAAACTCCCATAATTACTAGATGTATATCATTTTACACCTACACCTAATCCTAACCATAACCTTAACCTCAGTAACCAAAAGCACAGCTTTTACCTCTTTTAGTTTCTCAAATAAAACAAGCACATTTTCTATAAAGTCATTTCTCCTCATGTGGACTTCTCAAATGTCCCCACAAAGCCCAAAAAACAGATAAAAGTGATTTTAGGGGACAAAAGGTCCCCACAATGCGATAAATACATGAACACATACACACACACACACACACACACTGTCTCTCTCCACAGTAGGGCTAATTGGACAGGAATGAGTTTAAAATATTAAACCAATATTAGTGTAAATCTCAATCCATAAATTAATTATACTAATTAAACTATAGAAATTCAGTGTTGCCTAAATGTGTTTAAAAGCAAATAATGAAACATGAATAACATTAAATAAAGCATATTTGTGTCATTAATTATTTTTGCTGTTTTCAGTAATAAGCTCAGGTTAGTGTTTTGTACATTTTGTACATATTTTAAATATTTTTTTTTATAACCAGAATAAGACATTTAGACATCAGTGAGTTTCCTATAATGAATTCATGACTCTCTCTCCTTCTCTTGTCTGTTTTGCATATTTCTCTATTTTAGAACTATTCCTCACTTTGACCTTTATTAAATGGCATATATTTCTTATGAAATCTGAATTATTCCGCAGAACGGCTGCCCCAGGTCTTTCCGTCACGCCAGGAGCAGACTGACCCGTTACTGAGGGTGAGGAGTGAGAGAGGGATGATATGGATGGATACGAAGGGATATGGAGGGATACAGTGAGACAGG
The DNA here is from genome assembly GCA_032718565.1 of Distichodus sexfasciatus. NCBI lineage: Eukaryota > Metazoa > Chordata > Actinopteri > Characiformes > Distichodontidae > Distichodus > Distichodus sexfasciatus. Next base: position 2,357,526 of record JAVGVS010000007.1, read on the forward strand.
TCTGGGTGAAGCTGCCCAAGTGGGTGAGGCGGCGAGTCTCCAGCAGCACCAGTGTGTGTCTGAGGTGATGCATGGCTCGGACCATCCATTCTGACAGCCTACCTCTGCAGTCTCTTTCCATCCTTTGTTTCTTCTTCTTTTTCTCCACCATCTCTTTCTCTCTTTCTCTCTCTCTCTCTCTCTCTCTCTGTCTCTTTCCCACACTCTTGCTCTATCCTGACAGAAGGCCTTTCTGAGTACTTCTGAAGGCTGCACACTCTCCTTGTCTGCTGCAAGTACAGGGTCAGCCAACTGCTGACCGAGCCCTGCCTCACTTGAACTCTCTGTGTGTGTTTGTGTGTGTAATGGTATGGAATTGTGTATGTGTTGGTTTGCCAGTGTGTTGGTATGCAGGTGTGTATGTTGTAGTGTCAGAGTGTCGGTATGCAAGTGTGTGTGTGTGTGTGTGTTGTCACCATCTGCTTTTTTCCTTCTCTTTGTCATAACTCGTTCATTCGTTTTAATTCTATAAAGCTGGGGTCCACCACAAGAGGATGGGGTAGTGCCATTTGATGTACAGTATATGCATATGTCTTTGTGTCAGTGTGCACACCTGGTCTCTCAGTGGGGTACATAGGACACACACAGCTGAGGTGTCACTCTGGGGAGCTTAAACCCTTTCTCTTGCTGGCTCTCATTCTCCATAGAGGTTTTGAGTGTGTCTGTGTGTATGTGTATGTGTGTGCATGTGTGGTTTGGGTATCTGTGAAGCCCTGATGGTCAGATGTTTGATTTTATATATATGTGAATGTGCTTTAATCCCTTGTCTTTATTTCTCCTTGAGTGAATTTTGCACTGTACAATATGTATTTATGTTACAAGTTATTCCTACACCCAAATGGACAGACAATCAAGAATGTGTGGAGAAGTTGGTAGCGTAATGGCCCTGAGATCGGAAGGCTGCAAGTTCAAGTTCCAGACCGGTAAATGTAACACTGAGGTACTCATGAGCAAGTTACTGTCCATGAGCACTGCTCCACGAGCTCTGCCAAAAAGCTGCATTTGCATACATTAGTTTACAGATGTTCTTGAGGTATGAAGATGCAAATGTATAGCTAATTTTGTCCCTTCTGTGCGCAAAACCAGTGCTAAAGGAACTCAATTCAGTTCAAACTTTGCCAACTACTGACCATAGCAGAAACAGATTTATTACTACAACTAATCTGTACACAGTCATTGTGTTATTGAACCTGCATTACAGTTGCAACGGTGTTTGTGTTTGTATATTCTAGAGACTTTGGGAATTATTATGATTATTACAGTCAGATAAACAGACCTTTTCTTCCTTCCTTCCTGTCTTCCTTCTTTCCTCCTTCCTTCCTTCTACCCTTCCTCCATATAATCCTTTACTACTTTTAGTGAAATGACTAACAGAACAAATAATTTGCTTACAGAGGTTAAACATGTGGGTTGAGTGTGAGGTACAACAGTACTTACAGTAATTCACTTAAATAAAAAAAGGTGTGTGCACTTATGTGCCTGCATGCCCGTGCGTGTGTGTGTGTGCTTATGTGTGTTGCCAGGAACATACTAGAGAACACTAAGGGTTTATTCTGTTTCTCAATCCCAGAGAAGAAGAGCAGTCCTCTGCTTTGCTCTCTCTGCCCTCTGTGGGCTGTTCCAGCTCAGTCATTAGGCTCTACAGAGGCGTGAGGGGCCCCCTGAGGCCACACACACACACACACCCACAGAATGAAAAGGAACGCTAGGAACACTGGTCTGACTAGGCATAGGTTACTGCAGAACAGGCATGGAGTTATTTATGAATTGATCTTTGGCTTTCAAGGACAGGTGTGTGTGTGTGTGTGCATTGGCGGGTATTTACGACGTTGTGGGGAACTTTTTGTCCCTTAAAATCGCTTTTAGACATTTTTTGGGCTTTGTGGGGACATATGAGAGGTCCACATGAAGAAAAATGACTTTATAGAATATGTCCATGTTTTATTTGAGAAAATAAAAGAGGTAAAATATGTGCACTTGGTTAGGTTAGGATTAGGTTTAGGATTGGCTGTAGAATTACATAGATCTAGTCATTATTGGAGTCTACGGAAACCTCATCAAGATAGTAATATGTGACTATGACTGTGTGTGTGTGTGAGAAAGAGTGACTGTGTGAGACAAGTACATGAGTTCAAAGATTGCTGGTAAAAGTCAGACTATTTATCAAAGCTAGTATTATGGAACACAGGAAAAGAACAAGACGATCAGCCATAAACATTTAATAACTGGCTTATGCAAATATGTTACATTTACAGTACATTTAAAATTGTGAGACTGTACTATCAAATTAGCAGGCAAGAGGTAACTCATTAATATTTCAATGCGATTTCTTATTAAACATTTCTCAATTTTTCACACTCACACTCCTCTTTGTCTGCTCTTCTTATCTTATTTTTGACATCCCATATGTTTCAAGTAAAATTTTAATCTGTTTGTTCAGCACTGTTAAATAACAGAACTTATTAGCAAGCAGATTTCATGCATAGAGTTTCAGGTAATAGTTGCTTTAATTAGAATTCTGGAGCAACTGTGTCAAGGAAAACTCCAATACGCGAGGAATAAACCACGAAGAGAACTTGATCTTGTGTGATGATGTGGTTCTGGGCAAATTAACTGAAAATGAATCAAAACGGTCATTCAGAACCTCTAACGGATGTAATTTGGCCCATATCATATATTTCTGTTATTTTTGAAATTCTGTAAACACTTTTAAAGAATTCACATTCCATAGTCTGTGTTCATTTACTACCACATGTATTGTCAACCTGTCCAGTCTGTGACTACATCTAGGTGTGTTTCCAATCATTTTAAAATCTTCAAAAAGATATGCAAAAATATTCCAGCTTTGGTAAATGAGTATCTTTACACTACACACCTTAGCAGTGAACTATGAATAAGGATAATTCAAAAGTAAAATAATTTTTATTGATCGTAATCCAGGTAGAATTTTAAGTTAACTGTGATACTGAGTCACATCTCCCAGCCCTATAATGAAGAGCAGGGTTGTTTAACACCCTGAGCTGAAGCACCAGTAAAATCGGCTGGTGACGCCCCTAAAATAAGCTTAACAACTGTACAATTATTTCGGCTACCCGGGCTAGACTCAAAATACCCTGGGCCTCACTAAAATCGGCTGATGACACCTAGAACGAAGAGTAAACTCATTCAGGGTCTTTGCTTCAACAAACCTTTACCATTTTATCTAAGATGTGAGTGGAGAATATTCTGATGGTTGGAAAAAATCTCTGGCTAGGATTTACACTTTATGGTCCTGGGTTTTTCAGCACTTAGCAAATTGCAGCTGACTTCGGAGTAAACTCAGCAGATGTTCTGCTTTGAAAAGACGTTGCTTAACAGGAAATGCAACACCACTTGTGTGCATGTGTGAGTTTGTGTATTACACAGTTAGGGTTTTTCTATTCCCATTTTTTACCACAGTGTTACCATAAAGTATGAGTCGAGTCTAACACTGAACTAATTAACATCAGTAAATCAGAACAGTTGACATTTTGATTTAATTTGATCTTTTTGTGTTTGTGTTGACAATGTCTCCTGTCCTAACAGCGAACAATGTTTTCTAGAAAAGTTGCAGGTTTTATGTTAAAAACTAAAATAGGTAAAAGATTTGCTTTCGGCTGCAGAGGTTATGATTAAGGTTAGTGTTAGGTTTAGGTTTAAGTTTAGGTATAACTGCAGTACAATTTACATTTAGATATTATGGGAGTTAAAGGACATACCAAAGACAGTAAAACATGGCAGTGTCTGCATGTGTTTGTGCATGAATTGTGAGAGTGAGACATACAGTAGACTGAGGATTACTGTGAGATTTGGTTGTCCTTATCTATACAGAAGTCAGATATAATCTAGCCTGAGATGATTCTCAAGATGATAGCAGTGTGTTTCCCCTGCAGGCATCAAGATGTGATTTAATCTGGGGTGCATTTAAAGGAGATCAGGAGGAAGCTTGGTGGGGGGTGGGGGATGGGGGGTGTTCCTTAATGTGAGGATCTGTTATTATAAATATTACAAATTTAGCACATGAGCATGTAGGTATAGGTGTAAGTCCAGTCTTAATATCCTTATTAGTAACTTTTACTACAGTCAAAGAGAAAGCAACAGAAAATACTGCATGTTCCATTAAATCTAATGGCCTTTATAACAGTTTAACCTATTGCCCATGGTGGGAGAGGCAGGAAAACAGATGAGTCAGCCAATAAGTAAAATAAGTATATCTATATAGTAGGTGTTTTATTAGCTTATGTATCATGTGCGTGCAGACTATGATTGGCAGTGGTGCAACTGATGAAGTTAATAGGCCTTTAATTAAGTACAACATTTATGGCACCAATAAATTAACACATGTAGAAATGTTACCATTCAAGCTGATTACTGTGAACTGAACCACACCACTACATCTACACTGACCACTACTCTAAAGTTGAAAAACTGAAATAGGAATTTGTTAAAGTTATTGATGCTCTCAGGATATAACCAGTGCTGCAGTTTTATTGGTTACTCAGTAAATCAAAACTGCATAAACACTAAAGATTTCTTTATGTGCTTTGTCAAGTGCTAAGAACGAAAATTGTGCAACTTTTGGTTAAAGCCAAACCAAGATTGTAGAATGATATAAAAGTATTGAACAATTATTTTCCTCATTTCTTTTCTTTCTTTTTGAATCTTATTCGTATTCACAGACTGTGTTGTTCATTTGGTAAGAGGGATTTGTTTAGGAATTTTTTTTGGCATAAACTCCAATTAAAATGAATGCAGATGATCTGCCATCAGGTGGACGATAAGAATCATGTCTGATTGGCATTCATGAATACATACATGTAAAGGATCTGTGGTTTGTATTGGCTGTGCTTACTCTAGTCAGCTTGTAACTTGAAATTCATTATCGATGAGTTGAGGCTTTGGAGATGATGTTGCTGTATGAGACGGTGGCCGGAGGGAAAACAGGAAAATCCAGACAAAAGTCTCTCCTGAATTTACTGACTGCATTACAGAACTGAGATATACTGACATAATTATCTCCTTCTGGAGTTGCACAATAGGGTTAAGTATAAACTCTAAACATAACACACATTTTAAACATACACACATTAAGTTGCTTGATCACATTCAGAGTTCAGAAAAATGATAAATATCCAGTTATCTCAAGTTCAATATATTGTTGTCAGTTTCTCTTGCAATGTATTATTAGGGTTAATAGTAGAGATGGCACGATACCACTTTTTTAATGTCCGATGCAGTACCGATATTGTACACTTAGATATCTGCCGATACAATATAAATCCGATACAATCTCTGAGTCTTTTTGTAAACATAAAATAATACTTTAAAAATGTCTGAATACATGACTAAGATTATTGTTAAGCTTAAGGAAATGCTTGATTTAAATACTGTTTTCCTAACTAAAACAATCTAATAATTACACACACGTAAAGTTCTCAAAGCTGGTTCGTTTAAACATATAAATATTTCTTCTTTCTTACTGATTACACTATAACATTGAAAATAATAGGATCAATTGAAAATGAAATGCTGAAGTTTGTCATTTTGAATCAATTTGGCCTATAAAATGAGCTGCTTTTGCAGAGGACTACATTTCCCACAATCCTCTGCACGCCCCTGGAGTCAGAATTGTGAGTAGAGCGCTCGTTGTTGTGGTTATTTATCAGCTAAAATATGGTTTGTGTCTGTAATAAAGGGGGCATTTGTATGGAAGCCCGTTTCAGCCACTAAAAAAAAAAAAAAAAAAAAAAAATATTGTGACTTTTTATCTCACAGTTCTAACTTTTTTTTCTCAGAATTCCGAGATACAAACTCGCAATTCTGACTTTATATCTCGCAATTCTGACTTTATATCTCGCAATTCTGACTTTATATCTCACAATTCTGAGAAAAAAAGTCAGAATTGCGAGTTTATATCTCGGAATTCAGAGAAAAAAAGTCACTTTTTTTTTTTTTTGGCGGAAACGGGCTTCCATACATTTGACCGAACTGGAGCATTTTAGCAAGTAACGGCGCTCATTAACACAGCGCGCGTGTTTACATTGCGAAAAATGTCATTTATGTGTTTTTATGCATTTACTTCTGTTTTAGCGCACGGAACATCTCACAAATACTTGCACATACAGAGGGATCAGATCTTGTCTTGATCGCGCCACTGAAAACGTTGTGTGTCACGATTAGGCGCCAGTGTGAAATACAAGCAGAGCTGCTCTAGCGAGTAAAATGAATTAAACGAAACTTTTTAATTTTAATTTAAGTGGTTATCGGACCAATACCGATCCATACCGGATCGGTGCCATCTCTAGTTAATAGCAAACTTATAATTTACAACAGACCACATTTAGTTATAAAGTCGTTTGTTGTTGTGTTTACTGGACAGTAGTTAAAACAAACAATTTACGTTAATTGATTTTGCTACCATACACATCACTTAACAAAATATGTCATATATTTTCATATATTTGAGTGAATAATTTGGCATTTTTGTCAATATTTAATTTGTATTTTGAACGTTTTAAAATTTGTATTTTAGTTACTATTAAGAAAGGACATGCTATTTTCTCAGCTAAACTCATGGGACATGCTGCTGTGTTCTTTGCTTTATTCCAACTTTTTTTTTTTTTTTAGTAGTATTATTATCATTCTGTGCGCTTTTGTCTACAATCTCTTTGTTCTAGAACCTCCCTTCTTTTTCCTTCTTTTTTACTCTCTGTCCTCTCAGTACAATATGACAATATTCCGAACAGCATCCTGCTATCAGTGTGCATAATAAAGATAAGATTACTTTCAACGTTATTCTTAAAATGTAATAAACATAGACATTAAAAGGAATGTCACATGTCTACTGGGAATTACCCCATAAATTGAGACATTATGTAATTTATTTATTAGTCAGAATGCCAATGTGTGCATGTCCACAATTGACTTTCATGGAGTAAAATATATTTTATGCTTACAATCTTAAGATATAATCACCTTAAATCACTTTTAAAATACTTTTAAAAGAGTATTAAACATTATCTCAATTGTCATTCTGTACTCAATATTGTGTATAGATAGTTCATAAATTTTATCACACTATTCACTGTTATCTGTATTGCATGATATCAAACAACAGATATGGGTTCAACAAAAGGTCACATTGCTATTGTAAACTATGACATAAAATATATGCTTGTATTCACAGTGTTACTTAGGCACATTAAAAGACAGATTCTTGATGGTAGTATATTTATAATCAGACAATTAAGGACAGGATTTTATTTTATTTTCTGCCATTTCATCTATTTGCTTAACTGTTTAACTTTGTAAGGGGCAAATAAACAATATTAAATCTAAAAAGCACCAGCTATGCATAACACACTTAGCAAGCCTCTTGGTTCTGTGTCTCCACAGCCCAGCCTCACGCCCTTGTTCAGCTTTCAAGTCTGAAACTGGAAGTGGCAATCCAATCCAGAGTATCGATTGTTTCACTTTTCACTAGTTCTCTGGCCGTGATGGCTGCTTGCTTGATCAAAGCAATCCAGGCCTGAGTGAAACAAAATGGCTGGAGGTTCATTTTCAATGTTACTGAATTATGAAGTTGCCTGTTAGCTTGAGAAACAACCTGACAGAGGGACAGTGTTTATGATGGAAGCATAGCCTAGAAATGTAGCCTAGATAAAAGAATTTTGGCTATTGCAACCAGGTTAATGTTAGTCATTAATAGCTAATGGCTAAAGTTCAGCACATTCAAAATATCACACTGAACTCTTTCATGTACAGCAAAAAGTGAGATATTTAGTCATCAATTAGATTTTTGCAGCAGTAAGCTAGCTCTTTAAGGAGCATTTAAACAGAATCCTGCGGTACTTTTCTGTACACCTTTGCTTGTACAATGAGAGATTGGTTCAGATTTTTTCTTTGAACTTAGCAGACAAATATTTATCAAATCCACCCCCCCTTAGTAAAATGGAAAACACAGAACAATAGCTGAGGTCAAGGGTCAACTCTGATCATAAACCAACCTGGTTTAATAAGCAGTACAAAAGTGTCACAAATTACACATGTAATTACTTCATTAAAACACACTTACTGCTCTGAAAAGACTCCCGTCTCACAGCAGCGCTATCGCACATCACAAAAAGGAACCCAGTCTTTTCAAGATTTCAATTAAATGTCTCTTGGAACCAGCAGTGAAATACTTCCCTTTAAACATTTAACTGAAGATGTCGCATAAAGTTCATGAAGAGTTTTCAGAGAAAATGTCTTATTGTAGCATGGATATAAGGTGGCAATGAAAGTGCTTTTAGAAAGAGACTTTACAGCATTGGTTAATATAAGAAAATTTAAGGATCAGTCTCATTAGCTTTGTAAGTTTTTTGTGAAATTTACAGGAACACAGAGACTTGTCACATTTTTAGACACTCCTCTTCATGCGCAGTACATTCTTGCGCAACAGAGTGACCAAGGGATAGTACTAAAAGAAGATACACATGGTTAATCTACCATCAGCACATGTCTGGCAGAGCTCCATTACTGTGCTGTAGAAAGTGCAGAAACAGGACAAAGCTATTGCTGTTCTGACCTTTGATATGAGTCGTTAATCAGCCGTTGCTCTCGTGGGCTTTGCTGTAAAACTGTAAACACGTATGAACACACCCCAAAAATATGATACTGTTATATCAGAATTGACTGCATAAAAGCTTAACATAAGGTTGAGAGCTACAGTCTGGGAGCACTCTGCTTTTTTGTAGGTGCTTTGTGTTGATCTTAGTAAGGATTTGTACAGGCACACTGCGAAGAAAGACCTGACGCAAGGGTAAGATTTATAATCTCTTTTTACCTTTTTGGCTGCAGTTTAAACAAAAACAGAAAGTAACTAAACTAACTTAAATCTTAATACTTGCTTGGACATTGGTGCAAGATTTACTTTACTTTTACTTTGTTACTCTCCAGTTATTGTGTACACAGTATGACTGTAATGAAAATAATTAAATCATATATTAACTATATATAAGGGTGACTTACAAAAAAGTATAAACATTTTTTGAGAGAAAAAGGACAAAAAAAATGAAGGAAAGAGAATACAAAAGACCCTCTTATCCACTTTAAGTCTGAAATTATAGAGACAATTTTACTGTAGCACCTTCCTTCTAAGTATCTTATTGAGGGGCCCAAAAGGGGTATAACTAAATCATTTTGACCTATTGATAAGCCTAATAAGTGTAGCAAAGCACGATGTATTTCCTTCATATTGGATGAAAACTGAAGTTAAAGTTGTGCCTTTGGCATCAAACATTAAAAAGAAGAAAAATAGAGAAATGCTTTGGAAAACTGATGGTGCTTTACTGTATGCAAGTATACGATTTTCATGACTCGTGTGTATGTCAGATGGGGAAGAGGTCATTCTCAGGGTTAGAGATATCCCTGATGGTGATGTTTGTCCTGGTTGGGGTGGTTGCTGTTGCCCTGATAGTCCTACTTGCCACCAACGATCAGGGAAAAGGTGAGTAACAATCCTCTCACATTTAGAAAAAAAACTTTTTTAACAAACATAGAGATGAACGTCAGGCGATTCTTACAACCCTAAAATCTCTCTCTTTTCCTTACCGGAAACTACTGATATGATTTAGCTATATGATGTAGCCACTGTATTGGCTAAACGATAATTGCGTTTCTTGGGAGACAGTTTTACAAAACAGAATAGGCTAGCTCTTAAGGGCAAGAGGGGAAGTACGGGTCTTTGATGTGCCATAAAAGCATGAAAAAAATGTCTTGCCTGCTTGTCATCAAGGTCACTAAATGAAGTGGGACACCCAAAAGCAATATGGTTCTGAGGCGTTCTACTGCCAGCCCGGGGATTTGTACAGGCACAAGAACGCTGCTTTGGAGAAGGCGGGCAGATGCGGTTATTATGACAGCTGTCATCCTCAATCATAATTTGAAGCCAGGATATTGCTCAAGCCAGCTATATTTAAACCTCCAAAATTATGGCCTGCATGATAGGGAAGAGAGGGTGCTCCACTCTACCAGCAACCTTGCTTTAACCTGGATGGAGATGCCATGCATAAGCATTCATAAATTCAAAGCCAAATGCATCGCATTAGTTGATAGTTGAGTTGATTAGGGGCATGCAGGCCAGGCAGATTTGCATATTTAGAGCAATGTACGCATATTCACTCAGGCAAATTTGTCATTCATGGCCTTTAACTTTCTCATGCAAAGAGCTGGGCTCGTGGCTGCATCCATTTTTTTCCAGTTAGATTTCACAATATAATACAAGTAGGTTAGTGATGGCACAGTGCTCTAGGTTACTGAAACCCTTCATTGCTGATCATAAGATTGGGTGTTTGAATCTTAGGGACCGGTGTTTCAGACCCTGAGCAAGGCTCTTAACCTCATGATGCTCAGGATTGGAAATGGAAGTCGCTCTGGATAAGAAAATATTTTAATTGCTGTAAATATATTTTCCCCAGAGGATTCATATGGTTCTTTTTTAGATAACATTAATCCATGCTCAGCTTGATACCTCATGAATATTGTAGCTTCCAGAATTTTCCCAGTTACAACCTGACCAATGTACTTATGTATACAAATAGATCCAGAAATGGAGCATACTGTCACATCAGTCTGTTCGTTTGTCAGTTTGTGTGCTGTTCAGTAGCATGTTCCAGGGTCTGGTTCCCTTGTAAATGTATATGAAAAATGTACATTTGCTTTTATGAATTAACTTTGTGCATGGGTTTCTGTTTAGTACCGCAACACATAACCATGAATGTCATAAACTCTTTATTTGCTAGCTGCAACCACAAGACATGTCCCTATTTAAACCCTTCATTTAACTATTAACTGGAGCTAAAAAACCCAACTTAAAATAATGACAATGTCTGTACAATTTTTATATGGACTAGTATATATGTTGTCTAATATTTTTGACATAAAACACATTGTAACAGCATCTGCACTATTTATTCTGTTCTAAATGACTCCTCTGTGAGCTGCACTTTCCCAGAATTCTGTTGTCTGGGGCTGCTCTCTATGATCTCAGAGCTATAAAAGGCATTAGATCATTTCTTCCAAATGCGGAATTAAACACAAAACGTATTTAAATATCATGATGTTTGTGAAAAGTACTGTTGGTTTTGAGGATTTCTGTCTATAAACCAAGCAGGATAAAAAATATACAGGTTTGTGTAAACTCTGAGAACTTTTGTGACCCTTCTATAGTGGAACTGAGATTTGCAGCAATAATGGCAACTGTCATGTGACAGTTATAAACTATGCATTACATTGCATCAGTGCCACACATGAAAGCTTTAGAGTAACATTGCAACTTTGTTTTGGCTGGCAGTGAGATGGTCCCATAAAAGAGATAATATTGTTTAATAGGGGTCATATTGGTTAGTAGAGATCATATTGTTTACTGACTTATTGATGGTTTATGATTGACAGCAGTGCATGTGGCAGAGTGTCTGAACATTCCCGATGGAGAACGAGTGGATTGTTTCCCAGAAGCAGGTGCTTCCCAGGTAAAGTTTTTACTATGACAAGTCAAATTTGGGCACAGACTAAAGCAGAGCTGAACCCAAAGACGTAAACATGACAAATGATTGCATGTCAAGTCATCAATTAATCACTGATTTATTCAAAGTGCAATCAATAAACCATTTATTTGACAAGATCTTTTAAATTATATGCTTAAATCCTTATATTGGTCCATTGATGTATATACCTACATTAAGATAAACAAAATATACATTTCTTTATGCACAGTCAAGGCAAAGCCTCAACTAGGGATGCAGAGAATCCATAGAAGAATGGATAACAGATACAAGACAAGGACAACAGAGAGAGTCACACTTAATGACACACATAGGTGTAGCACGTTAGGGTAGAACATATAAAATTATGGAACACACGTCTCTCTCTCTATGGTGGCTGAAAAAGAGATAATGGGGGCAATATGAGGTTTTAAAAATTTTTAACCATATGCCCTAATAATTTGTGCAATTTCAGGCGTTCCAATCTTAAATAAGGAACTCATCTTAAATTAGAAAACATTGATGAATATCTAAATCATTGTGAACATTGTGAAAATGGGTTTTAAGTTTAGGGATGCACAGATACCACTTTTTAACAAACCGATACGAGTACGAGTATTTTTATTTGTGTACTTGCCGATACCGAGTACCGATACCGATACTTCTTAGATTCTTAGATGTAGTTAATTGGGAGGCAGATTTTATTTTCTCCTTTGCAGATTATAATAAGTAGGGATGCACCGAAACCATTTTTTTGAAATTCACAATCGAGTAGTTCGGCGACGATGACGTTTACCGATCTGATTTTGAAGGATTTGAAGATACGCCTAATAATTTTTACATTTCAGTGTTGCTAATTTTATACTGAAGTATTTACATGTAGACAGATGATTGACATTGCTGTACTGCAGCAGCTACCCTCACCCTCCAGTCGTTCAAATGAAAATTAAAACTTATCTTTTCCCAGCCGACAATAAACTTTTGTTCCTTTTATTTCTGTTAAATTTGGTTTTTGCCCAGCTTGTATTAAATACTAGGATGTAATGTAGTGTAGCAAAGGCCTGAAAAAGTGTAATTTTTACATTGGAGCAACGAGGCTGGATGCGGCAGCGCCGATTAAGTGACAGAACATCATCACTGATCTATCTTTGTTTTGCGTTGCTTTTCGAACTGTTCGTTGCTGCAGTAAACAGTACATTTAAATTCAGTGAATCATTTGGGTATGTCGTCTTTTTTGTGCACTGAATTTTTCTTTTAGCGTTTTCATGTTTTTAGATAGGCCACCCCATTTAAGCAAGCCACACCCAATACGCAGGCTTGTAAAATTGTTGTATAAGCCACGGCCTATCGTTGGGCAAATACGGTAGTCTAAACTCAAAAAAACACTTTCAAAAACCAAAATATTAATTAAAGTACACTTGAGCCTTATGATGTCATTTTATCAAATGAATCATACTCATTTTTTATCCATTTATTTGTCCTGTATGTATCAAAACATAAAAAAGCAACAATTGAAGAAATATAAAATATTAAAATATTAGTCTGCTTTGCTGCTGTCATTATCCTTTATTTTAAAGTACCTCCAGACGGCTGACGTTTTTATCTCCGCACAGTTTACAGTTTATTTGGCAAGAGTTGTGGCATTTACACTGCCTCCGCATGGCGATAAGCATAACTACATCATATCTTCTACATGTGGTATCGGTAATAGGTATCGGGGAATTTTGTTCCGAGTACGAGTATGTGCACGGGGGGTGGTATCGGTATCGATATCGGTATCGGTATCGGTGCATCCCTAGTTTTAAGAACAAGTTTGTTTCCAAGAAGGCTTTGCGGGGCTCAATGCCACTAAGCAAAAAGGAGTTTTAAATACCCCATACAGTACATTTTATAGTACATAGTAGCAGAATCTCTTCCCATACTACAGAATACTTTTAGTATAGGGTCTAAATGGCCTCCAGAAGCTAGACCTTTACTAACTCATCTCTTGTCTCCCCAGCAAAGATGCTTAGATAGGGGCTGCTGCTGGAGTCCGCGGGATGAGATAAACATCCCCTGGTGTTTTTTCTCCAGTAACCATGGCTACACTGTGGTCAGTGAATCCCAGCCCAGTAGTACAAGTGAGTCAAGTTTCAGCCCATTTTTTCACAATGCCACTTATGCCTGCCTGTTTCACACAGGTGGGGAGAAGAAAACAGTATGCTCCTGTTCTGAGATCAGTTTGAGTTATGTCATTACTTGTTCATGCATCTTCTATAAACAGCGTCAGTGGTTGTCATACCGGAGTGTGTTTCTGCATGAAGTGATGTGGATTAAAGATGTGTTTTCATGTGATGTGATTTCCAGAAAAGGAGGCCCGGTTGAGAAGAATGGACTCACCTTCTCTTTATGGAGCTGATATCATGGAGCTGTCTTTCGTCGCTGAAATGCAAACAGAAAATCGGCTCCGATTCAAGGCATGTTAAGTAATACACACACACACATATGCACACACTGTTCTGCTATTTTTGGGAGGTACTTTCACTAACTCCTATATAGACTAGATGTAATTAATACTACGTCTACACCTAAAATTAACTCTAACCTTAAAGTAAGTAACAGTTGTTTTATTATATTTTAGTTTTTCACATAAAACTTGCAACCATGGAAACAATATCCAAAAATATTCTCACAAATACTTAAAAACTGGCTCCTCTCACACTCAAAGATAGAGACAGATGCACATTTATGATTAATTTTAGCTTAGAATGCCTTACATGAACTGTTAAATAGAATGAACTGCAACAGGCTGATGTTCTGAAAAAAATGTACTCAAAAGGCTGGTATCTCACTCATGGGTTAAGCCTAGTCTTGAACTAAGTTGTAATACCAATGGATTTACCATTCAAACTCAAAGTTAATCTAGGATTAGTCTTAATCATCAACTGGAAAATTGGCCTAAAATGTTTAGTGAGCCCAGTTGTTATTATATATTTAAAATCATTTCCTATAAAACATGCTTAGGCTTTTTTTCTCTATTTCCCCTAGATCACTGATGCCCATAATCACAGGTTTGAAGTCCCCCATGAGCACATTGGGTCTCTCACCAGTTCCCCCAATGGTCCTCTGAAGTATAGGATTGACATTGTCAAAAACCCATTTGCAGTGAAAGTCAGCAGAGTGTCAAACAACAAAGTCCTGTGAGTTTCTCTTTTATCCCCCGATCTGCTGTGCATTGACATGACAGATTTCTTCTCCCTCCTTTTCAAAGTAAAAGTCTCTATCTGTGTGTAATCGCCGCCATCCGTCCCTGTCACTTTACTTTCCATGTTTGGGTCAGGGGTTTGCGTCGTCCTTTCCTCTGTCTTTCCTCGTTCCTCTGGGCAGACAAAATCTCTCACACTTTGTCAGGCGTGATTTCCAGTAGTGCATGAACCCAGTGCAAGTGTCCTGAATCACTATGAATCACTTCTTATGAGCAATATATGTCAAGAGCAGAAGTAATAATAATGGTATTCTACTGACATTAATGTCATATTGCATTTCATCTCTGCTCAAGCTTGTTGTGCTTGTTGCATTATTTGAGAAAAAATGTCACATGGGGTTTGGGTTGTGAGGTACCTGTCTGTGGCAGGTAGCTGAAGGTGGGGAATTTAGTTGTCAGCCGCACCAAAAGCAGCCAACACCATTACCTTACCTTATGAAAAAGCTCACACACCTAAAGATGCTACGTGATCGCATGATTTAAATGTCTTGGAACTTTGGAACATTGTGTATCAACTTGAGAGCATCATAACACACTGTCCAGTTGTGATTTTGCAATACAGAGGCATGCCAGTATGATGATATTAAAGTTTGTTGCGATGTGCTTATAAAGGTTTATGATGTGTTCAGATAAATACTTATATAAAGGTTTGAGAACGATTCCTCACATTTCTCTCTCTCTCTCTCTCTCTCTCTCTCTCTCATGGGTCCACTTGTGTTTGATAATCAGTATTTGCAGCTTTCTGCCAAGCCCTCAGCAAATGCGTCTATACGTCTGGGAGAACATGTTCATCAGAACTTCCGCCATAGTATGGACTGGAGGACATGGCCCATCTTTACCAGAGATGGGTTTCCCAATGGCGTGAGTTGCAGAATATGTACACTTGAACTTCAATGCTTACAAAACCACAGAAAAACACTCAGATTATAGGTCACAATGTGAAAAATACATACTGTACATTTATACATACATGTAAAAAACATAATAATAATAATAATAATAATAATAATAAATAATAATAATAATAATAATACACACAATAATACTAGATATTATTTATGGAATTTGGAATAACCTAAAAAATATTAAAAAACATTGGATGGATTACCTGAATCATTTAAAATATGGTTTGGAAAATCTTAAAGTAGAAATACACACACACACACACACACATAATAATAATAATAATAATAATAATAATAATAATAATAATTTGTCAATTGTGGAGACATTTTTGGGTGTATGCCATTATAAAATTGTGTGTAAGAGGTATTTATTATTATTATAATTTTTTGAAACCCTCTCCTCAGGGCACACACAACCTATACGGGCACTATCCGTTCTTCATGTGCTTGGAGGATAATTCTGGCAGTTCCTTTGGCGTGTTTCTAATGAACAGCAATGCCATGGGTAAGAAAGCAATAATGCAGCCACATTAAAGAAGATAAAACATATGTAGCAATAATCTCTGAGTGTGCTGGGAGGTTGAAAAGCCAGGAGCACTATTCAAGTTAAAATGTTGCACATGCATGACTCCTGTGTAAGTGATTACATGTGACACATGCAGGCCATGCATGAACAAGGCGTGGAATTCAAAAGCGTGAATTTGGCCTCCTCCCAGCATGCCCCTTCCCACTGGCACGGATCATGAACTTTTATGCTGTGAAGAGTGTAATGCTCAGATTGGTGTAAGTGTGTGTGTGTGTGTGTGTGTGCGTGTGTCCGTGGGTGAGTCTGTGTGTTGACCTAATGTCTCCATGATGTAAATAAAATAGGCCGTTTTTGCTGAGGACATTTGGAAGGCCTCTGACATTTTTACCAAAACGCAAAAAGAGTAAGATTTGGGATAACATTGTATATTATGTACTGTGTTTTAGGCCAGACTTAGCTTGTTTATGCTACACTGTGTGTAACCTTGTCAATGTACAAGGTGTCAACTCATTAAGACAGCAAAGCAAGTGTGTATGTGTGTGATGAGTTGTGTGAGTGTCAAGGTTTGAGAAAATGAGAACTTCTTGATTTGTGTTTAATTACTGTGTGTATTTGTAGATGTGACACTCCAGCCAGCACCAGCAGTGACCTACAGGACAATTGGAGGAGTGCTAGACTTCTACATCATGCTCGGGGACACACCTGAGGCCATCGTACAGGAGTTTACTGAGGTAAGATGACAATTATGCAGGCATTTAAAAACACTTTACTAGTCTGAGGCAGATCGAGAGCTCAAAACTTATACTGGTGGCAGGCTCAAATTAACATTGGGACAAGACCGTTCTTTTGGTTTTGGGGTGAATTATGTAAAATGTGAAATGTAAATGTATTTTTAATTTATTGTATAATGGCAAACTCATTTACAATATCATTTTAAGGGCTTTTGCAGTTCTATGGATTACTGCTGTATTGCACAAATTATTTTCATTATTGTAGATATCTTTGTTTCTTTGTGTATGGTTTGTTGAGCTTGATTAGCAGCCAATGAATAGCTTCTCTCTATTTATGCATCTCTGGATGTATATGAGCAGAATAACTCCAGTCTGTGGTAAATATTATTAGATACATGTTTTCTTAGTGAGTCACAAATTAATTATGTACTTCACTCTGGATGAGAGTGTCTGTTAAACGCAATAAACGCTCAGCATTTATTAGCAAAAAGATGTCATATCTTTGGGGTCATTGTCCTGTTGCATAAAGAATGGCTGACCAGTCAGTGTTTAATGGAATGGCATATTGTTGTAGCATGCTATGGTACACTTGATTTGATTCAAAATTCCAGTCACTCTATGCAGAGCTCCAACTTAGAATATTAGAGTTGAAGGACAGGGTAGAATTTGATGATGTCATCACTACGCAATCAGTTAATAGGATAACAGACATGCCATGTTACATACTCTTTACATGTTATACAAATATTTTATTTGGCTTAAATTTTCATTTGTATTTCTTATCTCGACGCTTTCCAGTAGGGATGTAACAATACATCAGTCTACACTAATTCAATGATCATCAAACCTATTGCATTGATCCTAAATGAAAACATTGATCAGGCATCATAACAATGTACAATGTCACTTAATATTGAACAGCATGTTTGTTCTTATTAAAAGTGTTTTTTGAAATATTGGTTTTTCATTTAAATGTCTGGTAGAGCTCAGGAATAAAAATATTTTTGTTGCTTTTTGCGACTTGCTATGAACAGAAGTGACTGTCAAATCAGCATATTGATATTGTCTCATATCGAAATTCAGTGACAGACATTGAATCGTTGACCATTAAATCAATATAATATTGCATCGTTTGGAAATTTGTGACTCCTACTTTCTAGTACTTAACAAGAATAAAAATATGCAGTTTATGAAATGTAAAAGTGATAAAATGTGTGCAGAAACTCCTAACTGGTAAAGTACACTTTACTGTTCTGCATTTTTTAAAGCTTGTGGGAAGTCATGTATGTCATAATGTGTGTCTGTTTGTGTCCTCAGCTGGTTGGCAGACCAACTCTCCCCCCATACTGGTCTTTGGGCTTCCAGCTCTCTCGCTGGGACTACGGCAGTCTGGACGCAGTGAAGAGAGTGGTGGATCGGAATCGAGCAATTGGCATTCCTTATGTACGTTCCAGAACCTTGGGGCTAATTCTGCTTCTGCTCTAAAACCTGCCAGTACTTCTAGAACGAGTCACCCTCGAGGCCGCAACACAACATGTAAAGACGTTGCACGTCGCTAATGTTTCAGCCCTAATTGCTGCAAGACGCTGGGAAGGACAGCATTGGATGTGATTTAAACAAAGAGGGCATTAGCACGTCAGGCTAATATGTCTGCATCTGATTAGCATTTGCGAGGAACTGGCAGACGCACCTCACCATCTGCTGAGGGTTTATGGGGAAGCGAGAGTGCCAGCACCATCAAGCCCAGGCAGCCGTACTGATGCCATTCTAGCATAAACAACGCGCCCGGGTCTTACCATACATCAGGGCCGAGACTTGCAGAGGGGACTAGCATGCTAATCCTGGGGTGGGAGATAATGAGGACAAACTATCTAATTTATCCTCCTGTCTTTTCTGTTCCAGGAAGCCCAGTACACAGATATTGACTACATGGAACACAAGAAGGACTTCACATATGACAAACAGAACTTCACAGATCTTCCTCTTTTTGCTGACTACATGCACCAGCACAATCAAAAATACATTCTCATCTTGGTGAGGATTTTATATTTAATATAGAAATTAAGCCTTTAATGCAGATAACGCATATCTTTTAAGTCAAAGCCTGTGGATGGTGGTCTACTAAGGTAGACATCATATAGTTTCTTTCTTTGTGTATGCCCATATAATATTTCTAAATCATGATCATACAAGCAGTGTTTCAATTTGTGTAGTTCCAGAATGACCAGTTAGCTAGTATACTAATTAGCAACTAAGCTTGTTATGTGTTAGCAGACTAGCAACATTGATAAATTGTTAGCTACTAAATTAAGTACCACTGGGCAGCGCGGTGGCAGCGAGAAGGTCCTGGGTTCAAACCCCGGGGACAACCGTAGGGCCTTTCTGCATGGAGTTTGCATGCTCTCTCAATGTTCGCGTGGGTTTCCTCTGGGTGCTCCGGTTTCCTCCCACAGTCCAAAGGCATGCAATATAGGTTAATTGGCAACTCTAAATTGGCCCCGTAAGGTGTGAATGTGAGTGTGATTGTTTGAGTGTGTGTGCCCTGCAGTGTGTTGGCGCCTGCCCAGGGTTGTTCCCCACTTTGCGCCCGTAAGTTCCTGGTGTAGGCTCCGGTCCCGCCGCGACCCCAGTTGGGATTAAGCAGTTCAGATAATGAATGAATGAATGAATGAATGAACTACCATGTGCTTTCTCCATTTGCTTATGAACTAAACAGAATACAAGATCTCAATACTTTATAGACTAAACTAGACGCAGGCGTTACATAAAATGTTTTGATTGAATATTTTTCTCAGCGCTAACTGTAGTGGAGTTAAACTCAGACAGTGAAATGTGTACTTAGGTGGATGCTTAAGGTAAATACAGAAACCACAAGATTGGAGCATAGCATGAAACATCTATGCCGCAGTGCATTTCTTCCTTTTTCCTTATTAGTGTTACATTAGATCTGAGTTTAAAGTATATGTGATACAATATTAATGATTTTGAGAAATTCTACAGTCAGCAACAATTAATAAACACAATCTATCCAGGTGTAGTAATTGTTCATATTGATAACAAGGGATTGTAATATATCTGGTAATTCTTTTTTAGGACCCTGCCATAGCCATCAGTAATAGAGTCAACGGGACCTATGAGGCGCGTGACAGGGGATACCATGCAGAAGCGTGGGTGACCGAAGCAGATGGCAAAACTCCATTAATCGGAGAGGTAAACACTGAGAACCGCTAGTACAAATTTGCACATTTTGTGGCTCTTGCTCATGTTAAACTTCAGTATAACAGGACATAATAAAGAAGGTTTGTTGAGAGCAATGAAAGCTGTTACAGAGTAAAAATTGGAGAAATATCATGCATACCACATTTAATAAAGTGATTTCTAACTATTTATTTAGTTTTACAATTAAAGTTTTGCATAAATGATAAAGTTTAATATAAGTTCCTGTCAAGTTTGAAAGCAAAAGACCTAGATGTGTGTTGGAATAGGGAGGGTGTTTGAAATTCTTCTTGCTACTGCCCTACTGCTACTTCAGGTTAAGAGTCTTGTTCAGGGGACAAAGCTGGATTTGAATCTACAACATCTTGGTCCATTGGGTAGAATCTTACCACTAGGTCACAATCACACAGAGTTCGTCAGATAATCTTTAACAGTGAACTGATATAAATTACTCCAGTCAATGTGGAATGTAGTATTGTTTATGAGGTTATATCCCATAAAACGCAACCTTGGTATAAATGATGTAGGGGTAGGTAGGATCATGTGTCATGTCATGTCAAGATAATTCCTCACAGGGTACACGTGACATGTCTCATGTAGTGCAAGATAATAGCGCATGGCAGGTGCTATTAGCATGAACGTTGATGTTTATGGCTTTATTGTCACTATTACAATCAAATCTTAAACTGTATTTATACTTGCCTTGTGGTACAAAGGGTGAATGTCTTTTTGACTAGGTAGGGAAACTAAATGAATGAATATAAATAAGTCAAATAACAAATTGCAAAAGTAATAATGGGATTCATTTTGGGCTCCCGTTATTTGAAACCTTTCATCAGGAGCTTTGTAGCAATTCAACATTTGAGTTCATCAATGAATTTTAATGGAGCAAAGAGTAGTTCTAAAGAACAGAATTAAGAGGTCAGAGTAAGAGGAGATGGGCAACAAGTGGAGGGAGTGAGGGAGTGGAAGTGAGGGAGAAGCGATAGATGAATAGGATGCAAGAGAGAGAGAGACAAGAGACTACAGACAGTCAATTAGCCCTGACCTTGAGGGCATCACATTTCTGCCAAAAAGGTGTAACGGTTTCAACCCATAAATCCACCTTCCTGAGGTGCAAACCTTTTTTATAGTCTGAGCAAGAGAGAGAGAGGAAGAGAGAGATTTTATATCCCTAGTGTCTTTTTAGGTGATCTGAAAGCTATGGCTGTAAAATCTTACCTCACATTCATCCGTTCTCCTCTTCTTTCCTCCCTGTTTCTCTCTTTCAATCGAGATTCCTGCAGTCTTGCATACATGTCAGAGCTCTATGTTGTGTTTCTGTGTTGTGGGCAGGTCTGGCCTGGAGCAACCGTGTTCCCCGACTACACCAAACAATCCTGCATTAATTGGTGGGTGGACGAAATCGCAAGGTTCCATGCTGAAGTGAAGCACGATGCCATTTGGATTGTAAGTAATCTCACAGAAATGTTTTGATGCTTTGCAGCCTTCCATTAGCTACTGAGTTTTTACAGACACAACCTTAATGCAAGGTATATTCAAACCGGCATTTCATGTTTTGAACAAACTGGGCTGCATGTTAATATGCAATAAAACTGCTTATGCTGAACAGTCTCTAGAAGCCATTCATTTGTGTCCAATCCGTGTCTGTTGAAAATTGTGAGTGCTGTTTCAATGCTGGCAATTTTTACTGTGGATACGATTTGACATCTGTAATATAGCATGTGTGCGTGCTTTAATGGTACATTATGGAACAGCTAACGATGTGCAGTGAAATCATTCGCCTCATAAATGTCCCTGTAAAGTTTGTAGTATCATGTCTGAATCATTAGCAGAGGGAAAAGCAAAGCAGAACTAATTCTCATTTTCTTTATTAGGACATGAACGAGGTGTCCAGCTTCGTCAAAGGCTCCAACAAGGGATGTGCTGACAACACACTCAACTATCCTCCATACACCCCGAGTAAGTCACACACACCACTCTTTCCCGATTTTATCGACATGATTGTACTTGTAAGCTGATTAGTAAGATCTCTATGAGCCTGTTAAACTGTACTGCAGTGCTGCCAACCTCCAGGACAAAAATTTGCCAGTCGTGGGTTATGGGATTTGCTCCAATACAATGCATAGCAATTAGATTTCACACTTTTTACACAGAACTGTTGCCAACATCTCCCCCTCTCTCTCTCTCTCTCTCTCTCTCTCTCTCTCACTGTCTCTCACTTCCTCCCTCTCTCTCTCTGCAGAGATCCTTGATGGGGTGATGTTCAGTAAGACCTTGTGTATGGATGCTAAACAGGCATGGGGCAACCACTATGATGTGCACAGTTTGTATGGATATTCCATGGTCCTGGCCACAGAGGAGTAAGATATACTACAATACATTATTTGCATTATATTATAACTGGTTTTATATAAATTATTGTTACTGCTGCTACTACTACTGCTAATACCATTCCTACTACTCCTGCTACTGCTACTAATATTTTATCAAAAATGATCTTTAATTAACAGAATAAAGGAGAATATGTGGGGTAGTATACCCCATGCAACCTTTAAATTGACAGCTACTTTATTCATCCAGTATCTGCTTAATCCCAACTGGAGTCGCAGGGTTATTGAGAACCGATCCAGAGCTTATCACAAGGCGAGGACCAACCCTGGCCACGGGCCAACACACCACAGGGCACACACACTCACACTTTCATTCACACCTTTTGGTGCCAAATTAGAGTTGCTAATTAACCTACATTGCTTGCTTTTGGACTTACTGTGGGAGGAAACCAGAGCATGCGACGGAAGCCCGCCCAAAAGCTATTTTACATTAAATTATTTTCACTTTGGATTTGATTAGTAGTGAATATGAAATACCAAAAATACTGTAAATACAAGTTCGTGCATGAACGATTTAATAGATATTTTACATTAAATGTGATATTGAATGCCAAATTATTCCGTTTTACATCTGAATAAAATTAGAAACTTGACCAAACAAAAGTGCTTGTAATATTAATGGGGTAGTGGCATCTCAGTGGTCTAAATGACAGAAACCATAAGATTATAAGATTGGTGTTTTGTAACCCAAGAACCACCATTGGGACCCTAAGCAAGTCCCTTAACTTCAAGTTATTCCAGATAGACTGCCTCTTCAATGTAGAATAGAATATAGCTTCAGTCTGCAGGATTATGCAGTGAAGTTGAACTGGGACATGCTTGCTGTTTTCTTCTTCATTTCTTTTATAGCAGGACTCCTGCTTTGTTTATCTTGCTGGGTTCACTTTTATTTCTATCTTCTCCTGCAGAAGCCTCCCCATGTTTTCCACATCCACATGTTTTTAACAGCGGTTCCATTCTTTCCATTCTTTGTCTACCTCCAGGGCCTTAAAGAAAGTGTTTGGCAACAGTCGCTCGTTCATGTTCACTCGCTCCTCGTTCCCCGGTGTGGGCAAATACTCTGGCCACTGGTTGGGTGACAACGCAGCCAACTGGAACGACATCAAGTGGGCCATACCTGGCATGCTGGAGTTTAGCTTGTTTGGCGTGCCTTATGTAAGAATGAGATCTCTAACCCCAAATCTCATCACTATATATTTAATTCATAACTGAATGGAATTATTACTTGTTATTCCTTGGAATTGCTTTTCCAGATTTAAATATCATTTTGTACAGAGAACTCTTGTCAGGTACAAAGATAAATATAAACTTTATGTAAATAGCCAGAAAGTTCTTTATTTTTTTATATACAGTAAAATAAATCACATTTATTAGGTATACTTTTCTTTAATGGATATTTAAGAGCAAAAAAACTATAAAGATTGACCAAAATGTGGATGTCAAGTGAAAAAAATATATAGACCATATTTATATAATTGTAGTGTGAAAACTGTCTTATTGTGATCTTGGAGTTAGCCCCAGGCCTACTTGGTGCAACTGTGCCAACTGGCTTATGTAGAGCTGTCAAGTCAGAACTTGGGAGGAAGAGGTCATTCAAATCAATGAATGTAAATGAAACACAAGACCAAAGCAAAGGGAAATCCCAGCTCACATCTTGTGGAGTCTGAGGGAGAGCGAGCTCTTGGCAGGACCGATCCTCCTGGTACACAAAAAAAGAATTTGAATTGATTCTCTGCCATTGAGCGGTCTGTTAAGTGTCCGAATTTAAACAACAAAAAAAAAATCCTAGAATGAACCCCTACCTGGCTCAGCCAGACCCAATTGATTGTCTGCTTTCTGTTGTCTTCATACTACTGTATGTTGTCTTCATACTGAGCTGCAGAATTGTGGGAGTGGAAATCAAAAGTCGTCTTTTCAAACCACTTCAATTTAAACCACTTAATATGAAAAATGACTGGATTTATTGTCAATATTTTCATAAAAAAGATTATGATGCTGGGATGGGGCAAAGGATATTGTTTCATCTCTGGTAAAAAAAAAATGTTTTAATGCTGTAAAACTCTTCTATGCACAATGTTTTTCAAACCCTTCAAAGACGTTAAAATTAACTTCCCATAACTAATGTACAGCGTGTATATTACTACTGTAAGTATTATTGGTGTGAAGTCTTATTCCAGTTTTTTGCCATAGAGTCCTACATGTGAAATGTATCTTATGCTGGTTGATCTAAACTGCTCTTCACAGATCGGGGCAGATATCTGTGGCTTCTTTGACGACTCATCAGAAGAACTCTGCAGACGTTGGATGCAAGTTGGAGCGTTTTACCCCTTCAGCCGTAACCATAACGCCCAAGGCTACAAGGTATGAACAACATTTTAACAGCTTCCCAGACCAGATTTATTTCATATCACCCTTAAGGTGATGCACATGCCTAGACTTCATAGATGGGGTAGATTTTGTATTAAAACATTAAAATGCTAAATAAAGGACACACTTAAGAGGCAACACCTATTGATCATCTGACACTCAACTCTCCGAGGCATAGTTCAAACAAAGATCAGCAAAGTCAACCTTTTGCCATATTTGTTGGAATTGCATGGTAATTTTAAAAAGTAAGATCTGCACATTTGACATAATTACATTGCTTTATTAGAAGCATGATAACTGCCAACTTGGAGCACCACATTGATTCTAACATTGTGCAGTATAGCAGTGTGTAGTTTGGAAATGAATTTGTAAATTTGCTTGGTCTGCATGTCACAACACACAATTATAGACAAAGCATGTTTTTACTTTTTTTTCTATTCTTTATAATGGGGGCACAAGTACCTATGATTACGACTAATGTCCTAATTTTGAAGTGCCACAAAGTAGACATTAAATTGATCTTTATCTCCACAAGAACCACAACACACAATGTCACAAAGTGTGTCCTCCAAATGCTATTTGTTCGTGATTTATTCCCAACGGTAATAATTGTTAGACTAGGGTGAGGGAGGGAATGAGGGCTGGGTATGAGAGAGAGAGAGAGAGAGAGAGAGAGAGAGAGAGAGCGATGGAATAATACAATACGGGTTATGTATTTAAAGCAGTCAAATGAGGATGAATGGGAAATGATTTTCCTGGCGAAATTAGATGAATAAGCCTTGACCTTTCAGCAAGCGAGTAATCAGTTGTCAGCTGTCTCCAGGCGACAACGATGAGCATATCATCAGCATTTATACACTGGGCCTCTCTGATTCCCTACGGGGCGTTCAAAGAAAATGGTCGCCTTTTCTTTGCATTTAGTAATTTAGCAGTAATGCGTCACATCAGTGGAAATCATAAAAAGCTACAGCTGTGCCTGTTTTAATTAGATTTCTGATTCCGCAGTTTCAAAGATCGCCAACAGAGCCATATCAGTAGTGCACATACTGATGGGTCTTGGTGGAAAGATGTCAATGAAATATAAACTCTCTTTGGACTAGCTCTACCAAATCTATCATTCTGATATGCCTCATCATTCTTTCTAGATCATATTTTGTGAAATAGAAGGAGAGTATATGTACAATCACACGACTGTGATTTACCCAAATGTGGAGTTCCAAGAAAAGCTGTTTATTTGCATAATGTTGCATGGTTTCAAGTTCAGCAAAGGCAGTCAGCAGGGCAGACAAATCCAATACATGATAGGCAAATTATAATCTGAAAACAAGTTCAAAAAGTCAAAATACAGGAGGCAAAAAACAAGACAGAACAACACTTGGTATACTGATGTGACTGCACAGTCAATACTTTGCCAGAGAACAATAGAAACAAAGGGCGACTCATACCGGATGTGAAGTTAGAATACAGGGGGATTAGTAATCACAGATTACTCTGAAGACCTGGAATGGAGATCTGGAGAGGACAGAGTTTGCTCTCAATCTCCTGTAAGTACCTATTGTAGAAGCCAGTCCCAATCCAAAATCATGTCAATTAACAATCCAAAAACAATCTGTATGAAAATAAAGTCAGTGATAAAACTTTATATCTTAAGCAGTATGAAATACCGCTCTCCCACTTCTTACACTCAGATGATCATAATTGGAAATCAGTCTTCCTAAAGACTCCAGTCATAATTCAAAATATGAGTCTATACAAGTTGCAGGAAGAGATTCCAGAATGTATTTCTATTAAAGCAGCTCCACAAACCTCTGTTTCTAATGGATCCTTAATGCTAATTACCTACAGCACAACTATGGGAATTAGAGCTCTGCATTAGCATAAAGCAATAGGGGAAATTAGCATCATCTATTGGTAATTAGCATTAGGAATCCCTTAGAAATATCCATTCTTAGGCCTCTAAATAGAATTAGACCTTATATTGTGAAATCTAATTATACTCCTGGGCTTACTTCATGTGAAACCTGGTTCTATCCCAGTTCTCTCACACAACCTACGGAAGGCTCAGTAGGCTGAACAGTCTGGTGTGTGAGATTAGGGCTGGGACAGAAGGTAGATCTCCAGGAGCAGGGTAGGTGATTACAGTTCTAGACTTAGGCCAAAATAACTGGACCCTGCATGAAGTGTTGTTTTACAGGATTTATACCACTGACACTATTCTGTAGTCTTTTGGGGCCCTAGAGAAAATATTGCAAGCGGTCTCTGTAATCAGCGTTCATCACCATCATATACTGGGATCTCTGATTGAAACTCTTTTCCAAAACAGCTTTCATTTCATAAATTACTGAAACATTCTGGACCTACTTGGGTTTAAGTGTCTTGATCAGTGGCTCAATTCTGGAATGAGCTCTATTTGAGCCACAGCCTCTTCTATAAGCAAATGTTCTTCCATTAAGCCATTTTTTGCAAAGATCACCCTAGTTGTTTTACCACTCACTAGCTGCTTTTGTACCCCTTTTGTTCACTGGGTTCAGAAGTCCATTTTCCTCCCTTTCTGCAATTCTCTTTTCACTCTGTCCCTCTGGTTCTGGTTTACACCTCTGATCCATCTGCTCTGTTTTTACCCCTCAACAGGACCAGGACCCTGCAGCTTACGGAGCTGACTCTCTGCTGGTTCAGACCTCTAAACACTACCTGAACATCCGCTACAGCCTGCTGCCCTACCTCTACACCCTCTTCTACAGGGCTCATGTCAACGGGGAGACCGTGGTGCGACCCCTTATGCACGAGTGAGTAACATCCTAATCCCAGCACATATCACACCAAAAAAGTAAAAGTAAAAAGCATATCTCTATTGTCTGCACCTACATTTTTTGCTTTTTTTAAATGAAGGAAAACACATTTCAACAAATGAAAATGGAAGGAAATATAGTTGGCTACTTTCGTCTGATGTGCCACTGTTTTCTGTGTACATTTTTATCAGTTCTCTCATGTCGTTTTACTTTAAATGGCACTCCTTAATGCCTTATGCAAAAGCAGTTCTCTGACATTTTAGGAGCAAATGAGCTAATGACCTGCAAATAATTTTCTATTTACAGACATAAACAAATACGTAGTTCATAATATGTGCAATTTACTGCATGTTTCCTGACCTAAACTCCTGTATGTAAAAGGAAAAGTATATATAATTATAATGTGAGTTAATGGCTTGATATGTGTGTGTGTGTGTGTGTGTGTGTGTGAGAGAGAGAGAGAGAGAGAGAGAGAGTAGTGGTATGTGTGGACTTTCCAGTGCTGTTTGGATCTTTAATTTGTTTTTTTGTGCAGGTTTTACAATAGTGAAGCTTCCTGGAAAGCTGATCGCCAGTTCATGTGGGGAAAATATCTGCTCATCACACCTGTGTTAGATCCTGTAAGCATATATACATACACACTCTCTTTCTCTCTCTCTCTCTCTCTCTCATGCTGTTCCTCTGGGCCCTGTGATGGTGACCTCCGCTGGGACAAGCTACAGATCGAGAGGGATTTCACGTTTCGGTGTCTCGTTTCATTTTCCTCCTCCTTTCTTCTGTCTCTAATGAGAGCGCTACTCTCATTATGGTGAAATTAGAACTCGAGATATATTGCGGTCATGTTGAAATGGGTGATTAATTGCCAATTTCACATGCCCTCGCGACATGTTACAAAAATATGGGAAATAGATTATTCTGATTCCAAACGAATCCATAGGGAAGTTCAAACTAAAGCAAAGAACCACTGAGCAAGCTGGAGAAGCTGTGTAGAGAAGCTTTCATATGAGTGAATATGCCAAGCGGAAGAGCTGAGTCATATAAATGGGAGGTGAAAGATACACAAATGAATCTTAGAAATCATTCCTAAACTTCCTTATAGATTCCCTGCTTCTTCCGGCAGCGCTCCATAAATCTCTAAATAAAATACCAGGTGTTTCTGGTACTTTCGCACGCTCTCTCGCCTTCTTTCTTGCCTAAGCTAATCTGCGCCTTCCTCTAATGACATCTTGTATCTGACTTGCAGATCAGAGCTCGGTCCGGCTAAACCTTGATCTCAACCGGGAGGGCTTTTGACTGGGGAAATCAGCACTCGCCCCACTGCGTTTTCAGCTTGCTCGTCTCCTCCCTTACCCGCACCCCCCACTCTTTTCTCCCTTTTCCCTCCCTCCCTTTTAAAAAGAGTGCGCCTCATCTCTGTACTCTTAATTACGGAGTCACGTATTCCACTTCAAAGCACTGAGAAGCGGCTACGTGCAGGGGTCACAGGAGGCCATGGAGGGTATTTATTTGAACTCTCTCCAGCAAGGCGAGGCCTGAGTTCCACATGTTCAACTTGAGCTGTGAGTCAGGAGTATTTCAACTAATAAGCAACAACTCTTAACATAAACAGAAAGAAGCTATTGGAACCCCTTGTGTTATTATATTCGAGACAAAAAGGTAGTTTCTTGCTTCTAAAAGACACACATATATTTATTATATGTGAAAAATCCAGTGGTTAGGCTGATCTCACTATTGACAGGTTTCCGCAGTTTTAACTTTGCATCTTCTCAGGCTGTGTACTCGGAGAGAGAAGTAGTTACCACCGTATTACAGCATGCTTTTTTAATCTCTATGATATTGACTGCAACAGCAATTTAATACAGCCCTGATTATAGAAAGCCTTTTTTTAACCTTGGGGACATTGCAGTGCCTTCAGTACGGTCAGAAGTTGGTCATGTCCAATCCTGCTGTTAATACAGCCAGAACACCACAAAACAGGCATTTTACAATAACACAAATGTTATTACATCAGCAAGTATCTTAACCAAGGTGTTAGACTGTTGTCATATCTTCCAGTATGGAAATAAAATTTAGCAAATGCCTTGTTGAGATGTTAGAAAGATTTCAAGAATACATTTTGAAGGTTATTCATTGAAATTTTACGTGTCATCCTAACCAGAAAA
Organism: Distichodus sexfasciatus; assembly: GCA_032718565.1. Classification (NCBI taxonomy): domain Eukaryota; kingdom Metazoa; phylum Chordata; class Actinopteri; order Characiformes; family Distichodontidae; genus Distichodus; species Distichodus sexfasciatus. Next base: position 2,387,438 of record JAVGVS010000007.1, read on the forward strand.
TTGATTTGTACATTCCAGTCCATGAATTTTTGTGGCCTTCTTTTTACCTGGTAATTAGTAGAAAGAAGGAAAATAACAGTTTGTAACTTTCTCTTCATTTCCAGTTCTCCAATTTCTCTCTATCTCTTTTTCATATTTGTCTTGTCTTGAGGTCCTGATTTGCACAAACCCAGACATCAGTTTTCTACCAATGTGTGTGCATGTGGGTGTTTGTGTGGACGTGAGGGCATGTCCAGTTTTGAACTCATCTGATCTATAGAGATGTGTTGCAAGGTGCCTCTCTTCATCTGTTTATTCTTCCATCCCCTTTCTGTGTTGTGTTATAGGGAGTCGAAACTCTGACCACCTACATTCCTGATGCTGTGTGGTACAACTATGAGACGGTAAGTTTCATCCCTGCATTTTTTCCTTTGTATCACTATTTATTGTAGATCACATCAACTTATATCTTTTAAAGTGCTCTTAGATGTAGTGATTGAGACAGACTCTGCTTTAAATTCTGCTGTTAACGCCTCATTCATCTTGACCCTGTAAAGCACAGGACAGGCTCTCGCTTTGCACTGCCCTGTGACATCCTGAATGAGACTAAGATTTACTAGCTCATAAACATGTGGACCAGTTACACACCAGTTATAACTAGAGCGCTTAGGGTTCAGGGCTGTAAACTGCCGGTGCGTTTTTTACTCTGTGGGGCCAAAGTCGGGGTCAGTCTCATGGCAGCTTCAAGCTATCATGGAGACCTTAAGAGGGTGATTAATGGCCAGTGATCACACAGGTGATAAGATGAACTATGGACCCTATAAAGCATCTATTGTGAGTGAGTGTGTGTAAGACAGAAATGTCACAGTATGGATGGAGCATTAAAGAGAAGTTTAAAGAGACAGAGATAAACAAGATCAATTCAGAATATTGGAAATAATTTTTACATTTACTTACATTTAGCAGACACTCTTATCCAGAGCGACTTACATTTTTTCCTAATTTCAGGGACAGTTCCCCTGAGAGCAATTCAGGGTAAAGGGTCTTGCTCAGGGACCCAATGTTGGTAACGCCAGAGGTCAGATTCGAACCCATAACCTCTTAGTCCAAAGGCGAGTGTCCTACCACTAGGCCACCAACACCCACTAATGAAATAATAAAATGAAATGAATAATGAGAGAGAGACAGAGCGAGAGAGAGAGAAAAGAAGAAGAAGAAGTAAGGAAAGAGGAATGATAGATCCAACAGAGCAGGTGAAACAAAAAAAGAAAGTAAATGACTGCGAGTCTGATGAACATTTAAAGTGAATTTGACTATAGGTGAAGATAACACTGGGCTCAATCTGATGATGGCATTGTGTTCTGGGCTCACTCTGTTGATCTTCTTTTGTACAGGAGGAAAGGCTGTCACAGGTCGGAGACAATGTCAATCTCTACCTTCCGGCAGATAAGATTGGTCTGCATATCAGAGGTGGAGGCATCCTGCCTGTCCAGAGACCTGCAGTCACCACCACAGAGAGGTAACTGCTCCAGAATCAGCCCTGACTCACCTGGACATCATAAGTCTAATAGACGTTTAATCACATTGTTGTAAAAAGCATCTACAACTTACACTCAAGTAAAAGTAAAGCTTGTTCACGAAGAAAACCATTTGAAAGTTATGTATCAGAATACTACTTGAGTAAAAGTACTAGATGCCCGTCCTTCAATTTTTTAAACTCTAAAAATGATAAGGACCAGACTGTGGAAGAAGTTACCATAGTGTTATGTTTCTGAGTGACCAGAACATACTGAACATGCTTCTTCTTGCTTATACATTTTAGCCCCCTTTCCAAAATAACAGCTTTTTTTCTGTCACTGCAGACAAATTAAGATGTAAAGTGTAATAAGTAACAAATGTCAGTAAAAATGTAGTGGAGTAAAAAGTACATTCTTTTCACTATTATCATGTATGTCATTATTATGGGGCAGTTGGGACAGTCGGGACAGTTGGAAGGTCGCCGGTGAATCCCAGACAAGTAAAGGTACCTCTGAGGTACTTATGAGCAAGGTACCATCCCAAAGCACTGCTCTCTGGGTGTCAGCTGGGCACTGCTCCTTCGTGGGAGGGTCAAATGCAGAGGTCACATTTAGTTTGTGAAGCTCTGTGTGCTGAGCTGCTGTGTGTTCACAATGACAAATAATTACTCACTCATTATTATCAGGAAAGTTGCTAATGTTAACAAGTCTTAAACTAAGTACAAATTTAAATTAGGATGGTGATGGTGCAGTGGTCTAACTGAGTGAAATCCTGTGTTGGTGTTCTTAAGATTTGGGGTTTGAATCCCACAAAACTCTGTTGGATCCCTGGAATTGGGAAATAGAAGTAGCTCTAGATAAGAGTGTCTACCAAATACCATGATTGTAAATGTAAACTATGCAACTCCATGGCTGAGTTCATCTTGTAAACATTTGGATACTAATTTATATCTATTCTTCAACTATTTCACTGGCATAAAAGTTCATATTCCCTAAGAAAATGTTGATACAATCGAATGAAACCAACCACAAAACCAAAGGTTTTTACCAGGTTTTGTACAACTGTTCTTCACAAAGTGTTTGCATAAGATGTCCAGCAGCTGTCTTTTACAAAAAGACTGGGAAATATTATTTGATTAGTTATTGTCAGACCAAATACACAACACACTGCTCAACATAGTATCAAATTATCAAACACAATGCATGATAGAAAATGTAGCCTGTAATGTAAACTAGACTTAAACATGCTGGCTACCAAAACATTTTAAAACATATTGCTTTGCAGTAAAGCACTTTACTTGGTTTGTTCCAGAATGGTTTGAATATTTTTGCACCTCTTGTTTCCCAATAACATTAATTTTGCATCAGCACCTCATCTGCATTCTGCATTTGTAAACAAACGTGTTCTGAATTTAGATTTCCTTGTGAAACACAACGATTCCGGATTTATCCCAACAGATTATTTTTATTTCCCACCTCTTATATTAATGCTCGCTGTGTGCTGGTTTTAGTGCAATTTGGAGTTTTCATTTGGATTTGAAAACTTGAATGAACACATACATATACACATTGCACTTTTTTCTATGTCAATGTCTGCAAAAAAAAAAGAATTCTCTCTGTACTTCAAAGACTCCACTTTTGCTCCTTGTCTTATTTAGTTCCTGGTAAAAGTTGAGAGCGCTTGTACGTGTGTAAGAGAGATGATGATGAAAGTGTGTGTTCCCGCAGTCGTAACAATCCCTTGGGCCTGATCATCGCACTCGATGACAGCGAGAAGGCGTCGGGCGAGCTATTCTGGGACGACGGAGACTCTCGAGGTATGTTTTGGTGGATTTTGCCGTTAATTAAAAACTTGTGTTATTTATTTTTTGAGAAGAGTAAGTTCATTGGTCTTTCTTTATCTGTGAATGCTTCAATTTTCTTGTCTAGTGAAAACCTTATCGTGGTTATTAGAGGTTCTTATCAGCAAAAGACTTTTATTTATTACTTTTAACTAATGCTGAGTGTTTAGCTTTTAGGTCTCACTTTATCGAGTTACATTGATTTTGAGGTTGTGCTATTTGCATTGTGATCTCTGCTGAAGTCTCTCTCTCTCTTTTACTCTCTCCACAGATTCCATCTCATCTGGAAAATACATCCATTGTACATTCTCCGTGGAAAATGTACGCCAATCCATTTTTGATTGTTTATTGTCTATATTCTGTCAGTTCAGAGGTCACATTGCTGGGAATGTGTACCTCTCCATTCTCACACTTCATTTCCATTTGGTTTGTCCTGTTGGTTTCACCACTACTGCAGAGATAAAATAAAATATTTGTCTTTCTTAGAGAGTGCTGCAGATACAGGTGATAAACAACGGCGAAGTTGACAATAAGGTTCTAATTTTTGAGAACATCACAGTGCTGGGCCTGTCCTCCTTCTCCAAACCTGTGACCATCACCGAGAATAACATAGCCAACTTTGTACCTGACTCCAGCATTGAGTATGACCCTGTGAAGCAGGTGAGTGTTGCTGGATTACCAGAATGTTATGCATAATGATTGTGTGTGTTGTTGTCAAAAGTACAGACATTCTTCACTCAAGTAGAAGTACAGATGTATATATAAGACTCCATTGGCAATTACCATCATTATGTATAATGATTGCCTCTATCCTAAACACATCATTCAAAATATATTATAGTGCTGTAAAGAGCGCTATGTACATTAACTTACGTAAACTGAATTTCTTCAACTTAAGCTTCTTTCTGCCAAAACAATCATAATATAATTTCCCACTGAGTTGCCGCCTGGTTTAATTTCTTTTTTTCTCTCTCTCTCTTTCCCATTATTGTGTCTATCGTGTTGTGCGTCATGTGCAAAGACAAATACACCAGTGGGGTCAATTTGTCTGGATGGCAAGCATTAATGATATGGAATAGGTCAAAAGCATGGCAAAATGAACTAATAAAGACAATTAAAATTAAACGTAACAAGAATAACAAGCCTGATTTGAAAATAAGGAGTAGAAAGTACTGATGTTCGGGCTAAAAATGTACGTAGTAAAAGTTAAAAGCTGGCACAAAAACAGTCAAGTACAGTACAGATATCCGAAAAATCTACTTCAGTACAGTGGCAAAGTATTTGTACTTTATTACTTCCCATCTCTGCTTATTGACAATACTTGTCTTCAATACCAAAGTAATACAAACAGAGCCAAACAGTAATGACAGGGATTCATGGTTTTTCAGTATTTTTCATTTGTTGAAATACAACATACTTTCACACACTTTTTATTATGTTGACTTTTTAGCTGAATATTAACTGCCTTGAACAAAAGCATCTAAACTCTTGCTGAAGTTGTTGTGGTGAAACAGAGATATGATTTTTGGATGATGTCACTGAAGGCAATACAGTTAGTACTGTCAGCAGTCAGAATATAACCCAGACGCAGAGTGGCCAAGAATCAAATGGTATTAAATCTCAGTTTAAAAGTTAAAAAAAAAAACACAACTCAGACAAAACACAACCAATCCAAAATCCATATGCAAGGATAAAAAACATGCAGAAAATCACAAACCAGGAAATTACAAGAAACAAGAAAATGCGTGGTAATTCGGGGTGTTGAATTTAATCGCATAAGCACTGCATTGAGATCCATATGTGGACAATTCTGCATCGATGCAGTGGCAGACCATAATAAATTATAACGGAGGTTTTAAACTAGCTGTCCACTGCCTTCTGGTAATTTGTGGCAGAAACGCAGGTGGTCTGTGACATGCTGTTCAGTTTCACTACTGAAAAATTACCACTTCTTAAAATTATTCATTTTTATCAACTTTCAAAACATTTCCAGATGAAGGGCGTCTTTATGAATAATTAATTTAATGCAAATATCTAAAAAGTAATAAAAAAGCTTCTTCTCCCTACACTCGGTTTTTTGAAGTTGTATAGCATAAACCAGCCTCATAACATGTTTCAGAATTACAGTAAGGGTAGAGCAGGACTTAAGATTCGTTAAAGGGAGAGAACAGGAGTGGTTATAACTTCCCTTTCTATGAGACATCACAATGGGACAAAGCCCAAGGTTTGTATATACTCACAGAAGAGGAAGTCAAGGTTGTTCCTCTCTCTCTCTCTCTCTCTCTCGCTCTGTCTCCTTCACACTCACACATACACAAAAATCTGTACAGATGGTGAGATACAATGATAAAGGGCACGTGGCAGCACTGTCCCAGAGCTCAAGGTCCCGGTGGAACAACAGCCTCATGCTATCTCTTTCTCTCTCTCACTCTCTCTCTCTCTCTCTCTCTCTCTCCCCTTCTCTCAAGGCACGCGTGCCACATTAACGTCAGACGGTCAGATTTACGACAGGGCAGCCAAAAGTGGTGTAGGGGAGAGACTTAAATACACCAATGTTTGTCCCATTTGTCATCTTCCTCCTTTAAGTACCTTGTCCCCAGTGTCCAGGTTGTCTTGGGGGCATTGGCCCGATAAGGGGCCATGTGTTTTTTCGGGCCGGAGTAAATCTTTGTCTCGGTTCTTTGCTAGGTGCTGTACCTGCGAAGTCTGAGCCTGAAACTGGGAACCAGCTACAAGGTTTCCTGGAATATGGCCACCATCGACACTGAACGTCTAGACTGTCACCCGGAAGAGCTTGCCACTGAAGCCAAATGCAAGGCACGGGGTTGCAGTTGGGAGGTGAGATAGGGTTACAGGACAAAAACATCATCAAAATATATCTGAACGATTAAAATTATTGTTTGATTTTCTTAGTATATTTCAGTTGTTCAGTCTCAGGACATCAATAAACTTGTCTATGTCCTGTTAGTAAAAATGTAAATGTGAGTCAATTTTTATTAAAATATTAAGTAGCATTTAATGAAATTGTTAAACCTGCTGATTTCTCGACAATGGAGTTAGGATTATGGTTAGATTTGAAAGAAAAGTAATCTAGTTGACTTTCTTTACAGTCTGTTTATAGTTTGTTTTAGGGAAGATAGGCAGGTAACAGATTATAGACTGTCTGTAATTAGTCCATTGTAATTAGCTCAATATAAATGTGTATTATACAGTATATGGGCAATATTCACTTAGATAACTTAAAGTCAAAGATCAAGTCATGATCTCGCTCTTATGTCTTATATCTCAGAGACGATATATAACTTAACATCAGAAAAGTTATTTTCTTAGTACATGCATCAAAGATATGTTTTATGTTTCATTTCCAGCCCTCTGGTATCAAAGGTGTGCCTCATTGCTACTTTCCCCCGGAATATGGCTACATGACTGATGGCAACGTTGCAGAAACCCCATCCGGCTGGACATTTGACATCCTACGCAACAACGCATTCCCAAGTCCACGGCCAGAGTCTGCAGACATTAACAGACTGCGAGTTGATATCACTTACCTCAGTGGACACTCACTGCGTTTTAAGGTACTGGGTTCTCAATTCATCCATTCATTCATTCATTATCTGAACTGCCTAATGCCGTGGCGTCCAGAGCTTATTCCGGGGTGGGGGTACTCTGAATTACCCTCTTAGATGCTTGGGTGTGTTTGTGTAAGTGTGTGTGTCCTGCAGTGTGGACACTTACACAAACATCTAAGAGGGTAATTTAGAGTAACCCATCAACCTATAATACTTTTTGGCTGCGTCCCATCCTCAATACAGTCATTCATTCATTCATCCATTACCCAAACCACTTAATCCCTTCATGCATTATAGGTTTATTGGCAAATCTAAACATTGGTCCCAAAAGGCATGGCTCGTGTAAGGTTGTGTGAGTGTGTGTGCCCTGTGATGTGTTGGTACCCACCAGTATTGATCCCCGCCTTGTAGATCGTAGTCCCGGGATAGGCTCCGGTGCCCATATAAACATTAAAAATAATAAGCACAAGAAGAAATAGAAGAAGCAGCTTAGGTTTATTTTGCATAGTTATAGTCATTTGCAATATTTGCTTAATCTCCAGAGTGATGACAGATTTACTCTCAAATGTTATTTGAACAATGAGTCATTACTGTTGCTCTCTCTCAGATCTTTGACCCAGAAAAAGCACGTTATGAAGTGCCCGTCCCTCTAACCCTCCCCACCACCCCAGAGGAAAATGAGGAGAAGAGGATGTACGAGGTGGAGGTTACTAATAAACCATTTGGCATCAAGGTGATCAGGAAAAGCACGAGAACTGTCATGTGAGTAAAACTGTCATATCCAGTGATGTGTGTGTGTGTCTGTGTGTCGTACATTTTATTTTTTCATTCACACTGTTTCTCTCCCTTTCATCAGTTGGGACTCCACATTGCCTGGATTCACTTTCTCAGACATGTTCATTCAGATCTCCACCATTCTGCCCTCACAATACATCTATGGCTTCGGAGAGACAGAACACAGCAGCTACAGGCATGACCTCAACTATCACACGTGGGGCATGTTTAGTAAGGACCAGCCTCCTGGGGTGAGTGCAGGAAACACACCCACGCTGCATCACACCTTACACTGTTTCCACTAGCATGTGAAGATATTAGAAACTGCCCCGGTCTCATGACAGCATATGACAGTCCCTCTTAGCGAACTTGCTCAGACTAGCAAGTAGGTTACTGATGCTATCAGGTGGGTGGGGCCAGAGCAGTAGATCTGGGCAGAGATATGTACCAGAGGTGGCAAAAGTACACATGTTTGTCACTCAAGAAGAAGTACAAATACTTGTGCTAAAAAGACTCTGGTAAAAGTTAAAATACTGACTCAACGTATTTACTTAAGTGAAAGTAAAATAGTACAGGCTCAGAAAAATACTTAAAGTGTAAAAGTTAAAAGTAGTCGTGTGATGGACAAAAGAAGCACTTCTCGGTAAAGTTAACTAGACCTCATGTCTAGCCATCATGCTTATATTGTGCATGTTTTGTCTAGTATTACGTCTGACAACTTGTTCGTGGGTTGTGTAACGTGAATGCACGTTATCATTTCAAGCATTCTGATAGGTGGAATAGTGAGTGTGACATGAGCGAACCCACGCTATGTCTTATCCAGATCCTGGAAAATATCCCCTTGATGTCTCACACAATGATGCAAAATAGACATAAGTAGCCTAATAATCGCTAACACTGCTCAAATTAATTAAAACTAGAGTAACAAGCCTGTTTTGAAAATGTAAAGAGTGGAAAATACAGATATTCATGTTAAAAATGTATCTGGTAAATCACATCTTTTCAGACACACTTTTCTGACACATTTAATGTTGTCAACCCAAGGACAGTAATCACCTTACTGGGTGTTTAAGACATTCATGGCAGTTCAACTGCAGTTTTCAACAAAAAAACAACAAAAGAGTGGAACAACAGAAAAGAGAGCTTTTTGTGTTTACATTGTAAGTTCAGATCTCATTTTGGGCCACATCAGCTCTTATTGGGCCTCAATCCTCCTTCTTTTCCTACAAACTTGTTTGTGCTATAGCTCCCTGGAGCTCTCTATACTTTACTGGTGGGCTTTATTAGTACTCATCGACATCAGCTCTGATAGGACATAAGACTTGATTTCGATTCTCTTCAGGGTGGTCTGAGTTTTTTATAAGTGTAAGACATCCTTTTTCAAACCTTGTACATGAGTGTGTTGAAGACCATTAGGAATCAACTACAGTATCAACTACTCACTTCCCAATTTTTTTTTGACAGAGACATGCACCACGCCCCCAAGTAGGCCCTAATCATTCTCGGTCCCGTTCTCACTCTAACACCGGTGGTCTGCAATGAGTTTTCGTGTTCAGGACAGAATACGACCACCTGATCCTCGAGGGGCGTAGTAATAATGAAAAATCAAATTAAAGTAATGCAGGAGGTCTAAATAGCAGCCAGAGAGAGGCAGCGATCGGGATGTGTTTGGCTTTGCATCTTTCTGTTTACAGGAGCGGAGGGTATGAGAAGGCGCGGGAAGATGGGAGCCCTCTCGCACAGATTAGCCTGATTTATTTAGAGACAGTGACGCTCCAGCGCGGTGCAGATTGCAGCCAGTGCAGTGAGATGACTGCTCAGTGGCTGCTGTCAGTGCCTGTCAGTCCTCGTTACCGGCTACGCTAACGACCTCTCTCCCCCGGCTCACTACACCACACTGCCAGCACTGAAGGACAGGGAATGTGTGTGTGTGTGTGTGTGTGAATGTATGTGTCTGAATATCCGTGTATGCAGAAAGGGCAGAGATGAACAGAGAGAGAGAAGTGAAGTGATTAAGGTGGTCGGGGGATGTTTTCTGATATTGCCAACGACACCAAAGGTGACAAACCAGATTGTGGCAGAGCATAAACCCCGCCCTTTCTCTTTCTTGCTCTGTCTCTTTCTCTCTGTCATTCTCTACAGGATAAGATGAACTGCTATGGCGTGCATCCCTTCCACATGGGCTTAGAGACGACTGCTCATGCTCATGGAATTCTGCTTCTCAACAGCAATGCCATGGGTAAGGCTCATACATGTGTCATGATCTTACAAACAAATGCACACAGTCTCATCTTGCCATCTTTGTGAATTAATTTCATTTACTCCACGCACCTGTCCCTAACCCTTACTGTAACTCAGTGCTCTAGTGCTATTTATCAGCCAATTTAAAAAGTCATTGTTAAAGTAAACTTTATTTTCATCTCTGCTATATAGTGTACAGGTATACAGAGAGACGAGACGACGTAGCTCCAGTTTTTACAGTGCAAACAACAAAGAACAGGGAACAAAGAACAAATAGGACACATGGAATAAACAATACATAAATAGAATATGAAATATAGACTTTAAACTAGAAATAGAGTATTAAATATAAACTTTAAACTAGAAGTAGAAGTAGAAAGAGAGACAATTAGGATGCAGTATTAACTAACCATGGTCTTGGAATTGACTTTTACACTGAATGTGCTGGAAGTCAGTAACAGTTTCAATATGAAAAATTCTATATCCAGTCTATTAATAAAACAGTATCTGACTAACATTCAAGCTGGATCAAGTATGTGCAGATATTGTAACAGCAGTGGAGAACTGTGCAGTACTTTCAATAATTTGTGCAAATGCAGTTAGTTAGAAGGTGACCTGTAATATGTACATTCAATGTTCAATAATTGTGCAAATAAGTAGTAGCAGTGCAAAATTTGTGCAAATATTGTAGCAGCAGTCATGAGAGGAGGATTGCTATTTCCATCATCTAGCATTAAATGTATGTCAGATCAGCATCAGTTTGGAGTGACAATACTGTAAAAATAAGTTTGTAAAAATAAACGTTATTCTTAAACATCTTTTTGTAGACGGTTTCAGTGCAACATGAATGAGATTCATGTTTAACCAAATGTTTAACCTCATAGATTCAAAATGAATTAGATTTTATTCCATGCTTAACCCATACTTTTTATTTGCCTTTTTAATTTTAAATACTCCAATTATACCCTGAGTCAGACTCTTCCCAATTCATTGTACTTTCCTATAACAGTTTAAAGACAGGGCAGCACAGTTGCGCAGTGGTTAGAGCTGCCGCCTGTCAGCGAGAAAGTCCTGGATTCCTTCACTGGGTCGGCCGTAGGGTTTTTCTATGTGGAGTTTGCATGCTCTTCCTGTGTTCATGTGTCGTTCCTACGGATGCTCCGGTTTCCTCCCACAGTCCAAAAGCTTGCATTGTAGGTCAATTGACGACTCTAAATTGGCCCATGTGAGTGAGAGTGTGATTATCTGAGTGTGTGTGCCCTGTGGTGTGTTGGCGCCTACCAGGGTTGGTCCCTGCCTTGCGCCCTAAGTTCCTGAGATAATCTCCAGTCTCCCCTCGGTTTGGATAATGAATGATTGAGTTTAAAGAGATTTCCACTATTAGAGAAATTTAACACAAACACATTTGTTCACTTCACTGTACTTTTGGGCACATTCCATAAACATAATTGTTGCTGTAGCTAAATAATTGTATGCTTAAAGTTGTGGTTAACCCTACCCATAACATCAGTAACAGAAATAAAATCTTTTTGCTATTTTGATTTTCTTCAATTCTATAATGCAAAAACATATTAGCAAAAATCAAACAGCCAGACATTTTTTCCTTTCTTCCTGAAAGGTAGGTTCTTCCCCAATCAATCCCCAGGTCAAATCTTTCCTCAAAATATGTCTAGGTCAGAAAGACACAAACACACAAGCATCCCTCAGAAAACTGACAGTAGGATGTCATTAGTGTAGGTATTACTCAAAATTCTCTGGCTGATCAGGTGTAAGGTCACCTGTTGTGTGAAAGTGGGCTTATCTATTACACAGTGCTTGACCAACTGAGCTGTGGCCAACAGATCCTAGAGCAGTGGGCAGAGATGATGACACTTTTGCAAGGAAAAAAACTGTTTGAGTTTTGCACGATGAGTCATTAACACTTCTAACAGGAATCTCACCAGCGCGCCTCTGCATAATGATGCTGGAGTCTTTTTTAGAATCCTTACACATTCAGAATTTTCTCACATACACACACACACACACACACACACACACACACACAAATAAGCCTCCTTTTTCCTGTATACACACTGACACACTCAGTAGAATAAATTAACAGCTCAAACTGGCATCAGGCGGATGACTTCTGCAGGTGAAAGATGAATACACAAATTTTGTCCTCTCAACCACACACAAGAGAAGACAAAATCGAAGGTCTGGCAGATATTTCTAGAAATGGATATATTTTCGTAACCATTACATAGTAACTATTACATGTTATATACTGTGTGTTGAGTGTATTATAAAAATGTGTGTGTGTGTGTTTCAGACGTGACTCTGCAGCCAACCCCTGCACTCACATACCGCACTCTTGGAGGTATTCTGGACTTTTATGTCATGATGGGACCCACCCCAGAGCAGGTGGTGCAGGAATACACAGCGGTGAGTTTGTGTGTGAGAGAGAGAGTGTATACTTTGTCCCAGGCTTGATGAGCTTTAGCAGCTGGGATCTCTCCGCCTCACTGCCTACAGTGTTCACACACACACACAATTTATACACATAAATATTTATTTAAAGTAAGTCACATAGTGGCCTGGCATTGGACAGCAGACAGAAGCATCAGTGTACGAGTGTGTGGTTTTTAATCTGCACTGCTGTGTGTGTGTGTGTTCTAACAGATGATTGGTCGTCCCGTCCTCCCAGCTTATTGGTCACTGGGATTCCAGCTCTGTCGCTATGGCTATGAAAATGACACAGAGATTGCAAACCTGTATCGAGACATGAAGGCCGCTGGTATCCCTTATGTGAGAGCTGTTTCCTTTCATCTCTCTCTCTATCTCTTTCTCTCCTTCTAATCCCCCTCCCCCAGAGGGCTCACACTTCTCTGATCACTTGATCACTGACCACATCACAGCACACATGTGACCTCTGCATTTAACCCATCCGTGAGGGAGCAGCGGCCAGCTAACAAGTGCCTGGGGAGCAGTGCTTGGGGACGGTACCTTGCTCATGAGTACCTCAGTGGTAACTTTACCGGCCCTGGATTCGAACCTGCAACCTTCTGATCACGGAGTGAACACCCTACTGTTACGCCAGCAACTGCACCTAGTATTTTTTTTCTCTCTCTCTTTTTTTTAAAAGTGTACTTCAGTGTACTTCAGCACTTTTACAACTTTCAGTGTCATGAAATTGTTTGGACTTTCAAACTTTATCACTCTGGATGTGGTAAATGTTAATATATAAACCAAAGCAGCTCCCCAGTGGTGGAAACAAACAAGATCAAAAACACTAAGTGCCATTCTTCTGTGAGCTGTGGTTGATGCTCATTAACAGTAAGATTTATAATAAAAGGGATTATTTATACAGTACAAAGTTATAAATTCTGTCTCTGAATTCTCACCATTCAACCACATGATAAACAAAAATGCAAACAAATGAAAATATAGACAAATTAGTGTTTGAGATGTAAATAAATAAAATATGTTAATTGAAATGATGACCTTTTTTAAATTTAAAATGTAATGACATAAGATTGTAAAAAGCATTTTTATTGCAGTTTGCTGTTTGCTTTTCACAGTCCTGAGTTCAGTGCACAATGTACAAATTATTGTTGTCTGGATTTAAATTTTTTGCCTTTTTTCTGTGAGGAATTTGTATGTAAGTGACATAAGTAGTTCCATCACAATTTTAGTTTTTTTACTATTGCATTATTTCTCTACTTGAGAAATTGCATTACTTTCTCTACTATGAAAATTATAAATATATATTATATATTTTAAAAACATTTGTCAAGTCAAGAAAAATGAATTATTACTTATTATTTTGTCGAAAATTTGCTGTCAGTTTTATTTTATATACTTTGATTTAGTCTGCAATATGTGACCATGGTCAAAAAGGGCAAAAACAAGAAAATTAGGAAACAGGTTCGGCCAGTGATTGGTCCCTTGCGAGTGAGATTCAAGGCCAGGACATCGGTATTTGACCACTAGCAATTGTGCAGAATTTTAATTAGCTGCCACATGACTAAGTGTGTGTCCTCTGTGCTGTGTGCAGGACGTGCAGTACGCAGACATCGACTACATGGAGCGACAGATGGACTTCACCCTGGGTCAGTCCTTCCAAGGCCTACCGGCTCTGGTGGACAGTATGAGGGCAGAGGGCATGAGATTCATCTTCATCCTGGTACAGTGCCCACGTCTTCACCTATTCTTCATACATTCTGTCCGTCTGAGAGGGAAGATGGTGTGAAGTTTAAATAACTCAGAGAAAGATATTAATTCAATGATCGGTGAAAACTTTTTGGGGACAAAAGAGAAAAGTATAAAAGTATAAATGCTGTGTCTCACACATGCACACACACGCACACATACACACACATAGACACACACTCATACACACACATATATAGTGGAAAAGTGCATTAGCATTTGTATATTATATTATTCATATATTATCAACATTTTAATCAATAATAAAGAAAAACACATTTCTTAGTTGTTTCCCACTGGCTCATATTAATAACTTCAGTGAAGAAAATCCAATTTCTTACACACTGCACCAAATTACTAAAGAGTTAGGTTGCAGTATGGTAGCTGTTTTTTCCAGTTCCTTAAACATTTGTTTAATGTGCAATGATGTGCATTTCTATTGATGTTGTATTTCTAAAGTGCTGAGTCATTCTTGTTCCTCTGGTTCTCTTTTAACCTGTCTCTTCCTCATTGTGTTACCTCAGGACCCTGCCATTGCTGCTAATGAGACCCAGCCATACCAAGCATATGAACGTGGCATTGCTCAAGACGTTTTTATCAAGTGGCCAGCGGAACTTAGCAATGACATAGTGTGGGGGAAGGTAAGAGCTCAAAGTAACTAAACCAAATCCAACTAAATCCTCACCAGAAATTAGTCACATGTTGGACCTTGTACAACCATGCAGAGGTCTTACTATTTACATGAAGTTTTTAGTTCTGAGTTTTAACGCCAAAATAAAAAAAAAGTAAACAAAAAAGTCCAACTCTGGTCAACTTTCTTACCTCTGACTTTTTCTCTCCAGGTGTGGCCTGACTACCCCAATGTCACCGTTGACAATTCCTTGGACTGGGACACACAAGTGGAGGTAACCCTGACTCCAACACTTCCATAATCTCTGCTGTTTGTCTCCCGTCTCATGTGTCTTGTTAAGTCTCTTCATGTCGGACTCGTCACTGTTGATCTGGACAGCCGAGATGATGAGGGGTGTGACATGCCATTATAGATCCAATCTGAACACAATAGCATGATGAGTGCTCATCATGACTGTCCCAGTGCAGCACTAATCAAGTCTGCGAGTCTATGTTTGTGTGTACTACTTCCAAAAATCTAAATGAAGTTTTTGTTCCTTTTACATTAAAAATGTTTTTTTTACCTATGATTTTTCTCTCTAAGCTCTACAGAGCATATGCAGCCTTCCCCGACTTCTTCAAGAGCCAAACAGCGGCCTGGTGGCACAGGGAGATTGCTGACTTCTACAACAACATCACGAAGTTTGATGGCCTGTGGATTGTAAGTTTAGATGTTTTCTGATCTCATAAAATTAATTTAACAGGAGACTACAAGTGATTGTTATTATGACTCCTGAACTTTGTCTCTGTCCATGGCTGGGCACTAATGACTCTCTTTTTTATACGTGGTGGTGATGTTGTGAAGGACATGAATGAACCAGCCAGTTTTGTTCACGGCACAGTTGGTGAAAATTGTCTGGGCCCAAAGAAATACGACTTTCCACCATACATGCCACGTGAGAATCTTTCTTTCTCAGTCTCTATTTCCCAGGCTCCCTGTGTTTCTCCCTTTAAGTGTTTATTGCTAACTTCCATTTCTCTCCTTCATTTCTGTTTGTATAAAAAAACATTTAATTAGATATGGGAGAAAAAAATGTGATCAATGAACTTTTATAATACTTAATGCCTTGTGTTACCCATACTAATCGAATTAGATCAGAAACATGTTTAAAAAGACCTCCGCTGCACTCCTCCTCATCATAGTGGAAACATTTCACTTATTCAGTCTGCTGTGATTAAAACACAGTTTGCAAAACCAACTAAAGATCCTCTATGTTACTATGTTTAAATAGTTGCTGTTGTGAGAGTAATGAGTCTTTTCCTTTGGTTCTCAGCTCTTGAGTCAAAGCATCGTGGGCTGAGCCACAAGACTCTGTGTATGAACAGCCAGCAGTTCCTTGCTGATGGCACTCCGGTCAAACACTATGATGTCCACAACCTGTACGGCTGGTCCCACACCAAACCCACCTACGAGTGAGTCACTTGCTGCTGGACCAAACACCAGTGTTATTTACATTACCTGTGGAAAGTGCCACCAAAAGCTCATTGTGTGTGTTTGTACGTGTGTGTACACACAACAGTGCATTGCTAGACGTGACAGGGAAAAGAGGAATTGTTGTGACGCGTTCCACCTACCCAAGCAGTGGAAAGTGGGCGGGACACTGGCTGGGCGACAACAACTCCAGCTGGGATCAACTCTTCAAGTCCATTATTGGTAGGATTGTCTGTGTGTGTGGGTGTGGGAATCTAAAAGTGTGTAATTGCATGAATATGTTTAAAGGATTAAATATGCACGAGCATATATGTAGAAGTGTGTTTGAAAGTGTGTTATTAAGTAAATGTGAGCAGGAATTTATGGCGTTGTGGGGACCTTTTTGTCCCATAAAATCACTTTTGTGTGTCTCTGTGTGTGTAAAAAATGTTTTATTGCATTAATATGGCATGGCAGAAAGTGTTATTGTATGAATAGGTTTGTGTGAGTTTGTGTCTGAAAGTGTGCTATCACACGAGTATGCATATGAGAGTGTGTGTCTGAAAGTGTGTTATTGCCAGAGGTGGACAGTAATGAAGTACATTTACTTGAGTATCTATACCTGCTGTTTTGTGGGGGTGTGTAGTCTTACAGTTCATTAATAAAAATAAACTAATGCCTGGTTTTCTTTGTCAGTTCGGGTTGTGGTTCATTCTGTAATATTCTACCAGTTCCTTATTCTACATATTCTACAAGTCAGAGGCATTAGATATTATAAGTGTTGTGGCAATAATGCAACAATACGATGAAAGAAGATGTACTTTTTATGCATTTTTTAAAGCAAGTACTTCAGGACTTTACCTTAAGTAAAAAGTTGACTGTATGACTTTCACTTGTATTGCAGTAACATTTGACTAGTGGTAGCTGTACTTTAGTAATGAAGTCAGATACTTTGCCCACCTCTGGTTATTGCATTCGTGCGTGCATCTGAAAGTGTTTTATTGCATAAATATGCATGAATAGGCATGCGAGAGTGTATGTCTGAAAGTATGTTATTGTATGAGCATGTATGAGCGAGTGTGTGTCTAACTCTTGCTCTCTCTCTTTCTCTTTCAGGAATGTTGGAGTTCAGTTTGTTTGGCATCTCATATGTAAGTGTGTTTTGTATTTTTTTGCTTTACTTATTTCACATTATATGCATGTATATATATATATTACAGTCTTTTTGCAGTAGAGCTCCGTAAGTGAGTGCACTTGCTTACTCTATTTGTGTGTGTGTTTCAGACTGGAGCCGATATTTGTGGCTTTTTCAACACAGCCACGTATGAGATGTGTTTGCGCTGGATGCAGCTGGGAGCTTTCTACCCATATTCCAGAAATCACAATGGCAAAGGCAGCCAAGTAAGCCCCCTTACTTTCTCTCTCTCTTCCTCTGTCTCTTTTTTTATCTTTACTATCTGGTAAAATCGGACCATACTATTGGGATATTTCAGTATATAGGCTGTATACAGTCTTACACATTCAACTGTACATTAATAGATAACTGATTAGCCATAACATTATGAACACTGTGAGGCAAAGTCAATAACATGAATTAGCTTGTTACAGAGGCACCTGGCAGTGAGTGGGATGTATCAGGGCAGACTGTTTTGTATTCATAGTTGATGTGTTTGGAAGCATTAAAAATGGCAAACGTAAGGATTTGAGCGACTTTGACAGCAGTCAAATTTTGTTGGCTTGATGACTGGGTAAGAACATCTCTAAAACTGCAACTCTTATGGGATGTTTCTGGTCTGCAGTGGTCAGGACCTATTAAAAGTGGTGCAAGGAAGGAAAAAGCGTGAACCAGCAACAGGGTCATGGGTGACCAAGTCACACTGATGCATGTGGGGAGAGCATCGGATTAATTAGCAGAGCTACCGTAACTCAAATTGCTGAAAATGTTATTGCTGGTTCCAAGAGAAAGGTGTCGGAACAAAGAGTGCTTGGCAGATTGTTGCATGCTGGGCTGCATAGCCCCAGTCCTACTCAGTATTAGGCGAATGTTAAGAATGTTAAGGCTGATTGGTGTATATAATAAATATTGATATAGTGAAAGTGAGTGATTATTTGTCATTGTAAACACAGAACAGCACACAGTGCACCACAATGAAATGTAACCTCTGCATTTGACCCATCCGTGAAGGAGCAGTGGGCAGCTGACATGGGCAGCATCTGGGGAGCAGTGCATGGGGACGGTACCTTGCTCACGAGTACCTCAGTTGTAATTGTACCAATCCGAGATTCAAACCGGCATCCTTCAGATCACAGGGCGAACACCTTAACCGTTATGCCACCAACTGCGCCAAATGTAACTTAAGTGCTTAAGTTCCCACTAAACTAGTATAAAGACAAGGTTATGTGGATTATTAGAATATTGGGTTTTTTGATGCCAAAGAGCATAGTTTCTTCTTCAAGGCAGAAAAGATGAGTGTACTTGTGAGTGTGATGTATGTAGTTGCATGCATGTTGTTCTATGTCAGAGTCAAATGCTTGCATACTAATTGAAAACCATTTTAATATTAAAACACTGCAGCAGGAACATTCTGCTGCCAAAAATTTGATCAAAAGTCAACAAGAAAAAAGCTTAAATCCAGGTTAAACTGAGCTGAAGACCAAGATCTTTGGTTAAAATCTGCTATGGTTAAAATTAGGGAAAGGGATTTAACGGAACTCTGTGTGTGTGTGTATGTGTGTCCCCCATTACAAATGAAACGAAGCTCTCGTTTAGGGCAGTGACTGATGTCGACGCTCTGCTTCCTGCCATGCTCTCAGGTATTCACTTTGGCATTCGTTTAAAAAGTGACCTTTGTGAGTGCCGGAACACGTCGCAAAAATCCAATAAAGCCGCGAGTGCGGGGATCGATGTGGCAGGGCTGAATTTCCTCGTCTGCCAACAGCGTGACTTCATCGCTAACGGGGAGACTGGGGCATAATTGAATTTTCAAGGTGATCTGACTCCCCCAGCACCAGCGCCTCCACCCAGCACGGCTCCAATCATTTAATAATGGCTTGCAAATGGATGTTTAAACAAGAGGGGGATTAAAACAAAAAAGGAGGCATTGTACAACAGAGAGGCCGGCCGTGGGGAGAGGTCACAGCACAGGACAGAGGTCACGGGCAAACACGCCATCAATACAGGCACTACAGGCAGTACAGGCACTACAGGCACTACAGGGGTAAGAGAGAGAAAAACTTAAAGGCTGCTGTTGACAAAAAGTGAATGGGTGTTTCGGGGCACTTGTTTTGCCGAGTCATTCGCGCACACACACACACCTGGTAGGACGTGAAAGGTCTAAATGACAGCCCCGATAACATGGTGTCCTCGTCCAGCCGGCTACGGCCCTGTTTGTCTGTGCCCCCCCCCCCCCCCCCCCCCCCCCCCTCTGCTGTAATTACCCCACCAACATATCATTAGCTTTAATGCGGCTACGCAGGGAGGCCATTTACAGATGAGAAGGAATCAGGAAAATGGAAGGTCATTTAGCCAGGCGCAGGCAAGATGGAGCATGTGTGAGACAGGAAGAGAGAGCAGGAGGAGAGAGAGACTGTTAGAGAAAGAGGCATAGACAGGAAGAAATTGAGAAAGGACACTAAGGGAGAAAGATTTCCAACAAAACATGCAAAGAGAAAGATTTATATACGGAATGAAAGCTGAAAATCTAAAAAATACACAGGCCAATATGGTCATGGTCAGAAAATGGTGACGAGAGGAAGAGAGAATGAAAATCAAAATGAATAGACAGGGAATGTTACACATAGACTGATAGTAAAAAGATGGATAAGTATAAATGTGGTAAAAGACAAAGAAAGAAAAAAGATTCAGAGGTTTCAGAGAGGCATAAAAAGTAGCAGACAGAGTGAGAGAGAGAGAGAGAGAGAGAGAGAGAGAGAGATCCTTCATCTGAGATACACAAAGAAACAAATTCATGCTAGCAAGTTCAGGAAGTCTGGTGGACGAGGCCAAAAGATAGATTTGGAGTGTGAGAGGAGGAGGTCTCTTAATGTCTCTCAGAGTCGTTTGCTGGTGTAAATTTGCCCATCGATATGAGCTGCCTCTGAGAGACTCTCTTGCCTCAGACAGGCTTGTTTTTCTCCTGCTGTTGCTTGTGAAAATGAGGCGCCTTTGCCCGGCCGCTGGAGGTTTGTGTGTGTCCTTCCATCACTATAAGTTTGCTGCTAATGGAGTCCAGACCCAGTACATTTGGAATAATTCAGCCTTTTGTTTGAGGAAAGCGGTTGGCCCCAACAGAGGAAGGTCTGCTCCATTCAGCCGCCGTAATGTGGAAATATGAGGGCCATTACGCTGCCGTAAAAAGTTGTTCTCTCCGGGTAGAGCGGAGGAGGAAACTCTGAGCCACGCTGGCCGATGGATCAGAAACAGACTGGCAAGAACAGACGCAATAACTCTAGGTGTTGGGAAGTTACCAGAAAGCTTGTCCATGTTTAAATGCCTGTTCTGTCCCAAAATATCACTGCTTTGTACATTTGGCCAGTAAGAAGAAAGGCAGCTGCTGTCACTGTAAATATTTTTGGGTGGGTATGAGTGTATATATATTAAGAGTAAGTCTGAAAGTCAGATTACTTTCTTGCTAGTCATAAGAATTTTAAAATTCTTAGGAAGTTGGGAAGCCAACTTTTAACTTGTAAGTGCATTTTTAGCATGAATACTTTATACTCTACATTTTCAAATGAAGCTCGTTACTCTTGATTTGTTTAATTTAAATGACATTTTGCCATGCATTTGACCTATTCCGTAACAATAATGTGTGCCATTCAGACTACTTGACTGATTGGTTGAGGCTTAAAAACGTATTAAACATGCCCAGAAAAGACAATCTCATTGGTGTATTCATCTTTGCACAGGATGTACAACACAATAGACACACTAAAGTGTGCACGAAAGAAAAAGAAACTAAAACCAGGCTGCAACTCTGTGGGAAATATCATGATTGCGGTGGCAGAAAGAAGCTTAGCTCGACAAATTTCAGTTCAGTTCAGTTCTGTTTATTTGTACATCGCTCTTTACAGCACTATAATATATTTAGTTTGATGTCTTAAGGATAGCAGCAATCATCATGTATAATGACAGTAATGGCCAGTGGAGCTTAATGTATTCATGTGGATTTATTTTTCTCTGCTTGCGCTCTACATAACCTTTAGACATGGAGTCTAGTCAGCTTTGCCCTAAAATGGTGGTTTTGTCCTTCTCAAGGGTACTTTATACTTTTATACTTTAAGTGTGTTTAAGAGCCTGTACTTTACTGTACTGTACTGTACTTTTTACTTTAACTTGAGTAAAGAAGTGAAGTCGATACTTCAACTTTACTAGAGTCTTTGTAAACACGTATCTATACCTCTACTTGAGTGAAGAATGTATGTACTTTTGACACCTCTGCTGTCCTACCTCCAGCACTAACACCACCGAGCCATTGATCAAACTAACCAAAGTTACACAAGTTGCTCTAGGGCATGGGTGTACAGTTGTGGTCCTGGAGGGCCGGTATCCTGGAGGTTTTCTGTCATACTTGAGTTCATAACATTGACACCGGTCAGTTGAAGTGAATCACTAGGTATGTTGGAAATCCCCCAGGATACCTGCCCCCCACAACCGGAACTCGACACCCTTGCTTAGTGAGACTCTACATTTAAGAGCTCTGGGTTAAAGTGTAAGATAAATGGCATCATTTTAACTAAACTAAAGTGGACATGGACGAGGATGGGTTTAGATACAGTCTGAAAGTGTCTGAATAAGCACTGTGTCACATGCTACTGCTGCTGCTGATGAAGATGGGGATAATGATAATGATGATCAGCTTGTTTGTCAGACCTTTTTTTTCTAATCATATCAAATACAAAACTTACTTAATTGTAAAAACCCATTTCAATGTCTTCATTGTCAAATGGTAGTTTAAAATATGGGATTTTCTGGATTCTGTATTTTTATGAGTATATTATCAAATCTATATTTTTTTCTTCTTCTTAAATATTTTAAGAATTCATTATTATATATTATATAACTCCAGAGTAGGTTAAATGACAGATTAAAAAAACAGTGGCAACAGTAGACATTTAAATAGCTTCAGTAATGTCAAAAAATGCTTAACACTTGAAACCTGAAATGTGTAAAATGTTTGAAATAATATAAATTACTTCATACATATTTAAACTTATATTTATGTAATAATATATTATTACCTTGTATTAACTTATATTAAATATTTAAATGTACACTGTATAAATTCAAAGTTTACTTACTTATAGTGAATAAGTAAACTTAATTTATATAGCACTTTGGCTAATGGCAGCCATTAAAATCATGAACACTGAAGCTTTCCAAAAATATTTGGTTATGACTTGGTGCTGGCATTTAAATGTTTTTGGAGATTGTAAACATGACCTAAATGCTAAATGCAGCAGTAATGGTTGTGGGAAGGATGAGTATTTACTCTCTTTAGGTGTATGGAAGCATTGCACGTGTCAAATTTGCAATCTAGGTTGTGTGTCTCTACAATCCCACCAAAGTTGTAAAAAGTGCCTCAGTAAAACGGTTTGAAGCGAGCCTGATTCCAGGTTTCAAGTTAACCTGGAGAAGGGGGAAAGTGGTTTAAAATGAGTTTCAAAGTGCTTATTTAAACCTTTAGTCACAAAAAGGCCTTTCTTTGGCTTGCAGTGTGCGACGATGACAATCTAAGTGCCAAGAGTGGGCCGGCATTTGTTTAAGCGATAGCAGTTGTTAGCCTGTTAACACGTTACTTGTGAAGCCATTATCGAACTCTCCTCGGCTCTGTGCACGTCCGGGAGAAGCTGGTGTTGAGGTGCTTTTAAGTGAAAGCGTTATCAGCTCACACCCTGAACCATTAACACAAGGCTGTGTGAACACACACGAGAAACCTTACCACAGGCCAGCTCAGATGAGCATCACTGTCTGGCAGGCAATTACAAATCTGGCCATATCCTCTCCCTCTCTGTCTCTCTCTCTCTCTCTCTCTCTCTCAAACACACACACACACTCTCACACACACACACACATACACATGCACACACACACAAGCTATCGCGCAAGGCCACAGCTGTCCAGTCTGGGTTTCTGGAAATGTGAACATTTGTTCTTTGGCCAACGGCATTTACTCTTGCGGCCTCATATTTGT
The DNA here is from genome assembly GCA_032718565.1 of Distichodus sexfasciatus. NCBI lineage: Eukaryota > Metazoa > Chordata > Actinopteri > Characiformes > Distichodontidae > Distichodus > Distichodus sexfasciatus. The sequence goes on from JAVGVS010000007.1 coordinate 2,410,820, forward strand.
GCATGTTCTTGGCAAAGTGACAATTGTCCTACTTTAATAAAAATAGCTCTCATCCAGAAAATAAATAACAGACAAATAAGTAAAGAAATAATAAAATAATCTAGGAAAATATTACAAATACATGATGAGTTATGTCTACTGAGTTATGATGATGAGTGATCAATGTTTTAAGATCAGTAAAGCAAATAAAAGGGTTTTTTGGATGTTATGTGTAACAGAGGCAAGACCCGGTGGCCTGGGATAACACTTTTGCAGAGACTTCCAGGGATGTGCTGAATATCCGCTACACACTGCTGCCCTACCTGTACACGCTGATGTATGAGGCCCACACGGAGGGGAGCACTGTTGTCAGACCCCTGCTGCATGAGTGAGTGTCCGTTTCATCTCCACTCACTTTTTGAAAGTGAGTGATTATTTCTCATTGTAAACACACCACAGCACAGAACACAGTGCACCACAACGAAATGTAACCTCTGCATTTAACCCATCTGTGAAGGAGCAATGGGCAGCTAACAAGCGCCCGGGGAGCAGTGCTTGGGGACGGTACCTTGCTGATGATCACAGGGCGAACACCCTACCGTTAAGCCACCAACTGCCCCATACGGTTCACACTGGTCATTTCATCATCTTCAACAGCCATGAATGTTCACAGTGATTATTGAACTACATCAAAGCTGCACTTAGTGACCACTTGGCTATACAATATTTAAAAATTAACTTGGGTTTTATAAGCTAGAACAAAAATAAGTACTACACCGACAGTTTAGGCTCTGATTCTTCAGAATCACAGGTAACTAAAAAACAGTGCAGACTTATAAAGAGCAGAACAGCTGCCAAGAAACAGCAAACAGGATAGCTTCAAGCCCATTACAAAAGGCAGAGTCATGCATTAATAGAGCAAACACAGGTGAAGCTCATTTGGGCAAACCGCAGATGAAGACAGGATATTGCGGCCACTGGTGGCAAAACAGAGAATCACAAGCAAGGTTGTACTTCATTGGAAATTCACATGTTAAGCACAGTTTTCCAGAGGGAAGTTTTGCCAGTCCATTTAAGGCCGTAACAGAGCAACCCTTTTCTTTATGGCTTCTTCTTTAGGGGTACAACCACAGATCTGTAGTCACATATAATCTGTCAGTCACTCTCTATTCTACAGAGCACTTTTCAGTTTGTGCCCACGGGAGCCCAGTTGAGCTGCTATTATTTAGATTTTGGGTCATTTTCAACATAGAAGTGACATGGTAGTGTGTCGTGCTGCTATGAGTATATAAGACACTTCAGCATTGCTGTGTACTAGTTTCAGGGTCAACAAGACAACAAATATCCAGATAAGAAGGATCCCATTGGTCCCAGTAACTGACCATTGATGAATTGCTTGTGGACTAACATAAATGTACTAACACAGAAACTATAGTTTCTCACTGGAAACTAGGGATGCACCGATCCAACTTTTTCAGTTCTGATACTGATGAGGATACTTTTGGTATTGGCTAATCCAGAGTATTGATCCGATACTCTGTGATTGTGTATTTTTCTTAACTAGAACAATGGAATAAATGCTTACTCATATGTATATATTTAATTATTTATTATTAAAATATCTTTCCAACATTATTCATTTAAACACAGTTCTGTAATTTTGTGACGGCCTCTAATCCTGCAACACTAAAACGATCCGGAACACAGAGATTTCCAGCGAGAGCTGGTGCTGTTAAGAAAATTAAACAGTGTAGTCACATGATTTGCTTTTGGGGTTGTAGTCTGTTGCGTTGCTTGTTTTGCTCATTATCATATCAATATGTACAAATTTGCGAGAATGTCGAACAATAAACCAGCTTTACCGCTGTGCCACTTCCGATGCATAATGAAATGTGTATGTGCACAAACATCGAAAACCTACAATTTAATTGAACAGATTGGCTCCAGCTATTAAACTCGTAATCAGACCAATATCAGATCCACATATCGGATTGGTGCATCTGTACTGGAAACCAACAAAAAATTTTGCTAAAATTGGTTTTCCAACCCTGTTCTCAAAATTTTAGATCATCCACATTCCTAAATCACCCCTCTTCTAGAATCCATCAATTTGGTCTGGTGTGTTGGAAGCTAAGGTAAATGAAATTTATAAGAAAATTTGGGACAGGGCTGGAAAACATTGTCATAACATAAACTGTTTTGCATATAAAGGAAGTTCTTCAGGTGAAGCTCATTCATATTCATTATGGCTAATGTTAGCGTAGGTACAGACAAGTGATCAGAGCCGGTGTAAAACCTGAGCGTCATTATGCTAATGTGTTTTCACTCTCGATATTAATTCAGTTTTTGAATGACAGTGTGATATTAACATTGTCTGGACTGCTGTAGTGACTCAGCAAAATGAGCCTCTGAGCTTCTTACATTTCCCTCCATTGATTAAACCCATTTTGACTTCCCACCCGCCCTTGCCACGCCCTTCCTGTCCCTGCACTACCTAGACTAGCCGTTCTCTAATGCAATTTCACATCCTGACCTCCCCCTAGACACACACACCCACATACACACACGCACACACAAAGATGTATTACCATAGCTGTAAGATCTGACATTGACTCCAGCGACATGGTAACAAAACCATAAATTTGATCTGTGATGTATCACTTTGGAAATATTTGTTCTGCTTCTATTAAAATGCTTCCTTACCAAAAAATACAGTTTGTGATAGTCCTTCACTAAGACCTTCACCAACGGCCAGTTTTTGGCCACAGAAACCACTTGACTGAATATTTATGATGTTTTTTGATCAACCTAGCGGTGACACTGAGACTGAGTGAATAAGACATCCAGCAACGCTGCTGTGTCGTAGAGGCACAACACACACTACCATGTCAGTGGTAATAATAGCACCTCAACTAGACTCCTGTCTTCAAATTCTGGTCAGTGGTCAGTGGTATAACAGACTTTGTAAAATGTAGGCTGTTGTCTGAGATTACAGATGGTGCATCCTACAGCAGGCATTTTCAATACGATCCTCTGGAGTTCTAATCCAGGCCTCAACCCTACAAGAGTTCAGTGTTTACAGATCAGTGAAGCAGAGCATCACCTCATTTCATTAATTAAAATCTTTGTTTGTTTAGGGGAGTATGGAAAATCTGTAACTGTTGCATTAGTAAAATATCACATAAAAATATCAACTACAAGTTAAAATACTGGTGTTAAAGATATTTAATGGTTTAGAGAGCTTTCTTGAAAAAACAATTATATTTCTGAGAACTGCTTTGATGTTAAAGGTGAAGTAGGTTACTTAGTGTAATACATACTTAGAAAAGAATAAATTACAGACTTAAAACAAGTGGCAACAAAAAATAGCTGTTAGTGGTTATTTCTTCACCTATTGAATATTAATGAATACTGCTTTTATGATTATTTTTGTGTTGTAGGTTTGTGAATGACAAAGTGACATGGGATATCCATAGACAGTTCCTCTGGGGTCCAGCTCTGCTCATCACCCCTGTTCTGGATGAGGTTAGACACACATACAGTAACCAGCATATGCACGACACATGGATACTCAATTTAGTAAATGTACAGACAGATATGTACCTGCTCAAAAGTACACACACACATGTAAACACATTTGCACACACCTTTGTACACACATGCATGGATGTTTTTACATGGACATACACACTCACACTCCCACACTTACATACATGCACGATTTTGATTCAGTTCAGTTCAGATATTGATAGGAGACAATATCAAATGCTGATTTAACGCAATCACTTCCTTTTCTATCAAATCACAAAAGCAACTGAAATGCTTAACACTTTTATTCCTGACATAAACAAGACATTCATTCATTCATTCATTGTCCGAACCGCTTATTCCCAACCGGGGTGGTGGAAAGGACTGGAGCCTATCCTGGGAACTACAGGCACAAGACAGGGACCAAACCTAGGCAGGCACCAACACACCACAGCGCATACACTCACACAATCACACTCTCGGTCACACCTTTTTAGGCCAATGTAGAGTCGCCAATTAACCTATATTGCATGCTTTTTGGACTGTGGGAGGAAACCGGGGCCCCCAGCGGAAACCTACACAAACATGGTGACAGCATGCAAACTCCACACAAAAAGGCCGTATGGCCAACCTGGGGATTGAACACAGGACCTTCTTGCTGTGAGGCGGCAGCGCTAACCGCTGCGCCACCATGCTTCCCTCTCAACAAGACATTTAAATGAAAAACAATCTTCTTTTGATAAAATATACCTCCTGTTTAAGTGATGTTACAATACAATAGCTATGATATCTGATCAACTTTCTAGAGCAATGCTCTGGATGCTCATTAAACATAGAATTGGTGAATCAATGTATTGTTACACCCTCAATGCACACAAACACTTTCATACACACCTGGGCATGCACACCCACAGTATTACCCTAGCTCTCTCTAATGTTTACATCTTGATATTGCCTGACTTTAGTGTTGAATATTGTGTCCTTATGCTTAAATCCTGTTTATGCCTCCCCTTCAGGGAATGACTGAGGTTTCCGGTTACCTTCCCAACACTCGCTGGTATAACTACCACACGGTACGTCTACCCACATCACTCCTCTGCCTGCTTTGCCAATTCATCCGTGGCTAAACTCATATAATATTTACCGAGTCCGTCAACCTGTGGCTACAGCGTCTGTCACTGGCTATCTTCCTCACCGCTCTAAAACCCCCCCGGCTTGCTTTTTCAGGCTGAGGCAGTGAATGTGAGAGGCCAGTTTGTTAACATGCCCACTCCATTTAACCAAATCAACCTGCACGTAAGGGGCGGCTACATCCTACCTTGCCAGAAACCGGAGCCCAACACCCGCCTCAGGTAAATGCCAAAATTACATCCATGCCTATGTATAAGTTGACTTCTTCATTAACGCTAACAAGGGGACTCGCTTTCTAAGATGGCCTTTAGCTCGTTGTGTAGTAATGAGATTAAATGTGAACATTAGGGGAGACAGGGCGGGGAGCTAATTCCAGCACGTGGCAAGTTCGTCTGGGCCTCTGGCACTCCCTTGTCACATCGTTCTCTCTCTGTGTGTCTTCCCTTCTTTCTTGCAGTCGCACAAACCCTCTGGATCTCATCGTGGCCCTCAGTGATGACGGATCTGCACGTGGGTCTCTGTTCTGGGACGATGGAGAGCGAATTGGTGAGTTTCATCACAGCGACATGCAACCTGTATAAAGAATTGACAGAGATAATGAGACAAGAAGAGAGATGATCTATGTGTGGGGGAAGGGGGTTGGTTTTACGTGGTTTTGCAAGGTTTTCCTGGGAAAAAAATTGTTTGGATATGAACATTAAGTATTAATCTATTTATTTATTAAATTAATAAGACTAAAGTATATGTCATACATATTTAGTTTATGTCACTGCTCCCCCTGGACTTTAACCCCAGCCACCCACCGGAGGGCATCCCTGTCCTGTCTGTCTAGTGTGGTATATTTGTAATTGCCCTCTGTCCTGCCCGTGTGTGTCCTGATTGGTTAATTAACTTAAGTCTTTGTTACACTTGATTTTTGCTTAGTCTTTTGTTCTCTGTTTCTTGATCAGTTTGTTTCAAAGGTTCCTGTTTTAGCCCCAGTTTACCCTTTTCTGTTAATCTGTTGATTTAGCGTGTAGTATCTTGTTAGATTTAACCAGTTTGCATAGTGTTTCAGACCCTGTTTACACATAACGGGGTATCTGGGAAAAGATGATATATCTATCTGTTTTTAACTTCCATTTACGCAAAAACGTTGGTCCATCGTTACTCTACTCCCACGTTGGCATGCTATGTTTGTGTTTTATAGCATCTGTCATCAAGCCTAGTTTTGTTTTGGGTTTAAATAAAAAGCTTACATTGGTGCCACCATCTCCTGCATCATGCTAACGTACAATGTGACAACCAGAATATATACATGTGAAAGAGGGAGTGAGAGAGAGCGCACATGACCAGAACATGTACTGTAGAGAATATAATACATGACAAATTGAAAATTAGATTTGTGTTATTTTTCTGAATGCATCTCTCTCTCTCTTTCTCTCTAACCTCCAACAGAATCGCAGAAGGAGACAGAATATCTACTGACGACCTTCGATGCATATAAGGTACATCATTACAATCTCAGTTAAATCAGGGCACTTCACTGCATCTGCTGAACCTACAGAGTGAACGCCAAAGCCAGTGGGAATTTAAAGCGTCCCTCATGTAGCCAAACATCTGTGGCCAAAGTGTGTGTGTGTGTGTTTCACAGCCTGCCACAGTAGCCATGCAGGCAAATCCGGTCGATACAGCATAGACCAGCTGGCCAAAACACGCTGCAGATTTGAGTTCAGATTTGGGGAGATTTACTGAATCACGCCCCAACTTCTGCTGTAATAAGGTTATATAACATCACCTGAACTCCTTTATGACCTCAAATATTTCTTTTGTTCACAGATCATGATTGGGATAGATCTAAAAAACAAACAAACAAACAAAAAAAACAACACTAGTATGAATATCCACACCGAGTTTAAGACAGCAGGTTTGTGCTCAGGGACCACTTGCCTCAAATTGAGAGCCCTCCTTTGGGCCGTGGTTCTTTGTAAACATGGCACAATACCACTTTTTTATGTCCGGTTCGATACCGATATTGTAATTTGAATATCTGCCGATATGATACAAATCCGACACAGTCTCTGATTCTTTTTTAACCTGAAAATAATGCTTTAAATATTTTCTGAATACATGACTGAGAAAATTCTTTTATGCTTCAGGAAATACTTGAAATACTGTTTACTTAACTAAAACAATGTAATAATTATTAAAATGAGAAAAAACCTTCTCAAAAACTATTCGTTTAAACACAGTTCTGTAATTCTGTGACCGTTCCTAATCTATCTGCGCTAAAACCATCAGGAACACAGAGAGAGCGAGAGCTGGTGTTGTTAAGGAAATCAAACAGTATAATCACATGATTTGCTTTTGGAGTTGTGGTGTGTTGTGTTGCTTGTTCTGCTCATTGTCATATCAACAGATACAAATTAACGAGAATGTCGTACAATAAGCCAGCTTTACCGCAGTGCCACTTCTCATGCGTAACCAGTTGAGCATGCACGCACTTACAGATCGGCTCCATAGATCAGTGGAATGCCACCGATACCCAATCCAGCTATTTGAGTCGTTATCAGACCTATATCTGATCCACGTATCGGATTGATGTCGTCTTTAGTTTTTTGGACTCCTCCTTTGGATTCCACATGACCATTCTAATTGTTTAGGCTTTCCTCACACCCAGCCATGTTATGCTTCTTTAAAGAGAACTCCAATTCTTTGTTATGAGCAATAATAATGAATAATGGTTTTATTGTGCTATCAAGTGGATAACCATGTTGCAGCTTGATACACAGAGTTAGCTTTTGTTATCCTATATGATCATCTGAGTGGAAAGCAAAAATCAATGATTTAGAAATCCACCTGCTTATCATAAGTAGCAGCAGCTCGGGAGCTGGCGGTGCATGTAGTATGATGTGATGTGATGCGGTGAACATGGAAAAAGAACTGTCGTGCCAGTACAATTTAGAAAGATGAGGGTGATGTAGTAAACTGTGTCTAACATTTCTGCTGTGTGTTTGTGTTTCAGAAAACTCTAACAAACAGAGTTATCCATAATGGCTTGCAGCCGGCTGATGAGCTGAAACTGGGCATGGTAAAGGTTTGGGGAGCTGGATCACTTCCTGTTCTTAAAGCCAGCCTAAAAGCCAATGGAGCAGAAACTCCCCTGACTTTCAACCACAATGCTGCCACAGAGGTGAGATGTGAGACATGTCACCCAGTTTCAGTATTTTTAGGCAAGGATTTGGGGCATGTACTTATTAGCATTTTGTAAAACTTATACAAAATGAAACTCTGCTATACAATACACATGTTCACAAGTGTGGCACTTGGCAGACACACTTATCCAGAGCCACTCCCATAAATCTCTGTTAACAGAACAAATCTGCCACATCTTAATAGAAACCGTCCACTAAGTCAAGACAAAATAATATAAGTACAAATAATTACTCCCCTAATTTATTTCCCTAATTTATTCCCCTAAGTGCTTTGCTGTTGTCAGTAAATTATCTATAAGTATGAAGTAGATTAATATTTAGTGTTTCTCTGTAATGTCATTAAGTGACTCAGAAGTCCTTTATGAAGGAAAATTTCTGTCACTATCATAGCTATTTCTGTTTTAAGGGCTTCTTAATTTTCACCTTTGCAGTGACAAAGAAATGAACATAGTATAGGATTTCTCGTTATTATAAGTTACAATATGATTTTATTATTATTTTATCATATTAATTTGTATTGTCATAAATTACAGTTTTGGCAACAGCAACAACAACAAAACATTAAATAACATCTTATTTGCATCTTTGCAGTGTCAGAGAATTGAAAACATATGATTTTACAACAAAAATTAGAGCTGTCAATATTACAGATGTCAGCATCTCCACAACCAGTGGGCCTAAGCAACAGGCTAAAACCATTTTACTTGTTGAAATGCCATGATATGATTTCACACGTCTAACTTTTATTCTAAATCCTTAAACCAACCTTATTTATTTTAATCCTGGACATAATGCCCACAAAGAGTGATTTTATTAGTATTTTTTAGAACAACAAAACTTTAACATACAGTATGTACTGTATACGAAAGCTGGAATCATTTTCTTTCTTGGTTCACTGACAGTAAACTGCAACCCTAGTGAAATTGCCTCCAGTGACGTTACTGTACGTAAATGTAGAAGGTGAGAGACGAATGCATTTTAAAGGAGGTGCTGGCAAAGGAAAGCAAAATGGATTGTCCGTGTCAAAGGTGGAGGGCAATTACATTGCTCGGCTCCCTATCGACCGTTTGAGTAGCTGCCCTCGCAAAGTTGTGTTCTCGTAGGCCAACAAAGCAAATTCTATTAATACCAGCGTGAGTGGGCACGAGCGGTGAGATTAATAGTGCCTGGGCGAGAGATCGAAGGCAGAAAGTGACAGAAAGGCATTGTGTCCAGATTTGAATAACTAGTGTTCCAGCTCTGCCCAGCCCTTTCATCTTTCTTTGCATTTCTTTCCCAACTGGGTGCTGCGCTTGAAAAGGCCAGGCGACCCATCTGCCCCTCCAAGGGCTCAGCCTCTGTGCTGCTTTAAAGAGAGTCTAAGTCACACCCACACTCCTCCATCTCTTTACTGTACTTTAAAGGGTGCTCTGTAAAAAAGAGGTGTAATTGCTCAGTTTCACCTGCAATTTGAGTCAAATTCTAGCTGACACCAGAGGAACCCTATCAGAATAAGAAATCACTGAAAATTATTTGTTATCTTATGAAATTACAATGTATTATTATTATTATTTTATTTTATTTATTTTTTTTAGCTATAGGTCCCTAAAAGCTTCACAAACACATCACAAAACACACAGCTAGACTTTAATAATAATACTTAAAGGAAAATATTTATAATGTATAATTTTCAAAGAATGCTATCTACATTTACAACATAAAAATTTATAAATTTAGCCCAGCAATAAAACTTTTAAACTTTAAAATTTTTGGGAGTTATATAAGGAAAAAAAACATTTTAAGTAAAAAAAAAAAAATCTAATACAGAAAATAGTATAGAAAATAAAATTGAAAATGATATAGAACTCCTAAAAAAGGTTTTGCTTATCACTTTTCACTTGTAGGCTCTGAAACAGATAATAGCACTGTGTAAAAGAGCTAAGAGATGTATTTTGGTGCTATGTATACTAATTTAAAATAATGTAGTATATCAGCTTTCAATTATTCATTCATGCTGCCCCTTTTAAGTTATTTAGTCAAATCTAAAATTGTACTAATATCCCATGCTTAGTCAGAAGAAAAGAGTTTATTACATATATAAACTACATTTAGCCCGACTGTGTTGCTTGTATGTTTTAGGTGCTGACCATTGATGCGACAGCCACACTACAGCTTCTACATCTGGACTTCACTATCACTTGGAGCACTGAAATGTGATAAAGAACTACAGTAAACATGCAGATGTTGAGCTGTGGTGCAGTAGATTAACTCATGTTTTGCATGAGAACTTTTTTTAAAATTCTATTTATGAAGCAACATAACTAATGAAAAATAATGGAATACTCTGAAAAGTAACATGTAGTGGAATCCTATTTTTAGTACTTGGCAATAACTGTGACTGTGTAATCATTTGAAATAAAATAAAGCTATTTGATTCTGACAATATGTTCACAAGTTTACTCTGTTCTGCATATTGCGACTGTAGTTGAGGTTAATTGGAGACGCTGGATGTCTGGGTTACTAACAGGACAAAGTTTGAAATGTTATGTCTCTGATGGTGGCATCTTGAGAAGATGATAATAATAGTAATATTTTCTAATTAATAGCAATCACTTTTTTGGGGCTCTCTGGAAGTGCTACCTGCCATGCCGGCTTTATGCACAATTAGATCCAGAGATAATGATATGATCATCAATTATTCATTCCACAATAAACATAATGACATCAATTTAGTGATGGGGACTGTAAATTGATTTCTGCTCTAATTGGCAATCAGTGGGAGTTGAGGCATCCAGGCATGTAGGTGTGTGTGTGTGGGTATGTGTGTGTCGTGAATTGGGGGGAAGTGAGTTTGCCTTAGTTGTTTGCTAATGGAGATGATAATGGAGATTTTTTTCATTTATTTATTTATTTCCAGCTGAATGAGATGGGATGGCAAAGTTCCGACTGAGAATATAATTATTTTGGGTTTTATTATGCAGAGAAAGTGCAGTTGGAGCACCTATTCAATTAGCAATGAACAGTTGTGATTCCACCCTGGAAGAAGAAACTGACACTGAAATAGCAGGACACTGAAGACACACAGATGTAAACACACAAACTTGTACAACAATCTTCATGAGGACTTTTCATAGACTGCCATGATGACTTGATGTATATAATTCTACAGCTAACACTAACCCTTACCCTTACTGTAACCTCAGTAACCAAAAGCACATCTTTTACCTCTTTTAGTTTCTCAAATAAAGCATGCACATTTTTCCTTATGGCAACCTCTCATATGTCCCCCACAAAGCCATGAAAAATGATTAAAAGTGATTTTAGGGGATAAAAAGGCCCCAAAAGTTCTCCACAATGCATAAATATCTGGCACACACACATATACACACACTCATATAGTCAGGTCTCCAGCACCCCAGTGATGACTAGATGTAAATAACATTACAGCTAGACCTAATCTTACCCTTGACGTCAGTAACCATAAGTAAATCTTTTAGCCATTAATTTTTCAAATAATTTACTGAAATATTCAATAAAATATTTTCTTATTGACCTCACATGCAAAAATGTCCCTAGAAGGCCACACACCTGACATATCTTAGTCTTTATAGGGAGAGAGAATCAGACCTTGAAATGCTTTAAAATGCAGCAACTGGATTTCGCCCCATGATCCGAAGGTCGCTGGTTCAAGTCCAGAGCCACTGAAGTAAACATGAGCAAGGTACCATCCTAACACTGCTCCACAGGTGCTACCTAAAAAGCTGCCCACTACTTCTTCATGGATGGGTCAAATGCAGTGGTCAATTGAGGTGCACTGTGTGCTGTGGTATGCTGTGTTCACAAATACTGACAAAAAATCACTCATTTAAAGTCACAAGACTGATCTGTTAGTTAACCACAAAATAGAGCACCTCAAATGCTTCAGGAGATAAAACAAATGTTCCTGAAGAAGATTCACTCTCATAACAAAATTACATCTGCTATTAATTCTGACTCAACTTTTGACTCAAAGTTTGCCAATAGTTATTACTAGTGGACTAATTCTGAGCCAAGCATTATACATAGCACGGAAAAGCGGGAAGAATGGAAGGCAATTATATGCTCTTACCTCAGGAGCAATTTCATCAGCTGGTGCCGATTTGAAATTGTGATTTTATGCTAATATTTGCTTTTAATCCTTCACAAACCCTTCCTTGTTTTCTCCTCCATTTCGCTAAGTCGCGCATCAGTCAAAACAGAGGCCCATTATAACCGTCAGTCAGTCTGATTCTCGAATAAATCAAACCTGACAGGCAACGTCTTTTTGATGTAAGAAGCCTTGAAAACAAAGATGCTTTGTCTTTTCAAACAGACTCAGACACCAGTACTCCATAAAGAGGGATAAAGAGAAAAAAACTGAAACGAAAAGGAAAAAATCATGAAAGAGTAAAAACACACTCAAGTGACTTCAAAGCCTCTGACGTACGACTGCAAGTGGTAGTGCTGGCTGGAATACATTAAGCCAAGTGCAGATGATAGATGGTGCGGAAGGGGCCTGAATCAGAGGAGTTTCCGTCAAGGCCGCCAGTGGAGGATGAAGCTGGTGAAGATGACGCAAAGCCCCTAAACCATCTCCACGCATCACTTGCGTGTCTCAGGTGACCCGGCGAAGGGAAATGGCGTCTTCAAAGTCACAAGGGTAAAAAGGAGGAACCATTGTTATGAAAATGAAGTTGTCTGAGGCAATGCTGCTCCACAACCTGTTAATTGGCAACTTGAAAGGCTTTGGGGGGATTGACGGCTTATGGCGTGAGATGAAACGGAGATCAAAACTGACAGGAAACACACACACATAAAAGCAGCTATATAACACATATTAGGATTGCTGCTTATGTGATCTACCTATAGGGAGAAACCCTCCCCCACCCCCCAAAACACACAGCAAACATGTCAGCTAATTATGTATGAACTTGTTAACCGCTCTCAACCTGATACTGACACATAGAAAAAGTTCAGCAACGCTGCTTTGTGTAATATTTTCATAGAAATACAACATACAAGCCGATATCACTACCATGTCAGTGTCACTGCTGTGCTGAGAATGAGCCAAAACCTAAATAATAGCAGCTGGAGTGGGCTAAATGTGCTCAGAAACTGGCCAGCGGTCAAAGTAAGGAGAGACAGATTGCACATGATAACAGATGGATTACAGTGTGTGATTGTACAGTTCTATGGTATACAGTTTTAAGAAAATGGGTGTATGTGTGTGCAGGTTTGGGGAATTTGTAAGGATCTGATTGTTCTGATTGTCGCATTGTGATGCCATTTAAAGTGAAAATCTCTATATAGGTCTATCAATCTATCTATCTGTCTATCTGTCTATCTGTCTATCTGTCTGCCTGTCTGCCTGTCTGCCTGTCTAGGGAGAGGGAGAGAGAGAGAGAGAGAGAGAGAGATTTTCATTAGGAAACGGAACGCGTGGATGCAAACACACACACACACACACACCTGCTATGGAGTGGAGTGTTCGACAGTCCAATCAGCAGGTCCAGGTCGTCTCTTCTCGTCTTGTGGCCAGATGTAATTGCTGTGCGAGTGAAGGGAAAATTGGGAGGGCGAGGCAGTGTGTCGTGTGGGGGAAATGGCTCATGAAGAACAGTGTGGACGGGTTGTTATTGGCTTTGTCAGGAACATACACAAGTGCTTTGCATGAGCGGTGCCTGCTTATGCACCTCTGAAAACTTGTGTGTGTGAGTTCTGCTGAGTTTCTGTACATCCCACACAAAGCGTCACACTTGGTTGCACTGGCAGAAAAGTTCAAAGAATGTCAGTCTGTGTTTGTGCTTAACTCAGGATTGGTCCCTGCCTTGCACCCATAGTTCCTGGGATAGGCGCCGGTCCACTCGCAACCCCAGCTGAAATTAAGCAGTTCGGATAATGAATGATTGGATGGATTGATGATTAATTATTGTCATTGTTCCAAGTCAATTAAATATAAGCCGGGGCGATTCTAGGATCTGACCTTAGGGGTGCTCAGCCCCCAGTGCTGACAGAGGCTCTTAGATTGAACAATACAGTTGCCATATTTAATCCACATTTAAGATCTTTCAGAAACGGCTTAAATTTTTAAACGAAAGCAGTCTGGACGATAGGCTTACCATAAAGGCTATTAGCAAGATACCTTAAAATTCGGCTGGTGGACTAGGTATGATAAGAATACTATGATGCTGCCCAGTTGCACTCAAAAATGGACTCTGTAATAAATGGGATTAAGTTTGTTTTTATTAATTGTCTATAGGACAATTAATTGCACCACAACTATTGCACCTGTATTTTAACATGTTCCTTTCTAGCTCTTTTAACTCCATTAGCCATACCTATACATTTCCCTGTTAAGAACAACGACACCGAGATGTGCCATGTAATGTCTGCAGTACATTCATATGCCCATTTAAACTAATACAATCAGGCAATCGTGGACACGCCAACCAATTAGAGGAGAATTCGACTCGTGCAAGCATTTTACTCATTCATTTGACCCTGTCTTCATTTATTCCATCTGTAAAACGCAATTTTAGCAAATGTAAGGTTTGAAAATTGTCTACCTCACAAAATCTTTTTTTTCAGGGGGTGCTGAGTTAAAATATTGTTTAGTGGCAATGCTGACTGAGGTTTGGTTCAGCAATTTAATGTTATTGTCTCTGACAGGTTCTCAATAAACTTGATGTAAATAAACTTTGTTAGACTCTTCCAGAAACACTTCCAGATAAAATAACTTACTTCAGTATGAAGTGAAATCACAGGCAAAGAAACTATGAAGAAAGCTGATTCCTCTCATTTAAAATTAAATCAGAATCATCTTGATTGGTTAACCTCTAAAAACCCAGCAGCCCATACCTGACCTTCTATAACACAAAAAGTTAAAAGGTGCTAAGAAAAGCTGTTTTTCTTCAGATAGAGGGAAGGGAGGGAGGGAGAGACAGAGATTCTAGAGGAGTTTGAAGTCTTTCTGTCACACTTGACTGCCTCTTCAGGTCACTTGTTCACTTCCAGACAGCATAGACTGTAGTCTCCATGTCATCTGAGCATAGCTCTGTAAACTCACCTCAGCATCACCAAGTCTAGTTTCACTGCACTGGTTTTCCTCACACAGATGGAAAGGACCCCATGTCCCACGTCAGACACGGTGACCCAAGGGTCAAAGAGTCAGTGACTTTACACTGAGTCACACTTAGTAAAACAGAACTACCTGGACCTTGATATTGACATTGGTGTAAAGAACCAAAGTGTGAAGAAAAATGTCTGTGTTTATTCTGGCCTCACAGGGTTTTGAGCTCAGATATCCACTCACTGGCTTTCCCTGAAATCTTTTGTAGTCTGAGTCATCAGTAATGCTGGTCTACAAAGACTACTCAGCATTAGCCACAAACTCAGTTGAATGATATAAGTGGGAGACGTCAATAGATGCCATAACATGTCTACTTTTTGCTTCACCTCAAATCTTTATGTCTGTTCTGCAAGACCTAGTTTTAAATGGGGAAGCTGTTAGCATAATGATTAAGGAGTTGGACCAATGATTGGAGCATTGCCAGTTCACGTCCCAGACTGGTAAAGGTACCACTGAGGTATTTATGAGCAAGGTACCATCCCCTGAATGTGTTTGCCTGCAGGAAACCCAGATATGTAGACCACATTGTCTACAGTCTACATTGTTAGACTCATGCACCGTCCCATAATAATTTAAATTTTAGTCAATTCAATTATATTGTACTGAACGTTAAACTCTCAGGCTAACTTTAGACTAGTGTTCTCACTGGGTAACAAGTATATTTTTACATTTATGAAATGTTTGCTATCCAGAGCAATGTACATAAGGGATTTGTAGTACACTGAGAAACGTACTCGGTTACTTTCGTAACCTCGGTTCGGTGAGATATGGGAACGAGTACTGCGTCGTAAGACGCTGTATGGGAAAAACGCTTTTTTCCTTCTCAACTGAAGCCTTTTCAATCATGCAGTGAAACTGCACGTCCATTGGTTCGTGCAGTGCAATAAAAATGAAACAATGACTCGGCAGCGGCGATGAGCAAGCCAATGGCTGAGCCGCTCGCCAGAGCCCGGCAGAATGGGCAGGGCTACTGGCTATATAAGTGGCCACTGTGCCGCCACCACTCAGATTTCTTCTATTGAAGCATACTGAGGCGTGCAGCACATAGAACGGCCAGGAACGCAGTACTCATTCCCATATCTCAGGGAACCAAGGTTACGAAAGTAACTGAGTACGTTCCCTGTCAATATTCCACTCGTACTGCATCGTAAGACGCTATATGGTAACCAGTACAATCACGCTGTGCTATGATGGGGGACGACTCAAAACATAACTCACATAGGGGGAACCAGGGGAGTTAAAAAATATACACCAAGCACAGGTTGAGCCCAGGGGGTCCTCCTTGGCTTGGGTGCCATCCCAGTTGGTGCCCGAAGATACAGGCCCAGAGAAAGTAGGGACTTGAACAACGTTGGTCAAGTAACCCTTGAGACCACTTAATCAGTCTAGGCGACAGATTTATGCAGAAAGGACTCTGGTCTGCAGAGCGGGGACATCTAGGTTGTAAAACCTGATAAATGTGCACTGCGAGGACCAACTGGCCACCCTACAAATCTCAGAAATGGATATCCCACTGGACCATGCCCAGGAAGAGGCAATGCCTCTGGTGGAGTGTGCTCTGACTCCAATGTGGCACTGCAAGCCCAAGGAGGAGTAAGCCATGGCAATAGCCTCCACTATCCACCTGGAAAGCCTCTGCTTCGTAACAGGGCGACCTTTAGCGTGGTTACCGAAGCCGATAAAAAGCTGTTCTGAACTCCTGAATGAGGCAGAATGCTCAATATATGCCCTTAAGGACCTGACGGGGCAGAGCAGGCATGAGTCCTGGTCATCTGTTGAGGCGGACAGGGCAGAAAGTACTATGACCTGGGCCCTAAAGGAGTTGAGAGCACCTTACGTACATAACCCAGCCTCGGTTTCAGCACAACACTGGTGTCATTGGGCCCAAATTCCAGGCAAGCTGGGTTGACAGAGAGGGCCTGTAGATCCCCTACCCGCTTAACCGATGCCAGTGCTAAAATCAGGGTGGTTTTAAACGAGAGTGATCTCAAGCTCGAGGATTGCAATGGTTCAAATGGGGGCCCCTTCAGGGCCCTTAGTACAGTTGACAAGTTGAGCGGCCATACGTGCAGGGCCCATAACTCGGGCCGCGGATGCCACAGAGAGCCGTTTGCTTGAGAAAGGAGGTCCTGTCTCAAGGGAATGGGCCACGGGGCTGCTTTGAGCAGCTGGAATAACTCTGACACCCATGGCTGGTTCCTCCAGAAGGGGGCTACCAGGAGAAGCTTGTGTCAGCGTTCCCTGACTCATCTGAGTACCTGTGGTAGCAGAGCGACCGGAGGGAATGCATAGAGTAGGAGGTCTGGCTATTCGTGGCCAGGGCGTCCGTGCTTCTCGTGAAGTAGAGTGGGCAATGAGAGTTGTCTTCGGAGGCAAAGAGATCTACTCGAGCCCTGCCGAAGACTTCCCAGATTCCCTGAACTGAGAGCGGGTGGAGTGTCCACTCCTCTGAGGAGATGTTGTCCCTTGATAACATGTCTGCGCCTTGGTTCAGTTTGCCCGGCACATGCGTCGCCCTCAGTGAGCGCAGGTTGGTCTGGGCCCAAACCAGAAGGTGTTTTGCTAGCGTGCAGAGGCGCTTCGAGACGATGCCGCCCTGGTGATTCACATATGACACCACGGACCTGCTGTCTGAGCATATCAGCACATGGTGTCCCCTTATGTCCGGCAGGAAGAATTGGCAGGCACGGCACACTGCTAGCATCTCTAGGCAGTTAATGTGCAGTCCCAACTCCTTCTCGGACCAGAGGCCGAAGGTCGGTTTGCCCTCACACAGTGCCCCCCAACCCCTGTTGGAAGCATCTGTTGTGACAACCTTCCTTCTGTGCACCGTGTCTAAGAGCACCCCTTGCTTTAGCCAGAGAGGGTCCCTCGAACGGCTCAGGGCTGAAACACAGGCCCGAGATACCATTATGCGATGATGATCATGGCGCCATGCTGCGAACGGAACCTTCCGCTTCAGCCAGAACTGGATGGGTCACATGTGAAGCAGACCCAACTGGAGAACTGGCGAAGCCGCTGCCATAAGGCCCATCATCTTCTGAAAGGCCTTGAGTGAGTGTGAGGTCCCTTCCACGAAGGAGGCTGCATGGTTCTGAATTGTCCTGGCTTGCTTCGCCGAGACGTTCACTGTCATACGCACAGAGTCGATAACTGTCCCCAGGAACGATACTCGTTGACTGGGAGACAGAACACTCTTGGCAACATTGACCCTGAGCCCCAGGCAATCCAAGTGGCTGAGGAGAAGGGTCCTGTGCGATATAGAAACCGCCTCTGACTGGGCCAGAATGAGCCAGTCGTCGAGATAGTTGAGGATGTGGATTCCCATCTGTCGCAGAGGGGAAAGAGTTGCATCCATGCATCGCATAAAGGTGCAGGGAGCCAGGGATAACCCAAATGGTAGGACCTTGTATTGGTATGCCACCCCTTCGAACGCGAATCTCAAGAATCGCCTGTGATGGGGGGCAATCTGGATGTGAAAGTAAGCGTCTTTCAGATCCAGAGACATGAACCAGTCCCCTAGGCATATTTGCGAGAGGATCTGTTTCAATGTGACCATCCTGAATGACCTTTTTACCAGGGCGTGGTTCAGGAGTCTGGGATCTAGGATAGGTCGTAGACCACCATCTTTTTTGGGAACAAGGAAGTAGCAGCTGTAAAAGCCCGACTCGCTCTGAGCTGGAGGAACAATCTCTATGGCTCCCTTTTCCAGCAGATTCACCACCTCTGCGCATAGAACTGGAGCATTCTTACCACGCACTGTAGTAGGGACCACCCCACGAAAGCAGGGGGGTCTGCAAGCGAATTAGAGTGAGTAACCTCATTTTATTGTAGCCATCACCCATTCTGACACTCCAGGGCTGGCCTGCCAGGCCTCGGCCCGTGTGGCCAGAGGATGGATACGGTCTACAGATTGGCTGCCTGAAGGCAGGATGTCTGTGGTAGGTGGAAGAGGAAACTTGCTCTTTTTTTGAAAAAGTGTGTGTTTTATTATGTCCGCTATCACAGCGGTCGGACGCCCGGGTGCAGGATTGAGCTTGTGGGGAACCGATGACATACTTCCCTCTGCACCCAGCAACGAGCGGGGCGGCAGGAGGTTTCTCAGAGGCTGCTTGCGGGGTGGTCCGAGACTCAGGCCACTCCTCTTCCTGCCTGGCTGTTCAGGAGGACTTCCGATGCACCGGATCAGGGCGATCTTGGGCCGCGGTCCCTGGTGCTTAGGGAAAGGGAAATGTCTCGCTGAGTGAGAACATCCTCTCTCCTGTCGCTCCTTAGGCCATGGTTCAGGAGCGGCTGGCACTGGCATGGCGGGCTGCTGAGTTGGCACAGGCTTGGGGCGACAAACAGCAGACGAGGCACTGGGGCGTTTTGGGAGGAAGTGCCGCATCGCTTGAGATGACTTCTGTGCTTCCGTAAAATGCGCCACGAAACCTTCTACAGCCGGTCCGAACAGGCTGCCTGCTGACACAGGGGCGTCCAAGAAGGGGACCTTGTTCCAACACCACCAAGCTGAACATCGAATGCCCAATGGCCTGGGCGGTGGCTTTGGTAGCGCGAAGGTCCAGGTCCGTTGCACTCCGCATTCCCGCATTCTACCAGGCTCCGGCGAGCGGCTCAGCCATTGGCTTGCTCATCGCCGCCGCCGAGTCATTGGTTCGTTTTTATTGCACTGCACAAACCAATGGACGTGCAGTTTCACTGCGTGATTAAAAAGGCTTCACTTGAGGAGGAAAAAAGGGTTTTTCCCATACAGCGTCTTACGACACAGTACGAGTGGAATATCGAGGGGAAAACAGGTATCTTTACTTGTAAATCAAGAGCTGCATGTAAACTAAGTTATGGGCAGGATTTCAGGTCATAAGACTTCATATCCCATGATGCAACACTCTTTGTGACACAGTACAAAGAGTTGGCTCACTCTCTCTTTACGAAGCAGGTTGTGGGTCCCTGGGGCCTGATAGCGACTACAACTGGCAGGTGAAAGGGTGGAGAGAGCCAAGCGGCCCATTTCATTAACACTGGTCTATAAATGTTCTAGAGCACCTGATGAAATAACACTCCAGGCAGCGTTACACACGACGAGGACGTCTGGAGTGATATTCAAATGGCATTATAATTAATCTAATCACACATCTGGTTCATGCGCTGAGCTATAAACCAGCTTAAGGCAGAGATGACAATGATCACTGTCATCATTGCATGAGCAGTTGTCAATCCCCATTTCCAAGAAATAGGAACGTTTTAACATTTTAGTATGACAAAGGGATTGGATTGTTGTATACACTCACACACATAGTCATGTCTTGTGATCTTGGTAAGGTACTTGCATTAACACTCACTGCCACCATGACTACAGTTTTCAATTTGTACTGTGTAGCGTTATACTGTCCAGTGTGTATTCTGCATATAGTTAATACACTTATTTCTTTTTGCTGAGCTGTACCCAGAGGAAGTGAAGAATCCAGAAACGCTGACATGGTTCTTAATGCTGGATCAGAAAAGACTTTACATCGCCAGAATCCCTGGGTAGGCTGAAGAAACAGCTTATGATCACCTAAACTTGAACCTTGCTCGAATTTTGCACAGAATGGATCAGGCAGCATGAAATTTTGGGTTCTACAGAGAACGTCACACATTGAACCATCTGACCTCAGTTTATTCCTCTTAAAATTCTACTGTATTGTGGCAAGTCAGTAGAAGGAAAACACCAATGCAATTTTCTCAAACAAGTGAGGCTTTTATTTCACCAAATAGTGTTGATAAAGGCTGTCATCAGCAGGTCATAAAACCACCACGCACAGCAGAGTGCTAAACCCAAAACATGCCTCTGAATCCATAACTTCTTCCCAGCCCTATCCTGACAGTACAAATCCCCCGGAGGGTGACCACAAACATCACTGCCCACAAATTATCACATAAATAAACAACACAGAACAAGGAAAAGAACACCCCTAACACACAACATGAATTTACTCCACCAACAAGGAATTAAAACCCGAAACCCGAAAAAGTGTCTTATGCAAATGAGCTGCACCCACAGCCTCATGGAAGCGCGCAGGCCAGGATTTGAACCAGCAAGCTTCTGATCATGGGGTGATCTCCTTAACTGTTGCACTACCAACTGCAACCTATTACCATAAAACATAAAATACACAAACACACACACTCTTCTACAGGTGATAGATGGCTGGGAATGTAAAAAAAAGCCAGACATTTGTCTTTCCAGGCAGAACATTTAATAAATACGAACATCACGCCACAGCAACAAATGAGTGCTGTAACATTGCATCGAAATCTCCATTTCATTGCACAATGCATGTGCAAAGAGCTATAAAAATGATACATTAACACATTTATTAAAGATTAATAGGCTTTCTTTCTGGTGACATTCTGCAACTTTGCAAATTAATAGCACACATCAAATAACACATTTCTACAATTTATTCTCTAAAAATAAAACACTAAATAGAGGCGGTACAAATTCCCTCAATCTGTCACTCTCTCCCTTTGTGCCCTCTCTCTCATACACACACAAACACACACACACACACTTTCACACACATAAATGCAAACTCACACACATCTGTCCAGATAAATCATTCTGAAACAAAGCAGATGTGTGAGCTGCGCCAGGAGAGGGAGTGATGCGTTAAATGAGTTAAATATCAGTGATGATGTGGCAGTGTGATCTCTTTCTTTGCGGGTCAGACGAGTCCACACTTCATTAGAGGCAGACACAGTAACGGCGGATGACCTGTAGTTGCTGGGAGATGGCTTCTAATTAATCACCATCTCCTCCTAACAGATCATCTCTGGCGAAGCTGATGTGTTTATTCTCCTCGGCGTTCGAAAAACGTAAATCTCACTGCTTACACAATGCTGGCTTGCTTGCCGTTTCAAATGTCGAATCGGAGGATTTTTATTCAGAACCACATTTCAGCTGATCAACATTAATCTGTCGGTGCAGATGCGGTCCTTTCTGTGTTAAGTTGCCGAATAGCCTATTAAAGTGATTTGAACGCTGCTCGCAGCCCCTGGGCCCCAGCGTGGCTCTGTTTAGCTGTAGGTGTAATTAAGTGTGGATGGTAAGTGTGAATATCGATCTGGACTTCAGCAATGGGGAGCATCAGGCCATCTGTAAGGACGCCCGACTATCAGACAGAGCAGAAGCACTTAGAGTGCAGTGCCGCTGAGAATCTGCAGTGTGTTTGCGTATATATGTGTGTGAAGTGGGATTAGGGTTTTAGGTTTTGGGACCTGATTGTGTGCTAACAGACATAAGTTGGAACTTGTCATATTTTCGTGGCTTTGTGAGGACATTTATTTCTCTCATGAAGGAATAAATCCTTTTTGAAAAGTTGCAGGCTTTCTTTAAAATGATTTGCTTGTGATTACCAAGATTATGATTAGGGTAGGGTCAATGGAAGGACCTCACAAAGATAGTATGATATGATTGCGTATCTCATCTGGAGGTCCTAAACTGGAACAGAGCCCCTGAAAGCTCTAGTTTCTGGCTCTGTATTTGCATTAGTCTAAGTGCCATGTAGCCTTAATGGACATAGTGTGATTTAGGGAGACCTCATAAAACTCACCTTGTGAGGTCAGACTGTCCTACACACTTTCTCTCTCTCCCTCTCTGTCTCTTGGATTATCAGTGTGTTATCTGGAGTAACTCAGAAGTGAAACGTTTCTCACTATGTGCATGTGAATATACTGTAGCCTGCACATCAATGAGCACATTTACTCCACATTTACTCCACATCAAATTTACTGTATATCATATACAAAATACATCTTGTACAATACGATGGTAGTAATTGGACTATCTGAATAATGAACAAATGCTCTATAGATACAGTCATGTGAAAGAGTTAGGACACCCCACAACATTCTTTATTAAGAAATATCAAAACATCAATATTAAGTCTTTGTTCAGATTATCTCTATAGATAATGGTAATATGATAGCATCTTCTTTTGCAAACACAAGAAACAAATTTGTTTCAAAATAATTATAATAATAATCATTTGTTTAACAAAATAAATGAACTAAGATGCAAGTTCCTACAGAGGAAAAGGTTATAATGGGAAGTGTTTCCCCCATTGGCTTAAATAACCTTTGCTATAACTATCTATCAATCTATGACATCAACTGACAAACATTTTCCCCACTCTTCAATACAATATTCTGTAAGCTGTGTTATGTTTGAAGGATTTCTTGCATGCACGGCCCGTTTCAAATCACCCCACAGCATCTCAATGCGATTCAGTCCCATGCTTTGACTTGGCCATTCCAGAATTTCTTCCTCCTAAATTGTTCCTTGGTAGATTTACTGGAATGCTTTGGGTCATTGTTATGTTGCATGGTCGACACCCACTACAGTTTCAACCTCTGGTCAGATGGCTGTACACTGTAGTCAAGCACCCTCTGATACGATGAAGAATTCATAGTGGATTCTGGATTGGTGAGCTGACTAGTAGGGTAATCTCTGGCCTCTACATAAATGAACATAACATGTTCATGATCATTTATATTTTTACTGTGTCAGCTGTGGTATAAATCTTCATTAAATCTCTTCCTGTATTCCTCAGTAATTGCTCTTCCCTCAGTGAACCCAAGCCTTTCTGTCTAATCATTATTTATCTAATTTCTCCTGGTTTGTTTTTTGTGATTGTGTATGATTCCATGTGATCTAAAACAATTATTATTATTATTATTATTATTATTATTATTATTATTATTATTATTATTATTATTATTATTATTATTATCACAACCATGTTTTGTGAATTTTGATGAATGCTTTCAAGTATTGAGAATGAAGAAAAAATTGCCCTAATAAAAAATAACTATACTGTATCCAGTTTAGATCTGAATATAGGTGAGTATGATCATAAAAGTGGATGTTATGCACATCTCATACAAATTGTACACATCTTACACATGTCTCACTCTCTCTCCAACACACACACAGTTATTGGTATCCATGGCAAAATAATAATATACAATGGAACTCATTGTATTATATTAAATATTTCTCTGACTCTGTCTAGTTTAC
Source organism: Distichodus sexfasciatus (assembly GCA_032718565.1). Taxonomy (NCBI): domain Eukaryota; kingdom Metazoa; phylum Chordata; class Actinopteri; order Characiformes; family Distichodontidae; genus Distichodus; species Distichodus sexfasciatus. The sequence continues at coordinate 2,434,836 of JAVGVS010000007.1, forward strand.
AGCATCTCTGAACTTTGCCAGTGTGTTGTGCTGCTCCTCAGCAGGTGTGAGTACGCAGGGGGAGTGT